>JAPXFY010000015.1:35016843-35046843 GCA_030674185.1 Monoplex corrugatus
TTAACATTTTGCCCCCTCTCAAAAAGATGAAATAAAAGACCGGATACAATGAACCAGCCTGTTCACGATCTTCAGCAATCCCCAGTTATTACTTCAATCACCATTAGCTTTCAAATGTCAGAAGCTCACTTTGTCCTGATTGGCTGAGAAAGAAATGCCCTCATGCGACCCGTGTGACGGCATGCACGCGCTACTGGCACTGCTAGCACTGCAGCGCGTGCCATCACACCGCACAGGGCGCAACATGCAACTACACACTGCCCTGGGGACCGATGCCATGTGACATGAATTTCACAAGATGAACAAAGATAAATGCTCAGTGCCAAAACAGAATGGACAAGAGTTGTCAGTTTTTCAGATCCAAACATTGTGTGTATTTTCTGTTTCTTTTGTTTGTGGTTCGTTCTTCTTCTTTTATAAAAAAATTTTTTTTTACTTCTACAAGAATGTTAATTTTGTATAGATAATTATTCTCGGTGATGATTTGTTTAATAGATCCCATTCATAACAATAGTTTCATCTTGTCTGCCGTTTACTGTGCACGACCATGACATTTGAAAAATATGTTTTGGTTGAAGATGACAAACTAATTATACTCGAACCATATGAATACAAATCTTCGCATTGTAAGTTACTAATACTTCAGGTAATTGCCATAATTTTTGGGGGGTGGGTGGGTGGGTGGGAGAATCATGTCACGTGGGTCGGTTATTAGAGCAGTCTGTAGCAAAACGACAGGGTGGTAAACGCCCGTGCAGCAGCAGCAGCCTCTTTGTGTCGTCGTGTTGCTTCCATCGACCCTGTGTACTTGAGTAGTGGCGATGTGTGCGTGAAAGAGAAAGAGAGTGAGGGGGAGAGGGAGAGAGAGAGAGAGAGAGAGAGCGCAATTACTGTGTGTGTGCGCGCGCGGAGCTTGGAGCTACAGCGACTTGACGAAGAAAGAGATTACGTACACAGGTGAAAGAGAAAAGAAGACTGGTGGTGTCCCTTACACGTACGCTCGGTCTGCTAATATTTTTTCCCCCATCTCTTTCTGCTCCCTGCTTTGTGTGTGGTGTGGTGGTGTGGTGTGTATGTTCGTGTTAAATCACTTTGCTCCTTGACTCCCGTTCACTGTAGAGCCAACAAGCGCTAGGAACAGGCCTACTTGTAACAGGATTATACGTTCTTTCTTCGCTGGGCTATCGTGGTGAGGAAAGATTTTACTCCCCAAATCTGAGCGATTTTTCTGTGCAGCCGAGTTGTAACACTGCGCAGTGTATTGAACGAGTGATGATGAATTATTGAGTTCAGGAGAACGCTGTGAACCTATTGTTTGGTTTTGGACAGGGGCGATAACTGAATGTCATTTGAAATACCGACGCAGACGACAAGTAGGCAAGCTTAGAGAGTCGTGTGTATTGATGGTGCCGTTTGTGAAAGTTGTAAAGTCTGTGTTCGGTCTACACAGAAAATCGTGTATGGTGATGTCGTTTGTGAAAGCTTCGAATTTCTGTGTGGAAAATTCGCTCGTCTGCTGAAATCGTGCACGGTGGTGGTGTATGTGAAAGCCTCAAGATCTGGTGAAAATTCGCGTTACTGATTTAGTGATTACGTCTAACAGAAGCCAGCGACTGCAGTATCATCAGCAGCAGCAGCAACATCATCTATCCATCGTCAATGCCGGGTTTTGTATACTAATTTTATGGGATGAACTTCTGTCTTATGTAATCATGGGACATTTGTGGACCAGGCTCTTCAAACACAGGGACGTCAGGATTTTGCTACTTGGTAAGTAGGCTACCGCTACGTGATAATATATATCATTATATGTCATTAATATGGTATTCCCTGCATTTATTTGTTTATTTATTTACTTCCAAACGCACGGACTCGACGATTTTTCTTATGGTTATCCCGGTTACATAATGTTTTCGCATAAATCTCACGTCGTATAAGGAATGTAGCAGACTCTTTGCCTCAACTTTTCTCAGAGCAGGCATATCGATGGCTTCGTCCTTCTATTGTTCGTTGCTACTGTACTGTTCTACCTTCAGAGTCCTGAACAGGGCCAGGTACGTGTTCACTGTTCTGTACTATGCTGGAGACAAACATAGATTATTTTCGAGACATATTTGAACCTGTGCATACAGATTGAACGGTGAGATCTCCACCTCCACGCCTGCTGGGCCTTGGTACCGTTTGTGTGTGCACAGTAGTGTGTATTGTTGGCATGGGATGGAGAGGGGGCAGGGACAACATAGAGGCCAGAGCACTCGCTCCAAAAACAGAACTGAGTTAAGCACAATCGAGCATGGTTGTCAAATGGATTGACGACCAGGTGCGTACACTGGCTTTTCCTACATTACCGTACGCAAACTCACACAGCTTCCCTCAATAGGGACAGGAAAGATAGAGCAACACCGAGAAATGCTTATCCGAGGGAAGCTGAGGAGGCCTCTAATACCAAGCTCCCTTACGACTGCTGAGGGAATAGGAAAACCTTTCATTGTGTGAAAGTAGCCATACGTAAATTATTGTGTTCTTTCGGTAAAGCTGTTGTTGTTGTTTTTCTGTTTTGGAAGTCAACCATTATTGTAGGTTTGGGGTTAGGTCTAAGTTAAGTATAAGGAATAGAGACAGAATTAGGTAATCAACCTAAGTGTTTTCAGCGCTCGAGAAACTCGGAGCAAGAAAGAAAAATTCAAAAGAGAATAAGTATGCTTAATTATTTCTCTCACTCGCTTACCCAAACCATTGGATTTGGATTCTTGCAGAAAAGATGGCAGACATAGTGAAGGAGTGAAATACTTGATAATATCGTTGAAAGAAGCCAGGCGCAAATTTTCATTCAAACGGCCTTTGTTAATGGTAATCAAAAAGAGGAAACGAAACATGCACGTCATAAGCTTTTAAGCTTTTGTTAAAGCTTGTACTTGTGTAAGCATTAGGCCTATTACGTAAACATCAAACATGCAAGAAACAAGTTAAGATTAAAGATAAAAGATTGTCACATTTAGTACGTATACAGATGCACAGCCATTGACATTTAACGTTCTTACTTCATATGTTGTTCTATATGCCACTGTTCACGAACAGATGCACATTTAAGAAAGAAGACACAAAGGTAATGAAGAAGAAGAAATAGTCTTGTGTCTCATCTAGAATCAGTATAGGTGGATAAGATCAACTGATTGGGAATTTGGGAATAAAAGTTATCATTTTGCACCCCATCTTAAACTCCGAAACTTGATTGATGATCAATGTTTTCTCTCGGTGTATGTGTGTGTGTGTGTGTGTGTGTGTGTGTGTGTGTGTGTGTGTGTGTGTGTGTGTGTGTGTGTGTGTGTGGAGCACGCGCACGCGCGTGTTTTTGACATCTTGACCATGGCCGAAAAATCACACCTGGTTGGATTCATCTATAAAGTAGGCCAATCTTAACCTTCTTACCCTATTGCAGCCTATCTATAATTCATGTCCTAATCCTATCCCTACCCATGTCTAGTCTTTATTAGGTTTTCAAATCAAAACAATTTGCATGATGCCTAAGGAAAGACCTAGACGAGCAATCAGCACCAGATCCACATATCATAGCAAGTTCTAGCTTTCCGACAAAATTAAACACTATCGGGAGGCAGTACCGTTGTCATATTGACGATACATACATACACGCACTATGATCAAAATGACTCATGTATACAACCTTCCACCTTTCTCCTCTTCGCCAAAAATACGAATGATGAAACGTTTTCGTTATAAGTAACTCTAGTACGCTGTCACAATTCTCCAGCTTAAGGTTTTGTTGGAAAACCGATATGAATCAGTGTGTGTGTGTGGGGTGGTGGTGGTGGTGGTGGTTAGTGGCATACACACACACACACACACACACACACACACACACACACACACACACACACACACACATGTGAAATTAACACTTATTCACGCGTGCGCGCACACACGTGCACTCACATTATACTGCGTAGATTATTGCTATGTTGGGGGTTGTCGCTGCATAAACAAAGGCAGGTCATTAATAGTGGAGCTGGATGACATCGAAATCTGTGCTCTGCAGATGCTGCCGATTCAATGTTCGCAAATGCATTTGGCTCGTACAGTTTTCCATCTCCCCTTAAAAATGATTATTTCATATTGACGCGGAGGAATATATATCCCAGTACTTATCTGTCTCTGAAGAAGATGTAGGTACCACGATCCGGCGTTACTATTACATCCGTGTTGGCCTTGCTGGTTTTGTTTAGTTTGTTGTTGTTGGTTGGTTTTAGCCTACCACATTGTTTTTGATGACACACACGAAAAGAACACACGGGAAGACAAAAGAGGCTGTCTCTAGCATCATTTTGGTGAATTTTCTACGAAATGTTGCCAGAGGCTTACTTTTTTTGTGTGTGTGGTTTCTTTCACGTGTGTGTCATCAGCAACATGTGACGCTAAGTGCAGGTTACACGTGGGACTTCGGTTTAACCCTTTGGCTCCCGCACCCTGTCCACCAGCATCCTGCATTGTCAACCATGCTAGGAAAGTAGAAACTGAACTCTTTGATTCCTTCACCCTCTCCGCCAGCTTCCTGCAGGAAGCTGGTGGATAGGATGAGGGAGTCAAAGGGTTAAATTATTGTAGTTGGGGGATAAGGTTCGGGAGGTAAAGGGTTAACGTATCGCCGCACGCAAACCTTCACTCAAAGTCTAGAAAAGACGGGCCCAGGAAGGAGGGGAGGGGGGATTAAAAAAAGTCTGTTCAATTAAAAACAACCTGGTATCTGTCGCTATATATATGAAATATATGATACATGTATGCATACGTGCATGTGTACGTACATACGTACATACATACATACACATACATACACACGCACGTATCCCCCATACACACATGTACGCGTGCGCACACATACACACGTACATACATACATACCTACCTACCTACATACTACGTACGTACGTACGTACGTACAGTACAGTACATGCATACTATCTATAGTGTGTGTGTGTGTGTGTGCGCGCGCGAGGAGGGGAGGAGAAGGTGGGGAGAGAGAGATAAATCACTGAAGAATATTTTAGAATATCGATTGTTTTTAGAGAATGTTGAGTTGTATTTATTTCTTTTTTCTGTTGCTTGCTGTCTTGAAGATGACCATTTGTTAGAAATATTAAGGGGAAAAAGAAAGAAGGTATACATATACATAAGAAATATATTTTGTGTAGTTTTAAATGGATACACATTTAAAAGGAGTGGCGCCCTACTGAGAGCACGTGCCGCCGTATTTCGCAGTTCAACAAATGAACGTAACAGTTAGCTGTCTGTCTGTGAACATCTAGTAGTTTACTCAGCAGCTTACTCATATGCTTCTCTCACGGCGGAAAAGAAAGCGGGTTTATTTTGGTTGGCATAAAAACCAGACTCAGACACATGACTCCAGAAAGCTTAGTGTGTTGTTCTGGAAGGGCCCCAGTATCATACATAGAAGATGACTGGTCTGTATTCTTGCCGTAACATTGACAGTGTAATAGGGAAGGCCAATAAGCCAAACGGTAAAGATGGTGAAGCCATTCTTACAGTCTCGTACTTTTTTTTTCCTGCACCATTTAGACGTTTCGTAAAGTGTTTGCCTTGAAAATCAATTGATCTCATTGAATTATTTCATCCATTGTATTCCCATTGACATCGAACACGCTACTCGAATTTGATTGAGATAGGTTCGTAAATAGCTGCGGTATTAGTACTCCTTTTTTTTTTTTTTTTTTTTTCATTGCAGTGATCCAAATGTTGGACTACTGAACCTTATCCATCTTGGACTACTGAAGTCACAGAGTGGTCAAAATCTGCTAATAAATGACGGATAAATTCTTGTAGGTGCGTTTTGCTTAGAATAATATTACCCTTTCGTTTTTCTTTTCTTTCTTTCATTCTTTTTTTTTTTTTTTCTCTCATCAAGTTGGATCAATAATAGAAAGACTTACTGCGGTATAGATCATGTAGGTTCGTGTGGCGGTGGGAACTGTAGTGGAAGGTGTGCTTTATGGGTAGACAAGGAGCTGTACGGGCATAGAGAGGTGGTATCTCACCGGTGCAGTGGTAGTCTGTACTGGTAAACTGAGGTGGAATAGTTCTAAGCCGAGTTGGAAGCATTCATAGAGGTTCTTGTGAGGCTTAATGAGACATTACAGATGGATAGATACATAACACTGTAGCATATCCCAAATCTGATTCAATAATAGACTGATACAATGACTGAGAATAGTTCTCATATATATATATGACTATAAGTTTGATACATTCTCACAGCCTTGCACTGAGGGCTTGTGTGCACGCTTTCAGGAGATATCACGATACATTTTCGATTTCTCCTTCCATCATATGACATTTGCAAAGGTGGAGCTTGTGGAAATATTTCTAGAGCAAAGACATTGTCTTGAGAAAACAGACACTGAAAATATCTTTTCACCAGGTTTAAAGAAACTTAACAGAAAAAGACGGTTGCTTAGCAACGCACATTTTTGCCAAAAATTGGGTTAGATGTAAACATACACACACACACACACACACACACACACACACACACACACACACACACACACACACACACACAACACACACACACACACACACACACACACACTTACGCACACACACACACACACACACACACACTTACGCGCGCGCGCACACACACACACCACACACACACACACACTCACACACACTCACACACACACATGCTCACACATGCTCACACACTCACGCACCACGACACACACACATCCCTCAGTTTTCCCCCGTAATATACTCAGTTAAGTAAGTGAACAAGTACAAAGATTGACTGGAAACTTCAGTTGCTGGTAACAACCAGTAATGCCCCTCTTTCCAATTAACCTAACCAGGATTATAATTAAAACTCGCTGTGCCTCGGGAGAAAAAAACAGCGAACAGCACTGCTGAGACCTTTGTCTTCCCGCAGGCGAGGTTGGAAGAAAAAAAATGAAAGAAACAAAGGAAGCAAAAAACAACAACAAACAAACAAAAAGGAAAAGAAAGAAAAGAAAAAAGAAAAAAAAAGAAAAAAAAGAAAGAAAGAAAATAACGCAGAAAAGAAGAGGGGACGGGCGTTATAGAAGCGTTGCTCCAGCCAGATCTGTCCTGGACATTTTTCTTTTCACATCAACAGTGGATTGTTTTTTTGTGTGTTTTTTTTTACCCTGCTTTATTTTCAGCATCTCTCATGTTTAAGTATGAAGTGGTTCATATGTGTATGTACTGTTGTAATATATAATTAGCACCATCAGCAATCATCAATCATCATGATCTTCTTCGTGCCTTCCCCTCTCTCTGTCTTTTTGTCTTCTCTTGGCTTCCTCGCCCTTTTCCTTCTCTTTCCCTCTGTCTCTGTATCTATCAAATTAAAGAAAGCGACAATAAAACTGCAATATGATAAACACCCTGAAACAATAGCAACAACAATGAAAACAACATAAATTGGCCGGTAGCAGATCTGGCAAGAGCGCAACTTTAGTCTGTGCCCGCCATCTCCCCTTTTCCTCGCCGCACCTGCAGACATGGTTGAGGTATGAGGCAAGCCGATTGATTTTTTCTCCCGCCGCTTAAAAAAATCGAGAAAGATCTGGTTGGCCTAGAAGTACAGCTCTCATTTTCCTGTTCCTTCTCCAAACAAAAGACGAAGAAAAGGACGAAGAGTGGAAGAGAACGACAAACCAGGAAGCAAACAACAAAAGAAAAAGAAAGACGAGAAAGAAAAGCAGCCAATACCAAACAATAATGATAACAGCAACAATGATGAAAGAAAACAACAGCAAACAACACAAATAAAGGAAGAGAAGGAGGAAAGCAACAAGCAAACAAACCAGCAAACAACAAACAACAACAACAAAAGAAGGAGGAACACAAGAAACCAGCAGAAAAAAACATACTTCAAAAGAAAGTGATAGTGGGTTGGATGTGAAGAAGAAAGAAAACAAACAATATCAACAGCAACAATAACGAAATGAAACAAACAAGTGTAGCAACAGCTACGAAATAAGAAGGCGAAGGAGGGAATGAATGAATGAATGAAAATTTATATCGCGCAACAAAAATCTCCATGCTATAAAAGCATGCTCGCGGCGCACGGTGGGGGGGGGGGGGGGGGGGGGGGAGGGGGGGGCACAAAAACAATTCCACACAGCCTTTGCACCAACATTCATAAAGGCATTCAAGGTATTCACATTCAAATAAGCAATCCCATACAACATTAGAAAAAGTGTGTCTTGAGACTAGATTTAAAGGATGAATGAGTCTTTTTCTCCCTGATGCTCATGGGAAGCATGTTCCACTTGGTAGGGGCAAGGTATTTAAATTCTCGCTGACCATATCTTTTGGTTTTAACATCCCTTGTCCCAGGAACACGAAGAAGAGACTTGGAAGCAGATCTCAGACTGCGAACAGGTTTATATTCAGAAAGAAGATCTTTAAGATAAGAAGGACTACTAGAGTTGAGTGCACGGTAGGTGATAGTAGTTTGTGATTGATGCGTTGTTGAACTGGGAGCCAGTGCAGATTCCGTAAGATGGGAGTTATGTGTTCAGTCTTCCTGCATCTAGAGATTACTCTGACAGCTGCGTTTTGTACAGCCTGCAGACGCTGTATTTTCACCTGAGGGAGACCAGCAAGTAGACTATTACAGTAGTCTAATTTTGAGAGTACTAGTGTGACAGCAACAGTCTTAGCAGCTTGAATAGTCAAGTACTGGCGGGCTTTACCAAGAGATCGGATATGGCAGTAGCAAGTTCTGATGATTGAATTGATCTGATCACGCATCGAGAGATTAGCATCCAGAAACACTCCTAGTGTTTTTACTTTCTTCGAGAAAGGGATGTCTGCACTACAGACCGAAAGTGAAGAAAAAGGGACAATTTCTCTTTTAGGAGCAGTTCCGACCAGCAGAACTTCAGTTTTCTCTTCATTCAACTTCAACGGTTTGCAGACAGCCAATGTTTTATTTTCAGACAGCACAATTCAACATTTTTCTTTGATTCAAGAGCGAGAGTATTGTCGGAGGGAAGGCGGGAATAGAGTTGGGAATCATCCGCAAAGAAATGAAAGTCAACATTGAACTGTTCAATCAGAGAAGCCAGGGGTCTTGTGTATAGAGAGAAGAGAAGAGGTCCGAGGACCGATCCTTGCGGAACGCCTGTAAGAAGAGGTGTTTCTTTCAATATGAAGACCGGACAAGAACTTTTTGAGATCTCTCAGAAAGATATGAAGTGAACCATAACAAGACAGTTTTGTTCAGGCCGATTTCAGTGTGAAGACGCTGCAAGAGAAGGGTGTGATCCATGGTATCAAAAGCAGCGCTCAAGTCTAGCAGAACAAGAATGGCATTGTCACCGTGGTCAAGAAAAGAAAGGAGGTCATTTAATATGCGGAGAAGTGCAGTTTCAGTACTATGTCCACATTTGTACGCTGACTGGAACTTCACTTCGAGATTGTATGAGACAAGATGTGCTGTCAACTGATCCACAACGGCTCTCTCTATAAGTTTTGAAAGAAATGGCAAGTTCGAAACTGGACGGTAATTATTTAGGATCTCAGGGTCTAAACCAGGCTTTTTGAGGCTTGCTTAAGAGGTTTGGGTACGGTTCCCGACTGAAGGCTGAGATTTATGATTTCCTGAATTACAGGAAGCAGAATGTCCGAAAATTCTAGAAGGAGTGTTGTCGGAATTGGATCTACAGCTGCAGTGGTTGGTTTGGACTTATACAACAGTTTCTGGATGGTTTCAAGTGAGATGGGCTCAAAATCAGACATTGCATCAGGACCACAAGCAGAGGATGCAGCAGTTAGATTGTGATGAATTTGTGGGAAAGTCTGCATGATTTTCTGAATCTTGTCAAAAAAGAACTGAGAGAATGCGTTTGCAGCTTCTTCAGAAGGTAGATCAGGAAAAGTGGTCGACTTATCAGTATTATTTAAAACAGAATTTAATACTTGAAACATTTTCCTTGGGTCAGATGATGCGTTACCGAGCTGGTTGTGAAAATGAGCTGCTTTAGCGTTTTTGATTTCTTGAGTAAGCGCATTCCTTGTCTGTTTATAGATATCTCTATGAATCACTAGTCCTGTTTTGCGCATCTTTCGTTCAGCCCTACGTTTAGCCTGCTTAGCTGAAAGAATCCCATCATTCAACCAAGGGGATGAGGGACGATGCGGGACAGTCTTTTCTTTCTTGGAGCATGTTTGTCTAACAGATTAGACAGAACTGTGCTGTAGCTATGTACTAGCTCATCAACATTATGATGAGTGTCAGAAAGAAGGAGGGAATGAGACAAATCATTTCTAAACAGTGGAGAAAAGAAGCTTCAAACTTGAAGAAGAGGAAAAAGAAGAACAACAAAACCACAGCATCGTCAAAAGGAAGAAGAAGCAAAACACCAGGGAAACATCTCCTACAACGACAACTGCAGTCTAGAACAACAGGGGGAGAAAGAAGAGAGAGATAAGGTAGACGAAAAAGAACAATAAGGAAAAAGGATTTAAAGAAGAAGGAAGACGAGAAGGAGAAGAAAAAGAAGAAAACAAAAAAGAAGAAGAACAAAAGAAATGAGACACGGGAGAACAAACAGCAGCACAACATCAACAACAAAAACAAAGCAAACAGTTCAAACCAACAACAGTATCAACTACTAAACCAGCCAACCAAAAAACGAGGAACAGAAGTTCTTCCACAAACTGCAGGAAAACCGCGCCGATTCAGAAACATCCGAGCAACGTTTTCTCGAAATGGGTGTATGGACATTGTTTGCCCACAGTGCACAGGTTTTATGTTAGTGCGCAGTCTGTATACTTTGTCTTGGTGGATGTACATGCTAGGTATATCCATGTTCCTGTGAGGCACCGAACACTGACACGACTTACAAGACCATTAACCCTTTCTCTCCCGCATCCTGTCCACCACCATTCTGCATTGTCAACCATGCTAATAAAGCAAAAACATAACGATTTGCAGGTGGTATATTTGTCACACAGTCTGCATACTCCGTCTGTTGTGGACACGCATGCTGGATGTTTTCATGTTTCCGAAATACTTACATGAATTACAGATCTTTAACGTGCATATATATCTGATATTCTGCATGCGTATACCCACGAAAGGGATTTAGACACTGACACGTCTGCTCACATGTTGACCTGGGAGATCGTAAAATCGTCTGCCCTTTACCCACCAGGCAGGAGGTACCCGGGCAGGATCTAACACCAGACCTTCCTTAGGATTTGAAGTCCGATGTCTTAGCACTTGACTACCGAGCCTGTCGCGACTGGTATCAATGTGGAGCAGCAGTGTGTAGTTTTGGATCAATCATGGTTATGGCAGCACTTTTTTTTCAGGAGCAACATTCTGTTCGATAAGTTTACAACAAAAAGAAACGGAGCTGGCTGTCATCCGGGAGTTTCAAAACTTCTAGCACTCTGGCAGTGAAATTCCCCTACCCCCTTCCAGTTCGATCAGTCCTTTATTGGGTGTTTTGAATGTTATCATTTTTAATTTTGATTGTTTATTTATTTATTTGTTTCTTTATTTTTGAGATGCACGTCAACAGAAAAGCATTCTTCTTCCTCCTCCTCCTCCTCCTGCTCTCCTCCTTCTTCTTATTCCGTACCAACGTGGTCTTTAGCGGGACTCACCGGACACAGCTGCAGATTGGATCCTCTCTGTCTCTCTCTTTCTCTCTCTCTTTCTCTCTCTCTCTTTCTCTCTCTCTCTCTTTCTTTCTCTCCTCTTTCTTTCTCTCTTGTTTCTCTCTCTTTCTCTCTCTCTATTTCTCTCTCAAATGTGGCCAAGGCCTTTTGAATAAAAATTTTCGTTCGTTCGTTCGTTCGTTCGTTCTCTCTATTTCTCTCTCGCTCTATTTATCTCTATTTCTCTCTCTCTTTCTCTTTCTCTCTCTGTATTTCTCTCTCTCTGTGTGTTTCTCCTCTCTCTTTCTCTCTCTCTTTCTCTCTGTCTATTTCTCTCTCTCTCTCTCTCTCTCTGTCTGTCACTCACTGTCTGTCTCTTTTTCTAATAAGTGCAGCAACTATCAGATCCGGTGTACTGAAGTTGGTCCAGTGTCTGATATTTACCATTCAGCTTTTCCTATGTCGAAAGGTTAGTATTCAACAGTCTGTCATGGCGAGTGACATAACTGAACCATAAACTTGCATTGTTTCTTCGTTTTTTGGATTTCGTGTTTCTTCGTTGTCAGAGGCGATTCCTGTGGGCTCACGGAGATGCTGATCTTTTTTCATGCATACTCATTGCTGTAGTGTTATTTTCGAGGTAGATTATGCAACGCAGTTTCCTCCAGTGCTTATGCAAAGCAGTTTCCTCTGGTGCTTCATCTCAAAAGATTTGAATTTTCTTTTCTGAGTCAGCAAGCAATGTCCGTGTTTTACGCTTGTTGTGGAAGATGGAGATTGTTGATGACTTGTTCATTCTGTACTTGGTAGTGAAGATGATATTATTACTTCTGCAACAAAACGTGTTAACTACGCACAAATGGGAGATATTTTTTTCTTGATTAATCAACTTTGAGATCGGTATTGTAAGCAAGACAACGCATCACTTTCGTTGTCATCTCTTATCTCTCTGTGTCTCTGTCTCTTACTGTCTGTCTGTCTCTCTCTCTGTCTGCCCCCCCCCCCCCACTCTCTCTCTCTCTCGCTCTCTCACTTAGTGTCATTGTTTGAACCGCATCAGCTCAAAGACATACTCGTCTACTTTAAGTCCCGTCTGAGATCTAGAAGTAACATATGAATCGGTCAATACTTCGTATGGGTCATCTACGTGAGACACAAGGAAAAAGTTGCGAAAATTCACGGAAAATGGAGAGATCTCTTGACAATTTCTGTTGAAGGGATAAAGACAATGGCAATGAAAGTGACAGTCATGGAGACTACTGTGAACTTCCTGATTGGTGTGTACAGTGACTCCCACACCATTGTATGGTAATGAAAGTGACAATCACGTAGACCTACCGTAAACTTCCTGATTGATGTGTGCAGTAACTCCCACACCATTGTATGGTAATGAAAGTGACAATCACGTAGACCTACCGTAAACTTCCTGATTGATGTGTGCAGTAACTCCCACACCATTGTATGGTAATGAAAGTGACAATCATGTAGACATACCGTAAACTTCCTGATTGATGTGTGCAGTGACTCCCACACCATTGTATGGCAATGAAAGTGACAATCACGTAGACCTACCGTAAACTTCCTGATTGATGTGTGCAGTGACTCCCACACCATTGTATGGTAATGAAAGTGACAATCATGTAGACCTACCGTAAACTTCCTGATTGATGTGTGCAGTGACTCCCACACCATTGTATGGCAATGAAAGTGACAATCATGTAGACCTACCGTAAACTTCCTGATTGATGTGTGCAGTGACTCCCACACCATTGTATGGTAATGAAAGTGACAATCATGTAGACCTACCGTAAACTTCCTGATTGATGTGTGCAGTGACTCCCACACCATTGTACTTCATGTATACATGTGGTATCTGTCTGGTGCCCTACCTGTTTATGTCCATACAAGTAATGAACTAAGGTTATTTGTAATTTATGAACTACGTGATACATTAAAAGAAAAAGGAATAATTAGGGGAGGTAGCCGAAAATCTTCTATGAATAAAAGGTGAAACAGGTGTCCGCCCTGCTGCGCGACGGCCTACTGCACAACTGCTTGTGTTTGCGTTGTGTGTGTGTGTGTGTGTGTGTGTGTGTGTGTGTGTGTGTGTGTGTGTGTGTGTGTGTGTGTGAGAGAGAGAGAGAGAGAGAGAGAGAGAGAGAGAGAGAGAGAGAGAGAGAGAGAGAGAGAGAGAGAGAGAGAGAGGACTCATCCCAGCCATACGACACAGCTTTCCAAACATGCCCGCCACAGGAGATGCTATTTTCACCGTAGCCAGGCTGTATTGTATGGAGGCAGACAGAGCAGCTTGACCTCCAGTTTCTCTATCACGAGGACCCATCGTGTTATAAAGTGTTTGCATAAGTTGTTAACCGCACCAGTTCTCCCTGTCACTGCCATGCGGCCAGCGGTAACAGCTCTTCAAGATGAGCCTCTATTTTGTGATGTACCTGTTGCTTCAGCAGCCACTCCTGTACAACACGAAAAGTTGGCTAAACGCCACCCCACCGAAAGTAAAAGTACCGAGAACTTGAGGACAGGCTAACATAGTCCGTAGACGATATCAGGCAGGTGATACGAACGCCAGTGACTGCCTCGCTGCACTGTCTCACATTGTGCATCATTAGTGATTAATGCTCCAAAAGAAGTGTATGTTTTCAAACTCTGATTTTAATACTGAGAGTATCAGTTGCAAGAGAATCTGTTCATGCATTTTTTTTTCCTATAAACTGTAATTTTCAGGTGGGGAGCATCAGTTGAAAGAGAATTAGTTTGTACGTTTATTTATTTATTTACTTATTTTATAAAGTACATTTTTATGACGGGGAGCATCAGTTGAAAGAGAATCAGTTTGTACATTTTCTCTGTAAACTGTAATTTTCAGGTGGGGAGCGTCAGTTGAAAGATAATCAGTTTGCCCCCCTTTTTTTTCTTTTGTAAACTATACTTTTATGACGGGGAGCGTTAGCTGAAAGAGAATCGGTTTGTACGTTTTTATAGACTTGATTTTAAAAGCTGGAAATAACAGTTAAAAATGTGTCGTTTTGTAATCCTAAGACTGGGGAGTATCAGTTGAAACAGAATCGGTTTGTACATTTCTTAACCATCAGTTTCAAACTTGGAGCATCAAACATAGCAAAGAAATGTCTGCACAATGGTGGATAAACAAATCTGTATGTGTGTGTGTGTATATGTATCTCAATATATTATACAGACGTGTGTGTGCGTGTATAAATATATATATATATATATATATATGTGTGTGTGTGTGGTGAGAGAGAGAGAAGAGAGAGGAGAGAGAGAGAGAGAGTCTGTGCATTTCTTTTCCGCAGTAGGCTCGTTGCGCAATCGGCCTTCGCGCAGTAGGCTCGTCGCGCAGTCGTCTTTTGCGCAGTAGGCTCGTCGCGCAGTCGGTCCTTTGCGCAGTAGGCTCGTCGCGCTGTCGGTCTTTTGCGCAGTAGGATTGTCATGCAGTCGGTCTTTTGCGCAGTAGGCTCGTCGCGCAGTCGGTCTTTTGCGCAGTAGGATTGTCATGCAGTCGGTCTTTTGCACAGTAGGCTTGTCGCGCTGTCGGCATTTTGCACAGTAGGCTTGTCGCGCTGTCGGCCTTTTGCACAGTAGGATTGTCGCGCTGTCGGCCTTTTGCACAGTAGGATCGTCGCGCTGTCGGCCTTTTGCACAGTAGGATTGTCGCGCTGTCGGCCTTTTGCACAGTAGGATCGTCGCGCTGTCGGCCTTTTGCACTGTAGGATTGTCGCGCTGTCGGCCTTTTGCACAGTAGGATTGTCGCGCTGTCGGCCTTTTGCACAGTAGGATCGTCGCGCAGTCGGCCTTTTGCACAGTAGGATTGTCGCACTGTCGGCCTTTTGCACAGTAGGATTGTCGCGCATGTCGGCCTTTTGCACAGTAGGATTGTCGCGCGTCGGCCTTTTGCACAGTAGGATCGTCGCGCAGTACTGACGCAACCGAAAAACAAGAGTGATCCCCAGTCAGACAAATCAGTACCATCTCACAAATAACACTGCGCAGACTCTTATGACGTGGAATAAAAGTGTTCCAGCTTTTCCTGAAACGGAGATAAGGAAATGTGAAGAAATGGAAAAGACAGCTGGAGAACTGTGAAGGCTGCCACTTTATTTGTGCTTTTGCTTGTTGTTTGTTTGCTATGTTGACTGTATGTCTTTAAATTTGTCATGATATTTGTGTGTTTTTTGTTTGGTTTTGTTTTCATTTGTTTCTGTGTGGGTTGGTGTGTATGTTGCGTGTGTATGTGTATGTGTGTGTTCTCCTTTTTTTTCTTTTCTTTCTTTTTTGTTTGTTTTTTGCTTCTGTTCTTGTTTTGTTTAGATTGTGTTTTGTTTTCTCGTGTCGTTCATTGTATTTTTTTCTAGCATCATGATGTATGGGTATATATATGTGCGTGTGTACTTGTGTTTGTATGTTTGTATATGTATGTGTATGTGTGTGTTTGTGTGTTTATTCTTATTTATTTTCTGTTTATTATTTATTTATGTATCCTCCAGTTTCTTTTTTCCCTCGCAGGTGGATGATAGACTATAATAAAGGAAACATTGTTTTGTTCATGTTGATTGACAACAGAGGCTGTGTGTAGTGTTGATTTGGGGGTGGGGGTGGGGGTCGGGGCTTTTCGTGATCTGATATAAGTTTACTTCGTGGCTGGCTGTGTTTTCATTCAGTCCCTTTTTTTGTTTGGTTCGGTTTGGTTTGGTTTGGTTGTTTTTGAAGATGAGACTCACAAATTCGTATGTCATTACAACGTAGCTAAGATTGTCCTAATGATAGACTGATACAAATATTAGTATAAGATACAAAATCCATACTCTTTGTAGGACCTCAGAACCTGGCAGCTCAGGTGTTTATGGGAAAGCTTAAGGCTTGGGCCATGAAACTTGATAAGTTCCCATATTCTGAAGTCACCCCGTACCTCATGTACCCAAGTAAATGGGCCTTATGGTCTAAAACATTAAACCATTCGCACTCGTATTTGTATTGTATTCACCCCTCTCTATTTTGATAAGTAACCAGAAATACTTGCGCACGCGTGTGTAACATTGACAACCAAAAAGCTAATCGTATTGCCTGCGTTAACTTCCCACTGAAGACAAAGTTTACAGACTGCAGCAACATAATGCCTACACAGTATTAGCCAAACAACAAAAATAATATATATACACACATCTGAATTAACAATGCTTAGACGACAGGAGACCGCCCACGTGTAAATTGTAACATACCGGTAACATATCTTTGTGCCAACCAGGTCCCAGAGATGCAGACATCTGCGGTGTTACTTAGAAAATTTTATCAACATCCTCAGTGACGCATCCGTGAAATGTTTGAGACTCGATTGTGTAGTCCCAATTTTCCCGATGGGCTTATAGTACGCTCAGACCGGTCATGGCCGCCAATTATTTTGTACTTTTGTGTCTTATAAATGTGAATTTGTATTGACTTCGAATAGGAGCTGGTTAATATTGAAAACCCCCTCCAATGATTTTAACTGATGGGGGTTTGAACCTTTAATCTCCCAGTCATCATTCCGTTACACTAACCACTTCGCCACGTTGGCGGGTGTCACAATAACCCAACATCGTCAGGCAAGTCGGCTGCTTAGTTTCGCTGCCTGGGCAAATTATATGCATCACATCCAGGGAGAGAGTAACACGCGAAAATAAATGCCAGACGTACCTAATACAACAGGAAGCGCACAATTTGCACATGCTGGTGTGTGCGTGTGTGGTATGCGTATGTGTGTGTGTGTGTGGTATGTGTGTATGTGTGTGTGTGTGTGTGTGTGTGTGTCAATGTGTGTGAGTGTGTGTCTGTGTGCGTGCGTGCCTCTGTGTGTGTGTGTTTGTGTGTGTGTGTGTGGTGTGTGTGTGTGTATGCATGCTTGTGTGTGTGCGTATGTCTCTGTCAATGTGTGTGTGTGTGTGTGTTCTGCATGCCTCATGTGTGGTGTGGTAGTGTATGTGCTGTATGTGTGTGTGTGTGTGTTGTCTGTCTGTCTCTGTCTGTGTGCCTCTGTCAATATGTGTGTGTGAGTGTATGTGTGCGTGCCTCTCTCTCGTCTCTCTCTCTGTGTGTGTGTGTGTTGTGTGTCTGTGTTGTCTGTGTTGTGTCTATGTGTGTGAGTGTTTGTGTGCTGTTTCCTTTTCCTATGTCAGTGTGTGTGTTTGTGTGTGTGTTGTGCGTGTGTGTCTATGTCAGTGTGTGGTATGTCGTGTGGTGGTGTGTGTCATGTGTGTGTCATGTCTGTGTGTGTGTGTGTGATGTGTGTGTGTAGTGTGTGTGTGTAGTGTGTGTGTGTGTGTGTGTGTGAGAGAGAGAGAGAGAGAGAGAGAGAAAGAGAGAGGAGAGAGAGAGAGAGAGAGAGAGAGAGAGAGAGAGAGAGAGAGAGAGAGACAACGTGTAAGCTATCTGAGAGACCGAGAGAGAGGGAGTAATAACTCAGAAAGTTTACTGTAAATCGACCGTGAGCCACAGTACGCCGAGATGGAGAGAGCAAAACTTGTTTACTTGGCTTAAAAGAATGAGAAATCTTTTTTTTCTTTTAGCTTACCAAAAGTCTTAGCATGCAAAGAGAGGCAGAAGGAGAGAGAGAGAGCAGAAGAGAGAGAGAGAGAGAGAGAAGAGAGAGAGAGAGAGAGAGAGAGGAGAGAGAGAGAGAGCGAGCATCGTCTGTTTTTGTCAAAACAAACAGCCGTCTCTGTACCTTTATCTCCCTGTCTCTCTGTGCTCTACTTGTTACCCCCCAAAATGCAAGTTCTGGGGTAGAAGCATGAATAACAGTGTGTTTTCACAGCAATCAATCCATTCTTCTTCGCATTTGTTTTTACATGTTTAGTTAGCATAGCCCACCTCCTCCCTTCAGTCTTCTCTCTCTGCATGTGCTTATCTCTTTCTCTCTGTCTGCCTGTCTTTCTGCCCCCCCCCCCCCCTCTATCTCTCTCTCTCTGTGTATGTGCGAATGTGTACGTGTTCTGAACTTTGCTTGTCCTTCATAAAAACTGCAACAACAAGATAACAATTAAACACACAAAGAATGGATTCTGAACGAGCAAAAATTAAAATGAAACTAAGTTTTGAAACAAAATAGATTGTGCAAGCGAGTTTACTAACACATAAACACTTTGAACTGAGAGAGAACAGAAAACAAGAGCGCCGTTTGTTTGCAGCAGAGACGATCATCTTTCTGTACCTACTGTATGGTTTATGGGGGAGAGAGAGAGAGAGAGAGAGAGAGAGAGAGAGAGAGAGAGAGAGAGAGAGAGAGAGAGAGAGAGGCCTCTTTTGCCAAAGAAATTACAATCTCTGTTTTTATCTTTCCCCCGAAGTGTTGTGGCAGGATCATGAATAGCGGTCTGTTTGCAGAGCAGTGAATCATTGTCTGTTTGCTGGGTAGTGAATCATTGTCTTTGTTTTAAAATTCAGATCGTATTATTTATATGGGTGGGGTGATGGTCCAGTTATAAATCTATTCAAAGGATTTCCCTGGGAAGCGAAAGGTGCCTCCTTTTCTGTCTCCTTCCTCCCCTCCCCCAGCTCCATACTGATATACAGACCTTGAGTTGTAGTCTGGTTGCTTCTCTTACGGATGATAAAACTCAAGGTCGAGTGCAGAGGGTGAGAGAAATGCCCGTCACCGGAAATCGGCCACCTACCTAGGAAGCGCGGTGTCCAGGTTTGGATTCCTGGATAGACCATAGAACATGTTTACTTGTATTATAAGCTCTGCTCCCAATGGGCTTATAGCACGCTCATGCTGATTGTGGTCGCGAAATATTTTTTGTGCTTTTATGTCTTATAAATGTGAGTTTGTATTGACTCAGAGTAGGAGCCGGTTGAGGTTGAAAATTCCCTCCAATGATATTAATTGATGGGGGTTCGAACCTTTAATCTCCCAGTCCTTATTCCGTTACACTAACCCCTTCGCCACGTTGGCGGGTGTCATAATAAACCAACATAGTCAGGCAAGTCGGCTGCTTACTTTCGCTGCCTGGGCAAATTACATGCATCACATCCAGGGAGGGACTGAAACGAGAAAATAAATGCTAGACGTACCTAGTACAACAGGAAGCGCGCAGTTTGCACACGCTGGTGTGTTTGTGTGTGTGTGTGTGTGTGTGTGTGTTGTGTTGTGTGTGTGTGTGTGTGTGTGTGTGTGTGTGTTGTGTTGTGTGTGTTGTTTGTTGTTGTGTGTGTGTTGAATTGTGTGAGTGCGTGTGTGTTTGTGTGTTTATCTGTGTGTATTTACTGGGTGTGTATATATGTGTGTCTGTGTGAATGTGTGTGAGTGCGTGTGTGTGTCTGTACGTGCGTTGTAGTTTATCTGTGGTGTGTGTGTGTGTGTGTGTGTGTGTGTGTGTGTGTGTGTGTGTATGTGTGTATGTGTGTTGTGTGTTGGTGTTGTGTGTGTTGTGTGTGTGCGTGTGTGTGTGTGTGTGTGTGTATGTGTGTGTGTGTGTGTGTGTGTGTGTGTGTGTGTATATGTGTGTGTGTGTGTGTGTGTGTGTGTGTGTGTGTGTGTGCGTGTGTGTGTGTGTGTGTGACAATGTGTAGGCTTCTGAGAGACAGGGAGGAAGGGAGATATAACTCAGAAAATTTACGTCGGCCGTGGGCCACAATACAGCGAGATAGAGCAAAACTTGTTTATGTGGCTTAAAAGAATCAGAAAGCTTTTTTCTTTTACATCCAAGTCTTATTCAAACAGATTCTGTACAGCGCGTAACTGAGAGAAGAGAGAGAGAGAGAGAGAGAGAGGAGAGAGAGAGAGAGAGAGAGAGAGAGAGAGAGGGGAAATGTGTATACGATTTAAAAAATTTTTTTTTTTTTTTTTGTAGCTGGATTGTGTGGATCTTCACCAAATTTGGTCGAAGCTGTGGGCTTTCGAGGAGTGCCGAATATATGTTTGGAAGGCAAAGCTGAGTTCAAGGTCACACGGACCGAGAAGTGTACAGACCCAGCACTTTCTGGTAAAAGTTCGTGAACAGCATTTTCCCAAGAACATCGACATTTCAAGACCTTGCTAGGGCATAGGGTCTTACACAGACTCAGGGTGGTTGCCGCATAATTGCAGACAAATTTGGGTGGAGCGTATATGGAATTGTCGGAGTGCGGTGATATGAATCCCTTTTGAACAAATTCCAAAATCTAAACTCCGTATGCTTGACAAAGACCAGTTGGCTGCAGCTATCTTTTCGACAGTCAAGTGCGCGTTCTGATTCTGTTTTCGTGTCTCTGGTTTCTGTTTGCTGTGTATAATGCTGGCAGTCACTTTGACATATGTTGTGTGGGTTACAGCTCCTGGTAATTCTGAATGATGTAGATCAAAGTGGGTCTGTAAGTTTGATTCACAGCTCAAAAATTTATGAAGATCAATTCATCTTCTGGGTACGTATTGCTCGAAATGTTAGACGGACGCAGAGGGAGGGTCTCCCACCCTCCCACCCATCTCCCCCTCTATTTTTTGTGTGTTATATGACACGTGCTAAAAGCTTCTATGTTGATGACATCACGGCTGCTGTGGTGATAAAATGACGTCAGGGGCGTGAGTCATTGAAGTCGGCGCCGTGTATTGGTTGATATGAATGCCTAATATCTCGTCTCCTTCCATTTCCCCTACCCCTACCTCTCACTTTCAACAGCCCCGCCCCACCCTACAGTGATAGTGCGTGTGTGTGTGGATGGGTGTATGGATGTGTGTATGGATAGGTGTGTATGGATGGGTGTAGGTGTGTGTGTGCGCGCGCGCGTGCATGTATGTGTACGTGTATATGCTGGTATTGTATCTGTCTGTGTGTTTCTCTCTGTGTGTGTGCCTGTGCCTCTATATGTGTATATGACTGAATTTAGTGCGAATCTACCAAAGCATGGTAAGTCTATAAAATTGTATAATCTCTGTCTTTTTGTGGTTTTCTTTACAGTATTCCATTTGTTTAATTTCTTTGGTAAGTGATGATTTTATTATCCTCCATATGCTAGGAGGAGGTTAAAAGGTTCATAGTTTAAACAACGAAGTTTCTTGCAGAAAAATCAGTGTGCAGAAAGAAATGTATTACCAGGATCTGTTACGAGCATGCGTGCCAATATCATTTGCTTCTGATGTCGATGACATCACAGCTGCTGTAGAGATAAATGAGTCAGTAACGTGAGTTATTGAACGAGTTGGGCGTTATGTGTGGATTGAAGGGAAGGGAAGAGCAGCTTATGTTGCCCCATAAATCTGAGGTCTTTGTGGAGTAAGGGGGTAAAGGCTTGAACTGTTCTCAAGGCCAGCGTTGTAAGGATGGTGCCCATCTCCTGTCCCTTGCTTGTCGTTGTTGTTGTTATTATTATTGTTGTTGTTGCCCCATGTCAAGTTCTGCACTGTTCCTGTTCACTAGTCCCCATGGCTAACTTTGGTTCTCCAGCACACCTCCAAACCCACCGAAAATGACGTCATCCTGGGAGCAGGGCATGAAGGTTGCAGGATCTTTAACTGATTTATTTCTTTTGATTTTTTTTTTTTCCAGATCACTGGAAATAATGATAAGAATAGTGATGAATGTGATGATACTTTGGAATTTCATTTTGGACCGAGACTGCATGACAAGATCCTGTCATCACAGGGAGGACTGTATTTCTAGCACGTCTTTGATGGTATAGTGGTCATTATTCCCGCTAGTCACGTGGCAGACTGGGGTTCAGTTCCCTGTCAGAGACAATTTATAGTAAAATATGTGGCCTAGTCGATAAAGAACTTGCTTATGGCGTGAGAAACCCACGTTCGAATCACAGATCGGGCAGAGATTTTTCTCTCTCCTCCGCCCCCCCCTCCCCCCCCCTCCCCCCCCTCCCCACTAGCTTTGAAAGTCTAGGTGTTGCTCTGTGCGTTGAAATGATAAACCGAAGTCCGGTGTACACGCACACGTTTGGCTCACGTTTACGATCCCATGGCAACAAAGGAGTTGTCCCTGGCAAAATTCTGCAGAAAAAGTCACTTTCGTGGATAAACAACCACACACATACAGGAAGAAAAAGGCATGGATGGTGCTGCACTGCGGTGACACGGTCTTCTTGGGAAGGTAAGACTGAATTTCAGTATGTAAATCCATTGTGCTATTTGTTGATGAACAAATAGCAGAGTTTTGTGTCGAGACTGTAGTAAGGGGAAAGGTGCCGACAGCTATGCGAGCTGGTGGCAGGGCGGGCTGCTTGAAAGAGAGATGAAGACCAGTGTGGGGCGAGAGAGGGGTCTTCCATTCTCTCTAGGTCCAGAGGCTGGGATGGACCTGGTTGGGGCGCGTTGTGTGGCAATGTCCCGCGGTTTGTCATCTCCCCACCTTGCCATTCGGTTTGTAAACAAGGTAACTGATGACTGGGTCCGAATGGGTCATGCAACGCATGGACAGCCTCCCTTTGCTTGAAGAAATGACTGTCGATTGGTGTCGGGAGCTCGGGAGGTGAGTGTCCCGAGAGTGGCGAGGCATTGGTACTCTGGGTTCCATCCGCCCCTCGTGGTGTTTCTTGTCAACTTGTTAACATCGTAATATTTGTTGATGGACAAATAGCAGAACTAAATACAAAAAATCAAAAATAATAATACAAATGCAGACCATTTGATCATTTTTTGATGTAGGGCCTCAGGATTTTGCCAGCGCATAGGGCTTATGCTTTGATCGTTTTGGCTCTTACCTGTCGCATGGCATGTGTGGTGTCTGTGCATGCGGAGTTTATTCCGAGTACGGGGAGACGCCGTCCCAAGAAACTTGAACTGAAACCAAGGTCCATCGATTTTTTTATATGAAAGTTAAATCCTTGGGAAAAAAATATGGTCAGTATGTCCCCTGTCACACGGGAGACTGGGCTTTCAATTCCCTGTTGTGGAAAATCGTATCATAAGTGTGGTCCATTAGCTCAGTTGGTGAGAGCACAATGTTGATTATGTAATGGTCGTGGGTTAGATCCTCAGACGAGCCATACGTTTAGGCTTGTTTGTGTGTGTGTGTGTGTGTGTGTGTGTGTGTGTGTGTGTGTGTGTGTGTGTGTGTGTGTGTGTGTGTTTGTGTGTGTGTGTGTGTGTGAGTGTGTGTGTGTGTGTGTGTGTGAGTGTGTGTGGGGTGTGTGTGTGTGTGTGTGTGTGTGTGTGTGTGTGTGTGTGTTCATTTGTTTGTTCATTAATGGGCTGGCTGGTTCTTGTAATAGAGCTGTGGGCTCAAGATCTGAGATCTCCAGTTCAACCCCAGCTGGCAACATAAAAACTCGACTGTTCACTGTCCATCTTTAAATTAAACTGCAGTCATATTGAGAGTGTCAGCTTATTGTTTGGTTCAGAAGTCCAGTTACCCTTCCCCTGTCCTTTCCGTTTCAGAACTTTACCAGTGCATAGGGTTTTGCGCAGGCCTAAGGAAATTGCCAGATAACCGATGGCAGTTTAGATGTATATTTCGTATTAAGAAGGACTTGTCCGGGTGCGATGAATCTGTCTTGAACGACACACGAAACGTGTTACATGGGAACAAACGGGAGATGGAGATTGTTAATGTGGTTTGACCATTTCAAAGTGTGTTATCATCTACACTCGTGCCACTGGCTTCTGACGTCCATGACATCACAGCTGCTGTGGAGATAAAATGACGTCAGTGACGTGAGTCACTGAGTGAGTTCGGCGCCGTGTCAAGTTGATATGAGTGCCTTCCCCTTCCCCTGAGGTTTGGCTAGCATAAAAGACAAGAGCTTCTGCTTTCTAATTTATCTGCACGATTTCAAGTCCGATAAAAAAAAAATTTAATTTTTTTTTTAAAATGTGCGTACGGCTTCTGTTCCGAGCAGTTTGGATGGATACGTATCTCAATGCACGGGTTTGCACAGGTGCAAATCTCATTTGCGATAAATTTTGTGCAAGCGGCTCAGCGAGATTTCAAGAAACTCTGGGGGAGAACTGGACAGGACTGCATTCATGTCAGGATCGCTAGATGCTTCTTTGCTGAGAGTGAGTGAGAGAGAGAGAGAGAGAGAGAGAGAGAGAGAGAGAGAGAGAGAGAGAAATGCATTATATATATATATGTGTGTGTGTGTGTGTGGTGTGTGTGTGTGTGTGTGTGTGTGTGTGTGTGTGTGTGTGTGTGAGTGAATATATGTGACCTCCCACCACGAATTCAGTCTTAACTCGCAGTCAGTCGAACAACACTAGGAGCTGAAAAGGTGACTGACGGTCTATCTGGGGTGTTTTGACTTTTTCTCAAAATCGATTTCTGTAGACTATAATCTATCCCCCACAGAATTTTTTATCTTGAAAAAATATAATTAATCAATTTAAAATGGTATTTTAATGCACTGATCGCAGCAGAAAGAACGCAATTTCCTCCCAAAAGTACCTATTTTTGTCTCTTATTATGAACCGTAACCTGTACAGTATCCGCACATGTAATATACTGATGGAAAACTCTTTGGTGCACCTTTCAGATAATGACAGCGAAAATTAGAAACAGTCTGGGTCAAAGCCACCAAATAAAGAAATTTAAGGAAAATGTGTAGGAGAGCACACAAAAACTTTAGAGGCTGTTTTCTCAAAATGGCTGTCATACAACTTAATGACTTTAAACATAAATAACTTCTACATTTTTTGTGAGTACAAGCTTAATTCAAGTACCAAAATAATCAGCAGAATGTACACTTTCCAGTGATATGTATATATCTCAGAATGCCCAAAATGTTAGTTAAGACTGATTTCGTGGTGGGAGGTCACATATGTATGTGTATATGTATGTATGCATTTATATAATTATGTATGTATGTTTGTATATGTCTATGGTACGACCTCTCTTCCCTGCAGCTGTGGATGGATATCTCACTGCTTGGGTTTTCATGATTAGAGATCTTGCCAGACGTAAACGTTGTTCATGTGGCTCCATTGCAAACAGTTATGAATGGGTTCCAGACCCTGTTCACTGTTGAAATATATATAGCAGTCAGGCCATCGCCCTCTTAGAGCTCGCCCAGAGAGAGAAGTTAACTATCAATTAACTCCCATACGACCTCAGGGTTATGGGACTCCATTTACATTACCCTCGTGATACCTCTCTTCGATCTTCTATCGTACCCCATCCATACCCAGCCCACATACCTCTGCCTACAGTTATACTGTGTGGTATGTGTGCTGTGTGTGTGTGTGCGTGAGTGCGTGCGTGCTTGTGTGTGTGTGTGTGTGTGTGTGTGTGTGTGTGTGTGTGTGTGTGTGTGTGTGTGTGTGTGTGTGTGTGTGTGTGTGTGATCGAGGGAGAGAACAGAATGAGTTGAAGAAAGAATCTCTCCTTTTGTCTGTTTCTGTCAATCTGTCAGTCTGTTTTTCTCTCTCAACTCTCCTAAACACACACACACACACACACACACACACACACACACACACACACACACACACACACACACACACACACACACACACACACACACACACACATACACACACACACACACACACACACACACACATTCTGTCTGTCTGTCTGTCTGTCTCTCTCTCTCTCTCTCTCTCTCTCTCTCTCTCTCTCTCTCTCTCTCTCCCCCCTCTCAATTTATCTGTCTCTTTCTCTTTCTGTCTTTTTCTCTGTGTGTGCTGGTGCGCTATTTGTCAAAGTTCTCGTACGAGACATTAATATTTTGAACTGGCTACATATTGATCAGTGATTTATACATTCCAAAACAGTTATCGCTAGTGTAATGACACGCTGGGCCTCACACGCAAGAGATCATGGGTTCGACTCTCTGCTGTACCAATTTATTTTGTGGTCCCATTAGCTAAGTTGTTGTAGCGCTATGCTCATAACAGAGGGTGTGGGTTCAACCCTCGAGCAGACCACGTTTTACGCGGGTTGTCTGGCTCCTTTGATAAAGGCCGTGGTCTGAAGATTTTATGTTTGGAGTTCAATTTAGAGTCAACATAACGCGGGTTTGTCTGGCTCCTTTGATAAAGGCCGTGGTCTGAAGATTTTATGTTTGGAGTTCAATTTAGAGTCAACATAACGCGGGTTTGTCTGGCTCCTTTGATAAAGGCTGTGGTCTGAAGATTTTATGTTTGGAGTTCAATTTAGAGTCAACATAACGCGGGTTTGTCTGGCTCCTTTGATAAAGGCCGTGGTCTGAAGATTTTATGTTTGGAGTTCAATTTAGAGTCAACATAACGCGGGTTTGTCTGGCTCCTTTGATAAAGGCTGTGGTCTGAAGATTTTATGTTTGGAGTTCAATTTAGAGTCAACATAACGCGGGTTTGTCTGGCTCCTTTGATAAAGGCCGTGGTCTGAAGATTTTATGTTTGGAGTTCAATTTAGAGTCAA
The DNA here is from genome assembly GCA_030674185.1 of Monoplex corrugatus. Lineage (NCBI taxonomy): Eukaryota > Metazoa > Mollusca > Gastropoda > Littorinimorpha > Ranellidae > Monoplex > Monoplex corrugatus. The sequence continues at coordinate 35,043,849 of JAPXFY010000015.1, forward strand.
CATAACGCGGGTTGTCTGGCTCCTTGATAAGGCCGTGGGCTGAAGATCTAGTTCTTGAGTCAATTCAGAGTGCAACATAAACATTGACCTGTTGGCTGCTCGCCTGCTTCAATCGTTCTGTTCGTGTCAGCTGTGTGTTCCACACTCTCTCTCTCTCTCCACCTACCCCCTCTTCGATACGTCTCGATGCGTCCCAGGTTCGATATGTCCCAGGTTCGCTTGTGTCCCAGGTTCGATACGTCCCAGTTCGATAGTCCATGTTCGATATGTCCCAGATTCGATACCCATCCCGATGTCCAGGTTCGATAATCCCAGGTTCATGGTCCCAGGTTCGATACGTCCCAGGTTCCATACATCCCAGATTCGATACGTCCCAGGTACAAAACGTTCTTTTTTTGCGTGCGTGTGTCGCGTATTTTTACCCGTCCCGCGCGGCGCGAGAGAGGAATGAATACAGAAAAAATGCTCATGTTCTTCGTCTTTCAGCACTGACCATCTGCCTTGTAATACCTACCACCCATGTTCCCACACAATGTTTTCCGAGTCTGTGTTTCCCTGGCTTCGCAGAGAACCCATTCCTCATTTCGCAATCTGAAACTCAGCCATGCCGTTTACATCGTTGAACTTCCTTTAATGTATGTGTGGTTGGTGTGTGCGCGCGCACGTGCAGACAGATATATATATATGTGTATGTGTGTGTGTGTGTGTGTGTGTGTGTGTGTGTGTGTGTGTGTGTGTGTGTGTGTATGTGACGCATCGAACCTGGGACGTATCGAACCTGGGACATATCGAACCCCCCCCTCCCTCAACTTCAAGACCTTGTCAGCGCATAGGGTTTTGTGCAGGTTGGAGGGGTCTACCTTATAACAGACGTGGATGGAACACATTGGGATAGTCCAAATGCAGTGAATCCTGTTTGAACAAACTCCATAATCCCTTCATGAGGATTCATAGTTAACATGAATGTATCGTCTGAAGTGTGTGTGTGTGTGTGTGTGTGTGTGTGTGTGTGTGTGTGTGTGTGTGTGTGTGTGTGTGTGTGTGTGTTAAATGTGTGTGCGTGCGTGCATGTGCGCGCGCTTGTTTGTCCGTGTGTGTGCGCGTGCGTTTAATAAACTATCCGTCAGACACGTTGTTTGAGAGTTGGAAGGGTTGATGCGAGCAGCCAGTGCTACGAAAGAAAACACAAGCTGTATACGTATTGATCAGCAACATTAGAGCAGCGGACCACGCAGTTCTTACCATTGACTAGAGAGCCACACACGTGTGGGCTTCTTATCACAGAATTTTTAATGCTGTTCAGTAGTTCTGAATGACTTTGAGGAGGTTGCGAGATGAAGAGAGGGGCATAGGAGAAGGAGAGAGAGGGAGGGGGTACAGACAGAGAGAGAGAGAGAGGAGGGTTGAAAAGAAATGCAAGGAGAGGATGAGAGAGAGAACGACAGAAAGAGAAAAGTGAGTAAGGGAAAATAAAAGAGAGTGGGGTTGGAGGGAGACACGACTGGGAGAGAGAGGAAGAGAGAGTAAATCAGTGTGTGTGTGTGAGTGTGTGTGTGTGTGTGTGTGTGTGTGTGTATGTGTGTGTGTGTGTGTGTGTGTGTGTGTGTGTGTGTGTGTGTGTGTGTGTGTGTGTGTGTGTGTGTGTGTATGTTGTCCCCCGTAAAAACGATGAACAAGTAGGTTCGTTCGTTCTTTGATTTAACGTCTTTTCACTATGAGTGATATTAGACGAAAAAAAAAAAAAAAGAGTAAGAGATATGAGAGATGGGCGGGTTGGATTTGGGACAGAGAGGAGACAGAGTTATAGACATAAGTAGGTGGGAAAATAGAAAAATGGAACAAGAACTTAACACTAACAATTAAAAATCAACAATGTGTATGAAAAATTTAACTCTAAAGTACAAACTTCATAAACTTAAAGTAATGCATTAACAGGACTGTGAACCAACGATTCTGAAATTTTAACTGACAAAAATTGATCGGAAGTTACTTCTTTAAAATGAGTTTCAGAATAATTAGGTATACAGGTCCTTTATGCCAGGTTTAGATGTTTGTACGTACAAGGTCGATCCTGGATGAGCATTGAAAGGGGTCCTGTGGCCTTAGCTTCTGCTTCTGCCGGTCCCTTTTTCTGCTGAATAACTGCTGTTTTGCACAGTTCCAATGTGATTTTGCCCTGCGTGCATGGTGTTACCAGGTTGTTCTTTTGCAGGCAATATCTTCCCAGTTGGTGATGTTGATGCCATGGCTGATCAGGTTGCCCTTCAGAATATACTTGCATCGTTCTAGTGGTCTTCTCTAGTCTCAATATTCTTACTTCGTCTCTCCATATACAGATCTATCTTTGGAATGTGGTTGTCTTTTATACAGAGAAAGTAACGTCCAATGAAACTGGCATTTGATTAGTAGAAAATCTATACTTGAAAAACTACAAAAACTACTCTTCTTCAGAAATTGAAGGTTGAACATTCGATCTTGTATCGTGATGTTGTAGATCCTGCACAGACATATTGATGGAACCGTTCCAGCCTTTTAATGTACCATCGGTAGGTAGTCCAGGTCTGGCATCAGTATAGCAGGATGTTCAAGACTACTGCTCTGTACACAGCAGTCTTTGTGGCTAACTTGACGCCATTGTTGTGCAACAACCTCTTTGATCAACTTTCCATAGGCAGAGCTAGCCTTGGAAATGCGCAGCGCCACCACAGCGTTAAAAGTCCATTACTGTACCGCCGAAGCTGCAGAAATATTCTACCGTCTTGATCTTCTGATTGTTGTTGACAATCGGAGATGATGAAGCACCAGAAGCACCAGAAGCACGAGATGATGTTGGTTAAAACATAGTCACTGTTTTGCTGAGGCTAACTCCGAGGCCCGAGCGTTTGCAGGCCGCAGCAAATAAGTCAATGATGCACTGGTGTCCTCGTGCGAGTGTTCATTTTGTACACAGTCATCTTTGAAGAGAAATTCCTGCAGGACGACTTTGAGCACTTTG
>JAPXFY010000015.1:35051843-35069343 GCA_030674185.1 Monoplex corrugatus
TACTAAAACATGTATAAAAACAGGCCTACATTACCTAAAATTGCTTCCGCGTATCTCATTTCCCTAGAGTCGAAAACACATTTAATACATGTACCCAATTATCGAACACATACAAGTGAACGGACCAGCACGGCAGAAAATGATAGGAAGAAATGACAGAAAGCAAAGGAATAAGGTAGAAACTGAGAGAGTGACAGAAAAGAGGAAAGTTTAAGCACAGAATTTTCGGAAGGTGGAGATACAGTGTAGACTGAATGAGCCCCCGACATTCCCATGGGGGGAGGGTCGTAGGAAAGTGAAGTACTGGAGACCTCATGATGACGGCTGTAACTGTCTCCTCTCCCCCTCTCTTCTGTTCCCGGCCCAATCCTGAACAAAGTCAGGTGCCCATTCACGACTCTATCACAGAAATCCCTCAGGTAGAAACAGGCCCATACCTGTACTTTATTCTGAAATAAGTGTTGACAGTGTCTGGCAAGAAAGACAATGTTGTCTAAAGACCTAGGACGTTGACGTGTGGACTGTTTTTGAAGTTATTGCTAGTGTGCTTAGTGCGCCTCTGCTCGTCTCTCTCCTTCCTCGTTGTTGTGTGTGATTTCTATCATCATCATCATCATCATCATCGTCGTCGTCATCGTCGTCGTCATCGTCATCATCATCATCATCATCATCATATCATCATCATCATCATCATCATGTGCCCTGCCGCATGGCGTTGGCGATCATGGCCCTCCATATGCATCTATCCCTTGTCGCCGCAAGCACATTTTCCACCCTCTATGTCCTCAACCACTCTGCAAATCCGTCCAGTATTTTTTCCCTGGGTCTACCTGGTGCTTTCTTTCCCTCCAGCTTTCCTGTTGTGACCAGATGCTCTAATTCCCCTTTCCTCATGAAATGGCCTTTAAATGTTGCCTGTCTTTTCCTAATCTTCTTTATGAATGATCTTCGTGTGTCTGCCTCCATCAAGACTGTCTCGTTTGTTTTCTTTGCTGTCCATGGAACTCTCAACAGCTAGGAACCACATCTCGGCTGTCTCAATCTTGCTCTGACTTTGCATGTTGACTGTCTACGCCTCACAACCGTATAACATTATCGGTGACTTCTTTATAGAAAGGAAATCCCGTATAAACATCCCCCAGATTCTAGATCGACAGTCAAAAACTCTTGCTTTCACAGCTGGATGGACGGGAGGCCGTGTGTACATTTTTTCTCTTTCTTTTATTTTGTTTAAATTTTCCGGTTTTGCGCCTATCCAGGCCACTGAGCCACACATGCTTAGCTCAGTGATCTGTTGGATTGGAAGATAGGAGCTTTACGCCAGCCTGGCCTCTTCGATCCGTTGAAATAGCCAGAGGTGGTAAAACAGTATAGAAAGAAATGAGTGTGTTCTCTCTCAGACGATGTCAATCGGCTGAGCAGATATCCCTGTTAACAAAAACAAGTCTGCAAATGAAACGGTCACAATAACCGTCATTTTAGTCACATCTTTCGTCGTTTGGCCGGTCTGTGAATCTGTCTCTCTGCCTCTCTGTGTCTGTGTCTGTCCCTCCCTATTTCTCTGTCTCTCTCCCCCCTCTCTCTCTCTCTCTCTCTCCCTCTCTCCCTCCCTCCTTCCCTCTCTCTCTCTCTCGTTCACGCTTTGTCTTTGTCTCTCAGTCTCTCTTTCCATATTAAAGAAGAAAGTTGTCTCTCTCTGTTTATCTGCCTCCCTGATCTGTCTACGTGTCAAATCTAATCTCCGTCTACCCATTTTTCTGCTGTCTGTCCATCTGTCTACTGAGTGTCTGTCTCTCTGTCTCTTTCCCTCTGCCCCCTCCTTTTTCTGTCTCTGTCTGTCTGTCTGTCTGTCTCTCAAGATTAAACAGATGGATAAGATTAAACAGATGGATAGATATGTAAGTATCCGGGCAGACGGAAATGAACAAGAAAAGAATATGGCTTGACCATCTTTATGTTGTTGTTGTAGATGATATTTAGGAGTCATCGGGTAACGTCATCACCCTGTATGTTTGCCAACATAGCGGATAAGGATATTTACGTACAGATATGCCTGTATTTGATCGTACGTTTCAAATCTAGCACACGAGCTTCGTCATAAGACGTCAACAAAACAATCGTTCTCTGTCTGTGCGTATCAACCTTTTTACTTCTTTCCTCTAAACACCCGCCACCTTTCATTCCCTCGGGAAGCTGGTGGGCAGGGTGAGAGAATGAAGAGGTTAAGCTCTCGTTTTATTTCTCGATTCTGCTTCAAAGATTATTTTGTAGTCAGGATTTCAACCCCTCACCTCACCTTCGTCCCAACCCCTCACCTCACCTTCGTCCCAAGCCCTCACCTCACCTTCGTCCCAACCCCTCACCTCACCTTCGTCCCAACCCCTCACCTCACCTTCGTCCCAACCCCTCACCTCACCTTCGTCCCAACCCCTCACCTCACCTTCGTCCCAAGCCCTCACCTCACCTTCGTCCCAACCCCTCACCTCACCTTCGTCCCAAGCCCTCACCTCACCTTCGTCCCAACCCTCACCTCACCTTCGTCCCAAGCCCTCACCTCACCTTCGTCCCAAGCCCTCACCTCACCTTCGTCCCAAGCCCTCACCTCACCTTCGTCCCAAGCCTCGTCTTTCAACACCACGCCCGCCACTACATACACCTCACCAACGCTTCCCCCTCCTGCCAGAATTGCCAAGAGATTGCATTAGTTTCTAATGGCTTGGAAATTTTCCTAAAAATGAATCTTAGTTATTAGAAACAAAGTCTGAAATGTACCCATTACGCACATGCTGGTACACAGACACTCTGGCAAATCAGACATGCTCACGCGATATATGCATATGCTCACACACCGGCCGACAACATTCTCTCCTCTAGTTTGATTTTGTTTTGCTTTTCATTTTCAAAATTGTTGTCAACTCATTTTTGACAGGAAAATGATAATCTGTATCGCTTATTCTTATTTTCCTGCTATTCATTTCTTTGTTCAGTTACTCACACAGAACACCGCGGGGATTGATTGTATATGCTTTACACATAAACACACACACACACACGCATGTATATACATGGAGAGAGAGAGAGAGAGAGAGAGAGAGAGAGAGAGAGAGACAGAGAGAGAAGAGAGACGGAGAGACAGAGAGAGAAAAACAGAGAGAGAGAGAGAGATAGACAGAGACAGAGAGAGATGTAGCCATCTGTGGCGCAAAGAAACAGCTGGTTTCAAGGGGTAAGGACTTTTTCTGAGCTTTGCCTTCTTTATTTTTTTCAACCTGTGCTGGAGAGTGTATGTATACCATAGACGTATATCTGTGCGCGTAAAGGAACAGCTGGCTTCTCAAGTCTGGCACGAGAGTAGGCCCTCCCTCTCCTGCCTCCGACCCCCTTCTTCTGTGCCTATCTTCTTCCTGCTGCCAAGCAGATGTTCTGGAAAAAGATAGCGTGCAAAATGAAAGGCTGAAACAGCCATTGCCAGCATGCAAGGCAGGGATGAACGGTTAGATGGATTGGATTGGAAAAGGGCTATGTGTTAAGGCTGCGATAGATAGGTCCAGGCTGTTGCAACACTATACCGCGTGCTGTATTCCTAAGAAGTGCGTCTGTTAACGTCCTCAGTTATATCGGTATATTTCGTTTAAAACAGCATACACAACAACATCTATAAAATCTAAAAGCTTATCGTTTCAACATACTGCTTTAGAAGATTGTAAATGGTGTACACAATGAAAATGAAAAGGTCACGGTTAAGTTAGAAGTGCACTTATTTAGAATTCTGTGGTACAATTTGGCCTCCCTATCCCGACCTACTCTTGGTTCCGTCTGTTTTTACAGCGAACGGTGATATATTTTTTTTTCTTTTTTGCACCACCAACAAATTATTCTAAGCCATTTCATCATGTTGGTAGACAGTCCTATTTCGACCTAATGCGCACTAAAGAAAATATCTTTTTAAATTCATTCTATATAAACAAGTTTGTGATGTTTCTAAAACGTAAGGAATATACATAAAACATAAAGTGGAATGTGTAATTTTTGCATGGCTATGCGCGCTGGTTGACCACCGGTGCCAGTAATGAAATACATGTAATAGACCCAGTTACCAGTGGTAAATGCTCCTGGGTGGGGAGGGGGATGTGTAGGTTGGAGAACGTCTGCTTCCATACTGATAGAGCTGACTATACCGATAGGGCGTTAACATGCGTCACTAGAAGCTTTATACTCGTGGAGACTCCATCGTTTCCAGGACCCATGTCCACATAGTGATAGTACCACTTGATGCAGTTCACGTCGGTCTGGATTGGATTGGATTCATGTTCTGTCACAAGATAAGTTTTACGGAGAAATGTGAGATGCATTTCCTGAGGAAGAGACATCGTTATAGTATTTCGTCCATTTTCTTGTTGTCTCTTCCTTCTTTCCTTTTTATAAATGGGCATATGCGTGCATTGAAAGTGGCACCTCTTGCTGGCTTGCTGGATGGGGATCTTTTACATGAGCTAAGTGTATGCTGCATACGGGACTTCGGTTTATCGTCTCATCCAAAAGTCTAGCACCCAGACCACAACTCAAGGTCTAGTTGAGGGCGAGAAAAATGCCTGTCCATATTAATTAAGAGCAAGATGGGAGAAAGACAAGATAGTAATTAATATCACTTCTCGTCGCACTTCGTGGGATATTTACCCCTAAAAGCAACAGGTTTCAATGAATTCTTCAGCAGTTTGTTTTCCAACAGCATGAAACATCTGATTCGGAGAAGTTGATGAATAGCATAGACAGACATAGGTAGTCTACGTTCAACGGTTACAGTCAAAGCAGTCGAAGACCATGTTTATTTGGACTTTATGCATCTACAAGTATACTCTACATTAAACTTGAAACCACTTCATTACTTAAGCATTGTACCGTTACATCCTATTGGATCTGCAAGACAGCTAGTCCTTGCTATTTGGTATTCTACAAGAAAGAAGCAAACAAACAAAAAATAACAACAAAACCCCGAAATACGAGAGAGGAGAGAGGGAGCGAGGGAGGGAGAGAGAGAAAGATACTTAAAAGAACAAGAACAAGAACCTAGTTTTACATTCGAGGGTAGTGGTATAAGCACATCAGTTCTTTGTGATATCCAGTTCTCAGTATAAACACAGAGACAGAAGGGGAGGGAGAGAGAGAGAGAGAGAGAGAGAGAGAGAGAGAGAGGAGAGAGAGAGAGAGAGAGAGAGAGAGAGAGAGAGAGTTCAGGCTTCAGACTTCAGAATACTTTATAACTCAAGGATAGTAGCATTTGGCCCCACTGGTCCTCTCTTACAACTGCATATAGTCCTTACGACTCTACACACAAATTGTAATCATAAAATGTATATAAAAATACATAAATTCTGAAACAGGTTATGAAGTAAGTTGTGATAAAATACTGACTTTTATGACAGTGGGTCATGCGCTTTACAAAAGCATGAGAGACAAAAAGATACACATGAAGGGAATGAATATCTGTTAACCCTTAATGATAACAACAAGAACAACAGCAATGAAGTAACACTACTATGCTGCTAGTAGTTGTATTAATAGTGTGTTTAAAAAAAAGAAAATAAAAGAAATTACCGACATAGAATCAAAGGGAAAGAAAGAAGTAAAGGAAGCATTAAGAACAAACAAGGAACCAGGGGGGGGGGGGGGGGTGAGGAGAGGAGACGTTAACTAGCGCAATGATGATCATAGATTTCTGTAACATATGCCACATCATAGAGGTTGTAAAAAGTGTTTTGAGAGAGAGAGAGAGAGAGAGAGGAGAGAGAGAGAGAGAGAGGAGAGAGGAGAGGAGAGAGAGAGAGAGAGAGAGAGAGACGTACACATTTAATCATAGAAAGCGAGGAGACGGAGGGTGAAAGACAGCCACACATTTGATACTTTGTTGTCAGAAAACCGGAAGTAATGAAGGCAGGAAGTTGGAAATTTGGGAGTGGGGGTTCGGGAAGGCGGTTCAGAAGATGGAGAGGGTTAGCGAGGATTAGATGGGGGATGGAAGGGGGGAGGTGTAGAGGAAAGAGAGGCGCAGATAATTGTGATGGTTTGAATGACGTACCTCCTCGTTTGAAACTCGACTCAGCTGGTTTATGATGGTTTCTCCTTTGTTCTTCTTTTCTTCCTTCTGTTCTTCGTCCACAGCTACTTCTTTCCCTCCTCCCCCCTCCCCCCCCCCCCCCCCTCTCTTTTCCAATTCTTCGCCCGTTTCTTTCTCTCTTTTTCCTCCATCTTCTTCTCATCTCTTCTTCGTCTTCTTCTCATGCTCCTCTTCCAGTCTTCTTCATTCACTACTAATTTCTCTTCTGTTTCTTTTCCTCTTCTCTTTCTTCTTCTGCTCCCTCGTCTACTTCGTATACATGTAGTCCTCATTTATCTACATCTTTTCGTTCTCCTCCGATTCTTTTGCTTTTTCTTTTTCTTCTTCTGTTCTTCCTCCACTTTCTTTTTCTTCTTCTGTTCAACCTCCTCTTTCTTCTTTCTCCTGTTCTGTTCATTCGTCTCTTTCTTCTTCTACCTCTTTTCCTCTTCCGCCTCGTTTTCATATTCTTTCTATTTCTTGTGTCTTCTTCCTCTTCTTCAAATTCCTTTTTCAAACATGACCGATAAGGTTCAGGAAAATTTTTATCACTGAACAGAACTTTCCTGTGTGGACTTCTAATGTACACATGCGAGTCAAACATCGCTATGATACCCACTTGTTAGTTACATTGCATCACAGTTTTTATGTGTAAAAAATTCAGTCTGATTTTACACATCATCATCGTCTCAGTGTAGTCTGTAATATTGATAATGATAATGATAATAATAATAATCAATAATGATAATAATGGTAATAATAGTAACAGTAGTAGCAGCTAGTCGAAGCAGCAGAGGCAGTAACAATTACAACAAGAATACCACTCTGTCACTGACATATTGGTAACTCTGTGTGGTGTGTGTGGTGTGTGTGTGTGTGTGTGTGTGTGTGTGTGTTGTGTGTGTGTGTGTGTGTGTGTGTGTGTGTGTGTGTGGTGTGTTGTGTGTGTGTGTGTGTGTGTGTGTGTGTATGTGTGTGTGTGTGTGTGTGTGTGCAACTGCGGTTGTATGGTGATAATGACAACAACAACGACGATGATGATGCCGATGATGATGATGGTGAAGAAGAAGAAGATGATGATGTGATGATGATGATGCGCCGCCGCCGCCGCCGTCGCCGCCGAATATGTTGATGATGATGATGAGGCCGGTGATGGTGATGATGACGCAGCCGATGATGTTGATGCTGCTGCTGATGACGTGACAATGACGTCGTCGTGTGTGCGTTACTTGACCATGATGATAACATGCATTACGATGCGAACGATGACGATGACGATGACGAATGTGTTTTGTATAGCGACGGAGAAAATGACAACACGACGATGACAGTGATAGAGAGTTTTAGCAGTTAAAACGACCGTTCTGCACAGATGATGATAATAGTGATGATGGCTATGACTGTGAGAAATGATGATGACGATTATGACGACGACAATGATGATGACGACAAATAACCATGATGATGTGCTTTCAGGCCTGGACCCAGCTGGAAAGATAACGAATAAACAAACAAACAAACAAACAAATAACCCCCCCCCCAAAAAAAAAAAAACCTATCCTTTACATGTGTTGGTGTTGGTGATGATGATGATGATGATGATGTGGGGATGATGATGATAATGGTGATGATGCTTTGCAGGTCTGGACTCGGCTGGAAAAACAACTATTCTGTACAGACTGAAACTGGATGAAGTAGTCACCACAGTTCCCACTATCGGTGAGTCTCTTTTGTTGTGTTGTGTGTGTGTGTGTGTGTGTGTGTGTGTGTGTGTGTGTGTGTGTGTGTGTGTGTGTGTGTGTGTGTGTGTGTGTTGTTAGAGGAGTATACTTATATGACGTACGACGTAGCACACACACACACACACACAAACACACACACACACGCACACGCACCACCACACGCATGCACGCACACACGCGCGCGTCGTGTGTGCATGTGCGCACGCGTGCGCGCATGGTGTGTGTGTGTGTGTGTGTGTGTGAGAGAGAGATTGGGGTTGGGTTTTTGTGTGTATGTGTGTATGTATGTATGTGTGTGTTTGTGTGATTAGGGTTGGGTATTTTGTGTGTATGTGAGTGTGGTGCGTGCGTGCGTGGTGGTGTGTGTGTGTGTGTGTGTGTGTGTGTGTGTGTGTGTGTGTGTGTGTGTGTGTGGGTGTGGTATTTGTGTGTGTGTGTGTGTGGTGATTTGTGTGTGTGTGTGTGTGTGCGTGCGTGTGAGTGAGTGAGTGAGTGAGTGGTGTGTGTGTGTGTGTGTGTGTGTGTGTGTGTGTGTGTGTGTGTGTGTGTGTGTGTGTGTGTGTGTGTGTGTGTGTGTGTGTGTGTGTTGATAGTGGTCATGAGATAATGATGGTGATGATGATGGTATGTTAATTGTTTGCTTGAGCGAATGATTGAATGATGCCGTCTTAACTGCTGAACGGGCTGGTTCGTTAACTGACAGACTGTCTGGCAGACAGATAAGCATACATATAGACAGGCAGACAGGCAGACAGACTGAATAAGTGAATGACTGACTGAGGGGTAAATCTAGGTAATTGACTATGACTTTAAAGTTGTGATTCATTTATTATACATATATTTTGATTGTTGGATGTGATTGTGTGCGCGCATGTGCGTGGGTGCATGTTGTATGTGTGTGTGTGTGTGTGTGTGTGTGTGTGTGCGCGCGCGTGTGCATGCGTGCATGTGTATGTATGCGTGTTTGTGTGTGTGTGTTGTATCTGTGTGTGTGTATGTTTGTGTGTTTGTTTGTTTGTGTGTTGTGTGTGTGTGTGTGTGTGTGTGTGTGTGTGTGTGTTGTGTGTGTGTGTGTGTGTGTGTGTGTGTGTGTGTGCAGGATTCAATGTCGAAAGCATACAGTACCGAGACCTGCACTTCACGGCATGGGATATTGGCAGCAGAGACAAACTAGTAAGTCCAGTTAACTGATAATCTATTTAATCAATACCTTTGTGACCATGATTGAATTACTAATTCTATCATATCTTTTTCTTCAAAGTGAATGAAGGGTTATACTTGAATCTCCTGATGATAAAGATTGATGACAAATAGTTGAAGTGGAGAAATGGTTGTTTTTTCACTGTAGTAATAATAACATAAGAAAAAAGATGACCGTGTCACCAATCCAGATATGTGGAACAGACCTACCCATATCTTATCAAGAATCTTCTCACTAAAACCAGAAACATTTTCACAAGCCTGAACAACGTTGGAGCCCCACCTCCACCCCCACCCCTCCTGCACAACACCAAGCTGACTGTATCAGAGCTGTGTCCTTTCCACAGAACACCACGGCTCGGAATGCTGGAGAATGACAGAGAGCGACCTTATCAAGCTATCACTATTTCACTCAAAGAACCTTCAAATAACCATACGAATTAAGCCAATGCCATCTTCAACCAACAGTTATTCGCTCAGTACAATCAAAAGAGTACGGTCACCATCATCATGAAAAGACAATGGAGATGGACTGGACACATCATCATAAGAAAACGGGTTAACATTACCAAGACTGCGCTTCTATGGACAGCAGAACAGTAGAACGAGGACCTAAGGGCGTGAGTACCTTACAGAGGCTGGCCCAGAACACACAGAAATGGAGGATCTTCGTTGCTACCCTGCATGCAAATGGCATAATGAGCAGAAAATAACATGTTTTGTCAATATCAGGAAATCAGTCAGGTTTTTCTGCTAGTCCTTATGTGTTGATTCCGCCTGTCTTAATGGTGTCTTTCTGTGTTGATTCTGTCTGTCTTAATGGTGTCTTTCTGTGTTGATTGCGCCTGTCTTAATGGTGTCTTTCTGTGTTGATTCCGCCTGTCTTAATGGTGTCTTTCTGTGTTGATTCCGCCTGTCTTAATGGTGTCTTTCTGTGTTGATTCTGTCTGTCTTAATGGTGTCTTTCTGTGTTGATTCCGTCTGTCTTAATGGTGGCTTTCTGTGTTGATTCTGTCTGTCTTAATGGTGTCTTTCTGTGTTGATTCCGCCTGTCTTAATGGTGTCTTTCTGTGTTGATTCGCCTGTCTTAATGGTGTCTTTCTGTGTTGAGTCTGTCTGTCTTAATGGTGTCTTTCTGTGTTGATTCTGTCTGTCTTAATGGTGTCTTTCTGTGTTGATTCCGCCTGTCTTAATGGTGTCTTTCTGTGTTGATTCCGCCTGTCTTAATGGTGTCTTTCTGTGTTGATTCTGTCTGTCTTAATGGTGTCTTTCTGTGTTGATTCCGCCTGTCTTAATGGTGTCTTTCTGTGTTGATTCTGTCTGTCTTAATGGTGTCTTTCTGTGTTGATTCCGCCTGTCTTAATGGTGTCTTTCTGTGTTGATTCTGTCTGTCTTAATGGTGTCTTTCTGTGTTGATTCCGCCTGTCTTAATGGTGTCTTTCTGTGTTGATTCCGCCTGTCTTAATGGTGTCTTTCTGTGTTGATTCTGTCTGTCTTAATGGTGTCTTTCTGTGTTGAGTCTGTCTGTCTTAATGGTGTCTTTCTGTGTTGATTCCGCCTGTCTTAATGGTGTCTTTCTGTGTTGAGTCTGTCTGTCTTAATGGTGTCTTTCTGTGTTGAGTCTGTCTGTCTTAATGGTGTCTTTCTGTGTTGAGTCTGTCTGTCTTAATGGTGTCTTTCTGTGTTGAGTCTGTCTGTCTTAATGGTGTCTTTCTGTGTTGAGTCTGTCTGTCTTAATGGTGTCTTTCTGTGTTGAGTCTGTCTTAATGGTGTCTTTCTGTGTTGATTCTGTCTGTCTTAATGGTGTCTTTCTGTGTTGAGTCTGTCTGTCTTAATGGTGTCTTTCTGTGTTGAGTCTGTCTGTCTTAATGGTGTCTTTCTGTGTTGAGTCTGTCTGTCTTAATGGTGTCTTTCTGTGTTGAGTCTGTCTGTCTTAATGGTGTCTTTCTGTGTTTAGTCTGTCTGTCTTAATGGTGTCTTTCTGTGTTGAGTCTGTCTGTCTTAATGGTGTCTTTCTGTGTTGAGTCTGTCTGTCTTAATGGTGTCTTTCTGTGTTGAGTCTGTCTGTCTTAATGGTGTCTTTCTGTGTTGAGTCTGTCTGTCTTAATGGTGTCTTTCTGTGTTGAGTCTGTCTGTCTTAATGGTGTCTTTCTGTGTTGAGTCTGTCTGTCTTAATGGTGTCTTTCTGTGTTGAGTCTGTCTGTCTTAATGGTGTCTTTCTGTGTTGAGTCTGTCTGTCTTAATGGTGTCTTTCTGTGTTGAGTCTGTCTGTCTTAATGGTGTCTTTCTGTGTTGATTCTGTCTGTCTTAATGGTGTCTTTCTGTGTTGAGTCTGTCTGTCTTAATGGTGTCTTTCTGTGTTGAGTCTGTCTGTCTTAATGGTGTCTTTCTGTGTTGAGTCTGTCTGTCTTAATGGTGTCTTTCTGTGTTGATTCCGCCTGTCTTAATGGTGTCTTTCTGTGTTGAGTCTGTCTGTCTTAATGGTGTCTTTCTGTGTTGATCTGTCTGTCTTAATGGTGTCTTTCTGTGTTGAGTCTGTCTGTCTTAATGGTGTCTTTCTGTGTTGAGTCTGTCTGTCTTAATGGTGTCTTTCTGTGTTGATTCCGTCTGTCTTAATGGTGTCTTTCTGTGTTGAGTCTGTCTGTCTTAATGGTGTCTTTCTGTGTTGAGTCTGTCTGTCTTAATGGTGTCTTTCTGTGTTGAGTCTGTCTGTCTTAATGGTGTCTTTCTGTGTTGAGTCTGTCTGTCTTAATGGTGTCTTTCTGTGTTGAGTCTGTCTGTCTTAATGGTGTCTTTCTGTGTTGAGTCTGTCTGTCTTAATGGTGTCTTTCTGTGTTGAGTCTGTCTGTCTTAATGGTGTCTTTCTGTGTTGAGTCTGTCTGTCTTAATGGTGTCTTTCTGTGTTGAGTCTGTCTGTCTTAATGGTGTCTTTCTGTGTTGAGTCTGTCTGTCTTAATGGTGTCTTTCTGTGTTGAGTCTGTCTGTCTTAATGGTGTCTTTCTGTGTTGAGTCTGTCTGTCTTAATGGTGTCTTTCTGTGTTGAGTCTGTCTGTCTTAATGGTGTCTCTGTGTTGAGTCTGTCTGTCTTAATGGTGTCTCTTTTTCTTGTTTGAGGTTCTTCGTGTATCGTCTGTCTTAATGGTGTCTTTCTGTGTTGATTCTGCTGTCTTAATGGTGTCTTTCTGTGTTGAGTCTGTCTGTCTTAATGGTGTCTTTCTGTGTTGATTCCGCTGTCTTAATGGTGTCTTTCTGTGTTGATTCCGCCTGTCTTAATGGTGTCTTTCTGTGTTGAGTCTGTCTGTCTTAATGGATTCTTTCTGTGTTGATTCCGCCTGTCTTAATGGTGTCTTTCTGTGTTGATTCCGCCTGTCTTAATGGTGTCTTTCTGTGTTGAGTCTGTCTGTCTTAATGGTGTCTTTCTGTGTTGAGTCTGTCTGTCTTAATGGTGTCTTTCTGTGTTGATTCTGTCTGTCTTAATGGTGTCTTTCTGTGTTGATTCCGCCTGTCTTAATGGTGTCTTTCTGTGTTGATTCTGTCTGTCTTAATGGTGTCTTTCTGTGTTGATTCCGCCTGTCTTAATGGTGTCTTTCTGTGTTGATTCCGCTGTCTTAATGGTGTCTTTCTGTGTTGAGTCTGTCTGTCTTAATGGTGTCTTTCTGTGTTGAGTCTGTCTGTCTTAATGGTGTCTTTCTGTGTTGAGTCTGTCTGTCTTAATGGTGTCTTTCTGTGTTGATATGGTGTCTTTCTGTGTTGATTCCGCCTGTCTTAATGGTGTCTTTCTGTGTTGATTCTGTCTGTCTTAATGGTGTCTTTCTGTGTTGATTCCGCCTGTCTTAATGGTGTCTTTCTGTGTTGATTCCGCTGTCTTAATGGTGTCTTTCTGTGTTGATTCTGTCTGTCTTAATGGTGTCTTTCTGTGTTGAGTCTGTCTGTCTTAATGGTGTCTTTCTGTGTTGATTCCGCCTGTCTTAATGGTGTCTTTCTGTGTTGAGTTCTGTCTGTCTTAATGGTGTCTTTCTGTGTTGAGTCTGTCTGTCTTAATGGTGTCTTTCTGTGTTGAGTCTGTCTGTCTTAATGGTGTCTTTCTGTGTTGAGTCTGTCTGTCTTAATGGTGTCTTTCTGTGTTGAGTCTGTCTGTCTTAATGGTGTCTTTCTGTGTTGAGTCTGTCTGTCTTAATGGTGTCTTTCTGTGTTGATTCTGTCTGTCTTAATGGTGTCTTTCTGTGTTGAGTCTGTCTGTCTTAATGGTGTCTTTCTGTGTTGATTCTGTCTGTCTTAATGGTGTCTTTCTGTGTTGATCTGTCTGTCTTAATGGTGTCTTTCTGTGTTGATTCCTGTTGTGTCTTAATGGTGTCTTTCTGTGTTGATCTGTCTGTCTTAATGGTGTCTTTCTGTGTTGATTCTGTCTGTCTTAATGGTGTCTTTCTGTGTTGAGTTCTGTCTGTCTTAATGGTGTCTTTCTGTGTTGAGTCTGTCTGTCTTAATGGTGTCTTTCTGTGTTGAGTCTGTCTGTCTTAATGGTGTCTTTCTGTGTTGATTCGCCTGTCTTAATGGTGTCTTTCTGTGTTGATCGCTGTCTTAATGGTGTCTTTCTGTGTTGAGTCTGTCTGTCTTAATGGTGTCTTTCTGTGTTGAGTCTGTCTGTCTTAATGGTGTCTTTCTGTGTTGAGTCTGTCTGTCTTAATGGTGTCTTTCTGTGTTGATTCCGTCTGTCTTAATGGTGTCTTTCTGTGTTGATCCGTCTGTCTTAATGGTGTCTTTCTGTGTTGAGTCCGTCTGTCTTAATGGTGTCTTTCTGTGTTGAGTCCGTCTGTCTTAATGGTGTCTTTCTGTGTTGAGTCTGTCTGTCTTAATGGTGTCTTTCTGTGTTGATTCTGCCTGTCTTAATGGTGTCTTTCTGTGTTGAGTCTGTCTGTCTTAATGGTGTCTTTCTGTGTTGATTCCGCTGTCTTAATGGTGTCTTTCTGTGTTGATTCCGCCTGTCTTAATGGTGTCTTTCTGTGTTGAGTCCGCCTGTCTTAATGGTGTCTTTCTGTGTTGATTCCGCCTGTCTTAATGGTGTCTTTCTGTGTTGATTCCGCCTGTCTTAATGGTGTCTTTCTGTGTTGAGTCGTCTGTCTTAATGGTGTCTTTCTGTGTTGATTCCGCCTGTCTTAATGGTGTCTTTCTGTGTTGATTCCGCCTGTCTTAATGGTGTCTTTCTGTGTTGATTCCGCCTGTCTTAATGGTGTCTTTCTGTGTTGATTCCGCCTGTCTTAATGGTGTCTTTCTGTGTTGATTCCGCCTGTCTTAATGGTGTCTTTCTGTGTTGATTCCGCCTGTCTTAATGGTGTCTTTCTGTGTTGAGTCTGTCTGTCTTAATGGTGTCTTTCTGTGTTGAGTCTGTCTGTCTTAATGGTGTCTCTTTTCTGTGTTTGATTCTCTGATGTCTGTCTTAATGGTGTCTTTCTGTGTTGATTCCGTCTGTTTAATGGTGTCTTTCTGTGTTGAGTCTGTCTGTCTTAATGGTGTCTTTCTGTGTTGATTCCGCCTGTCTTAATGGTGTCTTTCTGTGTTGATTCTGCCTGTCTTAATGGTGTCTTTCTGTGTTGAGTCTGTCTGTCTTAATGGTGTCTTTCTGTGTTGATTCTGTCTGTCTTAATGGTATCTTTCTGTGTTGAGTCTGTCTGTCTTAATGGTGTCTTTCTGTGTTGATTCTGTCTGTCTTAATGGTGTCTTTCTGTGTTGAGTCTGTCTGTCTTAATGGTGTCTTTCTGTGTTGAGTCTGTCTGTCTTAATGGTATCTTTCTGTGTTGAGTCTGTCTGCCTCACTGACCTTAAGTTCTTCCATTGGAAACAAATTCTCCATTTGAAATAATAAGTATACTACAAACAAAGGATACAGATGCACATAAAATTTTGTGTCATTTCAGAAGCCTATTTTTGTACGCTATTGTGAAGGGACACCTAGACCTATGCACTTATATTGTTTTTTGTTTTTTTGCCATGGATGCACCTGTAATTTTGTGTCAGTTCAGGGGCCACTATTCCGACACACTTGCAAAGAGTAAAGATGCACCTATAATTTTGTGGTGCAGATACCCCTATATTTTCGTAGGGACCTGTTTTGATGGAACTTCTGTTGATATCGGTGCACATGTAATCTTGATAGTACAGATACACCTATAATTTGATGGCACAGAATGCAATTGCAGTTTTGTGTTCATTTCAGAGGCCACTATTCCGACACTACTACAAAGGGGCTGATGCCGTGGTGTTCGTGATCGACAGTCATGACCCGGAGCGACTGGACGAGTTGAACTATGATGTGATCAAGCCAGCAACTGTGGCAGAAGAACTGAAGGAAGCTGTCTTCCTGTTCCTGGCCAACAAAGTGGACTTGAGCCACACGGTGCCGGTAGAAGACATTACCGAACGTCTTGGGCTCCAGTTCTTGAAACACACATGGAGTAAGGGTTGTGTGTGTGTGTGTGTGTGTGTGTGTGTGTGTGTGTGTGTGTGTGTGTGTGTGGTGTGTTGTGTGTGTGTGTGTGTGTGTGTGGTGTGTGGTCATCATTGATCTTATGTATACATTTAAATGATTTTAAAAGAGGAAAAGATGGAAAAGATGAAAGGTGGAGAAAGGGCAAAGGGGAATATTTGTATAGAATCAATCTTGAGAAAGAATACATGAAACAACAACAGGAAGAGGGGAGGGAAGTAAACAAATAAAGCAACAAATCAAGACAAACTCTCTAAACAATAAACTGGCTAAACACATCAGTTAACATTTCATAAGTTAATACGAGTTGCTTATGATTAGCTGTTGGACTTCTAGATAAGCTGACAAAAAAATCATATGTTAATGATATTATTTCATATTTGTTGTAAATTGTATTTTAATTTTCCTAAATTGTGTTCTCTCTGTAGCTGTCTGTCTGCCTGTCTCTGTCGGTCGGTCGGTCTCTCTCTCTCTTTCTCTCTCTCTCTCTCTCTCTCTCTCTCTCTCTCTCTCTCTGTCTTTCTGTCTCTCTCTCTCTCTCTCTTTGTGTCTCTGTGTGCGCACGCATGTGTGTTTGTATTTCTGTGTCAGCCATACTTTATGAACTGATCTGAAGTGAATGTTAGTTCAGTTGGTTAAAGCACTATGCTGCTACCACACAGGCTGTGGGTTGGACCTTCCAACAGACCAGTTCTTTCACATGGGTGGGCTGGCTTTTTCAATAAAGTTGTGGATTCAGTATATCGACTTACAATCCCACCCTGCAGCGTAAAAGTTGCCTTGTTGGCTGTCTGTGTTTATGCGCCAAGGTCATTCCGGTGGCGTCAGTTTTTCATGAGTCCCGTTTCCCTCCAAATTTCAAGAGCTTACTAGCGCATATGGTTTAACACAGGCTAAAGGAGTCTGAATCCCTCATACACACATATGGAATTGTCTGACTGCATCGATCCGTCTTAACCCTTTGACTCCTGCACCCTATCCACCAACTGCAAAAACTTAACCCTTTCATTCCCTCACACTATCTACCAGCGGTTAAGTTTTTGCTTTGCTAGCGTGGTTGACAATACAGGATGCTGGTGGACAGAGTGCGGGAGTCAAAGGGTTAAAAACTTAAGACTCATTCTAAATCAATCAAGTCAGCAAAATGGTGTCTGGGGCTCAGTGGTAAGACTACCTGCCTAAGAAATGAGAAATCTAACTTCAGTCCACACTCAGGTGGAGTTTTCTCCGCCTTCGATTGGTCTGGGT
Organism: Monoplex corrugatus; assembly: GCA_030674185.1. Taxonomy (NCBI): domain Eukaryota; kingdom Metazoa; phylum Mollusca; class Gastropoda; order Littorinimorpha; family Ranellidae; genus Monoplex; species Monoplex corrugatus. Next base: position 35,068,609 of record JAPXFY010000015.1, read on the forward strand.
GCTAGTCCCTCAAGCAGCATGCGCTTCACGCACAGAAAGATCCCATGACAAGAAAGCTGTTCCTGGCAACATTCTGTAGGAAAATGCACTCTCAGAGATAAACAAGAAAACAGAAAATGCACTCTCAGAGATAAACAAGAAAACAGAAAATGCACTCTCACAGATAAACAAGAAAACAGAAAATGCACTCTCACAGATAAACAAGAAAACAGAAAATGCACTCTCACAGATAAACAAGAAACAGAAAATGCACTCTCACAGATAAACAAGAAAACAGAAAATGCACTCTCAGAGATAAACAAGAAAACAGAAAATGCACTCTCACAGATAAACAAGAAAACAGAAAATGCACTCTCAGAGATAAACAAGAAAACAGAAAATGCACTCTCACAGATAAACAAGAAAACAGAAAATGCACTCTCAGAGATAAACAAGAAAACAGAAAATGCACTCTCACAGATAAACAAGAAAACAGAAAATGCACTCTCACAGATAAACAAGAAAACAGAAAATGCACTCTCACAGATAAACAAGAAAACAGAAAATGCACTCTCAGAGATAAACAAGAAAACAGAAAATGCACTCTCAGAGATAAACAAGAAAACAGAAAATGCACTCTCACAGATAAACAAGAAAACAGAAAATGCACTCTCACAGATAAACAAGAAAACAGAAAATGCACTCTCACAGATAAACAAGAAAACAGAAAATGCACTCTCACAGATAAACAAGAAA
>JAPXFY010000015.1:35074343-35099343 GCA_030674185.1 Monoplex corrugatus
CCTGTATTAAAAACTTGTTGGCTGGTGAAAAGTCACATTGTTTTTGTTTACTTCCTGGTGATCAGCGTGCATAATTCTTTTTTTAAACAATTCTAAATTTACTTTAGCACTGCCATGTTCTTAATGAGTTTGCTACCTTTCATCAAAGCAAATATTTAAGGAGGCTTTTGTTCTTTTATGACGTGGACTAAGAAATCCCTTTCAGTTCTGTTATTATTTGTCAGTCAGTGAGTCAGGCACTACTAATGTTTGTAAGGCCATGGGATTAAGATCAAGGGAAAGGGGGAAAATAGTCTTACAGCCTTACAATGAGAAAATTGCAGTAGGTCATTCTCACCTGAATGATTTTTGTTCTGTTCTTGTTCTTGTTCTTGTCCTTGTTCTTGATCTTGTTCTTGTTGTCACTTGATATCTTTCATGTTCATTTGGAAGCCGCCCACATTATAACACAAGGCCTCTTTGCTGCCCTCCTAATAGTCCAATCATTCTGGTGATATCATATCATAGTTCCTGCCTCCCCCCCCCCCCCCTTCCCTCTGTTCAAAACCTTGCCAGTGCATGGGATTTTGCGTAGACATAGTGAGTCTGCCAGGTAACAGATGGCACATTGGGAGGGGCACATGTAAAATTGTCCAAGTGCGATGCATCCTTCTTGAATGAATTCCAAATTATGGGAATCTTCATGGGTTATATGTGGCGGCTTGGTAGTATTCAGCAGTTGGAACTTCTGTCAGTTATCAGTCTGCCCCATAAGGATGGTACTTCCACTTTCTATACTTAAAATTTCTTCTTTCTATCACTGTTTTTGATTTGTTGTTTTCATTTTCTTTTCTTTCTGGCTTATCAACTCATTCACCTCATTTTTCTTCTCCTGTGCGCGTGTGGTCAGACTGTGTTGCAACATATGGTCTTGCACAGTGTTTTTCAACTCACCACATCAGCATTCAAACACGCACCCAAACCAACATGAACTTTGTGCAGATGGATAAACTGACCTTTCAGATGTGACCTTGAAATTGCATCACAGCAGTCATAGCAGAAATCATCAACATTGCAGGGATGCTGACAACAACATTTCCCTGGACAAGTGTAAACATTTTTGGCCACAAAGAGAACAAATTTAGGAGAGAAGCCAGAGACGATGGAAATCATGCAATGGAGTCTATCCTTGAACAGACAGGACGGAACTGAACTACACAAAACATGATTTTTCATCCAAGTTGTACTCTTGTCAGATGACAAGGGGACATTAGTTTCAGCAGGTGGAATTTTTTCTTAAAAAAGATTTTCGAAAATCTTCAAAATACACACTGCATAAAGTAATGTATTTCGAGAGAATCTGACTATTTACTTGAAGTGTTTTGTTCTTTTTTTGTTTGTTTGTTTGTTCTGGAATGTGTTGATTCGTATATAGCTATTGTGCATGAGTATGGTAGATATTTGAGGATGCTGCGTTTGTGTGTCCATATGCATGTTAGTCATGTCCTTTCTAAAAGTGCATACACTTGCACTTACCAAAATGCATACACATACATAAATGAATGAAATTGATTGATAGATAAATTGATAGAATAAAATGGAATAGATTAAGGAAATAAAATTCGATACATAGATGAATTAAATATAATGAATAAATAGATTGTATTGATGAAGAAAGTTTCAGCAGCTGAACTCTGCCAAGATAACACATGGAACCTGATGAGGGCCTTGTGAAGGAGCCAATAGCTGGCAGGTGACAATAACACTACTGTAGGCTTACTGCAAGTAAGATTGAGTCGTTTTGTTTTATTTGTTTTCTTGCATGTACTTTGGAGTGTATTTTGATTGTCACTTGTCGTGAGGTTATTTGTGTTTATGTATTTGTTTATACAATTATTTGTTTATACATTTGTATGTTTGTTGTAAGGAGACCATGAAGGAATTGTTTTTGATAATCATGCAGTATTACTGTTACTGTTATGTGTCCTTTAATCTCCTTCCTGTGTTTCTTTCTCTCTGTCTCTCATTCAGCCATCTTTCATTTATTTCCTTTAATCTTTCTCTCTAACCATGCGGGTATTTCTCCCCAGGGAAAGCATATTACAAGAGTATGGCGCCATTTTATAATTTATCTTTATTTTCATGTATGTATGTACTTTTTGTTTTATCTATCAGAAGGGATTTTATATTTGATTATCAAGGGATAACCTCCTTCAGTTTTTGTGGCTGTGGATTTTTTTAGCGCGAAAACTGCATGGTGCATGAAAGATTTGGCTTCATGTCTCATCCAAAAGACTAGCGCCCAGATCGGCGGGAGAAAAAAACTTCTGTCCTGCGGGACTTGAACCCTAGACTTAAGACTTTTCTTACTTTCGAGGCTGGTGTTTTGTCTTCTGGGTCACCACTGTACTGACGTAGAAGAATTTGACAGGTTTTTCTGTTGAAATTAAACTAAAGAGGCCTGAAATTTCTTTTAAATCAGTTTCATCTTCTATGACGAATTAATCAAAACGCATGCCAAATTCTTGAAGATCAGTTTCGTCTTTCAATGACAAACTAATTAAACAGCAAGCTCATAGAAAACATTGAAGACCAGTTCCATGTCCTTGCTTGTGAATATGAAATTCCAGTATAAGAAACAAAAGCTTGTGAACCTTTCCCCTTCACCCTTTGTTTGCAAAATATGACTTCTTCCTGTTTCAATTTGTTTACTGGATTACTAAACTTACTAACTATGGCTAAGATGGAATGAAAGTTACTTGACACATTTTATAGGATAGATTGTGAAAGTTACTCATCAGATTCTGTGAGATAGAATGAAAGGTACCCAGTTCTCTGAGATAGAATGAAATTTACTCACCAGATTCAGTAGGGTAGAATAAAAGTTACTCACCAGACTATGTCTGATAGACGAATTGAATGAAAGTCACTGGACAAATTTTGTATGATAGAATGAGTTACCAGAATTTGTGAGATAGAATGGAAGTTGCTCACCAGATTCTGTGAGACAGAATGAAAGAAATCACCCGATTCTCTGAGGTAGAATGAAAGTTACTCACCAGATTCTGTGAGATTGAGTGAAAGTACTTACCTGATTCTCTGAGATAGAATGAAAGTTACCAGATTCTGTGAGACAGAGTGAAAGTACACACCCGATTCTCTGAAATAGAATGAAAGTTACCAGATTCTGTGAGACAGAGTGAAAGTACACACCCGATTCTCTGAGATAGAATGAAAGTTACCAGATTCTGTGAGACAGAGTGAAAGTACTTACCCGATTCTCTGAGATAGAATGGAAGTTACCAGATTCTGTGAGACAGAGTGAAAGTACTTACCTGATTCTCAGAGATAGAATGAAAGTTACCAGATTCTGTGAGACAGAGTGAAAGTACTTACCTGATTCGCTGAGATAGAATGAAAGTTACTCATCAGATTCTGTGAGACAGAGTGAAAGTACTCACCTGATTCTCTGGGATAGAATGAGTTACTCACTAGATTCTGTGGGACAGAGTGAAAGTACACACCTGATTCTCTGATAGAGAATGAAAGTTACTCAACAGACTGTGAGACAGAGTGAAAGTATTCACTTGATTCTCTGAGGTAGAATGAAAGTTATTCACTAAATTCTGTGAGACAGAGTGAAAGTACTCACCTGATTCTCTGAGACAGAATGAAAGTTACTCACCTGATTCTGTAAGAGAGTGATAGAATGAATGTTACTTACATGATTCTATGAGACAGAATGAAAGTTACTTGTCAGATTCTGTCCAGTCAACATGGTGATGTTTCTGACGAGTTTTCCTTACTAAGCCTGATGGCATGGCTAGTCCTGTCTCTGCAGGATGAGTGGTGCATATAGCTGGGATGTTTAGCAGTATATTGAATTAATGTCCATGAGCATTTGTATGTTTTCATGTGAAGGAGTGTACATGATGGTAATAGGTGTAATAGTTCATATTATTGCCCGTGATTGTTATAAAAAAAATGAGTGTATGACTATGTCTAGTGTAATAGTTTCTGTTGTTCCATACGTCTGTGTAATTAAAACATGAGTGCATGGGTATGTTTAGCTAGTATTATATATTGCCTATGAGTATAATTGAAAATATGTTTTGAATTTGTTCAAAAGGGATTCTTTGCACTCTGATGATTCTGTATGGTTTTGTCCACATCTGTTGGCAGTTATCTCCCAGACTCCTTGAGCATGTGCAAAAAAATGTGTGCTGGCAAGATATTGAAGTGGGAAGAGGGTGGGGGTAATGGGAGTTTGCATGCTGGATTTTTTCTGAAGCTACTGAACACTGATATCGCTTACAGGATCTTTAACGAGTATATTTATGTTCTGGGTGTGTGTTTACGGTGAATTGGTTTCAGGTGCTAGCAGGTCTGCGCATATGTTGATCAATGAGATTACAAAAGTCTGAATCCTTTACCTACCAGGTGCTCCTAGGCAGGGTCAAACTCAGACCTTGGCAAGACCAATGACCTAATCATTTGGCTATCAAAACAAGTATGCAAGTCGAAGGAAGAGGTTCTAGTAGAATATATGTTTACTTAAATATTATGAATGTAGGCTCATGTTTAGTCATTACATGGTTGCCTATAACTGTAAATAAAAGACTATGATAGTGTGCATGGGTATGTTTAGTCATTAATTTATTTAATTCTGATGTTCATTGTAAGATTGCTATATCCAGATTTTCCTCCAGGGACAATACCGTGGTTTTAAATGTTGAATTACATCAACATGATTGAGTGAATTGAGACATCTGTTTTTAATGAGTGGAATATTAAGAGATTTTCTGTACATTGGTTCCTGACAAGAAATTGAGAAAATGAGGAGAGAGAAAAGAGAGAGAGAGAGAGAGAGAGAGAGAGAGAGAGAGAGAGAGAGAGAGAGAGAGAGAGAGAGAGAGAGAGAGAGAGAGAGTTGTGACATGAACATTTACGCCTCTGTGCAAATGAATAAAATACACACAGATGAACTGAGACAATAAACTGCATTTAATGAAAACATACTCTCTGCAGACAATACCACAATATGGTAAAGGGAGGGAAAACATGAAAACCCCCCACAAATCTTTGGCACACGACTGAAATTCAAATAAATACATCTAGAGACAAGAAGTCTGTCATCTATTACCAATCACTGCCTATTGGTAGTCACTGCAACAAAATTTAAAGACAAACTTCATCTCTCCTACCACTACAGCATACAATCCCTATTTCCCCCCTCCCCTCCAACATACAAATGCACCCTTCATAAAACAAACTGTTGTACAAACAGCAGCAGTTACCATAAAACACGAAGATGTGACAGTTCTTTAATACACAGAAATACAATTTCAATAACAATACTTCGTACAAACACAACAAAAAAGGAAACAAGATATAAGCTACTGAGGAAAATGTAAGGTGAAATATATAAAGTTTGTTTATTCATAATAATAATCATAATATTGGTTAAAAAATATTTTAAATACAATAACCAATACATACAATGTGTAAAAACATCATTAAAGCTCGGGTCTGACTAGCATGCCTAAGGATTAATGAATAAATGCAAAACAATAAACAAGATGGATACGCATCAGCTGTGCGTACTCAAGTCAATGGCAATCACTTTGTATTTCTTTTGCTCCCCCTCCCTCACATACATACACATGTGTACAAACAGATACATACACATATCCTACACTTCTACAGAGAAACAGATTTTAAAAATGTAAAGTCACAACGTGAGAGTTTAGCAACAGAATACTTTGGACAATGTTATTACAGATAATTAAATTCAATCAGCAGGCAGCAGATTAACATTTTTCTTTAGTAAATACATCTTTTAACACATAATTAAGCTGCATGAAAGATCACAACAGTGCATAGTTATTCAAGAAAACACTTGAGTTCTGCAGTGATTCTTTTCATTTACAATTTCATTTTACAGAGTAATAAGTAACTAAGTGAGTATTACAAAAGATAAAGGTTGTATTACACCAACAGTTTTCCTGGTAAGTCATCAGATTCTTTTTGCACCACGTTTATGTACTAAAGAAAAAAGCACAGAACTCATATATACATATGGTCATAAATTAGGTAATACAGAACAGCATATAGAAGAAACTGAAATCGATTTCATTGTGAGGTCTGGGTATGAAGGACCACAGAAGCTGTGGAAATATTTACAATGCTATGGTGATCTAAGACTCCAATATCTGGTTTGAGACCGGCTCAAGAAAAACTCTGTGTACACAATCTCCAATACAGATGTGTACACAATCTCCAATCCATCCAGCTGTAAATGTGTACCTGAGACTGTTCAGGGCCAGCTGGGGAAGGGATAGGCATTACCATGATAATACTGGCCCTAGGAAATATTGAGGTCTCTAGCAGCTTACTATCATACCACCTCAGGGTTACTTGACAATATTTACCTTTCCTTACATGGGCACAAAGTACTACAGTCTACCAGGAAACTAGAAAAACTGTTCAAGGAGACTCTGGAGAAAATACTGCTGAATGAAACTGCAGGCAGAAAAAGCAGAAAACAGGAATACCAAAGAAGAAGAGGCAAAAACAAAAGAGCTGATAGAAAAAAAAAAAAGTTTAACGCATACTACAACTGCAATATATAACCACAATTTACCTACTGCTCATTGTGCTACTGACATGCAGGGCTGCAATGACAGAGCATCACTCTTGTTTGTTCTGGGCTAGCCTCTGTATGGTGAGTTTCGGGTCTTGAGTTCTCGTTCTGCTTGTTATCAGGTGTTCTTGTGTCTTCCTCTCCTGTGTTTTACTTCTGTTGCCCAGTGAAAGGCAGTCCAGGTGATATTATTCTGTTCTTGTCTACTGACATGTCCAATCTATCTCCATAATATTTTCATAATGATGGTGTCCATACTGTGCCCAAAAGATTCATATGATTCTTTTGGGTTCCTTGTGTGGAATGTTCATAGCTTGGTAAGATTTCATCCTCCAGCATTCTAAACTGCAAAACATGGTGAAAAAAAACACAGCTCTAGAACAATCTCAGTTTGGCGTTGATGCTGTACTGGGGGAAGGAGAGAACTGCCACATGTTGTTCAGCACTTTGAAGGTGTTTCTGGCCTTGCTGAGATAGCTCTACATGTTGATGCCTGCTCCTCTGTCATGTCTGACAAAGCTGCCGAGATATGTGAACTGTTCAGTTATGGGTAGATCTGTTCTATCTATTTGGACTAATGACAGGTTTCGGATGATCACTATCATTACCTTTGTTTTCTTTTGCCTGATCTTTATTTGCTGTGTGGCTGGATATATTTTTTCTGAATGTGTTGGTGAATATGAGAGACCATTGCCAGGTTGGATGCAAACTCAAAATCTTAAAGTGTATAAACAAGTCACTTGAACTGCCAAACATGGTGAAAAGAATACAACTCTAGAACAATCTTAGTTTGCGTTGATGCTGTACTGGGGAAGAAGATAACCTCTAAACGTTGTCTAGCACTTTGAAGGTGCTTCTGCCTCTTGCTTATTCCAAAGCCATTTGTAGGACCTCAGGACCTGGCCAGCTCATGGGTTTATGTATAGGCGTAAGGCATGTACCACAATCACCATACACATGGCACCTGTGACATTAGCGCATATGGAATTCATTCTGAGTGTGGAGACATAATCTTAAGAAACTGAAACTGAAACTCAGCCATCCGTCTCATCACCCATTGTATGGCCATGAGGAAGAGCAATGCTAACATTACGCATTCTTGCCTTACTCTTGTATTCACTGCAAAACTGTGACTATCATTTCTAGTTCAAAGAACAAAGAAGAACTGATGTTCAAGTGCATTCCACATCAGAAAATGAGGTATTTTGTTTAAAACAGAAAAACAAAATTACCTTTGGTAATTGCCAGGGATGCACAAAAAAGTCACATCATAAATACAGCGATAACCCTTTTACTCCCTAGCCCTGTCTACCAGCTTCCTAAACCTTTTACCCCTCACCCAATCCACTAGCTTCCTAACTTCTTCATTTCCTTACCCTATCTGCCAGCTGTCTGAAGGAAGCTGGTGGATACGTTGAAGAGGTGAAAGGGTCAGGAAACAGGAGGGCAGAGCATGGGAGTGAAAAAGTAAAAACAAATGATGCAATACACAGACACTGAACCGGCAACACATTACATTATCACAAATATATATATTCTTAGGTCATCTATCACACATTTTACAAAAATTACACACGCTGAAATGATTGCCAATTCACAAAACTTCAGCTTACTTTACAAAACATCATTTACACAAATAACAATACCTATGTTCATACAACAGCACTGTAAAAGCAATAATTCTTCATATTCCTGCTGATGAATGAATGTCCAGAAACATCCACAGGTAAGGAAGTGAGAGAGAGAGAGAGAGAGAGAGAGAGAGAGAGAGAGAGAGAGAGAGAGAGAGAGAGAGAACTGAACAAGACTTGTAAACATGAAGAGGCAAAGAAGTAGATGGATATAACAAAGCTAGAGAGAGAGAGAGAGAGAACTCTGAACATACACAACTAATGCCATTTACATAGATTTGACTTGAAAACAATGTATCACTGACTAGAAAACAAAAATGACATAGCTCAGTTACATCATTTTCATATACATTAAAATTACTTAGCACAGCTATGGCGTGTCATGGCACTCACGTAAATCATTAAATTCAGCTGTGACATGTATTCACACACAAGACTTAACTCCTTAAGCCCTGCCCATACTTAAAGTAAGTATGGTAGTTGAAGGTTTTCCCATAACACTGGGGAGCGAGTCTGCAGATACCTCACTTTTCTTGGGGCCAGGACTGTGAGAATGGTGCCAATCTCCTTGTCCTTGCTGCTTTATCTTCCCCAGCCCTGAAGAAGGGTCAGGTACCCATTTGTAGCTCGGAGGACTAGACGTTGCAAGAATAATGCTTTTTTTGTGCCAAACTCAGACTTGGGCAGTCAGACTGGAAGGCAGAAGTTCTTTTTATCAACCAGGCTTATGGTAAAAGCTTCTTAAAATTGTGTTCTTTTGCATTTGTGGGCTGCACTCCCACAATGCACTTGTGTATACAAGTGGGCTTTACATCTATGTTAAGTTCATACCACCACATCGGTCTTAATACACTGTCTTCAGGGGTACTCAAATTGTGTGAAAATGGAACCCGACTGCAAGCTGGAACTGTAAAGATCTGCGCACAACTTACTTTTCTTGAATAATATATATTAACTTCAGATTAGGAGCAATGCAGATGATGTATGATATATACTAATTTCAGACTAGGAGCAATGCAGATGATGTGTCACGACATGAAGATTTGAGAGGTATGATGGCAGTGACATAGTGCACAGAAACAAGGAGACAAATGTTTTGCATCAGACATTCACACTAAGATGTCACACATATGGCAAAGTGCTTTCTGTATGTCCATGTATGATGTATAAAATTTTCCTGGCCTACATATAGCTTGGTAAATTAAGTGTCTCTTCCGCACCCAACTCCACAAGTTTGTTCACAACCACACTGAATGGTATCCTTGCAAAGCTGAAGGTATCTGGTGACAAAAAGTAAAGAAAGGGCTGTGTGCATATACATTTCGCAGTTCAAATGTATCTTATTTAGAGTAACTGCAATCAGAAGCTTCATCACACATGTCATAACATGCACACAGAACAAGAAGCGCAAATTTTGTGTCACCACTGCCAAGCCACTTCACCGTTTCACACTGTAATACCTTACAGGCATCTGCCATCACTCCTTAATACTTATATGCTCGACTACAATCAGAATTTGTCCATCTGTTAAACTAGCCTGGGAGCTGGTCACGGAAAAAACTGGCTCATAGATGGGCACAGGACTGAATGAGTAAACAGTCAGGACATAGTACCTGAGGGACTTAGTCCAGTTATATCATATCAAAGTACTGGCAAAAAGAAACTGATTATCAATCATGCATAACAACAACAAAAAATGAATATAAAAAGAACATCCACAGTGGGTAGAGTGACATGAGGAATGGTATGTTGTAATAGAGGGATTATGGTGAAGTTGGTGATTGCACGGTAGAGATGGGAATAAAAGTTTGCTGTCTTGGACTCTAAGGTCCATATCCTTGGACACTAAGGACTGCATCCTTGGCAATGGTACTGCCACATTAACTGACTAGAGAACTCTGATCAATACCTCCTATGAACATGTATTCAGTGATTAGGACTCGCCAAGTTGTTAACAAGTAATCACTTTCTTTTTTTCAAAAGGGAAATTAAAAGCCAAGTAGGTCTGCCATTCATAAGTTAACAGGGAAAAATGTTCCTGACAACTTGATGGAGGCTGTTGTGTGATCTCATGAGTGGTATATTGTGGTGTGGATGGAAATTAAATTAGGTGGGGATACCATTTCTAGATTAACATGAAAAAAATTCCCCCAGCATCCCACCAGGGCTTAGTATGATCTTGCTATGTGTAGGTGGGATGTGGTGTGGGTAATTGTCACAGGCAAAGCTTGTGTGGTAGGCTGTCTTAGGCGGTAGCACTTGTCATTACTTGTGGTGTGGAGTGGGTGGTTGTAATACTGGGTGGTCGCAGTTGTGGTGACTACAAGGAGTGCTGTGTGGAACGGGTGGTTCTGATGTTGGGTGGTAGCAGGAAGTAAGACTACAATGGATGAAGTGGGGTGGTGAGGGTGGTTGTGACGGGTGGTGGTGGTGATTGAGGTGACTTGCAGATGACGTTTTCCATGGCCTTGTCCACTCCTAGAGCTTTGTTCACCACTATCAGCACACCCACTGGCAGCACACTGAAACACAAGCAGTATAAAAGGTAGTCCCATGTCTCTAAACTGTGTGATACAGGCAGTGAGACTGCCGGCACTTCAATATTCTTCAGGCCAGCATTATGAAAGGGCTCATCTTTTCATTGCTGCTTTATCTTCCATTACTAAGAAGAAAGTCGGGTACTCATTCACAATTGGGTAGACAATACACTGCATGCAGACAGTTTCTGCTTAAGTGTGGTTCCAATGCATGCCACCCATAGTAAGATTGGAAGATGAGGGTTCAACCTTTGCGCTACCCAGGCCTCTTATAGGCCTACACAGTACAATATGAGAAAGAAATTGTCACCTGTAAGGTCCAAATTTATCTGACATGCACAAGCTTTCATCCTCCTCATGAGGTCATTAATCAGGTGGAGCAAGTGTTCTCTGCTGCATCCAGAAGTAGACTTTGTGCTGTTTTATGTGACATGAGTGTTGCTTATGTTGGGAGATCATGCAGCTAAATCTGTGAACAGAACCTGGATACAGACTACCCAACATCAGTCGTCACTGTGGTGAAATGGTCAGCATGATGGACTGATGTCTGGGAGTTAGGGGTTTGAGCACTTAACCCTTAGACTCCTGCATCCAGTCCACCAGCATCCTGCATTGCCAACTATGCTGGCAAAGCAAAAATTTAACTCTTTGATTCCCTCATACCATCCATGAGCTTCCTGCAGGAAGTTGATGGATAGGGTGAGGGAGTCAAAGGTTTAAGGTTTTGCAGTTAATGTGCAGGAGTCAAAGGGTTAAAGTTCGTATCACTGTGGGTTTTTTTTTCTGCCTGTCAGCTCCTACCCAGAGCTGAACATGCTGTGGGCTCATGGAGAAGACTGGAATGACTCAGTTGGAGTCTTGTCTGCTTTATGGATGCACCAAAACGGTGTTGCTAAACTCTCTTGACCAATCCCTCAGGTGTCCCTATCTCTTAGCCCTGAGTGATGCTAAGACATACAATCAAAGGACAGCCCTGTCGTACCCCTCAATTCAAAATGAAACAACACAGCATTGCAACTATCATCATCACCAGCATCATGTGCCCTGCCGCATGGCGTTCGCGATCATGGCCCTCCATACGAATCTATTCCTTGTCGTTGCAAATGAATCTCCCACCCGCTCCATCCTCAGCCACCCTACAAGTCTGTCCAACATTTTCTCACTGGGTCTACATGGTGTTCTCTCTCCCTCCAGCTTTCCTGTTGTGCCAGGTGCTCTAATTTCTCTTTCCTCATAAAATGTTCTATAAATGCCGCTTGTCTTTTTCTGATCTTCTTTATTAATGATCTTCTTGTGTCTGCCTCCTTCAAGACTTTCTCATTTGTTTTCTTTGCTGCCCATGGAACTCTCAGTGTTCTTCTTAGAAACCACACATTGTAAATATCATCGTCACTTTTACATATCATCTAAGCATTGTGACAAAAGTGTCCAGATTCTGTGGCCCTTCATGCCCTGCTCTCATGATGGACTCAATTTCAACGGGTTTGGAGGTTATGAGAGCCAAAATGGGTGGCAATAAGGCAATAACACAGAGGTGGTGCTAAAAATGCAGTAACTAAAAAAAAAACCCCCAAAACCCAAAACAAAACAATAAAAGGGCAAAAAAAAACCCCACCCAAGTTCTATTCAGATACACTTGCATCACATGATATATACTCTACTACCAGTTGCAGCAGGGATCCAAGTATGAATTCATCAGAAAAAAATGACACTTCTCAGTTTTGCATACTGACACCTGGTTATGTTAGAGGCATAGCTCATACCTTTCAATATGACTGCACAGGTTCAATTCAGATCTACATCTTAATTAACCAGGTGAGTTGCCTGTTCACGAAATATAAGACATGGAGGTAAGTTACCTGTTGAAAAAATACAGGATGTACATAATACGAGGCAGCAAGACTTGATCTCTGTTGTACAGCACAGCATCTACCGTCCGCTCAGCCACATATCTCTCTGACAATGGAGGAATAAGCCAAGATACCCTGAAAAAAAAAACAATAACAACAAAGAAACATAAAATGGTGGCTCCAAAGAAGCAAGAAAAGAAAACAAAAACACCAGGTTGGATTTGATTGCCTGAATCTTATTGTCACAATGGATACTTTTACCAGTGTGAAACGTTGGCTGTTCTCCCTGGGGAAAACATGTTGCCATAGTAAGGCACTACTCCTATTTCTCCTTTTTTTGTACATGTGTATCTTTTGTTTACCTATCACCTTGGATTCCCTACAGAATTTTGCCAGAATGCATCTCAGCTGCCATGGGATCAGACAAGGGATTGTTCTCTGTCACCTCTACTAGACCCTGACTGATGACGGTTTGGGTGCCTTTAGATGAGATAATAAAAAACTGTATGTGCAGCATGCACCATACACATCAAAAGAACCCATGCAAGAAAGAAGTTATTCCTGGCAAAATAGAGTATATTATGCAAAAGGAATTATGCAGACTGGGAAAAGCATGAAAAAAAAGGGGGGTGGGAGGGTATCGCTGTACTGTGGTGACATGCTCTCCATAACCATGAGCAGGTCAAGCCACCTGGTCAGCAAATACACCCCTGAAATGGAGATTAAAATGCAGGAGCTGTATCTCTATACCAGCCCAGCCTCAATTGCCAGAAGCCTGCAAATGAACCCTAAAAGTTGGCAATGATTTGACTTTCTAGTTACTTCTATCTAGCTTACATGCTCTATGTACTGTTGTCTATTCTTGTGTCTGACCTGGTGGTCATTCCAGCAAACATGGTGTTGTCCACCTGGTACGGATGAATGCTGGTCACCATGATATCTTTGCCGCTTGTCAGTAATTCTTGGCGCAAAGACTCGGCCAGTCCAGTGGATGCGAATTTGGAGGTAACGTAACCACCTGCTCCCTTCATTCCCAGAAGCCCCAGCACAGAACTGATGACCACCACATGGCCTGTCCCTTTCTTCAGCATGTCCGGCAGAAAGGCTTTGAGAGTCTGAAACAATCCACTAAGGTTTCAGTATCACTTTTTCTTTTTTTTCTACCATTTTTGGTAACCTGATCAATCATTGTAGGTGTAATGAAGAGCACTGTGATTGAAACTGGGATCAAGAAAGTGAACAATGCTTGCTATCAATTTGCCCCACTAAAACAAGCCAAGTGTATTGGTTCCGTTTTCATCACCATTCTAACATGCCCATGTCAGAACTAAATCCCAACCAAGTGGCTACAGCACAAAATTACCACCTGCAAAATGCGCTGTTTGAGAGGAGCTGTCAACAAGACCTGAGACAATATGATCAAAAACAAAAATATCAGAGAAATGGTGGGAGCAGTATCCGTCCATCATCATACTGACAACAGAAAATCAAGCGGTTTGGTCATCTGGCTTTCAACGTGGATGATCATGCATACAAAAGATCTTCATTCTAAGACAAGTTCACTGAGAACTGTGGACAACATCAAATTCCACTGACAGTGTCTGCAGTCCATCACTTTGAAAGATACTGAAGCCCTTTGGCATTCCAGAGAAAGTTGTACCAGTCCTTTGGCATTCCAGAGAAAGTTGTACCAGTTCCTTAGTCCTTGGCATTCCAGAGAAAGTTGTACCAGCCCTTTGGCATTCCAGAGAAAGTTGTACCAGCCCTTTGGCATTCCAGAGAAAGTTGTACCAGTCCTTTGGCATTCCAGAAAAAGTTGTACCAGTCCTTTGGCATTCCAGAGAAAGTTGTACCAGCCTTTGGCATTCCAGAGAAAGTTGTACTCCTTTGGCATTCCAGAGAAAGTTGTACCAGTCCTTTGGCATTCCAGAGAAAGTTGTACCAGTCCTTTGGCATTCCAGAGAAAGTTGTACCAGTCCTTTGGCATTCCAGAGAAAGTTGTACCAGTCCTTTGGCATTCCAGAGAAAGTTGTACCAGTCCTTTGGCATTCCAGAGAAAGTTGTACCAGTCCTTTGGCATTCCAGAGAAAGTTGTACCAGTCCTTTGGCATTCCAGAGAAAGTTGTACCAGTCCTTCGGCATTCCAGAGAAAGTTGTACCAGTCCTTTGGCATTCCAGAGAAAGTTGTACCAGCCATAGAACAAATCTATAACAACTCAAAGTGTCTGATCAAGATGGAAGATGGTTACAGTAGTCAGTTTAAAGTCCTCACTGGCATCAGACAAGGGTGTTCTTTCTCCCCTCTCCTCTCTGCAACTTTCACTGGCAGAAGCATGCAACTCAATGAAAAGGAATCCAGTTTATTAAAGAAAAGAACCTTTCTGATCTAGAGTTTGTTAATGACATACCTACTCTTATTACAAACTGAATCAGATTGGATTTTCAGAGTCAGTTCTTTCAAGGCAATGTTACTACACTTAAAAAGTTCCAGATACACTGACACTGTACAAGCCACTATGATGGAAAAAGATCCACAACCCTGCACATAAAATGTACATGTGATGAGGACTTAGTTCAACCTGATTCATGTGTTCAACATACTTGCAGCTATCAGTGCATTTATCAATTATTGAAACAAAAATCATGTTGTAGCAAAATTCAGTCTCCATCAGTAACCTCCACTCTTCCAAGAAATCCCCATGAAAACCACTAAGAATGCTCTCCACTTGACCAAACAAGAGTTCTACAAGCTTCCTCATTTAAACAGATAATCATTATATTGGCAAGATCTAAAGGATTCAGTATAACCTACCACAAGCTCCACATCCTTTCATAATGTCCACCCCCACCATCAAATCAGATAAAATAACTTTGAAAAATAGTAATTTTTAAGCAAATGATAGAGCACAATTGATGCTTTTCAAATCAAAGGACTCACCCACACATGGGCCAAAGTGTTGACACTGAGTGTGTGTTCAATATCTTGAGATTTAGCAGCGATGATTGTGTTGCCTATGACAACACCAGCATTGTTGACCAGGATACTAACCTCTCCAAACTTGGCTTTCAACTCTTGAGCCTGTCACAGAAAACTGGTCACAGGACTAGACAGCAGCGTATACAGAGAAATAATGTGTACAAATACTATTATTACTTATCATTTTAAAACTTATGTACATGTATAAAAAACTTAAACAAGAAGTACTACCCATTTCATATTCATATTCATTTCTTTGGTCATAGTGGATTTACCAGGTGAAACTCGGACTGTTCTCCCCTTTGAAAACATGTTGCCACAGTGGAACACCACTTGATCTTTTTTAAACAAGACTTCAGAAAGTCAAGAGGGCTAACTGGCCTTCAAGGGGAAGGGACCTGGGAAATCAACCTATCTCTCCAATGTTTTATACCAGAGCAGCTGGGTGAATGCCCTGCTCTTCACAATTTTCAACTGGGTCTGCCTTGTTTTTCATCCCCTAATGAAGGGCTACACATTCAGTTTGATTTTACGGTTAAACTGAGGAGAAAAGTCAAGGCCTCAGCTGGGAACAAACCTTTGAACCTTGAGTTTAGTTAGTGGCAGGTGAACATCTGAACCATTCTGCCACTCTTCTCCTAATGTATTCTGCAGCAAGTAAGGTTGAAATTTATACATTTATTCAGACCTGAAGGAAATGTATGTTCTAGGCAGGCTGTCTACAAAAGGACCCAGTATATAAAGAAAAGAAGAGAAAATACAAAACAGGAAACCTGTCATATATTTCTTTTGACAATAAAGAGAAGCCATACTTCAGTTTGCCCAGCTGTAATTAGGTACCTGACCCTTGTCCAGGATTGGTGAAGGTAAAGTAGCAAAGTTGAGGACATTGACTTTACATTCATAATGATAGCCCCAAGAAAAGTTAAGGTCTCTACCACCTCACTGCCCTACAACTTCAATATAATAGGTCAACCTTTACTTAACTTTTTAATACAACTTTCAAAAGTACTTTCCCGTCCGATAATGGAGAAATTCCCACTCAGCATGGACATAAAACACACATGATACAAAGTAGTCTGTGCCCTGCAGTGGCGATATGTAACAAAGAAGCAAAAGAACAGCATTAGCTGTGCATGAAAGAGAGAGAGAGGATACTTTACAGCATTATAAATCTGCTCTCTGTGGGCCAGGTCAACCTGCATGAAGGAGCAGTTAACACCAAGTCTCCGCACAGCATTCACTGTCTCCTCCAGACACCCTTCTTGTCTTCCCCACACAATGATCTGAAAAGACAGGATCAGGATGTGACTAGATTGGATTAGACTGGATTGAGGTAGCATGGATAGAACAGGATAGTATGTGACAGAGCAGAACATAAAAAGATAGAATTGGGCAGAACATGGAGAATGGGACAGAACAGGACAGGATATGACAGAGTAGGATGGGACAGAACAGGATCAAATAGGATAGGATATGACAGAGCAAGATAGGTCAGAATATGACAGAGCAAAATAGAATAAGATATGACTGGGTAGAATAGGGCAGGATGGAACAAGAGAGGATAGGACAGGATATAGATGCATGATAAAGCAAGACAAGATAGGAAATGACTGGATTGTACAGGAGATGGGATAGGATAGGACAGAATTTGACATTACAAAGCAATTACCAAATAGGGTAAAATTGGACAGAACAAGATAGGATGGGATAGTAGAGGGCAGAACAGGACAGAATATGATAGAACAAGACACGACAGACTGAATTAGATCAATAGGGCAGAATCAAACAAGACAAGACAGGGCATGACACAGTAAAACAGATTGAGAATAGAACATTACATTGTGTACGGCAGGATAAGATGGAACAGGACAGGAAAGGATAGGCTATGAAAGAGCAAGACATGACAGGATATGACTGAATTGTATTAGATAGGGTAAGCTGGTACAGGAAAACCGAAGACTGATTGTGATACAGCAAGACAAGATAAGTCTGGACTGAATAGGGCAGGATGGGAAAGAAGACAAAACAGGATAGGACATAACAGAAGAGGATAGGATTGGATTAGAGTTGGACATGATAAAATAGGATGGGACAGGAGATTAAACAGGAAAGAAAAACAATTATGACACAGCAAGACAGGATAAGGTATGACTGGACTGGATAGGGTAGGACTGGGTGGAATAAGGTGGAAGAGAAAAGGACAGAACATAACACAGCAAGACAGGGCAGAATTCTAAAATGACTGGACTAGGTTACACTGTATTGATTAGAATAAAAAGACAGGGAAGGACATAATAAAGAAATAAAGACACAGAGGGCTCTTCCATTCTCTCTTGGTCCAGTAGCTGTGCGGAACCTGGTTGGTGCACTTTGTGTGGCTATGTCCTGGGCTTTGTCATCTCCCCGTCTTCTCATTCGATTAGTAAACAAGGTAATTGATTACTGGTTCCGAATGGGTCATACAGCACATAGACAAACCCCCTTTGGCTTGGTGAAATGGCTACCATGTGGTGCCGGGAGCTGGGAAGTGACTGTCCAGAGAATGGCGAGGCCTTTCAGATGCTTCTTGTTCACTCTGACTTGCACCTTGCTGCTGACTTCAGGGAATAAAACCTGATGATCACAGGGAAAGTCCTGGTGATGGCTCAGAAAGACAGTAAACTTAGGATCCATTTGGGGGCATGTTAAACCTGGCTGAAAAGCAACATCTGAACATGGGCTGTGTCAAGAGATCATGCCTGGCCACTTTCACACACCTCCTATGATTGTGGTACAGCAATGCAGGGTGCTTCTGAATGCTAAGTGTTGGGACTATAGTAAGGGGAACAGAGCTGAGAGCTATGCAAGTTGGTGGTTAGATGGGCTGTCCAATAGACAGATGAAGGCCAATAATAAGGCCGGAGAGGGCTCTTCC
Organism: Monoplex corrugatus; assembly: GCA_030674185.1. Lineage (NCBI taxonomy): Eukaryota > Metazoa > Mollusca > Gastropoda > Littorinimorpha > Ranellidae > Monoplex > Monoplex corrugatus. The sequence goes on from JAPXFY010000015.1 coordinate 35,092,878, forward strand.
ATTCTCTCTTGGTCTCGTAGACCTTGGACCCCGTTGGTGCACACTGTGTGGATATGTCTTGGGATTTGTCATCTGCCCACCTTGCCATTTGGTTTGTAACTGATGACTGGATCCACATGGATTATACAGTGCATCTCAGACAAACCTGTCTATGCTTGGTGAAACAGCTAGCATGTGGTGTTGGGAGCTGGGAAGTGACTGTCCAGAGAGTGGCAAGGCACTGAATATGACAGAAATGGACTGGATATGATAGAGTATGATGGGACAGAAGATAGAAGGGGACAGAACATGCCAGAACAGTACAACAAAGATAGGACACACTTCCATGATTCTATTGTTCAAAAATATTTTCCTGCAAGAAATGCAGTTGTTTTTCTCTCGGGGAAAAGATACATGTATGTCACAGCATAAAGCTACCTTGGGGTGATTCTTTTAAATGGAACTTTGCCAGGGGCAACTTCCTTGTTAATTATTTAGTTTCTTTTCAACATGAATTGAAAAAATGCTCCACACTGGAAAGATTAACAGTGGTATCCTGACTTGAACCCTGGACCTCTGGTTTCTCTATTTGTAGCTGATGTCTCTGATGGGCAGCATATCTTGAGGAATGCATGTGCACATTGCTCTGAAGGGCTGGTTCGCACTGTGCAGACAGCATACTGTTGCTGCACAGTCTGCATGCTCCACCTTTACTATGGCTTTAGTGAGCATTTCGGAGAATAAAAGATATACGCAAAACTATATTTTGATAATACAAAATTAATGTACTGGCAAGGCAGGAAAAGAAAAACTAGACTTAAAAACAAACAAATGAGCAAAATGTGAGAAACAAAGAACGACAGAAAAGAGGGCGCTTTATAAAATGCATTTCCTGATGATGTGGATACTGTTTATACTGATAGAGCACCTGGTATCCCCACCGGACTGGGGTGGATACAGTAATATATCTTACATGTTTGGGCTTGTGCAAAGCAAACTGCAGGGCTATTTCTTTTCCAATTCCTCGACCCCCTCCTGTGATCAAAATCACGTCCTCCGCAATACTCTTGGCTTTTGTACGTGTTATCCGCTTCACTGCTTCTTGGCACAATAACCAACTTGTGTTTCTTAACAAGACTATAAACCTCTTGACGAAAGACAACATAATGACAGCACAAACTACCCAAATTGATGTCTGGTAGTGTTCTTGTACTACGAAATCGAAACTGTTGTTTGGGTTGGTCGCAAGATTCACTAGAGTTGTCGGACATTCAGGAAAAGATTACTCTCGGGCTAATTGCACTGAGTCCCTTCCCATGATTGAGAACAGTCAACTAGAAAGAAAAACTATATTCATGAACCATTGAATTATGACACAACAGGCTTGGAACTTCAGAGAAAAATACAAAAATCTATGAAACAAATTTCACACTCGAATATAACGTGAAAACACACTTATGAATTCAACTTATTTTATTTATTTGACTACATTTGCTATGTCAGGAAGACTCAAAACCACACAGAAAACAGGTACCTTTATCATAAAGGAGATTATGTTAGAATGAGAGAAAGATGCTCTGAATTAAACCTACCTGAGAGACTAAGAAACTCAACACACAGGAAACATGGGACATATTATCAAGTGAACTAGAAACAATGGTAAAAGAATGTATACCAACTGTCACAAGGAAAAGTGGCTCAGCAGGCAGCAGAAGACCACTATGGATCAATGAGAAAGCCCTTGCTAAGGTGAAGAAGAAAAAAGCAGCTTACCAGAGATACATGCAAACTCGTGAGGGAAGTGACTACTTGGCATATGCACAAGCTCGTAATCAGGCAAAAAATGCATGTAGAAGTGCTGTAAAGGACTATGAAAAAGAGATCGCTAGTTCAGCAAAGTCGAATCCCAAATTATTTTTTGCCTATGCTAAAAGTAAACTCAAAACTCAGGGGAGAATTGCTGATCTGCAGGATGATGATGGAAATCGAGTGACAACAGATGAAAGTAAAGCGGATATGCTTAATAAGTTCTTCTGCAGTGTATTCACCAAAGAAAAGTTGCAATCACTCCCAGAATGTCCCCAACAGAGGTACACAGCAGACTTACAGAATATCAGTATAGAAACTAACCAAGTCAGGAAATTGCTGAAATCACTGGACATGTCAAAATCAGCTGGAGAAGATGGTATACACCCAAAAGTTTTATTTGAACTTGCTGATGAGATTGCCGAACCTCTGACAGAACTTTTCAACTTATCAATTAAAGAGAAAACTTTACCAATTCAGTGGAAGAGAGCAAACATCACGCTGTTATTCAAAAAGGGGGATAAAAGTAAACCAGGGAACTACCGTCCAGTTAGTCTGACTAGTGTTACGTGTAAATTAATGGAGAAATTAGTTAGACAGGCTATGTTCATCCATCTGAAAGATAATAAGCTTCTGACAGCATGTCAACATGGTTTTGTGACAGGACGCTTCTGTGTTTCTAACCTGTTGGGAGTCATTGAGGGCTGGACTACAAGTATAGAGGAGGGTAGTGCTGTGGATGCTGTATACCTGGACTTTTCAAAAGCTTTTGATTCAGTACCCCATGCTCGTCTCATCCAAAAGCTCAGGGCATATGGTTATGGAAGCACTGTTGTGGGCTGGACTGAAGATTTTCTCACAGGAAGAACTCAGAGAGTTAAGGTAGATGGAACAATGTCCACATGGAGAGATGTCACGAGTGGAGTGCCACAGGGTAGTGTGCTGGGTCCATTATTATTCGTTATTTATATCAATGATTTGCCCGACGTAGTCAACAGTATATGCAGCATTTATGCGGATGATAGTAAGATCTACCGCTCTATCATGAATGAAGATGACAGGGATGAACTACAGAGAGACCTTGATACATTAGTTGACTGGGCAGACAAATGGCAGCTCAAGTTTAATGCTGGAAAATGTAAAATCCTTCATCTGGGGAGTGAAAATCAGAATTTTGAATATACAATGAGAGAACACAAAGATAGCAGCAGAGTGGTATTGGAATCTTCTAGTATGGAAAAAGGCCTTGGGGTGAATGTGGATAATGAATTAAAGTTTTCTAAACATATAGAAATACAGGTGAACAAAGCAAATAAGATACTAGGATTGATCAGACGCTCACCTTTTCTCCTCTGCATAAAATCCTAACCTCACTCAACCCCCTCTGCAGCCTGTCTCCGCTCGGAGGGGAATCACTTTGTTTTAATATATAATTGTATATGATGTGCTCTCTGTGGTTTTCCATTGGTTTTATTCTTGCTTTTATTCTTTTCTCCCCATTTGTGGCCATGCATGTGTGTGTGTGTGTGTGTGTGTGTGTGTGTGTGTGGTGTGTGTGGTGCGTGCGTGCGTGCGTGCGTGGTGTCTTTTCGGCGCTTGGATTTGATTTTGTCGAGATTTGCGCTATATAAATATTGTAATTATTATGTATGCATGTGCGTACGTATGTATGTATGTATGTATGTATGTATACGCTTAGATTTATGTATGTATGTATGTATGCATGTATACGCTCAGCTTAGATTTATGTATGTAAGTATGTAAGCATGTATGTATGCATGTATACGCTCATATGTATGTAGGTATGTATGCATGTATACGCTCAGCGCTTAGATTTGATTTTGTCAAGATTTTGCGCTATATAAATAAAATATATATTATTATTATTAAAAAATATATTATTATTATATTGTCACTTGGACAGCAAATCAATGAGACTGCTATTCACAGCACTTGTTAGGCCACACCTGGAATTCGCAAATATCATATGGAGCCCTCGACTGAAGAAAGACCAGAATTTGATTGAAAATGTTCTTAGAAGAGCTACAAAATGCGTGCCAGGACTACACGATGTCAAATATGAAAAGAGACTGAAAATTATGAGGATGCCTAGCATGGCTTACAGGAGAATCCGTGGAGATCTTATCGAAGTCTACAAAATCACTCATGGATTATATGATTGCAGAAATCCTTTTGAGATGGTTGTCGATGGCACTACAAGGGGTCATAATTACAAACTGGAAAAGAAGTTCTGCAAAACCAGCCTACGACAACAGTTCTTCACACAGAGAGTGGTAGACACATGGAATGCACTAGAATACAGTGTGGTGAATGCTGACACACTAAATGACTTCAAGAACAGACTAGATACCACCTTCAGGGATTTCATTCATCAAGTAGATATAAGCCACCCACTAATCCCACTTCCAACTCATCAGAAAGTCAGCAATTAGCGTAGGGCACGATCAAAAGATTGTTAGGTACTTAGATATTCAGTTAGACTAGTTAGTGCTGCTGATCAAAAGATCAGATAGAGGTCTTAATGACCTAAGATAATCTGTAATTGTATCGTATCGTATCGTAATATAAACACATGCAACACAACTTAAACAGAAAAACAGAAAAATAATGGGTGGGGGGGGGACACACACATACACATACATAAACACAACAACAACAACAAATCAATAACATAGAAACAAACAACCTATTTGATTAAAGCTGGTTTTAGAATGTCATTATTCTATCGCGCAAAAAACTTAAGAGTAAAATATTCGGTTTAGTTTGCCAAAGGAAGTTTGTCCAAAGATGGGGTTTAGGCTTTGGAAGGTCTGCACACCAACCAGGCAGAGGCATCCAGGTGGATCAAATCCAGAACCTTCCATCTGGAAGTGGAATGTTAACCCACCTAAGTAATGCGCCCACCATCTACATACATTGACAAGATATGGCATGGAAATCAGCGCTGAGAAGATCAAATTGATGGCCAGCCACAACACCACCATCACCATTGATACAACTGTAGGTGGGCTGAAGTTAGGAACTGCTCAACAATTCATTTACCTTGGATCCGTCATTAAGCAGTAAATATTCAAACCAGAAATTGTCTTGAAGGCAGCTAAGACAACTTCAGCATTGTCCAGTCTAAAATCTATATACAAGGACAATAAAATCTCCATGAAACACAAGATCAGGCTCTCACATGCACTGATATATTCCATCTTCCTATATGCATGCAAGATATGGACCCTCACAGCAGATTTAGATAGATGAATCCACTCACAGCTGGAGGCCGCCATAAACTTATGCAGGCAAATGGGAAATTGACAGATGTCTGAATCGCTACACCAATCAGGATGGCAGCCTGATCTATTTTTGCCAAAATTTGCCTGTTGGTCTCTGAAATTGCTGTCTTGCTGCTGGATTTTGTCTTTCTAGTATTGTATGTTTAGAGTTAATGGCAAGTACGTAAAAGGTCAGAGAAGGGGAAGCAGCAAGAGATGTGCATCGCCTTCACAATAGTGACTCTGAGAAAACTGAGGTATCTACTACCATATTCCTCTGTGACTCGAGGTCATGGTATGGTAAGTCTTTACTATTCAGATCTTTTGACAGAATCATGGTTCCTTTCCGCCCCTGTTCCCCCCCCCCCCCCCCCATCTTATCTTTAAAACATAAAAAGGGAAGAAAAGGGAGATTAAATAATGATGATGATGATGGCTCAATCGTCTTTTCTTTAATATGCACATGCTATAACATGTGTCATCTCATATGGTACAATGTGTAGAACGTGTGACATGTAAATGTGTGACATGTAGTACAATGTGTATAATGTGTGCCTTGTTATATGGTACAATGTGTATGTGACATGTTATATGGCATAATGTGTATGTGACATGTTATATGGTACAATGTGTATAATGTGTGACATATTATAATGTGTATGACACATTATACCAATGTGTAAAAAATGAGACATGTCATAACAATGTTTATGAGTAACACATTTATACATGTTATATGGTACAATGTGTATAATGTGTGACATATTATAATGTGTATGACATTATACCAATGTGTAAAAAATGAGATATGTCAAAACAATGTTTATGAGTAACACATTTTACACATGTTATATGGTACAATGTGTATAATGTGTGACATATTATAATGTGTATGACACATTATACCAATGTGTAAAAAATGAGACATGTCATAACAATGTTTATGATTAACATATTTTATACATGTTATATGGTACAATGTGTACAATGTGTGACATATTATAATGTGTATGACACATTATACCAATGTGTAAAAAATGAGACATGTCATAACAATGTTTATGATTAACATATTTTATATAGATGTACGGTTGATTTAGATGACAGTTTGTCATTGTGTTTGTGTGGTGTGGGTAGAAGAGTGTGCTGTGCCAGTGTGTACATGCTGGCATTGGAGTTTGATGGGAGTATGTCCAAAGAAGATTCATCGCACTTGAACAATTGCATATGGACTCCACCCAGATCTGTCAGCAATTATCTGGCAGACTCCCTAAGCCTACTCAAAACTCTGTGCGCTGGCAAGGTCTTCAAATAGAGAGGGGTGGTTGGGTGGGAAGAAATCTATGAAACACTGAACTGACATCACCAGAATGATGGAAACATTACAATGAGCAGTG
>JAPXFY010000015.1:35104343-35111843 GCA_030674185.1 Monoplex corrugatus
CTGTCTGGGTATCTAAAGTGCCTCAAAACTGGACTTACAACAGGAAAGCCCAGGTTTGATCCTGTCTGGGTATCTACTGACTGGTGAAGATTTTTCCAACCTTCCAGGTCAACATGAGTGCAGACCTGTCACTGCTTAAATCCCCTTCATGTATATATACAAACAGAACAACCAAGTGTGCATGTTAAAGACCTTATAAATCATGTCAATGACTGGTGGCTTGTACAACTCAGCATGTGAACCCACCAAAAACTGAATATGCAGACTGTGCAGTAACATACCACTTACACAGGGTGGGCAAAACCTGTGTGCATACATACATCTGAGAAAACTGAAATATAAAAAAAAAATATAATAGGCTTTTGTCAAGTGGGCTATTATCCAGTGAGCAATTCTTGGGAGGGCTTGTGTCAACAAACTCTTTTGTTTCTGATTTTGTGGCCATTTTTTATTCTGACTTGGAATGAAACTGTATGTGTGTGTGTGTGTGTGTGTGTGTGTGTGTGTGTGTGTGTGTGTGTTATGTGTGTGTGTGTGCATGCGTGCGTGCGTGCGCATGTGTGTGTGTGTGTGTGTCTGTGTGTGTGTGTCTGTGTCCCTACGCTGGAGCATGCTTGTGAACAAACTAACCTGTTTACAGTTGGCACAGCGTTTCAACATGGGGCAGCTCTTCCAGTAGTGCATGTCCAGCCCTTCCTCTGTAAATGTTTCGTTACGCTCACCACAGAATATACAGATCCTGATAACACAGACAGACATCTAGATGTTATTGGTTGCTCTACAACTTTGGAGGGGGGGGGGGGGGGGCAGGGGCGGTGCCTGTTTGTATGACTGTATGCATGTTAATTTTGTCTAGCTGATTTGCTTGCTGGTCAGTTTGATATTATGTGATGGTCATTTGTGATTACGTGATTTAAAACTTTTTTCCCACATATAAAAAAAGTTGTTTTATGTATCATAAGTAGATATCATTATTGGAAAAAATGGGCAAAATAACCTCATACACTTGAGGATTTTCATCAAATCCCCTTCTGACTACACATGTTCATCTGACCAGTCAACCTGATCAGGCGGTTAGTGTAAGTCTTAAACTGAAAATGGAACTCCACAGCATCATCACTGTCATCCCCAGTCTCATCATCACAGCACTGTGAAAAAACATCCTACATTCTGCACCCACCATGCCCTGTTGTAGCCTTTCATGACCCATTCCCATGTCAACTTCAGTTTTTGTGGGTTTGGAGGTGTGGCAGAGAGCCACAATGAGTGGTTATAAAAGGCAGTGACAAAGAAGCTAGTGTAGCATATGAGACAAACAAGAATAAAAAGAAAAAAGAGTGACAGAAAAAGGACAGAAATTTCTACTGCAGTATTTTCAGAGATTGCGGATGCTACTTATACTCTTCCATGTTTGAATGTGATCATACACCAAATAGTCAATTCTAGATACTGTTTATACTGACAGATCCTCCAGCATTCCTATGGGGGAGGGTGAATAAGAAAAACAAAAACATGACTCACTTGTCTGTATTAAAAGTTGACACCTCATCATCCTCAGGGCGTTTAGGTTTTTTAGATGGCGGTTTCTTGAGTTCTGGCTTCTTCTGCAAGTCAAACGTAAATCAATCGATATCTAGTAAAGTGCACACACACACACACACACACACATAGACCGATAGATAGATACAGATATAGATATAGATAAATGTATGTATATTATCTATACATATTTTTTTCTAAGCATTCATAACAATGTTTTCTTCGATGTTTGAATACATATTGTGTTTGAATACATATTGTTAGGCCAAATTGTGCAGGAAATATATTGATGTACAGCCTGCACACTCTCTTTTGAAGGCATGTGTGCTGGTAAACCAATTAACCCAGACATGACTTACAGGATATTAACATGAATATTTGATATGCTGTGCGCATATACACATGAAGAGGGTTCAGGCACCAGTATGTCTGCACATATGTTGACCTGGGGGATCGTAAAAATCTCCACCCATTACCAGCCAGGTGCTGCCCAGGTTGTAGCACCTGGCCTTACCTGATAAGGTAATGTTCCCAGCATCGGAAACAGGACCGTAATTTTGTTCTGTGCTGCCTGGTGGCTGTAGCCTTTGTGCGTTGTGTGTGTGTGTGTGTGTGTTGAGGGGGAGATGGAGAGAAGGCAGGGTGTAAAGTTACATTGTGAAGGAGGACGTGCACAATGACACACATACATACATATGGTATAAACACACAAACATGTACACAAGTATAAAGACTGTACTAATTTCATTAAAAATGTTCTACACACACACACACCACACACACACACACACACACACAGAGTCTGACTTACTTTGGCTGGTTTTGCATTCTCTTTTTCTGCCTCCTGAAACAAAGCAGAAGACAAAAACAGTTACACTGACAGCAAGATGTGGGCCATTCACAATTACATTACAACAACAGCACCACCAACCCACCTACCTTAACCCTTAGCTGTTCACAAGGCCCGTAACCGCCCTGCGGAAAAAATGTGCTGATCCGTTCATAGCGGTCGAGATCACCCTAACTTTTCCGGCACACGTGTGGGGAATTTCCATCACTACTGGCCTTGCTGTCTTATCGCACATGTGGTTAGAATCTTGGTCAGTCCCGTGTTGAATGTTCTAGAAATAGTACGAGCATTCTGGGATGCAAGGAACTTTCCATTCACTAGGCCTACTGAAAGACTTAGTTACTGATGCTGTGGTACGTGCTTTCATTCACAACTGTGAGCGTGGGAAAGATGGCGAGTTTCAGCGAAGACGAATTTGTGGATTACACTGAAGCAGAGTTGCAGGAAATTTTTAGAGAAATAGATCGTTTAGAAATTGAAGAAGAAGATGAAGAAGAAAAGGAAGATGTAGAGTCGGATGTTGAAGTAGGTGGTGATGGTGAAGATGGAAATGACAGTGACATAGACGACGATGTACCGCTGGCTGCACTGGTGCAGGCATGGCGACCGGTGACACGTGGCAGTGAAGTCAGGGAATTTTCACAAGTTGTTGGGCCTAAACATTCGCTGCCCGCTGATGCGAAACCAATAGACTATTTTTGTTTGTTTCTGCCACTAGAATTTTTTGTCAGTGCTGCTGAAGAGACCAACAACTACGCTGGTCAGAAGATTGCGGCAAAGGGGCAACCTGACCCACTTTGGAAAGAGACGACAGCTGATGAAATCAGGGCATACCTGTCTATTCTCATCATGATGGGGCTAAAACATCAGTCCCGTCTATGGTGCTACTGGTCAACTTTCTGTCCGGGACTGTTTCCGGGACTATCATGCGCTAAACACCACGACACAGGCTACAACCAGCGCTTGTGATACCACTGGTGACACTGCCACTGACAATGACGGTGACAATCACAGTGACGATGACAACAACATCTCACCATCATCACAGTAGCTGCAAAGTTGCTGTATAGGCACATATGTGTAAATAGTGTATAGGGAATGAAATCTGTAGACGAACATGTACCAAATATCTTTGGAAAACATTTCTGTTTCTTTCTGTTTATGTTCATTTTGGTGACATCGTGACAATTCTTTTCTGACATTTGTGTTGTGCCTGTGTATTGGATACTATACTGGAGGAGCAGAGACAGCGTCGGGTAGGACAGGTGTTGTGTTTACAACTAACAAGTGTTGTTTTTAGACAATAGAGCTTGTATGTATGCTAACCATTGTATTGTCACCATAAAAATACCTCTGTCTGTGACATCTTTGGTGACAGGGACACGCACACTAGACCCAGGACACACAAAACCACATGCAAATCAAACTATGGACACTTGTGTATATGTGTGCAAAAAATCTTTCTTCTGTACTTTCAAACAAGTGAATGGCAGTATGTTTATCAGCATGACTGTACTCGGATGAAAAAATGTCAGAAAAATGCGAATACTAGGAGCTAGCTTTACATCTAGCAGTGCGAATGCGAAAGGGTTAAAAGACTCTTACAATGCACCCACACACAAAATTCTCGTTAATACAGTATGTCAGTCTCTCAGTGAAAAATTACACAGACAGAGACATATAATACCCAAGTGCACGTACACACATGCACACACACCTGGGTCCCTCTTGCTTAGGTCAGATAAATAGATGTCCATGTTTCAAACATACAAGAACATCAGTCAGGATCCAGCATCCAGTAGGCATTCAAACATAACCTCAATGTCAATATCTCAATGAAAATTCACACACACACACGCACACACACACACACACACACACACACACACACACACACACGCACACACACGCACACACACACAAGACAAGATACAAGATTTTATTTCAGCCCAGTGCACAGATACAAGGAAAATGTTTTGGCTATACATACAATCACACTCACGCCTCACAACAATTACAATATTCAACATCATAAAAGACAAATTCGTCGGTCATCCACGGAATCGAAGAAACATGCACACAACACACACACACACATACACAATATAAATCCCTTCAGCTGAGACTGGAAGTCAGCTATACATTTTTATCTTAATCTCTCAATGAGAATTCATACGCAGTTCACATGTGGACCCTCTTGCTCAGACTAATACACATACACACATGATCACAATGTCAACCTCTGAATGAAATACACACACAAGATGAATACTACTCAAAACATGGAGAGAGAAATGGGTAAATTGCTCTGTTGTTGGCTGTTTATCTTTATCTCACTGGGGCAGACTATGGCCCAGTGCACACAGCAACACTGAAGATACGGGACTACACATATCACATATTATAATTGTAGCTCTCAAACATACTGTGTACACGCAGGCTTATTTTATTTTTGTAGTCAAACAAGGGAGACCATCATCACTGTTGTGGGACTGTTGGTACTAAACAAGTAAGACTGTGACCACCAACAAAGTTGTCTAGTTGGAGGTCTCCTATTACATATGTCTCAGCTATCACCACCACATAAACAGCTACCAATGCCATACAACAGGTTAGAGTACCGTGCTGGTAACATGGGGATCGTGGGTTCAACCTTCAGGTGGGCCACAGTTTATATGGGCTGACTGTTTCTTTTGATAAAGCCGTAAATTTAAGATCTGCTATCTCAAGCTCAACCCTAATCTGCAATATTAAAACAACAGGTCTGTTCGCTGCCCATCGTAATGATTCCATCATGCTGGTGATGTCAGCTTAGTGTTTCCCTCCTCCATCCTTATTTCAAGACCATGCAAGTGCACAGGGTTTTATGCAGACTCAGAAACTCTGCCAGATAACTGCTGGCAGATTTGGGTCAAGCACACTAGGAAGTGTCAAGAGTGCTATGATTCCCTCTCAAACAAACTCAAACCTCCCAAATTACCACACATTCCATCACCACCACCATGTTTACCCTCAACAATTATCACTCATTTCAACCATAACTGTCAGATGATAGACACCTTACCTTAGCATTGTTCAACTGGCGAAGTTCCTGAAGCTGTTTTTGTAGAGCACTGATTTCTGCTTGTTTTTTTGCCTCCTCCTCCGCTTTCTGTTTCTGTAGGACATACACCACAACATTATCAATCCCCTGTTACTTGTGGATGCACAGAATGAATGTTTTCTCATTTTGTAAAAATAACAAGACAGTGCTTCTATATATACTGCACTCTGTATCTTGTGCAGTGAATCCACAGTTGGGAGAATAGTGCCATATGTAACACAACAAATCTTGCTTCACTGGCTATGCTCTCAACTGGTGTCACCGTCCAATCTTTCACCGTTCGAACCCCATCACATGAATAAACTGATAAGCCAATTGTTTTTCTGTCACTGTTTAAACCACACACTAATGTATGTTTAAATATTCTTAACTAAAAAGTTTTTTTTTTTAAAAATGCCAATCAGATGTCACACATAGATTTGGCCATCTGCTGATCATTTCTGTAATGAAGTGAAAACAAGAAAAATAGGAAAATATCTCTACTGATGAGTTGTAGTGGGTGAATGGACATGCCAGACCTACATTCATAGTAAGGAAAGATTCTACAGTGCACTACATAGTGTAGTGTTAAAACTTTATTTTGATGTAAATCCTTCATGTCCTAAGGATGTTTCTAGAATTATAAAAACTGCACACACATGTAAACAAACATACATACAAATACACACATACATTTAGATGTTTTGTCTAAATAAAGTTTTGAAAAACAGACCAAACAAAAAACAAAAAAAAACCCCAAGGCAATGATCTATGCATAAGTGAAAAAATATAGCTAACATATTTTTGTTACAGAGAGACTGTCACAAACCACATTTGTGTAGGAATAAAATACAAATGAAATGAATGGAGAGTATACACATTCTTGATCTCTAGCTCATCTCCCAAACACATATAGATAGGACCGAACTTACAGATATGAGCCACACCAATGACACATTTATTGAAAATATAACTGTACCCAAACCCCATAGTTATTAAATGAAACAATGCTTCTGATATCTACCATGCACAGTCATTCAGAACTGAATCTGAATTATCTCAGTCATTCAGAACTGAATCTGAATTATTCTAAGTCTAAACACACTAAGGAAAGCTACTGTCACAGTTATTCAAACAAAGAACTGATCAAAGATGTAATGCTGACAAAGAACTGACATATGCTTAAACTCTGTATCACACTGAAGCTGTAAAGCATGAAGTGAGACATCCATACTACCAAATTATGAAACAGAGAGAAGCATCAGTACTGATGCCATCAAACAGCAGACAAAGCTACTCCTGAGCCAGTCATCATGGAGTCTAGGAGACCGTCTCGTAATCCTGCCGCTTTACAAATCAGTGCTGTCAAACTGGCAGGCATGCATTATTCTCCTGTGTCAGCACAGGATTCACATATGCAGGCCAAAGGATACTGTAGATCAACAGTGCCATTATTTGGATGGTAACCCATTACCTGTCTTCAACATGGATCTCAAGAAAAACCAGCCTGGAACAAGGTAAACTTCAAAACTCATCAGACCACCACTCATTCCTGCAGTATACACATGTGAGTTCCTGCAGTATACACGCGCGAGACGCCATCTGCATGAAGTTCCATACAAAAAGATACAAATGTGACACAGTGCAAGATAGCCAGGCTATAGCAAAACTGATATCAGTCTTGCATCTATGACACACACATAAACACAAACCGAGATGCACACACAGAACACAGACATATACACCTCTCCTACTTTGAATTATCTCCCCTTTCAAAGAAAAACCCAAAAGGAGACTCAAAACAGAGAAAAACGTGAGATAATGTGTATGGTAACTCAACATCTAACAGGGAGACAGACAGAACAGAGGAGGGACAGATAGACACGGAGAGACTGAGACTGACAGACAGAGAGAGAAAGAGCAAAAAACCTTTAAGTCGTTCTTGCTAGGTTTTCCGTCCACTTTGTCAAAGAATTCAAAAAGCATCCTCCACAATGTGTTCTTGCGTGTTTTCTCATCGTCAGGAGGA
>JAPXFY010000015.1:35116843-35258502 GCA_030674185.1 Monoplex corrugatus
CACAATAGTGTAGCAACCGCTGTACAATAATTTTCTCCATCAGTTTACAGACGTGAGAAGTTAGTGCAATTGGCCTATAGTTTTTCAGATCAGTGTTACATTTACCCGCTTTTGGGATAGGAACCACTATTGTTTGTTTCCAATAGTCGGGTATTTTGCTACTATTCCAACATTTTTTAAAGATAGTATGAAGCAAGATTACAAAATTTTCGGGTAAATTTTTCAACATCTGATTAGAAATGGCATCTAATCCTACTGACGCTTTTTTATTTGAGATAGACTTGATGGCATCTTTTAATTCTTGAAGTGTAATTGATGCGTTCATGTAGTGTGTATTATCTGGGGCAGGATCCTTATAAACTTCTGTCTTTTCTTCTCGTTCCCTATGATTTTGACTGGAAACAGGAAGGCCGCCAGTATGGCATACTTCAGCAAACAAATCTGCAAAAGCTTCTGCCTTTTCCAACGAGCTTGGGAAAGGATTATTGGCTAGTTTTATCGGAAATGATGGCAAACTGATCCCATTTTTCATTACTTTTAGTTTTCTCCAAATTTTATGCATGTCTTTGTGATTATTTATTTCAGACTTACAAAATGTCGTCCAATACAGTTCTTTGGCTTGTTCTATGATTCTGTTACAGTTTATGTTGGCACTTTTCATCGCTCTATGATTTTCAGGTGTCCGATTGTGTATGTATGTTTTAAATTTTTTTCTCTTTTCGTTAACTGCTTTTTCACAATCCTTATTCCACCAAGCATTTCCGCGATGTTTTCCTGTATTTGATGCCTTTAATTTTGGGATTGAAATGTTGGCAGCACTTAAAAGTGAGTCACAGAAAAATGTATACAGGTCGTCTATGTTGGCAGTATCAGATAGATCTATTTTTGTATTATGAAGGATTTCTTTAAATTTGGTCCAGTCCGCTTCTTTATAATTAAATCGTGGTAGACTTTCATGTAATATTTTGCTATCTTGTAAGATATTTTCTGTTTCAGGACTATGGTTTAGGCTGAGAATTATGGGGATATGATCTGATCCTAAAGAGTCTACAGCTGTTTTCCATGTGGCGTTTACTGCTAGTGATGGTGACACTAAAGTTAGATCTATCGCTGTGGGTCGATGGGATGGTATGTCAGGGATACGGGTAACACGTCCATCATTAAGTAGACATAAATTTGAGTCGACAAGATTATCGATGAACCTGTTGCTGGTTACATGGGTACAGTCCCTCTCCCAAAACGGAGCATGCGCGTTGAAGTCACCCCCAATGATCCATTTATCGTGGTGATCTTCAAAATGTCTCAGCCATTCTGTGTTCTCAGAATCTGGGCCTCTTGGTAAATAAATAGAGGCCATATTTAGGACTAATGATGAAGAAAATTTTATAGTAACAGCACATGACGAAATAGAAGCATTAGATCTTGGTACTGGAGACGTTGTTTCATAATAGTTTAGTCCTTCACGAATATATATTGCAGTAAAAATTCGGCCACCATCATTTATAGAGCTGTAGATGGGTGGATAATAAAACCCTGATAATTTGGGCAAAGCCTTCTTGTCTGTATTTAGCGACTGCAGAAGTAAGACCTGGAAATTTGTAGAAGAGAGATAGTTATTGAGGTAAGGAACATTTTTAACAATGGAACGAGTGTTCCACTGAAGTATGTCTACTTTAAGGTTTGTACACTTATTTATCATGATCGATCAAACCGGCAGAGAGTAGTGAAGTTAGTATGGATGGATTTAACAGATAATGGTAAGTTTGCAAGTTTGTTAGTATAACTAAGTATTCAGAAGATGTCGAAAATCGGTGAAAAAATGAATAATTAATTAAATAACAAATAAATGATAAATAATTATATAATCAAAAAGAAAGAAATAGGTAAACACCAGAATTTGGAAAGAAAATTAACAATAAACTTAGAAGTAGAAGCACGAATCTCTAGCAGTTGATCAACAGTGTCTTAAATCATATAGTTCAATGGTACATATAACAACAGTAGGCCCAAAAAATCAACAACTATGTGAGAAAGGAAATGGCAAACGTTACTCAAATCAGGAACAGCTTTGTATAAATAGTATCTGCTGTCTTCTTACACAGCTGGTGCTGTCACAAGAAACGATAGACACGAGGTGGTTACCACACATGATTTCTTAGTGTATTAAAATAATTTTGATGGTGAAAGTCCTCATGATCCCACCACGGCCGATATGAGTGAAAGGTCATTGACGGCGCTGTAGGATAATAACGGTCAAAACTGGTGGTGGGATATTCTGTGTAGTGAAGAGGACGGTGTCGGTGTCGGCGAGGTTTTGGCCTTTTCCAGAATAGATCTCTAATGTGGTTTCCAATGTTTTTGGCTAAGATGGTAGAGCCACGAGAGCTGGGATGAATAGCATCTCTGAAAAGATCTTTGCGTTCGGTATTGAGGTTGTCGTTTCCGATGAACGATAGATTGCTATGTCCATGTAGCGCAGAGGTGATGAAGGCGTTAAAAAGATCCCTTTTTATCCGAAGGGCCTTGTCTTTCATGGGTGAAACCTTGCTGATGACTATTTTGCAGTTTGGGTGCATGGTTATAGCATCTTCCACAATCTTTACGAAATTGTCACTTGCTGTTTTTGGATCTGTCGTTTTCAGATCGTTGACGCCACTGTGCAGTAGAATGCAGTCCACTGGATTGGAAGTCAACTGTTCCTCAGTTAGGCATTTCTTTATGTCACTAATTTTGTGTGACATCCTCGCTTTTGTGATGAAGCCATACGATGATCCTAGTCTTTTATTATCTACACCGTTCAGAGTCGAGTCGTGCAGAAGAAAGACACGTGGTAGGTCTGGTGACGAGATTTCTCTTTTTTTGGTGTCACTTTTTGAGCTGACGTCAAATCCAGGTTTTGACGTTGGTGAATTATTGCCCTTGTTGTTATTTTTCTTAATTTTATTTTCGTCTGCTGCCATTTTTGACGTTATTTGCAGCTTGCGTACGGTGGACGTTTGTTTTGCAGTTAAGCCTATATTTTTGTGAACGGCTTCAGCGTAGGTCTTGATCTGCGGAGACGGAGTTGGCCGTGAATGTGACAAGACAGTCTGAGTGCCAACGGACACGCAGACCGCCTTGGTATTGTTCGGCATCCCCGCCCCACAGCCCATTGCTCGGATATGGTTGTTGAGGAGCATTTCCAACCTTTCAATTTTTTCGGATAGTGACATTATTGTAGTTTTTAAGTCACTCACATGTGGTAAATCGCCAGACTCTGCCACAGCGACGGCGGTGTTAATGGTTGTCACAGAGGATGGAAGTCTGTCACACGCTGTGGGGCCTGGCTTCAGTGAGATTTCTGTTTCTATTTCGCTACCTTCATCAGTCACTCCTGTTGATAACTCAGGACGATCACAGTGGTTACGGGACTGTTGAAGTTGACGTCTTGTTCTTGTCATTATGTGTTCGTTTCCAGCGGCAGCACTCAGAGCACAAAATTAGATTTGTGTTGAGTTCGCCATTTTGATGACGTGTGTGTGTGTGTGTGTGTGTGTGTGTGTGTGTGTGTGTGTGTGTGTGTGTGTGTGTGTGTGTGTGTGTGTGTGTGTGTGTGTGTGTGTGTGTGTGTGTGTGTGTGTGTGTGTGTGTGTGTGTGTGTGTGTGTGGTTGTGTGTTGTGTGTGTGTGTGTGTGTGCAGAGTGAAACATATTATAGTGCTTGCGGAGTGTGGGCCAAACAGAAAAATGTGCATAATGCAGAGTGTACCATATGTAGTGTTTGCAGAGTGTGGACGAAACAGAAAAATGTGCATACACACATTCGTCATACCATCATTTGCATACAGAAAGGATGGGAAGGGGGAGGACCCAAACAAGCAAACAATCAAACAAAAAGCCCTTCCCCCAAAAAGTGGCAAAATTTCTACTTTACTTGTTAAGCTTGAGGTCTTTATACAAAGTCTCCAAGATTTCAGCTCGACTTTGTGCAAGACGTGGTGCCATGTTCAACTTGATCGGCTTCACGGATTCATGGGGTACTGTCTGTGTGGGCTGCACAAATAAAATGTATCCAATCTGAATCAAAGGGGCTGCCGGCATTCAAGTAAACAGATACCAGTGGCACATATAGAGAATAAGGAAGCTTATTTAATTGACTAAACAAGATTGATGCATTTTTTTGACTGATTGATTTCAGAAAAAGGAACCAGAAAATACAAAAATAGAATCAAAACACACATCTAATGTAACAAAACAAGATATGTATAAAGTTTCAGCCAAGTGGTCTTTGTCAAACAGTACACAGTTTCACTAAGGTGGCTCTGAACTATTTTCTCTGGCCGGTTTAACACCACCTTAAGAAATTTTTCTATTGCTTTTTTTCCCTGTTAAGTGTTGTGCATTGTTGTCTTTTGTAAATGCTTGATAAAGGTCAGCTGGTTGAAAATTCTGACCTGTCTGTTTTGTTAATATGTGTTCTGATTCTATTTTTGTATTTTTCTGGTTTCTATTTCTATTTTGCTTGAATGCTAGCAGTCATCTTGATTCAGATTTGATTGATTTCTGTCCAGGGTACAATACGACAACAACAACAACAAATATCTGCCAATTTACATGCTGTCAAAACTTCTGAAATCTAAAATCCTGTTAGACATGGCTATTTTGAACAATTTTCTTTTTAACTATATAACAACAAGTGACAAATAAATAAAACACAAAACAATATGGGCAGGGGAAAAAAGAAACAAATTCTAGCAGCTTATATTGTTACCAATGATTGTAACTATGTATGTACACATGTTTATGTTTTGCCTGTTTCAATTCAATTCTTTCACTCCTTCATTCTATCAAACAGCTTTCAAAAGATCTGATGGACAGAATGAGGGAGTACATGAATATCTTGCTAATAATATATTACTGCATCCAAATTTCCCATAAAGCAAATGCTTTACCCAAAATTTTTATCAGGGGCAACACAGAGATTTTAATTTGAACTGAATCAAACCAAACAAAATTATAACTTCTAAAAGTATGTCATGCTCACCTTCACATCAGGAAATTCAGCCATGTCAAAGATAAACCTTTTTGCATCATCACGGTTTCTTGCTGCCTGTTGTAACAAAGCAAATTACCATGACAGAATTTACCTTTCCGCATTGCACACTATCTATTTGTCATGAAAACATACAAAAAATAGCTATCTCATCTGTCATCATTATGATAAACACACACATAAACTGTAAAATTCAAAGCTGTCAAAAAGAATGTTTGGCAGTTTCACAGCCATGCAGTAAAATGAATTAAAAGAATTTGACACTGTCATAGCAATGACTGATAGACACAGAGAAGTCAGACTCTCTCCCAAACCTCCTGTGGGGATAATGTGAGCTTTCTCAATATCAACAGTCATCTCCATAGGCTGGAAATTCTGTGCAAGAAGTTTCCTTGGTACTAGCACTCTCCTTGTTTCTGCCTTTTTTTTTTCTTTGTGTCATTGCTTCCTTATTCGTTTGCTGCCTTACTGGTCCATTCACCAATATTTTTTCAAGAAATTTTTGCATATTTCTGCCTCTCTCTGTAACCCACTAGAGCTGGACTAGGCAGAATGCGAGGCAACATTGTAGCACAATGGATTAATGACTGGTAAAGCATGGGTTCAAACCCCCATAAGCTCAAAACATTATTGTGAGACTTTCAAGCCCTGACCAGCCCTGACCCTGAGCTGCCCATGCTATGGCTCACTGCCAAGATTGGGACCAAACAGTCAAATCTCATTCATTTTATGGACGAATCATTGAGTGGGTTGCTCAAATTTTCCAACAAAAACTGCAGATATCTGTAGTTCTTGGGCCTAGCTGATGCCAATCAAGCCATGTTACAAAAGTACAGCCCTGTCATGCACTCCCAATTCGAAATGGAACCTCACAGCATCATCATTATTATCCCCATCATCATAGCTTTGTAAAAAACTGCCCCAGATTCTGTGGCCATTGAAGGCCTACCCTCACGGTGATATTGACTTTGCTGTGTTTGGAGAGACGAACTGAGCAGTAAGGGGGTAGTAAAACAGAATGGAGTAGAAGATGGGGAAACAAAAGAAAAACAGTAAAAAAGTGAAAACAGAGCAGTACTTACTGTGTCCCCAGATTTATGGAAAAGGTTCTGCAAGGTTCTTTCCGCTGCTACTGAGGTTTCTTGCTTTGGTATCCTGCACGCAAGCAGCAGATATACACACAAAAATAAACACACACACAATATACACACAAAAATACACACACACACACACACACTGAGCTGAGCATAACAACCGTAATGTATGCAGCCAAGAAGAAGACAAAATGTACTGATAATAACATGTGATTAACTCAATCGCTTCGTGCCGGAAGAAAATCTCCGTCACTTCCGTTTACTGCTTGGCTACGCGACGTCGATTTATCGACGGCGGACATTTGTATTTTTTTTTATGTCAGAAGCGTCAGTTATAGGGAAAACTCATTGGGAACCTAAACTAGGGTATGTTTACAGCATTTATTTACCTTAGACCGTTTGTGGCAATGTGAAACAAAGACAACAGTAGCCTTTTTTCAGCGCTACCCGCAACATGCGAATTTCGCAAGTGGCGTCAAGGAAAGCAAGTCGAACCTCACAATTCTGTAAATATTTTGTGCTCTGGAGCAACTGTACGCAAAAAGTGACAACTACCAGTAATCTTGTGGTTTGAAACATCCATGGCATCGAAATCATGTTCTGGACTTCATCTAAAACTGTTTCACAGTGTGTGTTCATATCCATCAAAAAAAAAAATTTACCCCCTTTTGGATACCTATTTGGATACCTCATCATTTACAAGTACACAGAATACCATAAATAAAGTAAGATTCTTTGTAAAGATCTAATCCTGGTCTTTCTGTATCATTTTACTTTGTTTGTCTACTTTATTTGGTTGTTTTTCTATATTTTTTTAAAATGTGCTAAAAATCCTCCGAATTGAGGGGCAGAATGACCCTGAAGACTGCGACTCGATTGAGTTAATGAAAGTAAAAGCAGCAATGACAAAAACAATATCACTAATATTAATACCAACAATAATAATAATCATAACAATAATTACAAAACAGTCACTATGAACAGTCCACAAGACATTTTTATGGGCAACATTTCATTATTGTTAAACTGAATACATAGTGAAATAAAACTGATTTTTCTACACTTCTGATACGTTGCTGTTCTAAAGAAAATGGGTCCAGTTATTCAAGGTATATTTTAGCCAATCTTCTGAACATCTGACCTGTTTCCAAATCATCATGATGGCCAAGTTTCAGAGAGCACTGTATACAGATGTCCCACTCAGACAATCATAATAATACAGCCTCATCTCACAAGAGCTCTACCCACTTCACAAAAGCATAGCAGCAACGACAGATGCACATACAGCAAGCAGGTCTCAACCTTTCTCGCTGTCATAAAAATACATGCACTTTAAAAATACAACAGTATAGAAACAACAAAAATGAACTGTAATCAAATGTCCACTTTACATACTGACTGGTTAAAAACAAAGAAACAAAATTCACTCATTTCAAAATACACAAAATCACATACACACACACAAACACACACAGACTCACGCACATTTATACCTGCACAAATACACACAACATACAGACATCCTCCTCAAACACACAACACAACACACACACACACACACACACACCACACACACACACACACAACACACACCACACACACAACCTGTTCATTCGCACAAACACAGATTGCAGTTGAGAAAGACTCTACATGTAACACAGACCCTGCTACAGTGACCACCTACAATCTCAACTTTGTTTCTTGTTCATTTATTCATGCATTAATTTTCTTAAAACCTTTGTGTTCAAGATCACCAGTTTTCCTAATCCAACATTCATTCTTCCTTAAACATAATATATGCTCTGAGTTTCATTACAGAAAAAGCTACTCACTTGTGTTTTGGCACAAATTCTGTCAACATCATTCGCAAAAGATTCAAGGCAGCTTTGAACACCTGCAAAACAGAAGAAATGTATGGAAACATAAATAACTTTAAAAACACTACCAAAAATACTTAACAATTTGGGGCAAATCATCCTCTAATCCCATAACCAGCAAGGTCATGGCGGGAACTAACAGGACCAACAGCAAGCAGGTCAGTCATGCCCAGATTGGTCCAGTCTTTGATACTCCCTACCCAGCTCTTCCAGTTGACCTGAGTTTGGAGTTTGTTGGGAGTTTGTACCAGAGGGATTCACGCACTCTGCCAGAAATTATCTGCAGACTCCCTGAGCCTAAGCAAAACCATAAGCACTGGCAAGGTGCTGAAATGGGGAGGAGGGAGAGGGACCTATGAAACATTAAGCCGACACCATCAAAATGATTGACACATCACAATGGGTGGTGGACAGGCCAGTTTTTAATACTGCAGGCTGTGATTGAATTTGAGATGCCAGAGCCCGAATCCATGACTCTACTGCCAACCTAAGCATACTGGAAATGTACATGATCAAATCTATAACCTGACTTCTGAAACTTCATGTTGTATATGAGACTTTTTTCATTACAGCTTACATTAGTTGTCAATAGAACTTCTAGTTATTACATATGTTTAACAGACAATATTTCATATCACAGCATGAACTTTGTGGTCATGTACAAATTTGCAACAGACATTATTTTCACTACAGTGTGTATTTCATCATCAGGTGCCTTGCCGCATGGTGTTGGCAATCATGGACTTCCATCTGTCTCTATCTCTTGTTGCCCCAAGCATCTCCTCCACCCTCCTCGTCTTCAGCCACTCTGCAAGTCCGTATAGCATTTTCTCCCTGGGTCTACCTGGTGTTCTCTTTCCCTCCAGCTTTCCCATTGTGACTAGGTGCTCCAAATATCCCTTCCTCATAAAATAGCCTATAAATGTTGCCTGTCGTTCCTACTGTTGTCAATGCAACTACTAATTCTTACTGTTGTCAATGCAACTACTAATTCTTACAAACTTAAAACAGTATTTTTCATTAAAGCATACATTTTATTGTCAAAAAATGACTTCTAATAGCAGACACTTAGTCATCCATGTAAAGTATAGATTTACAGCATAGGCTAAGCCATCCATGCAATGCACACTTGCTACTAGCTCACAAAGCATGTTTTTTCCATCTGTGTTCTTCTTGTGAGTTTGATATGTCAGCTTATACATTCAAAGAAAGGCATTTCATGTTGTTTGGATGAAAGTATTCTCACTGTTCTAGTGGGATGGCTGAAACTGCACAGGTAAATATGTTTCTCCACAGCCTACTTTAACTTTGGTGGGATAGGAATAGTGACACAAAAGGTCCAAGGATTTCTTTAAAAAATACAGCTGAATCTTGAATGAACTGGTACATCAGAAAAACAGAGGGTGTAAGGTGATAGAGAAAGACAGTAATCAACTTATAGATAGAATGCACTCTGTTCTCATTGCAAGGCAAAACCATTATTAAACTTACAGCGTACACTTTGTCGTCAATGCCGCGTTTGACAAGAAAGACGGCGGCTCTCATCATGGTCTTGGCCTCCTCTTTGTCACGAACAGGAAGTTCCTGCATCTGCTTGTAGACAGCCAGTAAGGCATCCTCACGGTATGACCATGTTTTGGAGTATGCTTTGGACACCTGAAATATGTGCAAACAGTTAAATGTACAGAGCAACCCATAACCCTGAGGTTGTATGGGAGAAAAGTGGTAGTCATCAACTTTGACAAAGGGGTAAAAAAGTTGGAAAGCCTATTTTCCATAACGGGCTCAAGTAATTAACTAGGCCTATGACCTAATATTAGATCATTTAGAATTTTCAATATGCAGAAGTATTTTTTCCATTTCATGTATCAAGCTGAGATCTTAAAACAAAGTTTGAATGGTCTAAAAATGTTATTTACATGTGCTATGGTGCTGAATATTCTATTGCTAAAAAGATTGATCTTTGCTTTTTCCTTTCAAACCACATTGACCTTTGCCTTTTCCTTTCAAACCACAGAAGACAAAAACTTTTGTGACCAAGCATACCTTTGTATCTGAATGAGTAATGAGTATGATAGTTAAATTGCAGCTCTCCAATCATTTTCAAAATTTCACTCTAGAATTATTTTTAAAATTTCAACTCTTGAATCAGACTCCAAAGCCCATGGCAAAGGAGATTCTTTCCTTTCTTATCTCTAAACTTTGAAAGCCTTTTCTCACAATGGTTACCCAACCAGTTCCTAACTTAAAACGGCTTTAAATCATACTTTGAAGAAGATATAACTTTAAATCACATAACGAATGAAAACTAAGAAACTCTATTTTTCAATGATAGTAAAACATAAAAACAGCCAAATTCAAACTTGCTGATCATTTTGTCAGAGTGGGCTACATGTAACATGTTTTTGCAAAGTTGTGACCTTGACTTTAACCCAATCTAAAAATAAAACCTTGTAGAATGTTTGCTTCTTAACACATATCAGCAATTTCTTTAAATGTGACAGTACAAGAGGTAAAAAGAAATCAGGAACTCACCAGGGGATAGCCAAAGACATCAATAGCTGAGGATGCTTCCCTTAAATCCACTTCTGTCATTGGTTCTGGTTCTGTTCAGGCCATAAAGAGCAATTATATACATATTATACATACATTAAAAAAATCAATGCATATGAGACTACAGACTTATGAGTAACAAAGTTTTGCTCCTATCAGATACAAACTACAGACCAAACTGAACGTTTAAAACAAATCAGTTCATCTTAGAGTTTGTAGTTTGTTCAAGAAGAGCTCATCGTACCCAAACCTGCCAGTACTTAACTGGTTTCATTTTCAGAAGGTAGTGTCTCCGTGCTTATAATGAATTCCATATGTACTGATGCCACTGGTGCCATGTAATGGATAAAATCCAACATGATTATGACATAAGCTCTACACCTGTGCATAAGCCCTATGTGCTGGCAAGGTCTTGTGAGAGTGAACAGGTGAGTAGGTGAGAGGTAGAAAGGGAAAGAAAGTAGAGAGAGAGAAAGAAAGAGAGAGAGAGTGTGAGAGAGAGAGAGTGTGAGAGACAGACAGACAGGGAGAGAGAGAGAGAGAGAGAGAGAGAGAGAGAGAGAGAGAGAGAGAGAGAGAGAGTGAGACAGAGAGGCAGAAAAAAACATGAATGGGACAGACAAACAGCAAGGAAGGCAGTGTGAAAAACAAAGAGAAAGCATCACACACACTCCAAAACAGACACAAAAATCAAAAGATGACTTAAGATCTATAGGCATCATCAACACCACAAATCTCACCTTGAGAGTGTTCAGGTTCCTGCTCCTCCTCCACCAGTGCTGGAGGTCTGACAATCAAAATAAGAATAATGACAATAATGATCATAAAGATAACACTCTGGACAGGTAGACTGATATCCAGCTTTGCCCATAAAGAAAAAAGGCCTGGTCCATACCAGAGTCCCTTCTTTGTAAAACTGTCATTGCAAACAAAGCCAACACTCATTCTTATGAAGGCCTCACATGGAAATTGAAACTCGACAACAATTCTACAAAGAATGAACTCTTGTAAAGATCCATTGTTTTCTGATAATAATAATAATGATAATAATCATAAAGATAACAATAATAATGAAGGGACAAAAATATCTTTCTCACTTGCGAAGCACACGTGTCTGACATAACCACACATTTTCAGCCTCCTATTAAGGCTTACTGTGTGAAGAACCAGCCTGGAAATAGGATGTGAGAACCTGGGTTCGATTACTGATCAAGCAGAGATTTGTTTTCCCTCTCTCCACATGACACTGAGTAGTGAGTTTAGGAGCTAGTCTTTTGGATAAGGCAACAAACCCAGGTCCCAAAGGCACCGTGCATTTAATGCACACTGAAGATCTCACAGCAACAAAAGAAATATCCCTGGAAACATTCTGTAAAAAAAAGATCCACTCTCATAGGTAAACAAAAATACACACAGCTGTTAAAAAAATAAAACTGCTTTTGCTTCTCCCTGACCTCACTGGAGTCACAGAAAGGAGGAGCTTGCTGCATGGACAACAGCAGGTTCTCTACATCACAATACCCAGGCCAGTATCCTGGAAACATCAAGCCAGACAATCCCTAGGCAGTGAAGATTCCTAAACAATCAAGCCCTTAGACAAACAAAGTGGACCTTGCACATTATAAAGATGATTATTTTTGTTAGAAAACAGTCTATCTGAATCTCTCTCTCTTTCTCTCTCTCACACACACACACATTCTCTCTTTCACCTCCAGATGCAATCTGTCTCTTTCAGACAGACAAAAACAGACAGACAGACAGACAGACAGACATTCTTCCTTGCCCACTTTGTTTTTTACACACAAAAACGCACAGCCTCTCTCTCTCACGTCCACATTTGCACGCATACACCTAAAATGTACCTTCTACTTTTATCTATCCAAAATCTGTCAGAGGATAGAAATATCATTGATGGTTAAGAAACACACACACACATTTACAATGCATCAACAACACATACATGATAAAGCCAAAACTAACAATCTCCCATGAATGCTTAATGGCCTCCTCTTTTTTCCTTATTGCCCATTTTCAGTGTTCCAGTACAAGGTTTTTGTAGTGATTTCCAGACAGGGTGTACAGAGTCTGGTATTGGATGTACCATACTCTTGTATAGATATGAACCAACACACATAAGCATACACAAACAAACACACACACACACACACACACACACACACACACACACACACACACACACACACACACACACACACACACACAATAACCACACACGTCTTGCCAATGGGCATACCTACAGAGACTTGTTCTGTGTTAATCTCAGAAGATATCTTTTTTTGTTAACAAACAAAACATAACATTAAAACAACACTAGAGAGAAGGGAGGGAAACCCAAAGAAAGAAAAACAGTTATAAAGAAAAGCTAACAGATTTGTCAAATTCTCTCTCTCTTTCTTTCTCTCTCTGTATATGTCTATGTATCTATCAATGTATCTGTCCGTCTGTCTGTTTGTCTGTCTGTCTATCTATCTATTTATCTATCTAATCTATCTATCTATGCATCTGTACAACTATCTATATCTATCCATCCATCCATCTATCTATTCATCCATCTGTCTAGTCTAATATCTCTCTCTCTCTCTCTCTCTCTCTCTCTCTATATATATCTATGTATACACACGCACACATACATACATACATATATATATATATATATATGTACACAATCACCTTCAGTCATACATAGGAAAAAAAAATTACCTGCCTGGGATCAAGGCTAAAAGAATAACAGAATACCAAACAACAAAAAAGACCATTAAAACAAAAATAACACTGATCTGTGATGAAACAAAAACAAAACACAATCACAACAGACAGAATTAACTGTATAGTTTGTAACCACATAAACCACTCAAAAGAGAACCTGGTGTATAACCACATAAACCACCCAAAAGAGAACCTGGTGTGTAACCACATAAACCACTCAAAAGAGAACCTGGTGTATAACCACATAAACCACCCAAAAGAGAACCTGGTCTGTAACCACATAAACCACCCAAAAGAGAACCTGGTGTATAACCACATAAACCACCCAAAAGAGAACCTGGTGTGTAACCACATAAACCACCCAAAAGAGAACCTGGTGTGTAACCACATAAACCACCCAAAAGAGAACCTGGTGTGTAACCACATAAACCACTCAAAAGAGAACCTGGTGTATAACCACATAAACCACCCAAAAGAGAACCTGGTGTGTAACCACATAAACCACTCAAAAGAGAACCTGGTGTATAACCACATAAACCACCCAAAAGAGAACATGGTAACCACATAAACTACCCAAAAGAGAACCTGGTGTGTAACCATATAAACCACTCAAAAGAGAACCTGGTGTATAACCACATAAACCACCCAAAAGAGAACCTGGTGTGTAACCACATAAACCACCCAAAAGAGAACCTGGTGTATAACCACATAAACCACCCAAAAGAGAACCTGGTGTATAACCACATAAACCACCCAAAAGAGAACCTGGTGTGTAACCACATAAACCACCCAAAAGAGAACCTGGTGTATAACCACATAAACCACCCAAAAGAGAACCTGGTGTATAACCACATAAACCACCCAAAAGAGAACCTGGTGTGTAACCACATAAACCACTCAAAAGAGAACCTGGTCTGTAACCACATAAACCACTCAAAAGAGAACCTGGTCTGTAACCACATAAACCACTCAAAAGAGAACCTGGTGTATAACCACATAAACCACCCAAAAGAGAACCTGGTGTATAACCACATAAACCACCCAAACGAGAACATGGTGTGTAACCACATAAACCACTCAAAAGAGAACATGGTGTGTAACCACATAAACCACTCAAAAGAGAACATGGTGTGTAGTCACATAAACCACTCAAAAGAGAACCTGGTGTGTAGCCACATAAACCACGCAAAAGAGAACCTGGTCTGTAACCACATAAACCACGCAAAAGAGAAAACTGGTAATAAGCACAGACTGACTAAACTAGTGAGCCAACAAGAAGTAAGAAAAACGATGTTCACAGTGTCAAACATACTGCACACAGACCAAAGAGAAGAGTACATGATGTTTCATCAACATATGATTAAAATTAAGAGTACATGACATTTTAGTACCTCAGACTGAGAAACAAGTTTGGAGTTTGTTTACGAGGGCTTTACCACACTCAGATAATTCCTTCTGAGCTCCACACAAATCTGCCAGTAATTGTATGAAAGATTTCTTAAGTCAGCACAAAAAACGCTGTGAACTGGCAAGGTCTTTAAACGGAAGAAATTGGAAAAAATGGTGCTGTAGAACACTAAACTGACACTGCAAGAGTGACTGAAGCATTATATGGGCAGCAAACAGGCCACTGTTCATGCTGTGGGAGGGGACTGAACTTGAGACATACCATATCTTGAGTCCTTCTATTAACAGAACTTCTATGAACAGAACCATACAACCCACAAAAACATGAGGCCCATCAGAGAGTCAAACCCTTGACTTCTGCATTATCATCATGATGCTTTAACCAAGAGGGCTAATAAAACCACTATGATTTTTTTCAATTGAGAGAGAGAGAGAGAGAGAGAGAGAGAGAGAGAGAGAGAGAGAGAGAGAGAGAGAGAGAGAGAGAGAGAGAGAGAGAAGAATACATTAGTTTAACATACAAATTAGTACAACACACAATCAAATCAGAGTACATGTTTTATTGGTTCAGTGACAAAGAATGACAGATACACAAAAGTAAAACAAAACAGTTATCACACAATTAAAAACAAAGACATTAAGTGAGGCGAACCCTAATACTTATGGGCAAGGTCACCACATCATTAGGTGCACTGCAGGTCAAAGTGCCGACGCATACATAACAATGATTCACATTAACTTTTGGTCTCTTTTGAACACGTCTGCATGTCCATTGCTAGACAAATTGTCCATTACTCAACCACTTTTACTTTCACTGCTGCTCTGACTCTGAGTGATGTCTTTATTCACACATGATTATGATGATGTGCATGTTACATTAGTAAGTTTGTATTAGTTAATGGAAGGGCTTTGGCTGGCCAGGAAAGCTGGAGGGAAAGAGAACACCAGGTAGACCCAGGGAGAAAACATTGGACGGACTTGCAGAGTGGCTGAGGGCAGAGAGGGTGGAAGATGTACTTGTACCGATAAGGGATAGATGCATATGGAGGGCCATGATCGCCATCACCATGCGGCAGGGTACATGATGATGATGATGAATGGAAGGGCTGTGAGAGACACTATGACAGTTTGGTTGCCCTCAGAAGCTTGTCTTGCTGACTGTTTCTTTATAAAAAGCTGAAAGCAAGGCGCCATGAACACAGAAAAGCACTTAAGTGATGCAAAGATACTCTGAAGGCCAACCTCATCAGCTGCAGCATCAACACCATTAACAGGGACGGCAATGCCCACAGCAGAACATGCTGGCAATAGCAGTGAGTACATGGCACAAACAGATTTGCTATAGAACAGAGGAACGACTGGAGAAGCAGAATTCAGGACTGCAAGACTCCATCCCACACAATGACTGCCCCAGAATATGACTTCCAAAGATTGCTTTCCTGTCCACATGAGGACCCGACATCAGAAGCAGAAAATCATTACTGCATGCCCACTTACCTGTCCCATTGACTGACAGTTTATCATCATCATCATCTCATTAGCAAATTACACTTTCCACTTTCCCAGAGAATTAGTAATGGAGACAGGTAAGGGTGAGATGGGGCAAAGGGGGGGGGGGGGGGGGGAAGCATAAAGGCACACAGACAGGAATAAGAAAAAGAGAGAAAGACAGAAAACATGGAGAGGAGAGAGAAAAAAGAACATGTCATGGTCAAATGGTTTACAGCATAAGTGTCACAAGCACTTGTACAGGGAAATAAAAGATACTGACAGAAAGAGAGTAAGGGGGAGGGGGAGGGGGAAGGAGATGAAAAGAGAGAGAAATAACAAGTTAAACACACATATAACAGACAACACTGCCCCTCTGTAACAGCCAAAACACATGTAACATAAAATTAAACATTCACTGAAATCATTATTGAAAAAAAAAGACACCCTCACACTGAAACCAGGCCAACAGCAATTCAATTACAAAATAACTGAAAATGACAAACTATGTGAAGAAAACCTTAACCACCAATGACAAAACACACTGCAAAACACCGACCACACACACCTTCACTGATCTGAGGACACAGACACAATCTATAAAGAATTCATCTTAAGGCCAATGCAGACATAGCATCGTAGCGTCCAAAATCAAGCAATGTGATCATGGTAATCTGAGGTACTGATTTCTTGTCTCATGTGTGTTTTTTTTTTGTGTTTGATAGACCTTTACATGTGTGTGTCTGGCATCTAAACATTTGATCTGCTAGGTACACACAGCCATATATTTGCTTCTTGGCACTTGGCTACCCTATAAAAAGGAAGTCAATTTCAGGGAGGTAGAAAACACTTTGAGTGACTGATCTTTACAGTGGCCTGGCAAATTTATACACAACCATTATATGTGATGACACATACAAGTGTGTGTAAGAATCTGCTGCTACAAAAGTGTTCTTCAATCACACCTGTACCATTACAAAACTTGATTCTTTCACGCCATGACACGTCATCTGTATTTGGCATGACACAAAACAGACATTACAAACATTCTGCACAAGATCAGGAAACAGCTAACAGTCACACTTTTGGAAGAAAAGAAAGTCTCTATACCATTTTTACAAATCAATGGATATCTACCGGTTTGAGTGAAGCTTTGATGGCTTCGCAAAAGTCTTTGGATAGCTAGGCAATTGAAAGAGATTTAATACTGGTTAGTTAATACACTCCATCACTGTCTTTAAATGCACCATTTTCTAATCTATAGCAATGTGCTGTATTATACTGTATTGCTCATACTGTACTGTTTTGTAAGTAATCTATTTCTGTGGAAAATGAAGACTGCTTTTACTGGGGAAAGCACACCACCACTGAAAAACATTATCCACAGGTTTTTGTTTCGTGTTTCTTTTACAATTTTTAACACAATTACAATGTTCAAAGGGTTAGATCTGTGCAACAAACACCCCATGTAAAGTGCCATATGAGATCATGTACATGTATGAATATGTGCAGAACAGTATTCAGGAAACTGACATATGCACACACACACACACACACATGCTTACACAAATGTCACCAAAACCAGTAACGCTACTAAACATGTATATATCATTATATGTAAAAAAATTAAGGCTATCTTATAAAATTCTTTTAACTTTCCTTTTGCCCTCATTCAAAAACAACTAAGGGCTATAATAGGAACCCAAAAATAATTATAGCTCTGGATCAATAACAAGAACAATTTATTCAAAAACTATAAGGGTTATCACAAGAACCCTAAAATAATCATAGCTCTGGATCCATAACATGAACAATTCCAAAATCATAATATAATAATTGATGTCCTCGACTAGACATTCCTTAAAGTACTGAAAATTAAATTTCAATATGTAATTATATCTGATAGGGTTCTGAACTTAAACTGTCATGAACTATGGCCAACACGAAATACTAAAACTTGCAGATAGCATGTAAACAATCAATCGCTTCTTCACTTCTTTAATAATACATTTCTTTTATTCATACATTAGGACACTTGCAATTCCCATCTCCACCCCCACCTCCTTTTCCCCCCTAATTCTCCTTAGTTTTTGTGCACACAATGATATAATACAGTGTCTCATCATGTTGAACTTGCTCGGCTACTAGTCTCTAAACAAGCAATAATCTTTCTAAATAATGACCTATTTCAGATTTTAAATTGGCAACACTATATATCACATAATTCAGTCTTCTAACATGCAACAATGCTTCTAAATAAAATACTGTCTTCAAATCAGCAACATTATCTGCATCTAAATGAAATATTGTCTTCAAATCAGCAAAAGTATGTACATATGACATAATACAGTCTTCTATATGGCAATAATGTTTATATACAGCAGATTTCAGTCTTCTAACTAGCAACAGCATTTCTACATAAAGGCATGGTTCTGTTTTTAAACAAGAATGATAGAAAAGGTGTTTATATGCAATGACATTTTTACATCTGTAAAATTGTTTACACATGACAGATTTCGATCTCACTAGTAACAGTGTTTGTATATGACACATTTCACTCTTCAAACTAGCAACTATGCTCATATATATGTTTCAGTCTTCTCATTAACAACAGTGTTTATATATGACATATTTCAGTCTTCAAACTAGCAACTATGTTTATATATGTTTCAGTCTTCTAACTAGCAACAGTGTTTATATATGACATATTTCAATTTTCTAACAAGCAACTATGTTTATATATATGACATATTTGCGTCTTCTAATTGGCACACTGTTTCAATACAATGACAAATTTCAATTTTAAGCTAAAAACAGTGCCTTTTAAGTAATAACACGCTTCAATTTTTGATTCAGCAACAATTTTCAGTCATTTCTTATTTATCTTTTTCTTAGCAACAACATCTGTAAATGACATGACAGCCCTTAAATCTGCAACAGCATTTCTGTATGATGCATTAAGTCTTCAGACCCCAACAGTCTTTCTGTTACTATGATCTTGCAACTCAGTTTCTGTACATTTCAGATTGTCCTTCTATAAAATAACATCTTCCTGTTTTTATTTCTGTTCACTATCTTTGTCTCGCAACACTGCTGGGAGTTTTCCTCTTTTTCTGAAATTCAAAGTAAATAAGCTTTATTCTAACTCCTGTCCATCCAGCATGAGTGTGCAGTACAGTGAACAATCAACACACACACACACACACACACACACACACACACACACACAAAAAGAGGACACACACACAAAATCAATGCATTTAATCCTATAGCCCCTTGTAGGGGTATGCACACACAGACACACACACTCACAGACACACACACACTTCTAATGAAAGAGTCATTAACAAGTATACCTACAGCATGCACGAAACTACGATGCAATATGAGCCTGTTGAGCTATTACATTCGATGAAGCAGACAATTCTTTCAACTAGTACAACTAATGATTAATCCAGAAATCAGTTCATTACAGTACTGGTAAATCTGCAGTATATTACAGCATAGGTAAAATCTAACGTACTCTACAACACAGATTAAAATCTGCAGTGCATTACAGGATAGGCAAAAATCTGCTATAATACAAAAATCTGCTATACAACAAAGATAAAATCTACAGTACACTAGGTGAAACCTGAAGAACACTACAGCATGGGAAAATCTGTTCACAAAGGTCTGTATCTTATTGTTAGAGGCCTGCTAAAATTAGCCTCTAGCCATTCACACATGAATTTCATAATCAAACACAGGACCATGATAAGTCACTTTAGGATCATTCACAAGAATTACACAAATCGTGAGAAAGGCAATTTTTCTTTAAGACATGTTTGTGTACATAGTGTGTGTGTGTGTGTGTGTGTGTGTGTGTGTGTGTGTGTGTGTGTGTGTGTGTGTGTGTGTGTGTGTGTGTGTGTGTGCATGTGTGGTGTGCGTGTGAGAGAGAGAGAGAGAGAGAGAGAGAGAGAGAGAGAGAGAGAGAGAGAGAGAGAGAGAGAGAGAGAGAGAGAGAGAAAACAATGCAGAGGACCAGCATTAACAAAACCTGCGATTTCAAATCTGTTCAAATAGGAAATCTGTAGGTAATACAATAATCTGCCAGACTCTTTGAGGTCTGAATATGAAAGTGGGGAGGGAGGTGATGGAGGAAGTGGAAACTATCAAAGTTTTAACTCCAACTGTATGTAAAATGGAGAAAATGATTCATGGACACAATAAGTCTGATGAAAATTTCCACAGCAGTTTTTTTCACTCATTGATTTGCAGAAAATCTGGGCTGATCATCTAGTGTTTGTGATGTGAAATAATGTTTTGACACACATGCTGACAGATATGGAGGTGAAATTACTTGAAAGGCCTTGGGTGTAGTGAACAACAGTTGCAAACACACCTTTCAAACTGCATGATCTCTAAGTGCCATTAACATGTTATCAAAAGTGCAAACACTTATTTTATGTCACAAAACAAGGATTTCATGTTTCATCAAATTAATCCTGACTTTCATATACAAATATTATGGAACAAGATTTTAATGTTTCATTTAATTAACATTGATTTTGTATCCAAATAGTCATCTTAAACCCCAAATTGAATCACATCATGATTACTAACATACATGCTTTCTTGCTGTATTCTCTCTCATGCTTTGTATCTATCTTGTCTTTCTGTACCTCTTTGCCCCTCATATCATCTCTCTTATAGGTTGAGAGCTGCGCTATCACAAAATCAAAACATTCACTAATCGGCTCTGGAACAGTGAAGGTAGTGTTTACGGCATTCCAAAATTTGAGCAAGCTTTCAGTCTTTCTAATCTTTCTACATCTCTTGACTTTAGTTTACCTTTCATACCACTTTCTATTGTACCTGTGACTTGCATTTTGGGGATATCAAACTGTTCTTAAATTACCCTATCACTCCCTCAACCAATCCAGGAAGCTGGTGGACAGAGTGAAGGAATGAAAGGGTTAATCCATGAACAATGACCATTAATGCTTGTGGTATTACCAAAGGACAATGTGTCAGGTGGCTATATAGACGGTGACAACAAAACACAACACCAACAGCTTGGGGGACTCTCACCTGTGTACGGGCAAACTACGTTCGCTGTACGGGGTAGGGGAGGCCGCAGCTTGAGAAAGCCTCTGCAGGAGGGGCTGGCTGTTTACTGGCAAGCGTCACACACGGATCACAGTCAACCATGAGATCAGTCTGCTAGTTAGTCCTTTGTCAGTTGTAGATTGATCAGTCAGTAGATCAGCTGGCCCACTGAATTGTTAGCCAGTCAGTCAGCCACCTGGTCAGTAAGTCTGCTGGTTGGCAGGCTGTCAACTGGTTGGTAAATCAGCCAACTGGTTGCTCAGTCATTTGATTGGCCTACAGATTGACTGATTAGTCAATTGGCTGATAGACTGACTGATTAGTCTGTTAGTCAGTTGGTTGATTGGTCACTTAGTCAGCCTGTTATCAGTTGGTCAATCAGCATGTAGGCCATTTGGTCATTCAGCCAACCAGCAGACATATCAGTCGATCAACTGGTCAGTCTATCATTTGGCTGATCAGTAAGTCACTTGGTTAATCTTTTAGTTAGTTGGTTGGTTGGTCTGCCAACCATTTACACATTACAGCCTCAGTCAGACATTCAACGGATTAGTTACTTTGTGGATCAGTCAAACAGTTGTTTAATCAATTGGTCAACCAGCCAGCCGGCAATCAGTCATTCAGTTAACCAGAAATGCAGGTTGGATGGTCAATCAGTCAATTGATCAGCTATTCACAGTACACCGTCAGTACACTGACCAGTGCAACCACCAGTATACACTGGATGCTGTCAGTTGGCAAGCTGTTGTTTGATTTATGGTCAGTCAGTCAGTCAGTTATTTAGTGGGCCAGTCAGTCAATTAGTCTATCAGTCATTTTGTGAGTCTGTCAGTTATTACGTATAATCATATATTCAGGCAGCAGACTGCCACTCGGTCAGTCACCCAAGTAACCAGTACAGAAGTATTCTCAGTCATGCAGCAAATGTTAAAACAAAAACGCACACTAATGTTTAGAGAATCAAACTTTTCAAGCTTGAAAGATTTGCATGCATGCGATGGTATTTCATATATGATGAAAGATAAAAATAAAAAGATATAAGTGGCAAAAATGCAGTGACAACGCAATGAGAAAAAAATAAAACTGATGAAAAGATTTTAAGTAAAGCAAAGAAGAATTAATAAAGACAATATATCACAAGCAAAACATAAAAAGAATGGAGGCAAAATAGAAAGCAAGGAAAAACCCAACAAAAAAGAAAACAGAGTAACAAATAAAAAATGACGAAATAAAAGAAGAAAAACAAGTAAAAAGAATGGAGGCAAAATAGAAAGCAAGGAAAAACCCAACAAAAAAGAAAACAGAGTAACAAATAAAAAATGATGAAATAAAAGAAGAAAAACAAGAAAGGAAGAATATACAAATACATACACAAATAATAAAAACAAGTAATAAAACTGCAAAAGGAAGACGAATAAACTGTACCATGCTATAATCTTGTAATAAATACTCAAACATATTAAGCAGCAAAACATAAGCATTAATTCAAAAACAAAATCACAACTGACATACTGAATTAACTATTTAGTAATTACATCAAAGCAACGATATGAAGAATGACTACAACCGAACAAGGGCAAATAAAAAATCCCAAGACCTTTTTCCTTCCTGTTGGTCCACATCAAAAGAAGGGATGCTAGGAAGCTCTTTCAATATAAACAGTGTCCCCATCTCTTTTTAAAAACTGAACTAAATTTTCTTCTTTCTCTATCACTTTCTTTGTTCATAACATAGTAAGCCCTGATTCTGGAAACTGTGTGCTATAAAATTCCTCCTTTTCTTAATTTCTATCAACCTGTTGGTTTCTGCCTTTATTTTCTTCAATCAACTCCTTTTTCTTTGCCTGCTTAACCAGTCTATTCACCGGTATTTTTTCCTGAAAATTGTACATATTAATGTATTCTGTTTTTCTTACCTACCTAAGTTGGAGTATGTGGACTGCGCAGTAACATGTGATACCTGCAGTGTGGGACAACCCAACAGAACCAACATGAACAGGTCACAGATATATGGATGTATACTGACCATTTGTTCCGTGACTGAGCTTGAACCGAGAAGATGAAGTATTAATATTTATTAGATCACATTTGAAAGTAGGCCACAACTGTCAGCACTCTCTAAAAATTCAAACTTAACCCTATCACTGTCCCAACCAATCTCTCCTTCAACGTTATCCACCAACTTCCTAAAATGCTGAAAGGATTATTTGCAACAAGACAATGAATTAGAGAAATGTAGGGTAGGGGGATCAGAAGGCAGAAAGGAGGCTTCGGACATGGCATACAATTAATGGTACTCACCTTTTCATGGCAGGGAGAGGTCTTTCATCATAGGGAACTAGTGGCCCAGGAGAAATGGCCAAAAGGGCAGGGGGAGTCAAAGGGCGCTGCTCAATCTCAGCCAGTCGTGGTGGTGTAGGCATCCGTTGGGCATCTGGAAAGGAGGGAGCAGTGAGTTATTTTTTGAGGGGTGAGTAGGACTAAGAGACAGACTGAGAGAGAGGGAGCGGGAGTCAGAGAGGGAGAGAGACAGACAGAGACAGGAGAGAGAGAGAGAGAGTGAGAGAGAGAGAGAGAGAGAGAGAGAGAGTGTGTGTGTGTGTGTGTGTGTGTGTGTGTGTGTGTGTGTGTGTGTGTGTGTGTGTGTGTGTGTGTGTGTGTGTGTCTGTGTGTGTGTGTGCACAGACAGAGCACACCAAGATGTGGAAACATCAGGTTTCCAGCCCATAAAAACCACATTTGAAACAAAACAACCAGTGACAGCCTTACAGCAGTGGGAGAACACCGTAATCCAAGTCATGTGGAAAAAAATTTGAGATTTTGGCCCAGAAAATCACTTCAAGAAGAAAAATCAGAGATGTATTTGAAATGATGAAGAGCTGACCACATTGCATTTAACTCAATTGCTTCATGCTGGAAAAAAATCTCCGCCACTTCCATTTACTGCTTGGAGACGTGACGTAGATCGACGGCGGACATTTGTTTTGGTTTTTTTTTTTTACGTCAGAAGCATCAGTTATAAGGCAAGCTCACTGGGAACCGAAACTAGAGTATGTTTACAGCAGTTATTTACCTTAGACCATTTGTGGCCATGTGAAACAAAGACAACAGTAGCCTTTTTTCACAAATGGCATCAAGGAAAGCAAGTTGAACCTCACAATTTTGTAAATATTTTGTGCTCTGGAGCAACTGTATGCAAAAAGTGACAACTACCAGTAATCTTACGATTTTAAACATCCATGGCATGGAAATTATGTTCTGGACTTCATCTAAAACTGTTTCACAGTGTGTGTTCATATCCATCGAAAAAAAAAAAATTACCCCCCTTTGGATACCTATTTGGATACCTCATCACTTACAAGTATATCATCATCATCATCAGTCCTGTAGTCTGGTTGACCGTTGGGGCACCACTGAAGATTTTGCAACCAACTTCCTCCACTCCTCACGGTCCTCAACTTTCCGCAGAATGATATTCCATTCAAGGCCAGTCCACTCTCTGATATTGTCTTCCCATCTTTTTCTCTGTCTGCCTCTTCGTCTCCCTCCCTGAACTGTTCCCTGCAAGACGGTCTTGGCCAGTCCAGATGATCGTGTGACTTGCCTGTACCACCTCAGTTTGCGTCTTTTCACTGAGGTCAGGAGGTCTTCATACAGCCCGATGGCGTTTTCGATTCGGGTTTTCACTTCCTTATTGGTTATATGATCTTTGTACGAGATACCAAGGAGTTTGCGGAAGCAACTCATCTCCATTGCCTGTATCCTTCTTTCAATGTCTGCTGTTATGGTCCATGTTTCGCATGCATACAAAAATATTGACATGACCAGGGAACGCATCAGTCTGATCTTGGAGCCAATTGCGATATTCTTGTCGTTCCAGAAGACTTTTAGCTTGGTCATTGCAGCTGTGGTCTGGGCAATCCTGGAAAGTACTTCGGGCTTTGATCCTTCATCTGATACTATAGCTCCCAGATATTTAACCCTTAGACTGCCATGGGACGGAAATTTCCGTTCTGCACCTATGGTCTAAAAACTGCCGTAGAACGGCTATCTCCGTTCGCGTCAGTAGTGGAATTTTCCTATCTCCACAGTAAGACCAGAGGTTCCCAATTCACTCCAATCACAACGTTTAGTGTGTCTGCAATGAATATGTATAAGTAGAAGGATCCAATGAGATTTCAAGGAGTCAGTCTGGGCTCTTTCCCAAACCACCCCCTGCAACTTTCGTACCCACTGATCAACATGGCGGATGACGAAACTCAACCTGGCCGAAGTGGCGTGAAATGAAAGCGAACAGCAAAAGATTACAGTGATTTTGTTACCACTGATGATGAGAAAGTTCTACAATTGATAGAGGACGACGAATTCAGTTGTTATGACGAAACTGCTAGGTCAAATGAGGAGGAAAATGTCGAAACAGCAGTCCAGTGGAGCGGAGGGGGCGTGTTGACATCGCAGTTACGAGAATAGACAAGCAAGAGGAGAGAGAACCGAGTTTGGAGGCTGTAACTGACCCAGATTTTGAAGAGGGTGAAGGCCAGGCAAGGAACAATGGCTCAGAGAGGGGGAGGGGAGGGAGTGAAACTTGACACCTAGTACAAGCGTCGTCTGCTACACAGCTAACACCGGAACTGACACGGTGGAGCAGCCTGCTCGTGGTCAAGCGAGCTTGCGTCAGTCACAGACGGTCAGGCGTTGGCAGAAGCGTAGGTAAGACCCATTGTTATTGTCTGGTGTCAGTGTGTTGATAAACGGAGTGTTATCACGGAGCAGTGACTGCAAAAGAGAAGACTTTGCTGAATGAGTGTGTGGGCGTGGCACTGACTGACTGAGTGTGTTTGTGTCATCACTGTACTTGTGTGTGTGTGTGTGTGTGTGTGTGTGTTTGTGTTTGTAGCTGTGTGT
This sequence comes from Monoplex corrugatus, assembly GCA_030674185.1. Lineage (NCBI taxonomy): Eukaryota > Metazoa > Mollusca > Gastropoda > Littorinimorpha > Ranellidae > Monoplex > Monoplex corrugatus. The sequence continues at coordinate 35,143,019 of JAPXFY010000015.1, forward strand.
GTATGTATGTGTGTGTAGCTGTGTGTGTGCGTGTATCTGTGTGTGAGTTGTGTGTATATGGTTGCATGTAGTTGTGTGTGTGTGTGTGTGTGTGTGTGTGTGTGTGTGTGTGTGTGTGTGTATGTGTGTGTGCTTGAAACAAGACTGAGTGAGAACTAGTGTTGCAATGGTGCATGTGTCAGTGTAGTTGTGTGTGTGTGTGTGTGTGTATGTGTGTGTATGTGTGTGTATGTGTGTGTGTGTGTTGTGTGTGTGTGTGTGTGTGTGTGTGTGTGTGTGTGTGTGTATGTGTGTTGTTTCCATGCACAAGGATGTGAACAGGATTTTTTTTATATTCACAGGTGGTACCAGAGGCCATGGGACCAGAGGCAGGGGACAGGGAGCTACTCAGCAGAGAGGGAGAGGAGACCCTTGTGCCACCCAACAACACCCAGCCAGATATTCCACAGTTCACAGGGGAACCTGGCCTGAAGATTCAGCCTGATGGGGACAGGCCTGTGGACTACTACCGGCTCTTCCTCAATGAGATACTAGACAAACTTCCCTACCACCCTGGAGAAGACTGTCAGAAAGCTTTCCTCTGGCAGGAGGTGCAAGGTGTACAGCAAGAGGGGCATCAGGAAAGAAACCAACTTTGTGTGTGGACAGTGTCCTTCAAACCCATCTCTTTGTGTGCAACCTTGCTTCGTGGCGTACCACACCAAGAAAAACTACTAGTTGCTGACTGATACCCTGTACATAGATCTATGTAGACACAGTATGTGTATGTATTTTTCATCTCTGTGTGTGTGTTGTGTGATGTACTATTGCAAAATTTGATATAAAAAAAAAGGAAGGAAAAAAAAACAGTGACACGGAAAATTCTTTCGAGTCCCAAAGTAAGCGTGTGTAGATATGGTGATTGTGAAAACTCTTCTTGGACAGAAGGTAAGGAAATACATTTTTCATTATAATTCTTTTGCTTTCTGATAATAATTCAGTTTTATTATTCACTGTTTTTCACTTTGTTTTATGTTTATATGACATCATGTCTAGAATAGTGTAAAAAAAATAAATCTTGTTTCATTGGACATAAACTTTCATCTGTCCTGTTGAATGGATGTGTAATTATGATCAGTGTATAGAGGATTCACTTACCTTTCAGAAAAGTATTAGTTTTATGGACTTTTATTGAGTAGTTTTTTTGTCAGAATTTTTTTTGAATTATTACCCTCCGCGATGTAATATGGCTTGGCAAACGGTGGCGCAGAGCTAAAAAAACGAGTGGCAGTGTAAGGGTTAAATCTATGGACGGTCTCAAGTTTCTTGTTGTCTATGGTAATGTCAGTGCTGATGCCATTGGTATTATTTGTCATCAAAGGAAATTTTCCTTCTAAAATTACGTTTAATCTAACATACTTACCGTGGCTCACTGATGCAATAAGCAGCAGCGATTTGCCATTCCTGCCTCATAAACAATAAAGTCCGAAGGGACTATAACTCTGAGAGTATCCATGTCTTGCGCATACGCATGTGCTCTTCCTCTTTTCGAGGAAACCAAGACCCTGACTGTGAACGGAAGGAACCAGCAAGGCGGGGAGGATGGGAGGGACTCTGCGTGAGCCACGGTAAGTATGTTAGATTAAACGTAATTTTAGAAGGAAAATTTCCTTTTAATTACACATACTGTACCGTGGCTCACTGATGCAGAATAGCGCTACCCAGAAGGAGGGCTTACCTGGTTAACGCCTGGAGGAATGAGATAAGTCAGGGCGTGCAGCAGAGATGGGGTGTTGAGCCACCACAGTGGAAGCGATACCCCTAGATCCATTGTCGCGCAGACGGTATACATCGCGCCGGTAGGATGGAATGAACGTGCCCAGAGAACGCCAATGCGTGGCGTCCAGGACACTCAGGGGGCTGGCCCTGAGTGAACGCCAGTGACAAGGCCCATGCTCTAATCTCATGGGGCCTCAGGGAGAAGACAGCCGAATCTGAGCCCGGCCTGGCATACGCATCCTTGATGACTGTTCACAGCCATCGAGAGGGGATGCGTGGCTAATGGCCTTCTTATAACATTCATTGTAAGAGAGAAACAGGTGGTGCTGCTTCTGGCGAGAAGATTTCGTCATCCGGAGCAAGGATAGATGTCAGGGGATGAATGGAGATAGACAGAGTAGGAGAACCTGGCGACTGGTTCTTGGCCAAGAAGTCCGGGAGTAGGCGGAGAGACATTGAGCCCTCCTGTTCAAAAGCAACATCCCCGGGGAGTCCGCCAAGAGCGTGCACTTCGCTACAGTGTCTCCCTGACGCTACAGTGAGTAGAAAGGCCGTCCGAAATGAGAGGAAGTTGGGAGAACACTCCCTGATGGGCTCGTTAAGGCGAAAGACCCAGGGAGGAGAGGACGAGAAGGAGATCCCCGGCCGGGTGCCGTGGTGGGTCAGGCTTCCCGAAGGGAAGCCCTACGGACAATATCCAGCAGGACAGGGTTGTCCACGAATGAATGACTACCCGACCGGCTGATGGTATTGCAGATGGCTGCCCTACGTCCCTTCACTGAGGAGGACAAAAGGTTTTTCCCCGACGAAGAAGGCCGTGGTAGTTGGCCCACTGCGAGCGCGGGGGTGACTGGAAAGTTGAGGAGCACCCAGAAGGCCAACTGTGTCAGTGGGCACTATACGTTCCCTGAGTGTCCGGTCTGTGTGCTTGCACCACAGGACCGATCACTGCCGGGAACAAGCCTAATGGAGACATTGAGGCCTGCACAGCAGTCAAGCAGGAAGGTTTAGAGCCTCTGGGTTGCTGTGCAGAATGCGTGACCTTGGTTGAAACAAGGACCGGCCTGTGACAGTGTGTTTTATTGGAGGCACATGGAACAGGTGCAGCAGTTCCAGAAACCATGTTTGGGCAGGCGAAGTTTCGCGGCTCTTCCAGGCCCCAAGGGCACAGGAAGAGACAACAGCACTCGGGCCGGCCGGTTCCCCGGTCTAAGGCCCGCAGGCCGGCTCCCTCTCAGCCGGCCAACCCCCAATGACTCACCCCCGGCCTGAGGCCATCACCCCCCACGGGCGATCCTGTGGGCAGTCTCTCCCGACACATCGATGCGTGGGAGAGGCTGCCCGTCAGCCCGTGGGCCCTGCGGGTGATCAGGTCGGGGTTCCGCCTTCCTTGGGGCCCAAGGAAGGCCCCTCTTCAAGTGCGTCAGCCATTATTCTCTCTAAGAAGATATTAAAGAGAGTGGGGGAGAGCAGGCATCCTTGGCGTACTCCAACTGTGGTTCGGAACCATTCTCCTATGTTGTTGTCATGGTAGACTGCACTGGTCGCCTTTTCGTAGAGGCATTCTATGGTTCTGATCAGGTTGGCATTGATGTTGTACAGCCTCATGGTTGCCCACAAGGCTGCGTGCCAAACTCTGTCGAATGCCTTCTTGAAGTCCACGAAGACGTGGTAAAGGCCTTACTGGTGTTGCAGGTATTTCTCACAGAGCAATCTGAGGTTGAAAATTTGCTCTGTGGTACTTCTTCCTGGTCTGAAACCTGCCTGCTCTTCTTTTATTATCTCCTCAGCTTGTGGCTTCAGTCTACTCAGAAGGATTTTTAGCATGACCTTACTTGGATGGCTGATCAGGCTGATGGTACGGTAGTTTTGGCACAGTTGTAGGTTGCCTTTCTTCGGGAGAGTGATGATCAGGGACTGGGTCCAAGGTGTTGGCCACTCACCTGTCCGCCAGATCTTATTGCAGATGATGAGTAACATATCTATCATGGCCTCTCCTCCTGCCTGGACCAGTTCTGAGGGAATGTTGTCCACTCCTGCCAACTTGCCTTTCTTCAATGATTTTACTGCAGCTTCAACTTCTTCTCGCACGATGGGGTAGCTGTCGTTGTTGGTTGGTGGAGGAACGTCTAGCACCTCGGGATCTCCTGTTGTTGTGTGTGTGTGTGTATAATTCGGAGCAGTACTCTGTCCACCTCTGCAGAATCTCTTGATCTTCTGTGAGACATTTCCCTGCTTTGTTCTGTATGGTAGTGGTTCTGCCTTGTTTTGAGCTTGTTAGTCCTTTCACAAGCTGGTAGGCTTTCTTGCTGTTATTTTTCTGCAGGTTTGCTTCGATATCTTGGCATTGTTCTTCAATCCATGTTTCCTTTGCTTTCCTCATGCCTTCTTTAACTTGTTGGTTGGCTTTTCTGTATACTTTAGCTCCTTCATCCGTACTCTTCTTTTGCTTTAGTTCTCTGCGTTTGTCGCTCAGCTTTAGTACTTCTTCCGTGACCCAGGGCATCTTTGTTGGTCGGTGTTTTCCAAGAATGTCGTTGGCTGCTTCGGTCACGGCAGTGTTGAAGTTGTTGATCAGAGTGTTTACTTCGGTGTCCCCATTGTCAAGGACGAGGAGAGGAGCAAACTTCCCTCCTATCGTTGCTTGGAAGTTTTCAACTATGTTGGGGTCTTTGAGCTTCTCAAGATTGAACTTAATTCTTATGTTGCCCTGTTTCTTCATCCTCTGGAGGCGGAGTTTGAAGGTCATCATTACAAGCTCATGATCGCTTCCAATGTTGGCTCCTGGAAAGCTCCTGGTCTTTGCGATGTTAACACTTGACTGGAAGCGTCTTTTAACCATGATGTAGTCGATCTGATTGGTATTTTTCTCCTGGGCTGTGCCATGTCCAGCGTCTAGATGGTTTGTGTGGACCGAACGTGTTCACCACCTTCAGTCATTGTAACTGGCGAATTCTAGGAGCCTCAAGCCTCTTTCGTTGGTCTCAGGGTTGCAGTATTGGCCACATATCCCTTTCCAGTTATTGTGTTCATCCTCTCCAATCTTCACATTCCAGTCGCCCTGCACTATAATGATGTCTTTCTTTGGCGTCTGATCTACGATTTCCTGCAGTTGATCATAGAAATCTTCGACAGCCTCGTCATCATAGTCAGTTGTTGGGGCATAAGCTTGGATGACGGTGATGTTAAAAGGTGAAGCCTTAAGCCGAATAGTAATGAGTCTGCTAGAGACTCGTCGGCATCCCATGATGGCATTCACAGTGTCTTTGTGAATGAGGAATCCAACTCCATGTTCATGTTTGTCTTCACTGCCACTGAAGTAGAGTTTGTGGCCTTCTAGGGTAGACGTTTCTCCGAGGTTTTTCCATCGTACCTCACAGAGCCCAAGGATGCTCCATCTGTATCTCTTCATTTCATGTGTTAGTTCTGCAACTTTTCCTGCTGCTCTCAGCGATCTCACATTCCAGGTGCCGATAGTAACATTTTTTTCTTGTACGTAGGGATTTTGGTCCACCAGTCACATACTTTTCACCTCCGCCCTGATGGCCAGCGATGGAAGGCGCGGTCCTTGTTCCGGGCGACGACCGGGCCGGTATGGATTGAGTTGCGGTTGTAATCTTCATTTAGTGTGTCTTGGGCAATGTCGCATGGCGGAGCCCAACAAGTATATGGAATACCATAAATAAGGTAAGATTATTTGTAAAGATCTAATCCTGGTCTTTCTGTATCACTTTACTTTGTTTGTCTACTTTATTTGGTTGTTCTTCTATATTTTTGTAAAATGTGCTAAAAATCCTGCGAACTGAGGGGGCAGAATGACCCTGAAGACTGCGACTCGATTGAGTTAAGCTTCCTGCCATTTACAGACAAGCATTTGCATCACATGATCATCTGCTAAAGGTATAACCACCAGCCAAAGGAGTGGAGCTAGCTGCTCATCCAATCCTTCTGTCTGACACTGACCTCACACGGAGCTCAAAATCTACAGAAGATGACTGAAGCAGATTCTGAATAATTACATTCTAATTTAATGATTATAAGGCCTATTGGCTCAGTTGATTTGAGTGCCATGCTGATAATACAAAGATAGTGGGTTACATCCTTGGGAGGCCCACAGTTTTGTGTTTGTTTTTGTCTTCTAATGTGTCTGGGCTGGTTGGTTCATCAGATAGGGCTTTGGACTCAAGGTCTGATGTCCCAAGTTCAATCCCAGCCAGCAACATGAAAGCTGGTCTATTTGCTGCCCATGTTTAATGCTTCAATCATTTTGGCTGTGCCATTTTATGTTTCACAGGTCCTGCCTCTCCCTTCCCATTGCAGGACCTTTCTAGCGCATAGTTTTGCGTAGGCTCAAGGTATCTACCTGATAATTGCTGCCAGATGTGAGAGGAGCGCATCTAGAATTTCTGAGTGCTATGAATCCTTCTTGAACAAAGTGCAAACTTGATGTCAAAACAAACGTAACCATCATACATACCTAAATCCACCATGACTGGGTGTCGTGCCTGGAAATGAAAAAAACAAAGTTCAATTTACTGCTGTCATATCATATCTACACAAAAGGAACAGTCAAAATAACAAATAAAGAGATATTCCTTTATTTCAAATACATCAAAACACAGGACAGCATACACACTCTTGCAAATAAAACAAAGTTCAACTCACTGCTGTCATATCTACACAAAGAGAACAGTCAAAAGAACAAATAAAGATATTTTCATTTCATACACATCAAAACACAGGACAGTACACACAGCTGAAACCAAGCAACAAAATGATACAATTATTTAGGACAGATGTATTCATTTTAAAACATGACACTTTTTTATGGTTAAAAGAAAAACCCATGACAGCCAACAACTTTGTTAAATGCTAAGGCCGGTTAGCACTGCTATGTCCATCATAAAATGTATCATTTCCTTCAAAGTTACTACTAAAACCCCATGACCCTGCCATGAACCGTGTTAATGTTGGTTAGAATTTATTCGCAAGTTAAAATGAACAGTCCATTTTTTCCTGAAATTCTAGAAAATCCCACATCTCCTATGCACTTTTTAGTAATGCTACAGCTAACTAGTACTGCTGTATAGTATAGTTTTTAAAAAAATCCATTCCTTCCAAAAGTAATAGCAAACTCCACGACTGCCATTCAGCCTAGATACATCATGCCACACACATACTATCCAACATGCACTATCACAACCCTCTTACATATCAATCACGCAAAATTTCAAAGACTGAAAGAGAGAAGAGACTGCTGAACTGAATACCACATGGTAATTCTGAAGAGGAGACAAAACACTGGGCTACAAAGTTACCTACAACAACATGAGGAGTCACGACAAGTCACAAAAACATCTACAAATATAGTACACACACACGCAAACACACACTACATGAGTATCACTGCTACAAAAATCATTTTGGTACATGGAAATGCAGACAAGGGCAAGAAGATAGTCTTGATAATATAGAACATAGATCACTTCCACGATACTGTATTGTTCTGTATCATGTTACTATAATGTTTTGTACTATTCAGTTCAGAATTGCATTACGTAGATTGTATATTTCTGTATCATAGTTTCATAGTTTACATCAGATTTAATTTTTCTGCATGATGGTTTATACTTATAAAAGGGCGCTATATTACACTGAATTGTAGTTTTTACAGTACAGTGCTGTATTGTTTTCTACTGTGTTGTTTGTACTGTGTAATACGGTATTGTTTCGAAATTTTCTGTATTGTACCATACTGTGTATAGACTCCTAAAGGATGCAACATCTCTCCTTCACAATGTCGAAAGAACAGCAATGGAGATCGAGCTCCACCTAAATGCGAACAAAACAGAGTTCATCTGTCTGAATCAAGATGCATCAGAAGGTATGAGAAGTCTCAATGGAGATACAATCAAACAAGTTCAAGACTTTAAATACCTTGGCAGCTACATTGTCTCCACAGAACAAGACGTCAACACCAGACACGGAAATGCCTGGGGCACACTAAATCAACTGGACAAAATCTGGAAATCCAATCCACCAGACAACCTGAAAAGGAACCTCTTCCGAACAGCAGTAGAGTCTGTTCTTACATATGGCTTAATCTCTTGGACCCTAACAACGACATTGGAGAAGAAGATTGATGGAGCATACATACGAAAGCTGCGTGCAGCCCTGAACAAATCCAGGAGAGAACATCCAACTAACACAGAGTTATATGGAATCAATAAGTCAACAAAGACTGCGCCTCGTGGGACACTGCTGGCGTAGCAAAGAAGAACTGGTGGGGGATGTTCTACTATGGAGACCCAGCCACAGCAAACAAAGACCAGGACGTCCAAAGAAGACCTTCATAACCAACTGATCGATGATACGGGCTGTCAGTATGATGAACTACCCTACTGCAATGTCTGACAGAGAAGGATGGAAGAAACATGTCATGGATAGCCGAACAAGCACGACATGATGATAATGATGATGATGTGTACAGACTTATTCACTGGCAGGTCCCAAACAGATCAAAGAAAACAAACCTCATTCAGTGTTGGTTAACCCCCTCATTGCACCAACCAGTTTCCTGAGGGTATGACAGGGTAAAATCAACAGACAAAAGGATAGTCGAAATGTTTACCAACACACTGACTGTGATTGAATTCTAGCTGCGTTAGCAAAGCTAGAGACTTGGAAAGAGAGACTGGTAACATGCATTGATTCTGAAGCATGTACTGTGTCCCACGATGACAAGCCCCCCCTCCCCCCCACTTACACACACACATACAACCTCTCATATTCCTTTTTTTTTGGTTGCTGTTGCTGCTGTTGTTGTTGTTCATGAACTGCAACTTTTACATGCACCTGAATATACAAGTAAATGTTTACATGTTTGGCCTGTTTTATTTCAACCCATTATCAAAACAGTCACTCTCCGTGTTTGGGGCTGCATGAAGGATGATTTTGTGTTTCCATAGCAGAGTGGCTGAAGACAGAGGGGGTGGAGGAGGTGCTTGCAGCAACAAGAGATAGAAACAGATGGAGGACCATGATTGCCAACGCCATGTGGCAAGGCACCTGATGATGATGATGACGATGATAGGCCAACAAACACTGACATGGCTTACAGAAAGATCCTTCATGTGTGTATTTGATATTCTGTGTGTGTATCTGACTAGTGTCAAAAGGTATGAAAATCTGGCACAATTTTTTTTCAGTATTTCATTAAAATTAAAGAGTTGGTATTTCTTGCTTGTGTGGTACGTAAATATGCTTGAAGAAACAGCGCAGACAATTTAAAGGTTTAACTATGTGCATTTCAAGAGAAAATTGATTTTGACAATGCAACTTTGGAAAATTTGGGATGTTGAAAACGGACATTCGATACCTGCCTCATTAAGACTGATAAGCTGCATTGCATACACACACAACTTTCTGAAATTTTGTGACAAGCACTCTGAAAGCAAGCTTCTACTTATTTATGGCAATAGCATGATACAAGCTTGCCGATTTTCAGCAAAACTTACTGACAGCAAAAATTTCAGGGGTCAGATGTTATATGCCTTGCACAATTAAATGCTATTTTTACAGTAAAAGGAAAGCAGATGCATTCTGTCGACGTGTATGCCAGAAGCTGTATTACAAAGTGAGGAATTTACGTGTTTTTTTAATGGCTGTTTTCAGTTTTTGGCACGACTGCATGAAACTTACTCCCACTATCCTTAAGTCAAAACAGCTGTCTGCTTAATTTCCAAAAGCCCCTCAAAACACATCTCTTTCAGAAATATTTCCAAAAATCATAAATAAATGCTTGTGGCTCTTCTAGTGCTGTGGTATTGTAATGTGTGTTTGTGTTTGTGTGTGTGTTTGTGTGTGTGTGTGTGTGTGTGTGTGTGTGTGTGTGTGTGTGTGTGTGTGTGTGTGTTGTGTGTGTGTGTGTGTGTGTGTGTGTGTGTGTGTTTGTGTGTGTGTCTGTGTGTGTCTGTGTGTGTGCGCGTGTGCATGTATAAATGTCACTGATCAACCACACAATGTATTTGCTGTTATTTTTGATGAACCATATTTATGCTGCATTGATGTATTGGTGTATATGTATCCTATATGTCTATATTGAATTATAATGTACTGACATGGTAATGTTTATGCTGCACTGATGTATTGGTGTTTGCAGCCAATTGTTGTATTGTATTCATTATTAACATGGCAATATTTATGCAGCTTGTATTGTGCAATGAGCATTTTCTGACATGCATGTTTGCGCTATATAAACAGAATCATTATGATCGCTCTAGGTCATATAGACAAGCACTATATAAATGGAATTATTATGATCACTACCTTTTGGCACTAGGTCATATAGACAAAGAAAGCTCAGGCACTAAACCCAGGCCTTCCAACTAGAAGATCAGTGTCCTTATCACTCTGTTATCAAAGTGTCCTTATTACTCCATTATCAAGCTGCTCCTTCCCTTTGGTAAAATCAGTAACACAAAATGATGAGTGACAAGCTTGTCTACACACTATGAGACTGGGTACTAGGTAAGCCATAGCTGAGCCAAACATAAAAAGAGAAATGGGTAACTCATCCACAGCAAGCTATGTGTGTCTCAATGCAGTGGCCTGCAGCTGGCATAATGTGTGATCATAACGAATCTACCCCAGCAGTTCAAAGCACACAAGACATCATAAGCTATATGTTTCTAAGTACCAGACTTAGGTCAATTCTGACTATAAAATGAAAACATCCTGATGTAGATTACGTCAGAGATACCGAATTTCTGAATCTTCATGTTGACGTACCCCACTGGTTTCCAACAAGTCATGGATGTTGATGTCTTTATAGATCTGCAGGCGGAACTCGTCCATCTGCAGTTTCTTCACCTTGGCTTTGTCGTAATCCTCGTTCTCCACCGCTTGCCGCTTCTCCACCTCCATCTTCCCCAGTTTCTCCCCTACCTACAGGTAACAACATCACTCCTGCTAGTCACACACTCACATGACACAAATGTAGGTAAAAGGGACAGGTTGCCCCTGCCCTTAAATGTTATATGGGGAGCAAGGCAGTAGCCAAAAACGATTGTCCCATATCCCTAAGGTCTTACGGGGACAAAAGTGGTGGGATCTCAACATTTCTCGTAGCCAGCATTAAGAGGGTGGTGCCCGTCTCCCTTCCTTTGCTGCTACACTTTCCTTAGCTCTGAACAGGATCAAGCACCTGTTTACAGAAGGTGACTTCATGCACACAGTTTCTCTCAAGCACATTTAAACTTCTGCAGTCAACTTGGAAGATATAGGGTCTATACTATAAAACAACCTAGACACACTGCTGACAGGTAACATACACATTCCCTCTGGTAAAAAAAACCCTCTTACAGAACCTAAATAAAAGTGACTGCCAGCATTCAAGCAGACAGAAACCAGAAAAACACAAAAATAGAATCAAAATGTGTATCTAGTATAATGAAACACGACAGGTGTCAATTTTTAGCTTTTTGTCACGCGTTACAAAATAACAAAGAATTATTGCATAACTCTTACTTAACGGAGAAAGCAGTAGAGAACTTCCCTAATGTGCTGAGTGGGAGAAAACGGCAGATATGATATACTGGCCATTTTCTCCTGCTCACCGCCCTGTTAGGGAAGTTGTGTGCTGATTTTTCTGCTAATTGTTGAGCATTTGTTCTTTCTTGTCTTTTGTACATGCTTGACAAAGCCAGTTGGCTGCAAATTTGTGCCTGTCTTGTTTCGTTACATTAGCCTACAGAATGCCACACACACACACATATCATCTATCTGTCTATATAGATAGATAGACAGACATTTCTAGACAGATAGACAGACAGATAGATTGATAGACAGACAGACAGACAGACAGACAGATAAATAGGTAGATATAAATGTCATCATAATGTGTCACCTCATTTGCCAAGGACGTATGTGTACATTCATATCACACCAGGAACTTTCCTACCGTCACTTCTAAGCTGGTGAGTCCCACTTTGCATGAATCAGAAAGCTTTGTTCATCTACATGAGTTATGCATGAGATGAACAGCTAATCACACTTTGCTATGGTCACTGCACTGCAGAATTTGCAACTATCCTGTTGGAGATTTTGACCTTGCTTCTAAAATGACTAACAACAAAGCTTTGGCTGGACCAAGTGCTGTCTGATCCACTTCAAACTGGGTGACTACTAGTCCATGGGATTGGGTCACAGAGGGGGGAGAGTGATAAGAAGGTGGAGGCATAGTTTACATCAGTCAGCTATTGGCAATGTACCAGCACATTTAAACAGTGTGGCTTGCTGTATGCGTTTTGTATGTGACCAACTCAAACATAGAAGTCCAGTGCAACACATGGTGATGTACTGTATTCAGTCAGTGTTTCTATCTGTTGGGGGTAAACAAAATGAAAATGGTGTGTGTGTGTGTGTGTGTGTGTGTGTGTGTGTGTGTGTGTGTGTGTGTGTGTGTGTGTGTGTGTGTGTGTGTGTGTGTTGTGTGTGTGTGTGTGTGTGTGTGTGTGTGTGTGTGTGTGTGTGTGTGTGTGTGTGTGTGTGTGTGTGTGTGTGTGTGTGTTGTGTGTGTGTTGTGTGTGTGTGTGTGTGTGTGTGTGTGTGTGTGTGTGTGTGTGTGTGTGTGTGTGTGTGTGTGTGTGTGTGTGTGTGTGTGGTGTGTGTGTGTGTGTGTGTGTGTGTTGTGTGTGTGTGTGTGTGTGTGTGTGTGTGTGTGTGTGTGTGTGTGTGTGTGTGTGTGTGTGTGTGTGTGTGTGTGTGTGTGTGTGTTTGCTATTCAGTACTTATAAGCACATAAGGTTTGGAGACATCTCCATTACTTTTATACGTTTTCTTGGAACATTTTGATGTTTTCATATGGGGGGGGGGGGGGGGGGGGGAATAATCCATAATGTATAACAATAAATTGTGTGAAATAATATATTTACGCCAATTCAATGTAAGCTGTCATTAATGGAAAGTCTGTTCATTTCCCTTTCTGAAAAGAAAAGGTTATGATTACTTTCATGCAATAGTTCACATGCTAGAATTTTTTTTTTACAATTGTGACCTCCCACAATCAGTCTTAACTAGCATTTTAGATATTTTGAGATATACATATCACTGGAAAGTGTACATTCTGCTGATTATTTTGGTACTTGAATAAAGCTTGTACTAAACAAAATGTAGTAGTTATGTATGTTTAAAGTCATTAAGGTGTATGACGGCCATTTTGAGAAAATGGCCTCTAAAGTTTTTGTGTGATCTCCTACACATTTTTCTTAAATTTCTTTATTTGGTGGCTTTGACCCAGTTTGCTTCTAATTTTCGCTGTCATTATCTGAAAGGTGCACCAAAGAGCTTTCCATCAGTATATTACATGTGCGAGTACTGTACAGGTTACGGTTAATAATAATAATAATTACAATATTTATATAGCGCAAAATCTTGATAAAATCAAATCTAAGCGCTGAAGCAGACACACACGCACGCACGCGCACGCACGCACGCACACACACACACACTCACACACACACACACACACACACACACACACACGCATGGCTATAAATGGGGAGAAAGAATAAAAGCAATAAAAGCAAGAATAAAAGCAATGGAAAATTATAGAGAGCATAGCATATACAATTACAATAAGAGACAAAAGTAGGTACTTTTGGTAGGAAACTGTTCTTTCTGCTGCGATCAGTGCATTAAAATACTGATTTAAATTGATTAATAATACTTTTTCAAGAAAAAAATTTCTGTGGGGGATAGATTATAGTCTACAGAAATTAATTTTGAGAAAAAGTCAAAACACCCCGGATAGACCCTCAGTAACCTTTTCAGCTCCTAGTGCTGTTCGACTGACTGTGAGTTCAGACTATTTTTGTGGTGGGAGGTCACAATTATTACCCCACCCACACAAAAATCACTTGGCAAATGGTCTACACATGCAAAACAATGCACCTAGAACTGAACAGTTAAATACATGTTCTGATTCTATTTTTTTGTTTTTCTGGTTACTCTCTTACAGACCAGAAAAGCATTAAGTGTGGCACCTTCGAATTGAGACCTGAACAACCAAACACAACCATGAAAATAAGAAAGAAACATTCAACAATGTAATGATCACACACATTATTTACTACCTGTCAAACACACACACACACACAGACACAGACACAGACACAGACACACACGCATGCACACATATGCACAGACAAGAGAAACACATATATACAACAATGTAAGCAAAAATTAAAGGTCACACGTTATCAGTGCTATCATAAAATGTGATACAGCATGTAAAAACCAGGCTAAAGATGTTGCCAGCTATTTTTTTAAAAACTACTCATGGTATACTATATCCTTACACATTTTGACAGTATGTTATCATATGCATTGCTTTGCAGGAGATTTCCTATCCTGGGAGACTTAGTTGTCAAAAACGACCCATTTCGTCTAGAAATAGCTAATCACGCCTAAAAACATAGCTTTTCTTTTGTCTTATCCACTATATTTATTGCTCAGCAATTCAACTGGAACAAATATGGTGATATGGTGAAGACCACAAAAAAGCGTACTCTATAAAGCACAGCCACATCATACATATTCCCTATAGCAGCCAGCTGCACTTTGAATAATTGTTGAAATTGAAATGTGAAAAAAACAAAAAAACATCAGTTCAGTTTTTTTTTTTTCAAATTTCCAACAACTGTTTGTCTTCTTTTATCATTATTATGTTTATTAATCTATGTATATTCTGAGGTGTGTATGCATATGTTAATTAATACATTAATAGGTAGGTCCACCCTCTCTACACTAATGGCTAACATGCAGCAAAACTGGCAAAAATAGCCAATTTAAATTGCTTCAGCTCGTCTACCATTCACAACTGGAAGATAAAAAAAAAATTATGTCGACACATGAAATGAGCTTCAGGAATGAAACATGTATCTTTATTTGTGGTGTGAAAAAAGCATGCTTTGACCTTAAGCAATCTCAACACACATACCGAATGAAATGTCTGCAGCGACGTGCAATTTCCACACGTGGTTTTATCGGGACCAATCAATACCAGTTGTCAGAAATGCTGTTGGAACTTTTACAAACTACGTGCACAGTACTATCAAATTAAAGGGGGCAGTCTGAGGAATCCTGTGAAATAAATTTCGTAATAATTCCCTTAATTGAATACTGTACTTTCAGCGCTGAAATATATACATCTTTTTAAAAGGCATCATAAAACCAACAATTCTACACGCAGTGTTGTATTACCATTCATTTTGTAGAGAATTCAACAGTTCTTGCAACTGTGAAAATAACATAACATGAGCGGCCACTTGTAAAAGTTTTGACAGCCAATACGAAAGGTACTTGCACAGCAGACTGGATTCAACGATGTCGTCTGAAATTGATGCAATCTGCAAACCGCGGAACGACTGTGACTCAATGAATCTACAAATCTTGAAAGTGATCTCAGCGAGTGTGAAAGCAATCATTAGGTTAACCTTTTTGTCTTTTTTTCAACGGAATTGATGTTTCATAAATCATTAATCTGAAGTTTAACATGTTTTTTACAAGGCAAGTGCTTGGTCTAGATTAGTTTGTTATCTCCTGTGAGAGAAAGAAAATAAATAAAAGAATGTGCCTTTCAGATACCAATCAGAGAAATAAATATTGTTTGTATATTTGTAATAAAAAGTTTTGAAAGGTTCATAAGTTCATTCCATAAAGAATATGATGACTAAGCATTAGAAATTTGGCAAAAACATTTCAACAAGAATGATAAGTCAAGTATGAGAACTACATAACACTTAAAGAAGAAATTTTTTTTTTCTCTTTTCAAGAAAAAGAAATCTAAATAATGTCATCAGGACACAGTACAGTTATTACATCAATCAATCCATATTAACACATTTGTTGATGTGCTAAAGGGTATACAGTTTTGACACATGTTTTGTTAATACATTAGATGTAACTAATGTTCATTTCAAGCTGGGTAGATTTCTGTGTGCTAGAGGTTTGGTTGAACTGTGTGTGTGTGTGTGTGTGTGTGTGTGTGTGTTGTGTGTGTGGGGTGTGTGTGTGTGTGTGTGTGTGTGTGTGTGTGTGTGTGTGTGTGTGTGTGTGTGTGTGTGTGTGTGTGTTGTGTGTGTGTGTGTGTGTGTTGTGTCTGCGCGCGCGCATGCGTGCGTGCATGTGTGTGAATCATGATTTCAAAAAAATGTGATCGATGACAGCACAAAATGTGGTATAAAATCGTCTTGAATTCCAGTAAGTCACATTTACAGCTGAAATATCAGAATGCACAGCAGTAGTAAAACACTGATAACAGATACATCTATTTACTTGTGATACATCTGTTTACTTGTGTGTGTGTGTGTGTGTGTGTGTGTGTGTGTGTGTGTGTGTGTGTGTGTGTGTGTGTGTGTGTGTGTGTGTGTGTGTGTGTGGTGTGTGTGTGTGTGTGTGTGTGTGTGTGTGTGTGTGTTGTGTGTGTGTTGTGTAGAGGCTGACCAGTTCCAGCTCAATTGTTGAAAGAAGAAGGGTCGGCCAGCACATTTGCCAAACATGTATGTGAACAAACATTTATTGCTTCAACTCAACATGCTTGAAGACCAGACAGGACACCTGGAATAAGATCCAGAACCTTTTCACTGACATCTGTAGACACCAGACAGAACCTGTGCCTCCTCATAGTGTACAACTGCTGATATACACATGTCTTCATCAATTTTCCCAAACATCATCATTACATCTACAAGAATTTCTCAATGTTGCCAAGAACACCAAATGGATTGGCCCATTTTCTACATCAAGTGTCCAAAGCATTTCTTTTGTCAGACACACCATGTTGAGTGGAGAAACTTGACATTCCTGTAGGGTTACTTCTAGAATTAGATGTATTTCGCATCCAGCAGAAACTGGAAACAAAAAAACTCTGTCTTTGGGTCAGATATTGTGTGATCATCTGAACTTTATTAGTGGCTCCAAATAAGGCTGATTGGCCAAACTGCAAAAAACACCCATTTTTACAATATTTCAAAAGCAGTATCTCAAAAAGCATAAGAGCTATGACTGAGATATTTGCCTTTATATTAATAATTTCATTGTTAACTTCTAGAATTTTTTTAAAATATTGAATATATTTTCAGATTACAAAATTTGCTGGACCTACCTAATATTAGAGATTCTGTGTATACTACAGTCTGTGTCTTGTAAAATGTGTATAATGCGCAGCGAGTCCAAATGAGTTTGAAGAATAGTGTTGGACAAAAATGATTTATTATCATCATTACATTTTGTTTCTTTGGGTGTATATTAAACTGTGAATCATAAATGTTAAAAAATGCAAAAATGTCAAAAATCAAAGCTTCACTCTTCAGCCTGATTTTCATGTACTGCATCACAAAAGAAATGACTACATTTGGTAAAGTCCAGCCATACCACTCAACCAATAGTTTGTTTAACTGAAGAAAGGGTAGGGTAGAAAAGATAAGCTGACACAATAAAAAGGACAGTAAGGAAGAGTCTAGCATCACTATTTCAGACAGGATACAATGCAAGTGGAAGACTACAAGGGTAAGTACACAGCCCAAAAGCACGCATTTCTATAAGCACTCAAAACATGAAACTGTGGCACAAACACAAGACACATGATGCAAAATGCAATGATGCAAACACAAAATGTATTGATGCAAATACAAAATGCGATGATGTAAACACAAAATACAATGACCTCAACACAAAATGCAATGATGCAAACACAAAATGCAACGATGTAAACATAAACTAAAAATACAATGACTCAAAACACAAAATGCAAGGTCCTGTACACAAAATAAAATGACGCAATTACAAAATGTGATGATGCAAACACAAAATACAATGATGCAAACACAAAACGTGATGATGTAAATATAAACAGCAGTGATTCAGACAACTCACCTTCTGCAACTCTGTGATTGCCACTTTCAACCGCTTTGCATAGTCGTAGCGTTCCTCTGCAATACAGATGTGTTCAATCTACATTCAAGGTTTTGTTCAACATCAGCGATGAATCACTCAATGGAGGAGTCCTGGACAGAGCACAGGCAGACCTCCTGCCCTCCTAAAATATGATTTTTTTTCTTAAATTACATTTAATGAACACACTTACTGTGTCTCACTGATACAAACAGCCGGCAGTCGTGGCTTTCTTGTGTTGCACCGATACTTATCCCCTCAAGAAATGATAAATCTACATGCACATAGTGCATGCCCTCAACTTCTTTTATGAAGGCAGCCCATACCAGAAACTCATCATAAACCATCTCCAAAACAGGTAGGACAGGCAATTCTCAGTATGAAACACAGTAAATATGTTTATCAAACATAATTTTAAGAAAAAAATCTTTTAATTACACATACTTTACCAAGTCTCATGAGGACAAGTACTGGTACGTGGCAAAACAACTACTGCTGCCAGCTAGCTGCATCAGTGAGACATAGTAAAGTATGTGTAATAGAAGTGTGGGTTTGCATGGGTGTGAAGAAGATAAAAAATTGTAAGTGTGAACTCTGGTCCATCAATTGTGACTAAGTATCTGACTCAGTTTAGCTTGTAGGAGGTAAAGTGGCAATGGACAGAAGGGCACCAACCTCACAATACTGGCCCAAAATGAAGTTGACATGTATCACCTCATTCCACTATGACTT
This sequence comes from Monoplex corrugatus, assembly GCA_030674185.1. Classification (NCBI taxonomy): domain Eukaryota; kingdom Metazoa; phylum Mollusca; class Gastropoda; order Littorinimorpha; family Ranellidae; genus Monoplex; species Monoplex corrugatus. Next base: position 35,161,463 of record JAPXFY010000015.1, read on the forward strand.
CAAGGTTATGGGACAAATGTTCTCTTTTTTCATTCAATGGTGGAATGGCTGTGGCAGGCATGAACTTGTATGTTTTTGTGGATGCTTTCTGTGGACCCTTTCACAACCACTAATTATGTAAGAAATCTTTCAACACAGCAAACAACTGTTGTCATTCACACACACGAAAAAGTACAAACAGTCTGTTAGTACAGAAATGGAAAACAAAACCAACAGACAAAAGAAACCAACCAACCAAACAAAAAAATACACACACACAAATAAAAAAAAACATAAACAAAATAATCATACTGGAGTAGTTACAGTGGCAAAGTTGTTTGTACAACAAACTGATGACTGGGAGGTTCAAACCTCCATCAGTTCATATGGCTCCGGAATTTTTTTTTCCAGATTCAATCAGCTTTTACCCAGAGCTATGTGAACTATGGGCTTAATGGAAAGACTGGGACCACACAGTTGAGTCTCATGTAGTGATGTACTTCATGGATGTGTCACTGAGTGGAGTTAAACTTCCAGACCAACACCACATGTCTGTATCTCCTGAAACTGGTTGCCACCAGGATATATTATAAAAATAAGCGTACAGTATTGCCTTGTCACATAGTCACAATCTGAAATGGAACTCTATAACATCACTGCTAGCATCCCCAATCTCACATACTGTCTTAGCATTGTAAAAAATTGTCCCACATGCTGTGCTCTTCCTGCCATGTTCTCATAAAGACCTTAGTTTCAGTGGCTTTGGGGGCATGTTGGAAAAAGTTCAAATGAGCGGCATGGGGGTTGTAATAATAATAATAATTACAATATTTATATAGCGCAAAATCTTGATAAAATCAAATCTAAGCGCTGAAGCAGACACACACGCACGCACACGCATGGCTATAAATGGGGAGAAAGAATAAAAGCAATAAAAGCAAGAATAAAAGCAATGGAAAATTATAGAGAGCATAGCATATACAATTCATATACAATTATTTATTATAACCATGTGATTCCCCTCCGAGCGGAGACAGGCTGCAGGGGGGGGGGGTTGAGTGAGGTTAGGATTTTATGCGGAGGAGAAAAGGTGAGTTTTGAGAGCGGACTTGAAGGAGACAAAAGTAGGTTGCTGACGGACTGAGAGAGGAAGTTTGTTCCAGGAGAGTGGACCAGAAACAGAGAAGGCTCGTGGACCATAGGTATTGAGCTTAGTGCGTGGAAAGCGAAAAGTCAGAGGATCGGAGGCAGAGCGGAGGGTACGTGAGGGAAGATAGATCTCAAGTAGGCTTGACAGGTAATCGGGGGCTGCGTTATTGAGGCTTTTGTAGCACATGGTGTCTAGTTTGTACTGTATGCGCTTTGATACAGGGAGCCAGTGAAGTTGTGCCAGCTTGTGGTCAGCTTTTTTCTTTTTGAGTACAAGGCGTACAGCATTGTTTTGAATGCGCTGTAGGATGTGAATGGTGGAGGCAGGAAGACCAGACATTATGAAGGAGAGAACGAGTTTTGCAGTTGTTTCGACAGAGAGATACTTCCTGATCAGCCTTATACGATGGAGATGATAGTAGCAAGATCTGGCAGTTTGAGAAACAAAGTTGTTCATGGAGAGGGTAGAGTCAATGCAGACACCAAGGTTTTTAGCTGAATCAGAAATTGGGACTGATGTGTTACATAATGGGAGAGAAAGAGGAGGCAGCTGAGAAAGTTTCTGACGGGTGCCAATGAGGATAGTTCTGTCTTGTCGTCATTAAGCTGAAGTTTGTTGAACGTCATCCAGTTCTTAATGTCCGAGTAACACTCAGTGGTGCGAGTCAACAGGCGCTGTATATTATCAGGTGAGTCACTGTCTTGAAGTTGGGTGTCATCAGCATAGAAGTGGTGTTTTATAGAGTGGGAGTTGATGATGGTGGACAGGGGGGAGGTGTAAAGAGTGAAAAGAACAGGGCCAAGGACAGATCCTTGTGGAACACCACAAGGTTGTGACAAAGAAGTGGTGCAAACAATGGGTTAGCAACAATATCAATTTAAACAACAACAAAAAAGAAACCCCTAACAGAATAAGTTCATTCTGAAAATGGTAACCCTTCTTTCTCTTCTAGTAGAATATTCCCAACCTAAAAATCAATGATATCCTTCCACTTTCCCTGTATCTGAACTAAAGCCCATGACAGAAACACAGAACAGAGAGAGACAGAGATGGAGGTAGAAAGAAAAGGAAACGGCAGGGAAGAGAGATAAGGAGAAAGAACATAAATGGAGACAGGAAAGAGACACACATACACACACAGACACCATATACAAGGGACAGTTGACATTATATGTTTCATTCAAATAGGTCATCAAGAGGCATGAACAATGTACATTACATAAACAACAGAGAGAAAGAGAGACAAGGGTGGGAGGGAGGGAGGAAAGGAGAGAGAGAGAGAGAGGAGAGAGAGAGAGAGGAGAGAGAGAGAGAGAGAGAGAGAGAGAAGAGAGAGAAAGGAGAGAGAGAAAGAGAGAGAGAGAGAGAGAGAGAGAGAGAGAGAGAGAGAGAGAGAGAGAGAGAGAGAGAGAGAGAGAGAGAGAGAGAGAGAGAGAGAGAGAGAGAGAGAGGAAGTCAGAAAGTATAGAAGAAAGAGCAAATAGAATGGGCAAAGAAATACAACACAGAGACAAAGACATAGACCAAACACAGAAACACAGTGGTACAAATGCACATGCATGCAAAAGCACAAAAAACTCCCAGCACATACGCAAGACAGCCTCTTGTTTTTTGCGCTCCAATTTGCGAATGATTTGTGCAATCTCAGGATCCTGATACATATCAAAGGCCAGATCATCCAGAGGAGAAATGTAATCAGGTCTGAAAAATAAACAAATACATAAACAGATAAAGAACATAAAATTAAATAAAACAAACAAACAAAAAGTACAGCAAATAAATCCCCCCAGAAACAAACCATTTTCTGATTGTAAATTTCGCAAATGTCTCACACAACACACACACACACACACACACACACACACACACACACACACACACACACACACACACACACACACACACACACACACTATAAAAAACAAAAATAAACAATGCATTTCTCCCACACACCTCATTATTTTGTGCCCTATCTTTGGATTCAAATGTGTGTTGATGGCATATTCTAAAGACACTTAATATCACAATAGAAAAGTTAAAGACAAGTTATTAAAAAAAACACCATTAACCAACCAACCAACTAAACCACACCCCATCCAAATACCCCAAAATGGGCCATCTACTAAAATCAAACTGAACAATGGGGTACGAGCTGTGTAAGGGCAATCACTTTGTACAAGCATAACACTATTAAAAAACACACAAATGAGAGCAAGACAGACTCATAAATCTGCTGATATATAGTGATACAGTCTCACCTGTTGGTGTCACAGGATTTGGTGTTGGCCACTGCACATTTTGACACCACCCTCTTCCTCCAGGCCGTTCTGCCCTGACTTTTGTGGACAATTTGCCATTCCAGTTCATATTTTGATGTCTTTGGGGCAGGTTCCATCATCAGTTTTTACTGAGCCAAGATATTTGAAATCCATAACATTTTCTAAAGGAACTTTGTTAATTAAGATGTCAGGATTGTTTTCAGTGTCTTTACCTTTGATACATAATACAGTGTCTGAAGAAAAAAAGGTACAAAAATGGCAACTTACTTGTTAAAAAATCCTTCCAACACAGGATCCTTCTCTGTTGTTCTGTTGTCATTTACATCAATAAACATTTCCTGGGAGACAGCAATAAAGAATACACTGGAATTTATTCAAATTTTAAAACACACACACACACACACACACACACACACACACACACACAGAGAACACACAAAGACCACACATACACAAACACACACAAACTGTCATTAACTGCCATTTGAAGTAATCAAGTAAGTGTGCAATCAATTGATCAATGAAGGAGGAACATTTGAGCTGAAGTTCTAAGAATATTCGGTCCATACTATTACCAATACTCCTAAATTTCAAACTGAGGGTGAAGAGGGGGTGGTGAACAAAAACAAACTGACATCAATAAAGCAACCAAGATGGTGAAGGAAATCAAACGAATAATGAAAATATTACACTTACACACGCGTGCATGCGCATGCACACACACACACAGAACACACTAAAACATCGGCAGACACGTCAACAGTGTCCTCTGGGAGCAGCCAAAGCGTAAACCTCATCATCAAAACAAGAAGTCTGAAAACTACGCATTCACCGCCTACGACAATAATTCTCATCCATTCTACTATTCAAGAACACCCCATTTCAATCGGTCCCAGTGTCCATGGTGGAATGGTGACATTTCACAACATAACTTTTTCCATCCCTTGAGAGATCTTTATGACTGGTGAACCTGTCTATATGTTGTGATTGCACCAGCGTCAGCCTGAACATACTAGCGACTTTCTTTTACTGGTTTTTACTGTCGCATATAGGTGTTCATAGGTCATGTTTACTTTCGCCAAAGATATCTTCACCCTTGATTTTATTCTAATTTTATTTTGTTTTTTGTTTCTTCCTGTGCATAATTATCTACAGCTGGTTTTGGTTAGTTATGCAAGTTAAAAACCGTTACGCAACAGAGTTTTCTGTTCTTCAGTGGAACAGTCGTTCAGTGAATATTAATCATCCTCATCTGCAGCAATATCTATCCATCAATAAGCATCATATTGTTGCCTTACAATCATTAAATGTGGCAAAATGTAAAGTGCCAAAGTTAGAAGAATATTACTATCCTCCTGTGACACACGTCTGTGATAATAACTCATGAAGATTTATGTAGCCGTTTATATATGTAAAGACGTGGATTATAAAATCATTCCACCTCCTGTGCCAAAAGATACTGATGGAGTTTATCATGTGGCTGTGAAAGTGAATAGGGCTGGCAGTACTAAACTTGATTTACCACTATGTGAGCATGAAATGAACGCTACATTAGAAAACAAAGTAAAAGCGCAATGTGACCTTCGCCCATTCATCGTAAATTACCAGGGTTTTACAAGACTAGAGATAACGTTAGCTTACAGATTATCTCTCAATTCACTTTGAACTAAATGCAGTAAAACCATCAAATGTATCTGTAGTGATTACATAACAGTTAAACACCTTTTGTGTTGTCAGCGAATGCGACCTTATTTCCCTGCATCATTTATAAATCTAAAACAGATACATACTGATTTCACTCTGTATTTCCACATTGCTAGGCACTTACTGCACAGTCCTGTAGGTCGTTTTATTTGATTAAGCCTGATTGTTATATACCTGTAAATCCCACCTGCTCCTGTTTGTTTGCTTGTTAGATTTTTTCTTACTCCGTAAAGGGCTTGTTACAACGCAATTTAAAAAAAAAAAAATTTATTGTTTGATTTTACCTCATATGTTACAATGCCGTTATGATATAGATTCATTCATCCCACAGACGCCTCTTTATCTTATCTTAATATCTATTTATATATTTACTAGCCTTTTTTTTTTTTCGTCTAAAAGTACACATGTGAATAGATGTTAAAAGAAATAACGAAACGAACACACACACTCATATACAGAAACAAAATGAAACTAGAAAAAAAGCATGATCAAGGAAATATGAAACAATCTAAAACAAAAACAAAAATTGAAAACACAAGCCTAAGATAGTAAGAAGATAAAAAGTCAAGCCTAAGAGTAAGACCGAAATTTAAGTTAATAAGGACAAATAGCAATCACAATCTTAAAAAGTCAATGCTGAAAAAACTTATAAAAGACTTTTAAAAAAACGTATTATTGAATTATAAATATATTAAATCTTACACTGAACAAGACTAACAAGTACAGAAGAATCAAGAATGAACACTGCTAATACATTAAAAGTCTAAAACATAAACACAAAGCACCGAAAGTAGATAAGGATATAAATGTACCTAAAAAGCTGAAATTTATTCTACTGAAAACACACTCCACCATTAATAATATTTAATAGCATGAAGTCCATGGAATGGAAGGTGTTAACCCCTTCACTCCCCCACCCTATCCATCAGATGGCAGAAAGAATGCAGGAGAAAAATGGTTAACCAGAAGGTAAAGAAATCACAGCTGTTAAAACTCACCGGGTCTGTAATGTCTGAAGGCTTACGAATGACGTCACCGATTACGTTGATGGCCACTATACCAACCTGTCAACACAGAAAACTGTGTTACCAGACCACAACACAAAGTAAATGCAGAGTGATGAAAGTCACAGTGTGACTAATAAAAAAGGGACAATGAGGTAAAGCATAAATCTGATGGTTCCAGTTTAATTGTATGGCCACAGACTGAACTTAAAAGTGGACGTGGTTGGCGCTTAAGTGCTGCAAAACTGCTGAATGGTTGAAACACCACGTATGGCCTGAAGTATCCTTGTATTTCTAAAAATGCAAAACTCTGCTAAATAGAGCAAATCAACTGGCTGTAGCATGATACAGTCTGATAGTGCTCGGACATCATATTTACTCACAAACACATTCATCATCATTACCAGATGCCTTGCCGCATGGTGCTGGCGATTATGGACTTCCATCTGTCTCTATCACTTGTTGCCTCAAGCATCTCTTCCACCCTCCTTGTCCCCAGCCACTCTGCAAGTCCGTCTAGTATCACAAACACATTATGATGTCATTTTAGTCCTTTTCTCCCAATGGATTAAGCAGCAGGGAAGCTTCAGTTTTTTTCTCCCAATTTTTGTACTTGGTGTTTGTTCGTTTGTGATCTTAAGTCTATGCTTGACAAAGGCGAGTTCACTGGAAATTTGCGCTTGTCTTGTCTGGTCCTATTAAATATGTGTTCTGATTCTCTTTTCTGAACAGTGTCAGGGTACCATTCACAGCTGGGTAAATGGAGGTCGCATGTTTTATGAACCTGACTTACACCTGTGCAATCAGACTGGAAGGTGGGAGCTCTGCCTCTTCGCCAACTAGGCATAAGACCTTTACCTGGCTGTAAAGTTATATTTGTAAAGTGTTTTTTTGTATACCTACTTGCAGAGATGTGTATGTTTGCTCACCTGGTTGTAAAGGTTATGTTTGTTAATGTGGTTTTTGTGGATGTTGAGACGTAAGAAGGTACCCAGGGCATCCACATGGACTGACTTCAGCTCCCGGGCCTTGTATCCTGTCTTTTCATTGTCAGACAGACACACGTAGCTGAAATCACGACAATAAAAATGATACAATACCGTCATATCTTTGTTCTGTGTGGCTTTTTTGTGGCCTTTTTTTAATTTTTATTTGCTAACCCATTTTCAACGCCACTTCTGTGTCTCTATCCCATGCCATTCATTTTGGTTCTTGGGACTCACTTCCAAACTTATCATAAGTGAGGTCACATGACAGCTGGGTGAGAAGAGAAGAGCCACAGAATCTGGGATGATATTTCACAATGCTTTGACAACAGGAATGATAATGATGATGTTATGGAGTTCTATTTCAGGTTAAGATATCATGACAAAACTGTAATCTATGCTATGTTTTTGTTAAATATATCCTGTGTTAATCAGATCATAGAAATACAGAGACCTGTGGTGTTGATCAACATAGATTTGTGGTGTTGGTCAGTAAGTCTGAGCACTCTAAATGACACATCTGTAAAGTGGAGAAAATTTGACTAATTGGGCCTACTCTTCTGAACAAGCCCACAGCATGCTCAAGTCTGGGTAGAAGCCAGTTGGAGCAGACAAATTCCACAAGTTTTCTACACCGATCAGAGTTTGAACCCATGATTTCCTGGTCAGTAGTCCATTGCACTTACCACTGGCCATGTCAACTGGTGTTTGCTAAGTATACGGCAGGTGAACACACTGTAGAATTTTCAGTGTATGGGTTTGAACTTTTCATTACATACTTTCCCCCAGCCCTCCTTACCATAACCCCATTTCTGTCAAACATGAATTCCAAACAATTCAAAGTATCACTGCAACAGTAAAATCCACAGTAACATTTTTCTTTCAGTGCATCTTGCTGTATTGATTAACAAGAAGAAATCTCAGACATAACTATTTGTATAAACTCAAACATAAGGAATGACTGTGGTATGGTAGCGTACTATTTCATACTCTTCTGAAGAATTTCCATAGCCAGAAACTGAAATAAAACTAGTCTCTCATTTTCCCCTACTGACAAAAAATAACACTGCATCAATTTTTTTCCTATTTTTGAAGTAATCTCATCTCACTGTTTTCCTCATTCAAAGAAACATATCTTAAAAGGAAAGGCAGAACTGAAAACTACCAACAACAATACAATCAACAACAACAACAACAACCACACATGTATGCACACACACCCAATACACTTACATGCACTCACTACCCACATTCCCCCGTCACACAGCCACATATGCGCTCATGCAAATACACACCAACAATCAAAGGATAATTAAACTGTTTTCAAACACAATGTTCACCTAAGACAAGTGTGAATCATACACACACTACCACACACATGAATACACACATCAACGACAATTACAAGATAATCAGAATCTTTTGTTTTTCTAATATTTACCCAAGACGACTGTATCTTGCATTCTCCAACAGCATCGGTGTTCCCTCTGGGACATCTCCAACAAAGAATTCGATTCTTGTTGCTGAAAAAATATGGAAGACTTGAAACTGGGTGTGTGTGTGTGTGTGTGTGTGTGTGTGTGTGTGTGTGTGTGTGTGGTGCGTGCGTGCGTGCGTGCGTGCGTGCGTGCGTGCGTGCGTGCGTGTGTGTGTGTGTGGGTGTGTGTGGGTGTGTGGGTGTGTCATGAGTGTGTCTGTGTGTGTGTGTGTGAGAGAGAGAGAGAGAGAGAGAGAGAGAGAGAGAGAGAGAGAGAGAGAGAGAGAGAGAGAGAGAGAGAGAGAGAGAGAGAGAGAGAGAGAGAGAGAAGGAAAAGAAAGAACTCGAGAAAGAGAGAGACAGACAGACAGACAGACAGAAAGACAAACTGACAGAGAAAAATAGACAGTGAAGAGGGGAAGGTAGAAAAGACCAAACAACAGCGGGAGAATGAAAAACTAAGATGACACATAACACACACAGTGACACACTACTACAAGCATGCAAATGCTCTCCCCCCCTCCCCCCCACACACACAAACACAAAGAACGTACGTATCAGAAACTGGTGACTAAGGATCTGAATCTTTCGGACTCTGGTCCTTCCTTCCATTTGCACCACGATGTCTTGTGGATATAAACAAAATCTGAAATGAAAAATGACAAAATTGATACTAAAAAACCAAACAATCCAATACTTGCTACGGACTTGCATGAGTGTGTGTGTTTGTGTGTGTGTGCACAAGCGCATGCGTGTGTGTGTGTGTGTGTTTTGTGTGTGTGTGTGTGTGTGTGTGTGTGTGTGTGTGTGTGTGTGCGTGGTGTGCGTGTGCATGTGCGTGTATGTGTGTGTTTGCTTCATGTGTTTCTGTGCGTGTCAGTGTGTGTAAGAGATGATGATAGATGATTTATGTGTGTATATATGTGTTTGACACTGAGCATGTTTATTTATGTGCATATGCATGTGTGTGTGTGTGGGTGTGTGTGTGTGTGTGTGTGTGTGTGTAAATATGTATGTACATGAAAGCATGTGTGTACATGTGTGCATGTGTGTGTGTGTGTGCTGTAATGACAATGTCTCAGTTAATCAGTGTGTGTGTGTGTGTGTAATGGTGAGTGTCTCAGTTAGTCAGTGTGTGTGTGTGTTTGTGTGTGTGTGTGTTTGTGTGTGTCTGTGTGTGTGTGTGTAAGTGTGTGTGGGTGTGTGTGTGTTTACCTGGATGACTGCCATCCTTTGGCCAGAGGTCCATGGTGGTTGAGATCACCAGCTTTGTGCACATCATCCTCCCCTGATGCATGAACCACACGGAACTCAAGCTTGTGTGGCATTCTGCACATGCATTAATACACTACAACATGACACCACCAGACATACATAACACCACCATCACGCGGCATAAACACACTCACAACAATTGCTCGCACACATACACACAGCGAGCTGTGTAAATTGTTTCTGGTGATATAAAACAATAACAATACTAAATTAGTAAAAAAATGAATCTCTTGTTTTCATTAGTTTAATATCAAAGATGTATAGAGATTTTCACACTGAAGGGGCAGAGTTTAAAAAGAAAGAGGGGTGGGTAAATGGGGAGATTATGGGAGACTACAAAGAACACATGGAAAACATGAAAATATGAATGATTATTGAGACATGACATAACCATACAGGATGGTCACTCTTATAATATTGTCTCATCAGACTGATCAATAAAGAGCCGAGCTTTCTGTTTGTAGTGGTGATCCTGATTAATGAATTCAGCGCTTTAAGACTAAGTCAAGCTAGTTCCAAAAACAAAGAGGAAAGTGTAGAACAAATAAGTATGAATATTGCAAACACGAGCACACACACACACACACACACAGCTTCTTTTGATTCTTATGCATCTTTAGCTCACACACACATGTCTATGCATGTTGTAATTATTATACATTGTTTTTACTAGTGGCTATTGGGTTTGTCATGGACACATCCAGATCACATCGACATCTTTAGCGATGAGTAGGGCTGACAGCTCTCTTGGTCAAAACCAGTCTAATAAAAGATGACACTCATATTTAGCTCATCAAAACACAACCAAGAAGCATCAAGTTCTCGGTGGAAGTTCGAAGTTGTGCGACAAAATTGAATTAAACTCGAAATGAACGTTTCTCTACCTCACAAATTTCAAACGACTTCCAAGCACGACACAATGACAAGTACACGACTTAACTGTTAAGTATTAAACCGAAGAAAGAGTGTTAGATGTGTTCAATTTGATGTGAATTACCGTTCGTAAGTCTTTTGCTAATGTTGGCATTTCACATATCAGTTCAATGAGTATCCACCAATGGTCCAATGACTGATGACCAAACCGATAAATTTTGCTTACTAAAGACCGTAAGACGCAAAAACACTGATGAATTTGGGCTTCAAATGGCACAAAATGGTTTATATCAGTACTGCATGATATAAGGAACACATTATGTAACATCGTATGGTTATGGTATGTCCCTGTTTTGAATACCTGGCCTTGATTTTCCTGCATTCCTCTACTTGGCAACCACTAGCTGAAAAAATTTGTGTACATTGGAGCGCGGACGTCAGAAATCTCGTAGCTGCGAGACTATCAAAAAAAGACGATTCCGACTAAATTATGTAGAAGAATACAAAAGTATTGTTGCAAATTATATTGTTCGAGGTGTTGTAACAGGTTTAATCGACCAAATCAATTCTTTACCCTTTCGCACATTTCTCGTTATTTGAGAAGACTCAATCTGATTCAAGTACCATAACTCTCTCAGGAGAGTGAAATGTTCAGACGAAAGAATGTTTGTTTTTCTGGGAGACCTGACAACATTTGACAAACTTCGTTTTGTCTGTGTCACTGTACTTACATCTTGACCAGCACTTTCAGCAAGAAAACAGTCCGTTTATAGTGAAAGTTGTTTGCTGGTAATACACCTGAGCGTCTTCAAAAAAAATTTTTGTGTGTGGAATTTTTTCTTATTATTTACTTTGATTAATTTAAACCTCTTATTTATTATTATTATGTCACTGTCAGGGTTTTTTTTAAAGTAGACATTACAATGTTGACCCCCCCACCCCACCCCAGAGAGTTGAGAAACTGACCATAGGCTTGTTGATGGTGATACTTTTGTTAGTGTGCCAGAATTTGATAATTCATGGTCCTTGACACCTTTGGCTAGTACAGGTATAAAGGTATGGTTCATCATGTGGGTTACAAGACCTTTTCTCGCGGCACATGTCCTTTTACAGGTGCTGCATGGGAAAGGGTTTTGTGTTTTGTTTCCATGTGTTACTCTTCTGTTGAATAGCATCTGTTCTGTATCGTTAAAATGTGATTTTACCCTGAGTGCTCGCTGTCACCAGGTTGCTCTGTTGTGGACACTGTCTCCCCAGTTGGGGTTGGCCTACAGAGTATCTATGTATCACTTTAGTGGTCTTCCCTAGTTTTGGAAGTGTTGATGCAGCTTTTCATGTAAAAGCCTGTTTGGGATGCATTTGATTTCAATACAGACAACATGTCTTGTTCCATGAAGCTTGCATATGATGAATTTAAACTCCATGATTAGCAAGCCACACTTAGTCAGAACTTGAATGTTGGACCCTCAATCTTGCCATTTGATATTGCAGATCTTGTGAAGGTAACTTGGGTAGAACCGTTCCAGCTGTTGAAGGTATCTTCGGTAAATAGTCCAGGTATGACAGCAGTAGCAGGGTGCTCAAGACTACTGCTCTGTAGACAGCAGTCTTTGTGGTGGGCCTGATGCCATGGTCTTGTCACTACTTTTTGGTCAACTTTCCAAAGGCAGAGCTTGCCTTGGAGATGCACATCACTGCCTCAGCATCAAGAAATGCATTAGTGCTCACTGTTCGACCCAGGTAGCAGAAATTTAGTCTTGAACTCTTGGTTGTTGATGACAATTGGAGGTGGGAAGCACTAGAACCAGTAGAAGGGTGAGTTGATGTTGATTGAAACATGGTTACTATCTTGTTGAGGTCAGTTGTAAGGCCAAAGCATTTGCAGGCTGCTGCGAATAAGTCTGTGATGTGTTGGATGACCTTTTGCGAGTGTTCAGTCAGTGTACAGTCATCTGTCAACAAAATTTCTTGCAGGCCTGCTTTGAGCTCTTTGGTTTTGGCTTGGAGTCTCCATAATTGAAGCGTTTTTCATATGAGTGGAACTTCATGTATACATTTCTGTCAGAACCTTTGAATGCATCAGCATTGCCGCTAAGAAAATAGAGATTAGTGTGGGTGTTAGAATGCATCCCTGTTTTACTCTGTTGTGCCTTGGGAAGGATTGGGATGCCTTCCCATTCTCTTGCACTCTGGCTAGCATGACTTTGTGAAAGGAAGCAGTCAGTGCGACAAGCATTTGAAAGCAATTAAACTTTTGTATCAGTATCATATGTTATGTTCAAATATACAAACACCATAGAGAACTCCTGGTTTTGTTTGTGACATTTCTCTTGAACTGGCCTATGGCAAACACCATGGTACTCTTGCTTCGCCCACCATGAAAGCCACATTGAGACTATGTGATGATTGGTTTGGCTGCATGGGTGATGACTGTGAAGGATGATTCCATCAAGGACCTTCCCAGAATGCACATCCACAATGATGATCGCATAAGGTCTTATTGCCCTTGTAAATGTGGTTGATCATAACATCTTTGAATTTTTGAGAGACTTCTTCCTTCTGCCATAGAGACTAGTACACCAATGTCAGCGTCTCCAGGAGCGTCTCACCTCCACTCCTATAGATATCTGCTGGAATGCCATTGGCTCCTGTGCTTTCCCAGGCATAGTTTCCCTCAGGGCTTTGGTACTCTTGGCTCTTGATGGTGGGTCTACCAGAGACTCCTTTACCGGCAGTTCAGGGAGTGCTGCAATGGCATTAGATAGTAATGACCACTTGCTCAGCAGTGTGTTGTACTCAGCCCAGTATGATCAGATGTTAGCTTTCTCTGTCAACATATTGGAGTGGTAATACTGCTAGATATGGATCAGTTTCGAGCCAGAAGCCTGTGGGCCGTTCACAGTGTAAGGCCACCATGCAATGAATTCATCTTTTCGTGTCGTTGGCATCAGCTGCAGCCTGGAGTTCCGCAGCTTTCATGTCCCACAGTATCTGGTCTTCATCTGCCTCAGTCTTTGTTAAATAAGCTGCTTTGTTTGCCAGTATTTTTGCTTCCTCTTTCCATCAGTCTTGTGGCTGAGGTGTTCCTTGTGAGTAATGCAGGTTTTGTCCATCAGTTTACTGATCACTTTGTCACCAAACCAGTCCCTGTGTATCTGTGTAAATGTTTCACAAAACCCAGGGTATGAGCAGCATCATTGTAGGTAGCTTCTATAAATTAATAAATGATTTCGATTCTGCCACTGCATTCTTTCCATCAAGCTTTATGTTAGATAATTTTTTCTTAGAGCTTCTCTGAAGCATTTTTCATTATTTGTAGACTGAGTAATGTGGAATCTTGTAATTGTTTCTTAATCGCTCTCATGCACAAACCACACGAAACGCCAGTTGACCAACTGATGTTTTAATCACTTCCCCAAAACCCCAGGACCATAAACATATCCGAGTTATCTTTTCTTGTAATATTATTAAGTTCCCATACTACAGTCATGATAGACTGCCTTTATCTTGTACAACATATCAGTAGTACAAGTAATGGACAGCTTCAGCAGAGGTTTATCTCTTTCTCTCATGCAGCATGTAATGTGCATGTTGCTACTGTCTATCACATGTTGACATGACATAATCCAGCATGCACCATTACTCAGAGGGTGGGTGCATAGATCTACATATTTTTGAATTTGTCTTGTTGGAAGAGGTTGTTGATGATGGTTAGGTCATGCTGACTACACGATGACAGCAGCATCAGTCCATTGGAATTACTGTTTCCAGTTCTGTGGCTTTCAAGGATGTTTGGCTTACTTGAGCAGTTCCCACCCGCACAAGTGTTAAGTCTCCAGGAAGGGCAATCTTGTCTTTGTGGCTGACTTTGACAATGAGATGATTGAGGTCTTCATTGAAAGCTTTTTTGGCATTATTATTTGTCACTGTTGGAGCAGAAGCATTAATGACTGTAGAGAAACGGTCTTTCGTGAGCTGAAGATGCAAGATCATCAAGCAGTCATTGATATTGCAGGTTAAGCTTTCAAGTATCCTTGTGAGCTTACTGCTTATAGTGAATCAGACTCAAGGGGATCTTTGATCATTTTGGAGCTTTCCAATGAAGGAAAAGCTGTAGTCTGATCAAACTTCTCAATACAGACCTGACCAACTCGACATGCATGCACACACACACATGCACATCTCCGCAGCCATCACTACCACCACGTACACAGACATGTAATGATGCATGCACTTTGCCTTTGATATGTAGCACTTTTGTGTTCCTGGTGTTCAAGTTTAGGCCAGCCTTTTTGCCTGCTGCATCCACCCTGTATAGAATTCTTTTCATACTGGTAATGTTGTCTGCTAATAGTGCAGTGTCACTGGCATAGTGCAGGTTTGTAAGTTTTTTCCTCACATCTTTATGCCCATGCCTCCTGTATCCGTATTTCTCATGACATGGTCCGTGCAGACATGGTGAGAGGACTTAACCTTGTGTAACTCCCCAGAGGATGTTGAAGAATTCACATTTATGATTGTTCCATCTAACTGTAGCCTTTTGGTCTTTATATAATGAAGCAATTAGTGAAATCAGATGTTTAGGAAAGCCCATTTTGATCATTGTGTTGAACAGGTGGAGATGAATGACGCTGTCAAAGTGCAAAAGCTGCTTTTTCAGTGCTTTTTATTTTCTCTCTGAGTATTTGTAACAAATAACATGTCACTTGTGCCTGTGTTGGATCTGTAGCCTGCCTGGCAGTCAGATAGTTCTTCTGCTGTCTAGGGCTTCAATCTGTTGAGAATAATTATTAGCAAAGTCTTGCTGGCATGGCTGATTAGGGCAATGGTTCTGTGGTTGTTGCAGTCTTTGACATTGCCCGTCTTAAATATAAGTCATAAACCTGCACATAAACCCAATATGCTGGTAGAGTTTTCAGGTTTTACCAGACTTATGGGTTTCATGTCTGTCCTCATAACATTGCAGTGACATGTACCTCTCAATCTGTCATGCCCCATAAAGCCTCCTAAGAAAATACCACGACTGCTGTCAGTATAGCTTACAAGTACTTAAAAATTCAAGTATCGGGTAGCCAAGACCAAGGTTTGTACATCACTTGTGTGCCAGCAAGGTCCCGAACCTTTACACAGTACCCAGATTCTGTGACGTCTGTCTTCAACAAAACGCTTTCCTCTATCCCCTTCACTTGTCATCGAAAAGGTTTTCTCTACCTTGACCCAGCCCAAAGTAAGCTTCCAGATATCCCATCGAAAATTGCCAGGGATGCTATCAATCTGACTGCAGACAAGCCCATTCCCTGCTGCCAGTCTACCAAAGCAGGACATCCACTCACCACCAAGGCTGCAAATGATCTCCAGCCATCCCTTCATCCCACCCAGAATAGACCCATGCACCACAAATCATTCTAATTTTTGTTCAAGCGCAGTTCAACTTCCTACTCCATTTTGGACCTTTTTTTCAACATTGTGTTTCAAAACTTAAGTGAACATGTTCAGCCCATTCTACAACATTCAACCTGCTTTAAACATGTGGGTCGTACTTGTAGAACAGCAGCTAGTCAGCCTAGTATCACATTATTGAATAATAATAATTATTAAAAAATCACTGAATATTTGCATAACTGTAGACTGAAGCACTCCACTTGTCACACTGTTCTTATACTTTATGTATTTGCTGTTCCAGCTTTTGTGCTGCCTCATTGATTACCCCATGCTGCTCATTCTGGCTTCACAACACACACCATCAATCCAAAGTTCATTGACTCAAAGCCTCAGTTCTGGAAAGCCATCAGAAACCATTGAGATGTCAAGCTGCCATGTAGAAACCCACCAGAGGAGACCCTGCACTGCTGCTAGGTCACTTTGGCAGAGTTCCACAATGCTTGTACTGATCCATTTACTAAGGAGAATTCCCTCTAAGCCCCATACTAATGACAGTAATTGCTCAGTTGTGGAGCCAGAGTGACAGACTCCCCAGTGAGACCACCACCATGATTCTCCAATAACAGCTCTTCATCTACTGACACTTAAGAACCTAACTTGAATTTACCTTGGGCATGGAAAGGCTGGAGGAAAACAGAACTGAGGTCGCCACTAGATATGGGTATGAAGGGACACAGAATAATGATTGATGCTACAAGGTTCCATCTAGGATTGAGATTGTGTGACATGGCTGTATTCTACCTTTCATAACATAGTTATTACTTATCCCTGGTGAGATATGGACACATACAGTGTTGGTCAGGAAATTTGATATGACACATTTGTAAAGTGGATGATACTGAACTGTGCAACCCCAGACTTTCCAGTTCTTATACTTTTTTAAAAAAAATAATGAAAGGATCCTTACCCCATGTTTCATTTGTTTTTCAAATGAAAAGATCTTTACCAGAGTCAGTTTGTTGCCATCTTGACTCCAATAAAGATAATTTCATTATATAGACTAATAGAGTGACAGAGTTGGGTACCAATATATACATTTTCTTATTTGTTTTAGTCGTTCTTTCAATTAACATGTTTTGTCTTCCCTTGTTACAATCGCTCTGAAGTGCAAGGGAAGATAAAACTATGCACTTAATGTGCTTATGAAATGCAGTCTCACTGTTGACTGTTGTTACAGGCAGCTGCGAAGATGCATGAGTTGTTCGAAGAGGTTCTCAGGGGACGAGATCTGTCCAAAGCAGGCATGTTGTTTTCACTGGAGGACAAAGACATCGAGGAAGATTTGTCCCAGGTGGTGCAGGGCATTCACACAATTGCAGACAGCGATGAGTATGAGATCAGTGATAATGATCAGAGTGTGGTTGAGATCTGTATCACTCGAGTGAGCACTGCTATAAGGTGAGAATTTTTTCTTTAGTTTCATTTTATTTTCTTGTACTGTATTTTTCTTTTTGAAAGAAAAAATGTGAGATTATATAAAAATGACATGGAGCATGCATGTGTGTATGTGTGTGTGTGTGTGTGTGTTGCGTGTGACTCTTGATTTAATTTGTACAAAGAAACTTGTCCTGGTTTTTGCCTTTTTCTTTTGTTAATGGGTTAGCTATTTTCTAACTGTGACAAATGTAGCAACAGTGCCTGTGTGTGAGTGAGTATGCTTTGTGTGTGTGTGTGTGTGTGTGTGTGTGTGTGTGTGTGTGTGTTATGTACATGTTATGTTATACAGTTGTTGATATGCAAGTTGTTTTCCTCCATGCCCAAGAAGACTTAGAAATCGGCTTAGCTTCAACAGAGCTCTGTGTGTGTGTTGTGCGTGTTAACCTCAATTTTAGGTCTTTTCACACTGATTTTGTGTGTGTGCATGTGTGTGTAGTGTGTGTGTGTGTGTGTGTGTGTGTGTGTGTGTGTGTGTGTGTGTGTGTGTGTGTGTGTGTGTGTGTGTGTATTTCAGAGAGACTGGGAGTATAGAAAAACATTGCCAAGCCCTGGTAAACCTGTTAGCTATGTGTGAAAAACATCGATTAGCTCAGGCCAACAAAGATGAGGATCCACCACACGCCAAAATCGCTTCTGACATCATGAGCTGCTTGTTTATGGTATGTCTGTGCATATGTCTTTAAACTCTTTTTTAATTGCTATTTTCTTGTTTAAACTCTCTTTTTTATTATTTTCTCGCATGAATGATTATTACGATTGTGTGAGTGCAGGTGTATGAGATTCAGAGGGGTGTGTGTGTGTGTGAGAGAGATTTTTAATTTTAATGTGTTTTTAAGTTTCATTCTTGTGAAGCAGTTTGAAGTGTATTATTTGTATATAATAGTAGCAATATTCAGCAGTTTGATGGTAGTTGTAGCAGTAGTAGAACTAATGTGTATATTTTGGGATTTGACAGAAATTATTGTTGTTGGTGGTAAGCTTGTTATTATTACAATATCATTATTTGTGTTGTTGCATTTTTTAGTATATATTTGTATTGTAGTGTCTGTGTTGACAGTACTACAACAAGTCAAACGTGATGGAGCTGGCCATACCTGCTGCTGTCAAACTCTTGAACTGCGACAACCGGGATTTATGTCGCAGTGTCTCCAGTTACCTTTCTTTGGCTGCCATTGACAATGTAGACTTGCTTGCGGAGCACACAGAAATCATTGTCAGAAGTGTGCTCAAAGGTAAAGCCTTGTGTGTGTTACTTTTCGCTCCCACACTCTATCAGATAGCTGCTTGCCAACATTTTTGTACATACATTTAATCCCTGAAACCTCCTCCATTCAAAATATTAGTGTGTTAGGAGAGAAAACTTGTCCACACATTTTGTGAGACTCATGCATATATCTGTTTACTTTGCTCACACAAATGCTGAATTCCGCTAAAACCATGTCTGGCAAACATATTTTGAAGGTATACAGATTCAGAGTGCCATAATCTCCATACCATCCATCTGACAAGACCTTTCAACATTGCATTTTATTGCTTTGCTCATGTTAACAAGTTAGCCTCTTCAAGTTTATTTCTACATGTTTTTCATAATGTAGAGTTAGTGTGGAATGTCTCATTACTCAATGGCTGTAAATTGTGAGGAAGATCTACATGCAAGACAACTGCTCTACCTGGTGTGATGCTGCCTTAAGTAAACCTAATTAAGGAATGTTTTCCCTTGATCATTTTATTTTTTATAACATGTTTGAACCTGAGAAAATCACAAAATTACATTGAAAATAATTACAACAAAAGTAAAAGTTAGAGTGTAAAGGGTGCTGATGATCTGAAAGAAAACCCCCATGGGGATGCAAGGGGCTCTTTCAATATAAATAGTTTCCCTACCCTTTGGAAAGTTTGTGCTAAAAGTTTCCTCTTTTCTGTCACTCTCTTTGTCTTTGCCTTGCTTCTTTGCTTTCTATCATGTTTTCCTGTCATTTCCTGTTTTGCTGGTCCATTCATCTGTAATACTTTCTTAGGATTGATAATTGGATACATGTATAGATTGCATTTTGGGCTTAAAGGAATGTGATGTGCAGATGCAGTTTTAGGTAATTAAGGCTAGTTTTATGTATATTTTAGTGTCCTTAATTATGTTTATATTTGTATTTAGCCTTGTTTTCTTAAACCCTCTGCTGATACATTAGGCGCATTCATCAGCGGCAGGGGTTTATCCTTAGATTATGTGTTTGAATGCATGGATGTACATATTTAATTTTCTCTTTTAGATATTTTTTTTTCAACAAGGTGTTGTGTATTTTTTTAAATAGTTTCTGCCCTGATATGCCTCTGTGCAGTCAGATGGACTTTAAACAATAAGAATAAATAAGAATCTGTAATTTTTAAAACTGTGATCGGGGGACTTTCTTGGCACATGTATTACAGGTGTCCACTTATGACTGGGATCCTGGTTTGAAAACGCTCCTGGATCTTTCACATTTCGAATGTCTGTTGAAGGGTGGTGGTGTGTGTGTGTGTGTGTGTGTGTGTGTGTGTTGGGGCGTGCGTGCGTGCGTGCGTGCGTGCGTGCGTGCGTGCGTGTGTGCGGTGTGTGTGTGCGTGTGTGTCGTGCGTGTGTGTGTGTGTGGCGCGTGCGTGATGTGTGTGCGTGCAGTGTGCGTCGCATGTGCGTGTGCGGTGGTGATGTTGGCGAGCTGATGATTTTATCAACTGTTTTTGTATAGCTTGTTTGTTGCTGTTTGTTGTTTTGTATGGTGTGTTTCTGTATATCATCATCGTTAGCATTATTATTGTTGTTGTTTTGATTATTTTTCTAGGTAATTACATGCTGGGCCAGGTGTTGCCCCAGATCTATGTGCAAAACCCCTCACCTGTTCATCAACACCTCTCTGAACTGGTGGGGGTGTTGGATCAATGTGATGTCAGTGACCGAGTCTACCTGCTTCAGCTGACTGGTGCTGTGGCCAAAAAGGAGCCCAAGGTAAGAGTAACAATAATTCATTGTATTGATCGCTCGACTGCTATATTTTTTGACATCCAGTGTAATCCATATGCCAAGGAAAACATTGTCACTACCACATACACTAAACTATTGTAGCTTTCATATCTGTGGCATTAGGTATAACAAGTTGTACTTTCAGATGATTTGTGTAGTGATTTCTTGAAATTACAGCGTCATTGTAATATTATGTGAAAATTCTTACCAAAAAAACCCCCAAAACAGAGAAACAAAAACAACAACAACAAAAAACAAAAAAACAAAAAAAAACAAACAAACAAAAAACAAACGCGCAAGGAGAAATGGCTCATCCGACAAAATCTGAATGTGCTCAGATTGTGAATGACCACCTACTAGATCACTTATAGCTGATGTGTTACAAACAGGAGCTGCCAATGAGCACACAAAATAGCTTCACCTGGTTACATTGACAGCTGCCACTACACCCCCACCATAACCCTTTTCCTCCCCTTACCAATTGTAGTACTTCTCCCTGTATTTGGCGAGTGACTTCACACTATTGGGATCATGTACTTAACACTTCGAAGGTACTGGCTAGTTGCCAGAGTCCTCTGTGGCCACAAAACCATTGTCACGTGTTTGTAGGTTCAATTCTTGCAGTGTCCGCTCCATACAAAGCACATGTCACAGCAGCAGCAAGTAATTACCACTGTTTTCAGTCTCTCCTTAGAATTGTCTTCAGAGTCATGGTACAGTTGGTTATAGTTTCTTGAATCGCCTCAAATGCTTTTACAGGTCAAAAATGTGCAAGCTTGCATGGCAGTACTGGCATCATCATTTGGGTGAAAACCAGTTTTTATTCTTGGGAAAATAAAACCAGTTTAGTGAGAGGTGCATAGATCATTGAATCATATAAGGGAAGCCAGTCATTTTGATGAACCCTCTGTGAAACTGAAAACACCGGTCAGTGCTTCTCTCCTATTTACACAATGCTGAAACAGGTATTCTGTGTTTGTAGCCTAAGTCTTCATAGAAGACTTTGAGAGTGCTGTAGTTTTTATGTTGGCAGCAGTCAAGAGGTTAAGACAGCCCTGCAGTATGGGAATGCCACTCAGGACTTTGGACATTGTATAAAAGTAAAAAACTAATGAAAATAATGACATAAATATTTGGGAATGCAGATTGGATACCCAACTCCTTACTCAGTTTGGTTAACCTTTGCCACCTGCACCCTATCTACCAACTGCAAAAACTTAACCCTTTGACTCCCTCACCCTATCCACCAGCTTCCTGCAGGAAGCTGGTGGATAGGGTGAGGGAGTCAAAGGGTTAAGTTTTTGCTCTTCCAGCATGGTTGACAAAGAAGGATGCTGTTGGGCAGGCTGCAGGAGTCAAAGGGTTAAAGGATTCTCTCGGTGATGATCACTTAGCGCCTGCAAATAAGTACCCAAAAAACAAAGAGATTACTACCACTCATCCAGAAAAGACAGACCCTGTCACACAGTTAGTCACAACGAAAACCTTGGAAGAGTTCTAGTCGTTACCTGCTCAACAGTTGACAAACTTCAGCCAGAATCCTTTATTTAGACATATATATTGTTTGTTTTGTCTCTTTTCATGTGTTTTGATATTTCCCCTTTCTTTGTTAGAAGCTGTTTGTGGTAGAAGTAGAGCTACTGCCTCCAGGTGTACATTCATGTGCTTGAGCTTTGAGCCTAACTGGTGAAAATGAGCCATACTTGATAAAGGTCATTGTGCTGAACGCTTTCCCCTGTCTCGTTTTGTGATTTATTTTTTCTTTTATTATTTCTTTTACCCCAATGTAATTGATACTGGTGGTTAACAAGAGCAAGAACAAGATGTTTTATTTCAAAAAGAGTCAGCACAACTACAAGAACATGTCTCAGTATTGATCACATGGATGCCGTATGTGTCACATGCATGCTGCACACACACTCACACTCACTCACACACACACACTCACGCACGCACGCCTGCAAGCGCGGACTCGCTCACACGCGCGCACACACGCGCACACACACGCACACACACGCACGCACGCACGCACGCACGCACACACACACACACACACACACACACACACACACACACACACACACACACACACACACACACACACACACACGTTCAGGAAAATTGCTGCACATTAGCATTTTGAGTTTTGGCTTGGATAGATGAAACATTGACTTCTATTAAATTTTGGAGACTGATCAGTTCATAAACCCAATTATATGGTTCAAGACATCGATTTGTGGCAGATGCTTGTAATGACCATTCATGAAGATATTTCTTACTGATCAGTGAACATAGTTTTGACTTAGTTTTTGTATTAAAAACATGGTTTAAACCTAATGTTATGAAAGGTGTCTTAATGGCTAATGTGATATGTCTTGTGCATTGGCTAGTGGCTGTGTGCTTTCACCTTTTGCATTCAGCCCACAACCCTGGCTAGCACTGCTGCTTGCAGCTCTGTGAAAAAGAGAACAGAGTGCATAAGTCTCTCTCTGTCAGAACATAGTTTTTCCATCAGCAAGCCCTTTGTAGCATGCTTCCCTGTAGTGATCTATGGTAATTGAGCAACTCATGGACTCGGGTTGATCTCTTGAGGGACTTGGAGGGGGTCTGGTCCCCTGGATGTGCCCACCGGCATGTGGACGTGCCCTAGCGTTCACAAACCAGACCCCCAACTACGGGTAAATAGTACCAGTGCCTTGTGGGTGTACAGGAGAGACTACAGCTAAGGAAGTAAAGCCTGCCAGAAAATCTCCACTGCCTTGTAGTCATTTCTTCAGAGACCAAGGCTAAGAGACTAAACCCTGACAGAAAATCACCCGACACTGCCTTGTGCGTAGTCATGGGAATGAGAAAGGCTAGTGTAGAGTCTGTACAAAAAGTGATGGAATGCAACAGGAAACCACTGTTATATCATCCTAGGTAAATTATGGCCAGACACGCAAAATGAAATTTCAAGAATAATGTGAATATGGGCTCCACAGGAGCACCTTTTTTCTGGTATGGGAAGTCATGATGAGCAGGTGATACCAGACCGTCGTCAGGTTACTGTGATCAAATTCAAAGGTTGTAACATTGTAACTTGGAACATAAGAAAACATTGATCCAGAAAGGAAAATTACTAAATGTCAGGATAGAAATGGAAAAGTCGAACATCAGTATTTTAGAACTAGGAGAGGTGAGGAAGCAGGAATGATAAAATCAGGCAAGCATAAAATTATGTATTCTGGTGGGGACACATATGAAAGAGGGGTAGGCCTCACAGTGGACAGTGACAAGTCAAAGTCTATCAAAGAATACTGAGCTGTGTCAGACTAAGTTTCACTAGTTAGATTGGAGAGCAAGCCATTTGATATCAACATCATCCAAGTATATGCATGAACATCCACTAGTACAGAGGAAGAAATTGACATCTTCTATGTAGAATTAGAGACAACCAAGCTCAGTGTAAATCACAGGACATTACAGTTATAATAGAAGATTATAATGCTAAAGTGGGACAGGAAAAAAGTAGATGATGTAGTTAGACCTCATGGCTTTGGCACAAGAAATGAAAGGGGAGAGAAACTTTTTGAGTGGGCTCAAGTAAATGAATTCATACTAGGAAATACTTGATTTCTGCAAGCCAGCAGAAGTAAAATGGACTTGGATGATTCCTGAGACAGCACAAAAAATCAGATTGATTACATCTTGATAAACAAGTGACTTAGAAATTCTTTACTGATAATAAAAACATTACCAGGCGCAGACTGCGACAGTTACCACAATCCTGTAATGGGAAAATTAAAGCTGAAACTAAAAAGAAGAAAAAAATTCAAAATAATATCAGACTTAATTGTGGACTCTTTAACTCTTTCACCACCAAGTTTCCCCAGAAATGGCACTCCTCAGCGCCAAGTATATTTTGGGCAGCCCATTTTGCAGCGCAGTATATATTTTTAAAAGCTTATATCTCAAAGACTATTGAAGATTTTCATTTACTTTTTTTTTTTTTGCTGTGTAAAGGGCAGATGTTGTATATGTATATACGAATGCTTGCTTATGTTTGTGTGCTTGATTGATTATTCCACAGATAATCTTATTATAAAGAAAAACAAACAATTTTTTTTTTATACGGTTTATTAGTTGTACTACTGACCTTATTTAGTGAGTTGTGCACCAGATATCATTATAATAAATGAGGAAAAGCAATGGAAAATCTACACACAAAGTGAGCTGTCTGCTTATTCTACTCGGAGTGGTAGACAGTGCGTGTCACTTTGCAGCCATTTTGGAGAAAACGCTTCGTGGAAAACGTGATGTAAATTCCGACAGTTAACAAAGCCATACTTCGGCCTTACTGCTGAAAAACTAGGTTGCTGGGTAAAGTTTGAAAATAGCACTGTCGCCTGCATTCACCAGTGGGGCTGACAGAAGGTTTGTACCCGCGTGAAAAGTTATCATTTAGCATGACCCCTCCAAGTCGCACAAATGCGACCATGGCGGTTGTGCAGGAAGTCGCTTGATTGCGACCATGGTGGGAAAAGAGTTAAGACAGGTGAATCAACTCATGTAAATTTTAGTACATCTGTTCAAAACAAATTCAGTGCTCTTGAGGATGTTGGGGACAGTGAGGAACAGTGGAAGAGTTTGAAAATCCGTTAAGTGAAACTTGTGAAGAAATCTCTAGAATTGAAAGAAAAGCAGATAAAGACTAGATGACAAAAGAAAGTTTAGGCTTGATGGATGAATGGAGGAATGTGAAAAGAAAAGAGGAAGAATACAAAAATCAGGAATAAGTACAGTGAAGCTAAGGAAGCTTAGCTAGAAACAAAGTGCAAAGAAATAGAAGACCGACACAAAACAGATTTTAAGTTTATGTACAGAAACACTGAAGAAATTGCCCACAGGAAAAAGGCATGCACATCAACTGGTTGCATAAAAAATCTAAAGATGGTACGTGTTTATGGAAAAAGACAAAATATTAGATAAATGTGGAGAATACATTGAAGACCTTTTTGGCAATGACAGAAAGAAGGAAAACGTCATAAGGAAGATCGTTGATACAGTGACAGAAGATGAAGTTAGAGCAGCATTGAAAAAGGTGAAATGGGGAAAAGCCCCAGGATCAGACAATATTACTATAGAAATAATTTAGGCTCAAAATGAATTCGATATTGAAAAAATAACAATTTTCCTAAATGAGGTCTTTGACACTGGAAAATCCCTAAAGATATGTCAACATCAATTTTCATTGCGCTTCCAAAGAAAACGGGGCTATAGAATGTGAACCCCATCGTACAATCAGTTTTATGAGTTATGTGACAAATATTCTATTAAGAATAATCATCCTCAACAGTGCAAAAAAAGTAATTACCACATTATCAAGGAAATCTCTGGTTTAATTCTGATTGTAGTCAAAAGAAACAAGCATGCAAAAGAGCTCAGTGTTGTGTACTTCCGAACACCACCAGCAGACAGCATTTGGGCTCATCAAAAACTCTGAGCAAAACCCAGCCATGTTTTTAAAACCAGTAAACATCAGTTGTGGTGGAACTTCTGCTCCAAACTCACATTATAGGCCTACATGGGAGGCAAAGCTTAGCAAAGAAATTAAAGGGAGTAACATATAAAAGAAAAATAAGATGATTAAAAAGCTAAAACTTCCTTGGTTTCAGATTAGATTAGCACAATGCATATTAGAGCAAATATTGTACTGAAGGAAACAGGTGTTAGAGCTGTTAACACTTGTTCATTTTGTAGAAATGAACAGGACAGTTTGCGATACATCTTTTGATGATGAAGAATATTGCAGACCTTTCGATGACAACTTGAAATTTTGTATTTATGAATGTAATTCAAAGATGATGTACTGCAAATAAATTTATAAAGAAAGTACTTAAAAACAGTTTATGATGTTGAAAAACGTGTACTGGTAGCATATAGTAAATTTATAAATCGGTAGTTTCCATACTGCAGGCGCTTATTTGCTGCAAATAGGTAGGCCCTATAACATGTAATGTGTATGAATGTGTCAGTATGTTGAGTTTATTATCTATTTTTCATAATTTAGTTATTTTTTTTGCATTTTATAAAACAAAAATCAAAGATTTCCAACCAGACAAAAAACAAAAACTGAACATAGGTAAAGCATTCAGCATTCATAAGCATTACATACATATTACGATCGCATTACTTGTTACAAAGAAAGTAATACAAAACAGACAAAAGAAAAGAATATGTTAAAACAGTAAATCCATGTCCTTTTCTTCCACTAGTTTGGGGGAAATGAAAGAGTTGACTGTTTATTTTGTCAGTTGCTGGAGGAGCACATTGGGGCTTTGTGCAAGTGTCTGAATGCTCCCATCATTGCTCCCATCATCCTCACCACCTTTGTCGACCTGGCCTTGACCTCCCCAACATGCTTGCTGAGCCATCGCGTTGCTATCATGGGGGCAGTGAAACAGACGCCAGCTCTGATCTGTCAGGCTGCACAGATTATGGGGGCCCTGGGTACTGTTAGTGAGGTGAGTGAACGTTAAAATGTATAAAAATCTCTTGCCTGCACATTGACTGGTTTGTGCCAACACAGATCTTCAGCCTCCTCATGAACCTTTCATCAGTCAAGATTTTTAAAAGTCATTTTTTTACTGCAAGGCAGAAAATCAGCTTCTCATTTGAAGCATGAAAAACGTTTTCTGACCTTCATTATCATCATCATCATGTGCCCTGTTACACAGTGTTGGAGAGATTTTGTCCATTATGGGAAATAAAAACTACAATGAAAGCATCAACATGAAGTAAATTCAGTGTAATGTCATATGTTATCTCCTACCTTTCCTAGAGGAATGAGATTAAGATGAGATTCAGTGTATGCAGCATTTGTAACCTACATCTCCATGTATTGTCCACAATGAGATCCAGTATAGTATCTGGTAGACCAGACAAGTCTGGTCAGCAAGACTAAAGTGTACTTTCATCAGGACAAGACCACCTTCCCTAATCTACCCTCACCCCTCTTGGGTGGTCTGTCTGTGTAATGATGCAAATGTGTCTGTATATCTCAAGCCTATTGCTTATATAGTTTGTTTTGTTAATTTGTTACTTGTTAATTTTTTGTTTTTGTTTTTTTGCACACATCCTTGCTAATGATTAAAATAGCGATTCTGGTGGCACATGGATAGGGTGGGCTTTTTCTCTTCAGCCATGTGGCACATGTATGTTTTCGCTTGGGTGATGTGTTATATTCTTTGTGGGGTGGTTTTGGCAGAAGGAGGCAGACATAAAAAGAACATTAATGAAAAAGATTAGGAAAAGACAAGCAACATTTATAGAACATTTCATGAGGCAAGAGAAATTAAAGCACCTTGTCACAACAGGAAAGCTGGAGGGGAAAATTTCACCAGATAGACCCAGGGAGAAAATATTGGATGGATTTGCGCAGTGAATGAAGACAGAGAGGGTGGGAAAAGTATTTGCAGTGACGAAGGATAGACTCGTATGGAGGGCCATGATGGCAGGGCACATGATGATAATGACGATGATAGATTGTCCAGCTGTCGCTGCCATAGAGTAGGTACTGGCAGCCTAAATTTCAAATTAGAAACAGAGTTTTAAGACCATACAACATTGACAGGCATATCAAGACAAAGAAAACAAAACAAACATTAAGTGTAAAGAAAACGAAACAAAAATTGTCTAGTTTTATTGGTTCCTGTGATATGATCTTTTGCATATTTAATTTTACGTCAAGAAACGTAAACATTGATTTTTTCCAAAATTGGAGACTCGCAGAACATTTTGTAATGGACATAAAACTGTCAAAAAGCATTTTCCAAATCCATGTGTAACAGACAGTTAAAACCACCAGAAATATTACATCTGTAGGAATGAGAAATGAATAGTGACATGGCAAACATGGCAAAAATCCAAATCTGAGTATCGCGGAATTGCAAGAATCTCCATTTTCAGCATGTCCCTGTAGCCTAAACTTTAACCAAGAGGTATGCTTCAAACTTTTTTTTTCTGTAGAGTATATATCACATTTTATTGTGTCAATTTTTTCTGAGTTGTTCAATTCATTGGTTCATGATAAATAAAGCGCCCAACTTGCTAAAATCACTAATTTTCATGGCGGTTTAGGGGTAATGTCATTTAAACACTAATATCTCAGCAACTACTGGAGGGATTTTCATGAAATTTTTTGTACTTTGTATTTGGAGCAATATGTACAAATATTTAATATGTTCCAAAATGTATACTGGCTTACATCAGGTTTTTTTTCATCACTGTCCACAATAAAAAAAATCATAGCAAATGACAGTGTCCACACAGCCACTTAAAATTTTTTTTTTTTTTATTACCTCATTTTACACCACAAGATATTTATTTCCACCACTGTACTTTAAAATAAAGAAAAATGGCTGTGTAACATTGTTCTACTAGTTTTACTGGCATAGAAATCCACACAAAAAATGTTATTAATAATAAAAACTTTTTTTTACCAAAACACTGTCTCTTGTCAAGCAATCATGATCGGGGGGAAGGGGGGGGGGGGACTTGAACATCAGCAGAACATGGCTTGTAGGTGGCATACACTCAAGGAGGAAGCTGCCCACATTCTTCTTTTCAAGTGCATCTGCAAGCTTGACAGCAAGAAATGATAAGGGTTCCTGTTTCCTCACAGCTGCATGTACTTCGGGACTTGATATTCTTCTCAAACAAGGTCATGTCAATAATAACAAGTCGGGGCAAAGGCTGCTATCTCTTCCCATGTCTTGTAGCAATCTTCCCTCAAGGCATATAGCTGGAGAAGAAGTTTGTTGGTTGTGGGACATTTGGTCAAGGTCTTCCGCCTGCCTCTCCCCTCAGCCATCAGTACTGACCTCATGGTGTTGTAGTTATCATCAACTGAAAATATGAAAGATTTAGATTTTAAGTGTATGTTTTTTTTTTCTTTTTTACTCTACCGTTAATTAAAAAGAAGGGTGTGTGTGTGTGTGTGTGTGTGTGTGTGTGTGTGTGTGTGTGTGTGTGTGTGTGTGTGTGTGTGTGTGTGTGTGTGTGTGTGTGTGTGTGTGTGTGTGTGTGTGGGTGAGAGAGGGGGGAGC
Organism: Monoplex corrugatus; assembly: GCA_030674185.1. Classification (NCBI taxonomy): domain Eukaryota; kingdom Metazoa; phylum Mollusca; class Gastropoda; order Littorinimorpha; family Ranellidae; genus Monoplex; species Monoplex corrugatus. The sequence continues at coordinate 35,191,150 of JAPXFY010000015.1, forward strand.
AGGGGCATTTGCATAATATATGTATTTTATACATATAACATGACACACAAGTGCTTGCTGCAAGACTTAACATAAGACACAGGTACTTGCTGCAAGCACCCGCATTGTTTTTTAATCACAATAATATGACAGTAAGCACTCAAAAAATTAAGAAATTCTGTGTGAATATGGGGATTAAGCTTGGGGTGTAGGAGTGGAGGTAGACAAATATTGTCGCGCACACATACATGATACAATACAGGCATAGGCCTGTAATTTATTATCATTCAGTCTATAACTTACACTCGCTTGCACACATGTATACACTTTACTGTCATTCAGTTACAACATAAAATTTGCATATACACACAAACACACAACACCACACACACACACACACACACACACACACACACACACACCACACACACACACACACACACACACATTTTCATTTTTAATGCAATTAGGCTGCTAGTTACATTGATTAACAAATACACATATATACTTTATTATTATTCAGACAACAATAAAGATTAAAGCCTTTCATCTCTCACTCTTGTATGAACATGATTTTTAGTTAATAGATTGATTAAATTAACAATGTTCTTTGTAATTCTGAAGTAGATCAAATAAATGCATGTTTGTGTTTCACCACACACACACACACACACACCACGCACGCACGCACACATGCACGCACGCACGCACGCACGCACGCACGCACACACACACACACACACACACACACACACACACACACACACACACACACACACCACACACACACACACACACACACACACACACACAAAAACACACACACACACACACACACACACACACACACACACACACACACACACACACATACACAGAGGAGCTGGGAGGGGCAATCTGATAGTGACCATTTTTTCTAAACTGGTCTCACCTGTCTCACCTGTCGGCGTCACCGGGAACAGTGTTGGCCGCTGCACATGATGTCCTCACAAGTTGCCTCCAGCACTCTCGATCTTGGCTAAGTCTGACCACCTCCTGGAGTTTCTTGCCACTGATGTTTGTGATGTTTCTAGCAAGTGATGCAGGTGGCCGTCCTCTGTTTCTCTTTCCTTCCACTTTACCTTGGAGGACAGTGGACATCAAGTCTGTTCTCTAAACTGGTAAAAGAATAAAATGCTTTTGTTATTGCACAATGAAAACATTCAACAGTTCTTGTGACTAAGTCATGTTGATATTACATGCTCTGCACAAATGCATTTAGGCTGTTAAATTCTGGAGCTTGAAATGTGTCACTGAGACACATGTTTAAAACCTTTAAAATGTAAATCAGTGCTTTTATCATAAAACCTGAATAAATCAAAGACCAAACTACCCAACTGAAAAACTGAAAGTTGGTTCTCGATGGTTCTGCAAAGCCATTTCCTGTTTTACGATCATGAGTAAAATGTAAGATGTTGCCTGTAATCAGTGAAAATGTACCATAACAGTAAATACTCAAACAAAACTATGCATATTTTTGTGTAATCAAGTCTTATAAAATACACAAGTAGCCTACAATTAGAAAATCATACGATGCATCAGAACATGAAGGCTCTCTTACATTGGAAGACCTTGCTATGTTCGATCATGTCACTGATTCAAACTTCGAAGTTACAATCCTTTCTTTCATCAGATTAAAGAAATAAAGCACATATTAATGGAAACAGCCAAAACTACTTACCAATATATTCTTCATATATGGAAATGGCAGACGGCAGCAAATTTGTTCGTTGCACAGCAGACAGCAACTCTGACGTCATTGTGGTTCAAAGTGTGAGGTTTTTTCTTGAATCAACCAATCGGGATCCTGACTTTAAACGGATCGTGTGTCTTGCCCACATCACTGATTGAGCTCATTTGCATAGAAATGTAAAGTGTGAATCTTCAACTTTTCTGGTGATCAAAAACATGTAAATCAATTTTAGATTTTCCATGATAAATTTAATTGAGAAAATTTGGGTAATTTTCAAAATGAAATTTGACTGATTTATTATGCTGGATACTTCACATTATAACTTAGCTGAAACGAAAGGTTAGCTTCTGCTTTTTCTTCAGAACTCAAAACTGGGTTAATATATGCAGTGGGCATCACACAACAGACGATTTGCCAAGCGATCGAAATTCGAGATCGCAGACAGTGCCGTGTGGACTTCACCACGGCAACGTGACACGGCTTCCAGTGGGCAACTTTCAACTTAATTCTCTCCTTTTCAGTCGCAACCACAAATAAAACGACCACATCATTTGAAAGCAGAAAGATCATTCTTTATTAATATGTGATTTTTTTTTTTATTCATTGTTTAAAAGTAGTTTAGAAAATACAGCATGTGGAAAATTGGAAAATTTTGCTGCGTTTGCCAACTTTCCTCCACTGAGTGAGTGCTTCTGCCGGTATCTACATAGAGGACATTCAATATTCTCACACTGTATACTGCAGTCTTGTGTCTGTGGTGATATTGTTACTTTCTCATCTTTAAGTGTCTGTGCATGTTTCCAAGTGCCTTTGCATTTCTGTGTAGGCCTACCTCTGTGTGTGAGTGATGAGAGATAAAGAGTGTATCCATATGTGTACAGTACAGTACTGTATTTTTCACACTGTATACTCCACTCTTGTCTGTGGTGATATTGTACTTTCCCATCTTTAAGTGTCTGTGCATGTTTCCAATGCCTTTGCATTTCTGTGTCACTCTCTGTGTGAGCGATGAGAGAGAAAGAGTGTATGCATATGCGTACATGAGTCTGTAGCTGTGTCTGTGAGTATGTCTGTGTGCAAATGTTTCTGAGAGTCTTTAAATGAATGCGTGTGTGTTTGCATCTTTTTATTGATCTGTACATATGTAGGCCTATATGTATTTATATATCTATCTGTCTGTCTGTCTCTATCTATCTATCTATCTGTCTGGCTGGCTGGCTGGCTGTCTGTCTGTCTCTGTCTGTCTGTCTGTCTGTCTGTCTGTCTGTCTCTCTGTGTTATATTATATATATATATAATATATTATATATATATATATATATATATATATATATATATATATATATATATATATATATATATATATAATATATATATATATATATATATATATATGTGACCTTCCCCCACCAATTCAGTCTTAACTCGCAGTCAGTCGAACAGCACTAGGAGCTGAAAGGTGACTGAGGGTCTATCTTGGGTGTTTTGACTTTTTCTCAAAATTGATTTCTGTGGACTATAATCTATCCCCCACAGAATTTTCTTTCTTGAAAAAGTATCACTAATCAATTAAAAATGGTATTTATTGTAGCAAAAAGAATGCAATTTCTTACCAAAAGTAGGCCTACCTATTTTTGTCTTGTATTGCGAACTGTAACCTGTACAGAACTCCCACATGTAATATACTGACAGAAAGCACTTTGGTGCACCTTTCAGATAATGACAGCTAAATTCAAAACAAACCATTTCAAAGCCACCAAATAAAGAAATTTATGGAAAATGTGTAGGAGAGTAGGCGTACATAAAAAATTTTAGAGGGTGTTTTCTCAAAATGGCTGTCATACAACTTAATGACTTTAAACATAAGTAACGTCAGCATTTTTTTTTTGAGTAGGTACAAGCTTTATTCAAGTACCAAAATGATCAGCAGAATGTAGGCCTACACTTTCCAGTGATATGTAGGCCTATATCTCAAAATATCCAAAATGGTAGTTAAGACTGATTTTGTGCTGGGAGGTCACATATAACGTATATAGGGGCCTTATAACAACAACAACAACAAAAAATATATATATAGGCCTATATATATATAGCCTATATATAGGCCTATATATAGGGGCCTTATAAAAAAAAATATATATAGGCCTATACAGGCCTATATATAGGCCTACATATAGGCCTATATTTATATATATATTATATATTTAGTGCATTACTGTGTCAGTGTGTGCTTCTGTACATGTGAGCTCGCATTTAATGTGTTAATAGTATGTTACGGTATATTTGTGTCTGTGTACATATTTGCTGTGTGTTTGTACATTTTGTATAGTGTCAAAGTCTTTCTGGATTTTTATGGACTTGGGACCAGAGTGGTCCAAATTATGAAATACTAGAAGATTTCTTGTTTGAAACAAACTTTAAGTAACAAAATGTATTTCCATAAACTGAACATGAATTTGATGGTAGTTTATTATCAGATTTTGGCCAAACATTTTAGCATATGATATTCTGTTCAGTGCATGATTCAGCTCCATTACCTCCAAGTACATATAGCCAAATAATTGGACTACTACAATTAGAAAAAGAATTAAACTAGTAAGTGCATGTATCTCACCTCTTGAACTGAATAAGATTTAAGTCATTTGCTTAAGATGACTGGAAAACCGATCACTGAAATTTATTGAGATTTGTTGATTTTAGGGTAACTAGCGAATTAAACACAATCATTAAGTACAGAAAGGAAAATGTATGGCTTGACCATTCTTTCTCAGGTCATTCCTGCACAAACTGTGTGTTATGGCCAGTGTTTTTTTTAAACTTAACTATTTGGTAGACTGACTCTGAGAACATAAACTGTCCAGCTGTCTCATAATGGGCCTCTTGTTCAGAAACTTCATCCTTTCATTCCCGCACCATAGTAGGCCTATATGGAAGTCAAAGGTTAATAATAATAATTAATATTCAGCATAATTTGATATGGCAAGACACTGTTAAGTTTGAAAGATATTAATTCTGCAAAATGTGTACAGATTCAAGGAATCCAACTTGCTTAATTCTATCACAACGGCCAGTGCACACTGTGGCAAGTTCCCAGCTACTAGGCCGTCGGCATTTGTTTTCTTCACTGCTGAACACACCCTTTTTACTGCTTTTTTTATTTTACAGCTTCTAAAGAATGATTAATGGCGAAGTATTTGATAGTAGTGTACCAGAAAGCTCAGAATGTGATCTTTGCGGGCATGCTATTTTCAAATAAGAATTTCCAGCACTTATATACACTGTTGCAACAAGAAGAACATAGGTCATGGAGTAGGCCTATAAACCAGATGCATGCTCAAGTCTCGGTAGCCTACTGTAGTAAAAGTAGGCCTACTGTACTGAAGTCTAGAGGAATTTTTGAAACCTCTCTCTCTCTCGCCCTCTCTCTTCTTCTTCTTCTTCGTCTATCTCTCTCCTTCCTCTTTCTCTTTCTCTGTCTCTCTCCTTTCTCTTTCTCTGTCCTCTCTCTCTCTCTCTCACATACACAGAGCGAGCAAGCGAGTGAGAGAGAGAAGGAGAGAGAGAGAGAGGAGTCAACTTAGATGGTACAGTTTATAATAACTCGTGAATTCCCACGCCTAGTAGGACCTAGAAGACAGTTTATCAAGGAAGACAGTGCCGACCTAACACATGGTATATTGGAATATCCTGGGCAAGGGGTCATTTCATTCTATTATCAGCTGAGCATCAAATGTAAAGCTACACCAACTAAACAGACACTGTCCCTTAGCTAAAATCTTTTGCTAAACAGTAGACCTACTGGTAGTTGTTCTGATTATTCTTTACAGTGAGAGCTGTCAGAATTCTTAGAAAATTTGACCGGCACTACATGGCTGGTGCGTCTGTAGGGAACAGCTGCCTTACTGGCGCCAGGGATACGGTCGGTCACGAGGGAACTGTTTCTGCACCGGCTCCCAGTGGTCGATCTGTCATGCAAATGTTAATGTTAGTAATAAGGCATAGTTGTTAGGGTAGCTGTACCATACCCTATGCTTGCTCTATGGTTGTTCTGTTCAGTTTTGTAGTGGTGGTTTTGCTTCTTTTCTGTTGGGAAATCAGATCATTTGTGTGTTTTGACTGTTATGTTTATATCTTATGTTCCACTGTGTGTGTATGATAAAAAGAATAGGCTACTATATTTTTAAAGCCATACCTCTTGCAACATTGATACACACTTGTGTTTGCATACATTGTGCATGTTGTGAGAAGGGAAGGTGGAGATGATCCAGATACGGTAAATCACTGGATTTGAAAGACTTCAAACATGTTGATTGAATATACCTGATACCTTCTTATTATATGTCCTTAACTTCACAAAGAGTAATTGGGCGCTGCACTAAAGGATTGTTCATTGCATTCCTCTAACTATGTCGGTTGTGTGCCAAAGCCTGGGTAAGCTATCTGCAGATGGTTTCTCTGTCCATTCTACTGTGTTGTCAGCCTATCATTTTTTCTGCCTTCCCTTCTGTCTCCCTACCACAACAGTTCCATGGAGGTTTCATTTTGCAAGGCCATTGGATCTTTTTACATGATCATATCAACATAGGCCTACCATAGTTTTCTTTTGTTACATGATGTCAGTAGATGTTAATATGTCCAGTTTGCTGCTTGATGGTTTAGTGCACTTGTTCATTGGTGGTATAAGTGTATCTAATGCTTAGTAGGCCTATATTACAATGATATCGTATTTCTGTGGCTTGGGTTCTATTTTCTGCTGTGAGGATCCATATCTCGCTTACATACAGAAGATGAAAAATTCCAAATGAAAATGAAAAATATCTGGTGTTTCATGGAGATGTTCTTGTCCTTCTGTACAGGTTTCAGCCTTGAAAGTGCTGTTGTTGTCTTTGCTGCTTTCGAGAGGATTTGTGCTTGGATTCCTCATTGCTAATCATGGATCCCTAGTAAGTGAATTGTGTAACAGTTCCTAGCTTCAGTCCTTGGAGAGTTGATATCAGTACGGTAGTGGTGGTGGTGAGATAGATAGTCATCACTTCGGTCTTTTTGGCGTTGATTTCCAGGCCACGTCTTTTTGGTGTTTCATCTTGTCTTTAAAAAAGCTTGGCAAGTTCTTGCTTTCTGCTTGCCAGGCCACCGATGTCATCTGCGACGCGAAGGTTTGTGAAAATTCTTTCTCCAGTGTTGAAACATGAGCTTCAGGTGTGTCAGTCATGATCTGCTTGAGAATTACATTGAAAAGTTGGGGGTACAGAGGGCAACCATGACAAACTTAAGTGACCTATGTAACCACTCTCCAGTAGCACTCGTATGTAACCACTCACCACTAGCACCCTGTGTAAGTTCTGCATTGGTTGCTTTGGAGTATGATTGCTTGATGGTGTTCCTAAACTTTGCCCAATGTTAAATTTCTGCATTGTGGCCCGAAATGCCTCTTGCCAGACTGTCAGATGCTTCCTGAAATCAATGAAGATGTGGTAGTACTCTCTGTGGTGTTAGATGTGCATGCCAGGTATAAAGTGTACAGTGTGGAAGTTTGTATTTGTGTGTGTGTGTGGTGTGTGTGTGTGTGTGGTGTGTGTGTGTGTGTGTGTGTGTGTGTGTGTGCACATGCGTGTGTGTGTGTGCATATTCATGATAGTCATTCTGCAGAACATGAAGACCAGCTCGCCAGAGTTAGGGTTCATGTGCAGATTAATAGTGCCTAACCACAATTACTTGGTATTGTCTTGCATGGCACATACAGACAGCGCACGCGGTGCTGCCTGTGCCCTTTGACCTATTGTGGAAACTGGGATTTAAACCATAGATTTTCCTCATTATGCGTTACATTTGTAGCAAGTTCGGTAGCCAACGTATTATTCAGATGTGTTTACCTTATTCATTTTAGACTGCAAAAATTTCCCACTAGCATTACCTGTTCCCAAGCAGTCTGTACTGGGAGTAGACTGTTATTAATCAGCTTCCAGAAAACTGTTTTTTTTTTTGTTAATTGTAAACATAGGCCTATCGAGTGATAGATTTAGTGAATAGCTGAATGTTGGTTTGTTACACTTCACTGCTGCCCCTCTGCTGTGATTTGCTTTTCTTTTTATCTTCCTGTAGTTGGAATTATGTAGTCCCAGAAAAATGATGCGAAATTCCAGGAAAATTTGCATGCAAAGGAAAAGGAGCTGTCTGTCTCTGTCCACAGGCAGGAAATTTGCCTGCCAGTGTTGATTGAAGCTGTGGCTTTCCTTGGCTACGGTATGCGAAGGTTGTAGCTATGGAAGCCACAATGCAAACTCGAGCATCGTGATGATCATTGGCATTCAAAATATGCAGAAAAGCTCAGTCCAAAGGAGAAATAAAGATATTACTGAAAAATTGTGGATCTGATGGAGTTTATCCACGTGGCATTTTTAGACAATTGTGGTCTACGTCTGTGCATCCGAGCTGTCTTCCTGATGCAGATTAAAGTATATCGGCATTGTGAGTTTTGTTTACAAGACGAGCGCTTAAAATGAGGAGAATTCAGAGCGTATTTTTGTCTGTTTTGCTTTGGCAGATTAGGGGAATATGGGACCAGAGTTGATTGTGATAATACTGCCCGTTGGAGTGGTTTAATTTTTGCATGTGTTGAACTGAAAACAACTCCAACAAGTTTATGGTTTTGCTGAGATTGTGCACTACAAAAAGACTATAATGACAAGAAGCAGAAAGAGTAATTTGTTGATATGACCAGATTACCTAAGCATATGTGTGTTTGTGTGTGTGTGTGTGTGGTGTGTGTGTGTGTGTGTGTGTGTGTGTGTGTGTGTGTGTGTGTGTGTGTGGTGTGTGTGTGATCTGTCTGTGTGTTCATGGATGTGCATCTGTGTGTGTGTGTGTGTGTGTGTTAGATGTTTTACATAAACTCTGTGTGTGTGTGTGTGTGTGTGTGTGTGTGTGTGTGTGTGTGTGTGTGTTTACATTTGTTTCCACAGCTGTCAGTAAAAGATAGTTCAGTTTTTGTGATTGAAGATGATGTTTTGGTCTTACAAGGGACATGGATTGTGTGGCAGCATGCTTACAACTGAAAAAAGTAATACTGGTGCCATTTCTTTTTATGAAACAATGGGACATATGTTAACAAGAGCACATGACATTATCATAATCAAGTGCTATTATCTGTTCTTCAGCATGATTAAACAATAATTCTGGCTGCTGAGAATTTTGTATTTTCTGCAGACCATTCCCATCACATGTTCAACATAAAACGGTAAGCATGCTGGATTACTTGTTGATTCAGTTTGTAATGCACTTAGTAGAAGTTGACGTTTTGTAAAAGCAGGAGTTTTTACTTCAGCCCCTTGCATGGCAAATAGTTCAAATATTTCAAAACTACCTGCCAAAGCAGTATCATTTGAGAGGCAACTGTTTAAATATCCCCACTGTTTTTGTCACTAATCCGGCTACCCTATCATTTGGATGTAAAAGAGATATGTTCCTGTGGTGTAACTGATATGCAATATTTGATTGTGTTATCATGGTTGTAATGTGACCATGTCAGTGCACTTGTGTCTGAACTAGAAGACCTCAAAAAATATTTCAAAACAGTAAATTATTGATGGCGCCATTGCCATGGATATGCCTTGAACTGAACTGGCAAACTCATGCAAATAACTAGCTCTATTTGGCCAAATGACCAGTGGTTTAAGCCCGGATCACAGTTTATCCGAGGTAGGTGAGAAAAAAGAAAATCAAACCAAACTGACAGTGTTGTAAAGTCCTGTAAAATAGGCCTACTTGTATCATCCTGATCATGCAAAGATTCTAAAGTAATTTCTTTGCAAGCAAGTCTTTTAGTGCCTGTCTCAACTGTGTATTTTCTTGAGTCAGTCTGTTCAGTTCATCTGTCATTAACTGTTCTGTCTGTGCTGTGAGGTTGCTCATTTGTGAATCATCTGACAAAATGTACCAAACTCATCCCCATCACATAGCAGTGGTGAGGCTGTCAGTTATTTCAGTTGGTCTCATTTCCATCATCAGACTGAATATGTCTTCCAAGATGTAGGCCTACATCACCTTCCACATCAGTGATTTCATCAACAGTTCAGGACGATTTTTTTCTGACTGTTATCATTTCTGTTTGATTCTTTTTGTACCTATTTTCTTTCACTTCTTTCTGGTCCTCATGTCCAGGCTTCAGAGATGGTTTCCAGCTGGGATTAGTGATATCCATAATGCAAGACTTCACTCATATGGACATGAATTATAAGACATCATTAACAAAACTTAAACTGAGTGTGTATGTAAAATATACTGTGATAAATAAGTTCCATAATTCAAAGTGTTCAGTTGACTAATATTCACGGGCATGTGAACAAACCTGGTATCCAGTGTAATATAAAAAGGTTTGAAAATAAAGTTCTCCAAACTTCAAAAAGTTGGCTGTGTATTTATGTATATTAGGTATTGTGCATATGCACATGCATACACACACACACACACACACAGTGCACACACAACACACACAACACACGCAACACACGCACACCCAGGCATGGACATGCACACACTTGAAATGGAAACAAAACGGTTCAGTGTTCTGTGTAAAAGAAAGCAAATAATGAAGCTTACGTCTGCCAATGAAAATGATTATTTATTTACATGGGTTTATGACATGAACCAGATGGAAGGAAGGGTGGGGAGAAGGAAAGAGAGTGTGTATGTGTGTGAGACAGAGAGAGAGAGAGAAGGAGAGAGAGAGAGAGAGAGAGAGAGAGTATGTGTGTGTGTGTAAGTTGTGCATGGATTCGACAAAGCCGACACGGACCACTGTACAGACTCGCAGACGGGACTCGACCATAGGTAAGGAAAGGTAACTCTGTCGGACTGGAGTGACGTCATCTGCACACAGGCATTGTTGTGTATACGTTTGGCAACAGTGCAGAAAATTAAGAAAGAAAAAAAAAAAAGAAAAAAAAAAGGCATATATATATATATATATATATATATATATATATATATATATATCACACACTATATAATGATATACACACACATATATAATGATATACATGTATATATAATTATAGCCAAGAAAATTAGATTATAACTATAGCTAGAAGATAAAGTTAAAAAAAAAACAATTAAATTTTGTAAGATAAATGAAAGAACAACTACTTTGATTTGTTGAAAAGTAGGCCTAGATCTAGAGAGAAAATTTTTTGAAATGCAGGTCAAGATGTTTTGCAGAGGAGTGGTACATTGTTTTCCCCATTATGGAACACACATGCACAGGATTGAAAAGCATATCCAGACAATTGTCTGGTATAGAATCTTTCCCTGATTATGGAGCACACATACACTATCCTATTTACTCCTGCAACATTTTGTTCATCTTAAAATGCTCTTGCTCTCAATCTCCTTTGTGGCGCATGTCCCATAGTTTGCCAAAGCATACTTTGTATAAGATTTACTTAATTCTTGAGATAAAACCTAAGCCAACAAAATCACTGTCAAAATTCCACTGTTAGTGAAGAAAATACTGATGGCAGTTGTGTTAATCATTAATGTGGTCACTGCTGACTTCACAGAATTATCAGAGATATTGAATTTTTGAAGATGACAGCATACTATGATCTTGAAATCAAAAATATTGTCAGCTTCTCGGTGATATTTCCTGAGCAACGTACCAGGGATCACAAATGTTTAATAATAAATATTGAAAAAAGACATTACTCCAACCTGTGTGTTTTTTGTTAGTTTGTTTTTTGTCAGATGGACGTAGAAAGCTTATGAAGAATGTGATTCATGGTAGCTGAATTTCACAGTGGAAATAAAATAATTTGCATTATGTTTTTCTGTGTTTTTTCAAAACCTAAGTGCAGTGTTAACAAGGGACTTTCAACCTTTGTCAAGAATCTTTTCCCCCAGCAGACAGTTTATGAGTGAGTGAGTCGTGCCCTTAGCAGAAAAACTCTGTAAATCATGACTGTGTTAGCTGCAGTAAAACAGTAGGCCTACATTGAAAACATTGTGTGACATTAGCATTGCTCCACAAATTACACACTGGTCTTGTATGTGGTAAACAGGTCTGTATTACCCCATAAACAGGCAAGATATTCAAAAACGTTTTTAATTTGTTTTCAGCAGTAAATACTAAGATATATATACACACACACACACACACACACACACACACACACACACACACACACACACACACACACACACACACACACACACACACACACATACAGAATTAAAACAATCATGAATGGATTCAAGAAGGCCAAGTATGACAGAGCAGACAAACTTGTAGATGTTACAACTTGGGAAGACAATTCCATTGATGACATCAGGACCTTGTCATCCTTTATGCATCTGATATTTCTACCATTTGTGTATATCTGTCATTTTCATGTCCACCTTATAAATATGCTGTATTTTGATTTTAAATCAATTGGGGATCGTAATATGAAGTGCTGTATAATGTGTAAAATGTAATATACTCGTAAGATACATTTTCTGATTGTCAGTGATAGTCATCAATTGATGAATCTTTATGAGGAAAAAAACCATTGCAAGAGGGAAAAAATGATAGTAAAGCTAAATCAAAAAACACTGTAAATAAATAATTGGGAAAAAATATTTTGAGAAAGAATGTGAAAACTTACTCTGTATAGTCAGTACTGGTCCTGTGTATTCTCCTCCTCCTCCTCCTCCTCCTCTTCATCATCATTGTCATTGTCATTGTTATCACTGACTTCGTCAGTGTTATTCTCTCCATCCAGTACTAATTCCTTCAACTGCTGGAGATATTCTTCATCATCATCATCATCATTCAGGTAATTATCTACGAGAGTGTTTAATTCTTCTTCATCAGGATCGTAGAAATCCTGTTGTACATATTCTGGCTCTGGTTGAAAATCGTCATTGTCATCATTGTCATCTGGTCTCTTGAAGCACGTCTGTTGATCTCTGGATAACATTTTTGTGCAGTGTCGTCACAATATCTGTAAAATCAGACATATGATACTGTATATCAGAAAGTAATATTCACTGACTCTTGAGACAAAGCACTGTAAGAAGACAGACATCTGGTTCAGAGAATTTAGACAAACTCAAAACTGAATGAAGCCGGGACAAGAAGACATACGTCAGAGATGTCTTGTGCATATGCTGACTGACAGTTTGTGTTGATCAAGGAGACAGTGGTCACATGGAAATAAACAGGTCTTTGTAAGTTATACTGATGGAGTCAATTTTGAGTCTTTTTATTACTTTCTTTTTGTTCTTTTTGTTTTGTTGCCTCATCTTCCCCACTGCTGCTTTGTCAGTATCCCAGCACAGCTCATTTGTGCTCTCCAGCACACCTCCTCACCCTCTGAAATTGAGATCAGCATAAGAACAGGGCATGAAGGGCCACAGAAACTGTGGAACATTTGACAATGCTTTTGAAAAGGGACGAAAGTGAGGATTGTCAGAGCCACACTCACATGAGTCCAGACTTATTCAGTGATTTTTTGTTTGTTTGATTGTTTCTCTGAGGAAACAGGAAAGGCCCAACCTTCAGTAAACCAAATTATATACATATTTTGTAAATAATTATAATTCAAATACATAAAGCACAAAGGATAATGATCTCGATACCACATTGATCAGTGGTTGTATGAGTGGTTGTGTGGGGGTGTGTGGGGGTGTTTGTTTGTATTCACTTGAATGTATAAGTATCAACTTCCTTGCACTTTACGCAGAGGTTTTGTTTATACTGCTTAGATAAATCTATGCATAGAATCTTTTTTTATTGTGCCCTTGGGTCCATGCCCCTTTCCATATATTATTATGCTGAAATTCATGTAATGGACCATATCATCACCAACTTCCCATCTCAGTGAGGTCTTGGCTATGCGGCTGCACAAATTCTCGGTTCACAAGACAGACCCAACCGCGTCTGACTAAGGGATTTTACTCCGGGTACTCCAGCTTTCCCTTCAGACGCTTGGCTGTTGGTTTAGGATGCTTTTCTTCCTATTCCAAGGTCAGACTGGATTTGTTGCACTAGGCACGATCCATTACATCAGCCTTACCTCATAGTTATAGCCCTGGACTCTCTTCAGGAGAAAACAATACAAATATGGCATGACCATTTTTCAAATTGCAGAATTCATCTCACTTCTCCTTTGACATCATATTTGCCTCCCCTCTCCCCACTTCTTACCATTACTCACCAACTTGTTGCCATTTCATTTAGTGCCTTTCTCCAACTGGACGAAGCAGCAGGGAAGTTTGAGTCTTTTCCACATAATTTTTGTATCTGGTGTTTGTAATTTTACGTTTCACAAAGGCCAGTTGGCCGAAAATTTGCGCCTGTCTTGTCTTGTTGTATTGAATACACGTTCTGATTCTATTTTTGTTTTTTTCTGGTTCTTGTTTGCTTGAACGCGGGCAGTCGTACTTGTTTTGGATAACAAAGAATTGATTCAATGCGGCCAAAGTTGGAGTTTTGTGCCATCTATAGGCCCTGCACAAAATCTTATAGCAAAATACATTTTTGTTTGAGGTATTGGGTTTTGGTTTTTGCACATTACAGTTTGGTTTGAGAAATAACACGATAGTCAAACCATTCTGATGTTCTCCCATTTGATTGGAAATTGTTGAATTGTAAATCATTGATTACTTGTGCTCTTGTCATTTGTAAAACTCTTTGCAGACTAAAGGCTGATTTTTTTAGTCCTCTTCTCCCACTGGACGAAGCAACAGGGAAATTTCAGTCTTTTTCTCCTAAATTTTGTATTTGGTTTAGTTTTTAGTTTAGTAATAGGGACATAATACATTAGCCGTTTGGCTATTTCAAGTCCCATCATTTTTCTTTTTCTTTTCTTACACTCGTAGTCAAGGTCTGTCGTACGCCCAGTTTTTTGATGATTCATTCATCATATTCGTATTTAAGTTCAATGTAATGTTTCCAATGGTCAAGCTGGTTTTTAAACGAGTTTGTGTTTTGTGCTCTTTGGTGTTTGTTTTTTGATCTTACATTCATGCTTGACAAAGACCAGTTGGCCGAAAATTTGTGCCTGTCGTGTCTTGTATTAAATACACGGTCTGATTCTATTTTCGTGTTTTTCTGGTTCCACTACCTTTGAAACTAATTTTTCTCAGTGTTGTATCATGAGGAAACAAAATAATCCTAACTCAGAATATGCGAATAATAAACACTATCACTACAGAGTGAGTGTATTGTGATGATCTGCAGTAAATCTATGTCTATTCTCACGCTCACAAAAACAAAATAAAATCAGAAGACGTATTATGTTACCAAAACAAGATAGGAGCCAATTTTTGGCCAACTGGCCTTTGTCAAGCGTATAGGCAACAAAAGACAACAAAGAATAAATGTGACAAACTCAGTGGTAAAACTAATGCGTTTATTCTTTGTTGTCTTTTGTGTACGTTTGACAAAGGCCAGTTGGCCAAAAATTTGCATCAGTCTTGTTTTGTTACAATAAGTAGGCCTACTCGTTCCGATTCTTTTTTATTTTTTATTTTATTTCATTTATGGATTTTTTTTTGTATTTGTGCTTCATTATCGCTGGGAATCATTTTGAGTATGAAAAAAAAAAGAATCAAACAAAGAAGACCAGTTCGATCATTAAATGACGTGACGAGCGGCCGTTGGAATCAGTTTCAGCCATTAACTTTGGAAACTGACAAATTTATTATTGACTGATTCAGTAGGCAATACAACGATCAGTAAACATGCTTCTGTTCGATGCAGAAGCGCTTGGTGTTTGATCAAACGTCTTCAAAGTGGAAGTTTTACTAAAAAACTGAATATGCAGCTCGCATAGACTATATACTGTATGTTTTACTAAGTGACCGTAAGGTCATAGTAAAGATCAAGACATCGGGATGGCACAGATGTGTAGGCCGGTCAATGTTCATAAATTCCTCACAAAGTGCTATTTGGCCCAACTTTGTGACACTGTCATTGACCTTGGCGACTTGACTTTCAAACATATGCATGCGCTACTTCTCAACAGTTCACAACTTTGGTCTAAAGTTGATAAAGATTTGACCATGATCGGCAGAAAAAAAAAACGTAATACTTTGTTGTCCGACGAACAGAAGCCTGTTCAGTCGAATTTCACCGTTTTTTGTTTGTTTGATTGTTGTTGGTTTTTTTTTAAACTAAATTAAAGGAGACTGAAGGAGAAGCACAGTGTATTTAGAAAGAAATTAACAGTCTATCCCAGAACTTGTCGTAGCTGGCAAAAGTGGTCTCACAGAAGTAACAACTTTTAACTAGTTAGGCCTTAAACAGACCCTCCTATATTTTAATTCGAAATCAGAAGACACCTCTGAAAAAAGAAAGAAACAAACAAACAAACAACCGATAAGAAACATTCTCCCACTGTTTCTGCCTGTTTATCATCATCATCTAGTTGTGGGCATGCAAAATTATTACCTATTTTTACTAAAACTATTGCATTAACACTCACAATTTAGTAATATTCCCGTTTTGTTTCTTTATTACTGGATGAAGCCTTTTCCAAAATCGACGCAAATCAGGTCTAAACAATGTTTTCCAAAATCGATGTAAATCAGGTCTAAACAATGTTTTCCAAAATCGATGTAAATCAGGTCTAAACAATGTTTTCCAAAATCGATGTAAATCAGGTCTAAACAATGTTTTCCAAAATCGATGTAAATCAGGTCTAAACAATGTTTTCCAAAATCGATGTAAATCAGGTCTAAACAATGTTTTCCAAAATCGATGTAAATCAGGTCTAAACAATGTTTTCCAAAATCGATGTAAATCGGGCCTCTAAACAAAGAGTCAAAAGCTAAAAAAGGACATGCCTATAAACGTCAACAAAAGCACACTGTAGTTTGTAAAAATATAATTCGAACCTTTCTCTGTGAAAATACAGTTCGAACCTTGCTTTGTCACTGCAAGGCCATCAGAAAAGTTAACGTCACTACAAAAGAATTATCACTCTTTGATGGGCAAGACTGAACCGATCTGAGAAATCATGCCATATTTGGATGATGGCCACCACGTGGAACTGTAGCACATAATCACGTGTCAAACTTCAGCGGTAATTTCAAAGATCAGAATGAGAGACTCGAAAGTACATCAGTTTACACACACAAAGGCAAAGAAAAATACGAATCAGACTTGAGAGAGACCTCCATCATCAATTGTACTAACCTTGGATGTGGAAAATACGGACACAGAGCGAGCTGGAAAAGATTTTTCTGCCTTACAGGTGCCAAACAAAGCAAGGAGAGTGACACACCCACAGGAGATCACTGTTTATATACTAAGATAGTGCTCTCTTACTGCTGTCTTAAAATGCGCACTAGAATATAGTCCCTCGAGTATAATTTTGATATAGTGAGTTTCGATCTTCAATATCATAGATTCACAGTTTTGTAAATGGCACAGAGGTATTTCATTTACAACCGTTCTTGTTTTGGTGGTTTGTTTTTACGCTAGTAATTTTAGATTAAATGCAGATACGTTTATGAACTACAGTCCCAAGGGAGGGTAGTGTTATCTCCCTTGCAATAGTTCGCCCAAACAAACGAGAAAAACAGACAAGGAAACAAATTTGACATTCTACTTTGCATTTGCCGTACTTTTTAGTATAGAATATGGTAATCGTTTTCTTTTTATTAAATAGGCCCCTATTAGAATTTAGGAGAAAAAAAAAGGAATTCTTGGATGGCTTCCTGTTGTGGCTAACACACAAAGACATTATAAATGGAACACTTCTAGTGTGAAAATGACTTCTTACTGCCACGCTGTCCGAAAATGCGTATAATCTGCTACATTCGTACACAAAAATGTTATCGAAAGTGTTAAAGGTCAGCTTCTAAATTTTCTTGTAAAGAAACTGGGCTGCAAATGCTAAAGGGTAAATTAATTAACGATATTTATTGTTATTGCAGTGCTTGCTAGTTTTCTTTTCTGTCAAGTCTTCTGTTATTGCTGTGATTGTTCTTTTGCATTTCTGTAAAGTCTTCTGCAGAATGCATGGAGAGGGCAGTAGATGTGTTAAGTTGTCTTTGTCCCTCACTGCCTTCAGCCAACACCCAGACCAGGACGACCTGATGATACAAGGAACTGAAGGTCATATTAATTTGCCAGCAAAATAGATTATATTCACTCAGAAACTCACTCAGTGTGCTAGAACAGTGTGGGACCTCTCCTTGCATACCTGACACACACTCATATTTCATGTTGTAAACCGAAGGAAGAGGAAGAACTGGTAGTCAAGCACATATAGTGGACATACTCAAATCTTCTATGGCATGAGTTTGAAACCAGAACGATGTCAATCCATTAATCATAAAGGGTACGTAACAAACACAAGACCTCCAACAAATAATTTCTCATGGCTTGTGTAAAAAAAGGACCTTCTACGCTAGTTAATAATGATAATAATAATAATAATAATAATAATATTAATAATAATGCAAAGTTGATTCTCTGTTCAGTGTCTACAACTAAAGCAAGAAAGGGACATCATGTTGTTTGAAACCCCAAGCCAGATTAGCAAAAGAAGTGAAACATTTGAAAAACGACAGCTTTGTAACTCAAACTTGACCCCATTATTTTCTCACCAAACTGCTCGTATTAATGAATCGGACCCCTGCCACTCCATGGCAACAAATGAGGTCTGAATGCTTTCCTACGCACTGACTCTTCAAATGACTCATGTTCCCCACCTCTTGTCCTGGATTACCTTATTAACGTGAACTGGCTGAGATTGTAAAGGAGTCTCTCAAAGTGATTCTTTGTCTGTGCTTACACCTTTGTACTCTATCTGAATTTTCAAAGGTGGGCTTCTCCACAGATTTTCTTAGCAACTGAATGTTTTATGTTCGTTCTCATTGTTTACATTTTCCAACTGACTCTTCACTGGTACCTTCATTGTTGGCTGAATTGATTGAGAGGCCCTGACATGCCACACTATAATGTATGTGCAGGACCAAGGTCCATATTTCATTTTGCGTATCAGTTTGAGACATACAACGTTGGAGGGCTGAGCTCCAGTGGTGGCCTTTAAATTAGAAGTATATCATCAGATCTATCACTTCATAACAAGAGAACAAGATAACAAGATTTTATTTTAGCCCAGTGCACAGACATAAGGAAAATGTTTTGGCTATGCATACAATCACACTCACACCTCACACCTCACAACAATAACAATATTCAGCATCATAAAAGACAAATTCGTCGGTCATCCACGGAATTGAAGAAACACACTCACACACACACGCACACATGCACATACATACACACACACATGCGCGCGCGCGCCCAAATCGGAGACACCTTAGCTGGCCACTTTTGGTTCTGCCCTGCCAGCTTATTAACAGCGCGCATCTGTCCCCCCCCCCCCCTCCACTCTCCACACCACCCGTCCCATGACGAGGCACAGGCACGCATTGAAGTATGGGCCTATAGATTGACCTAGATTCGAGTAGGGCTACTCTGTGCCAATATCAGTCATTCCCTACACTCAGTCCCTCCCGAAAGATAGCAGCAGTTACAAAGCACTGCTGTAGAGTGATGGACTCTGGTCAAACCTGCCTGGCTAAAAATAACACTCTCAGGCGATGCCAGCTGATGGAAAGGTAACTAACTAGAGGGTGCCAGAATGGCTGGGAAAATGCAGCCGTGACTTACGCAAACACCCAAACACGCACTCACGCACACACACATACACCCCCACACACACACCCACACACATGCCCACGGGACTTAAACAACATAGGGTGAAAATTATTCTCTTACATTCCCTCCCTCTCCTCACATGCGCAAGACTAAAAACCAAAAGATAGCAGACAGCAACTAACTCCGACACCATTGTGGTTCAAAGTGTGAGTTTTTTCCTCGAATCAACCAATCAGGGTCCTTACTTTAAACAGATCGTGTGTCATGCCCACATCACTGATTGAGCTCATTTGTATAGATAAGTAAAGTGTGAATCTTCAACTTTTCTGGTGATCAAAAACATAGAAGTCAATTTTAGATTTTCAATGATAAATTTAACTCAGAAAATTTGGGTAATTTTCCACATGAAATTTGACTGATTTATGTTGGATACGTCACGTTATAACTTAGTTGAAACGAAAGGTTAGCTTCTGGTCTTTCTTCAAAACTCAAATCTGGGTTAATGTATGCAGTGGGCATCACACAACAAACGATTTGCCAAGCGATGCGAAATTCGAGATCGCAGACAGTGCCGTGCGGACTTCACCACGGCATTGTGACACAGCTTCCAGTGGGCAACTTTCAACTTAATTCTCTCCTTTTCAGTCGCAACCACAGATAAAAGAACCACACCATTTAAAAACAGCAAGATCATTCTTTATTGATATGTGATTTTTTTTTTTATTCATTGTTTAAAAGTAGTTTAGAAAATAGAGCATGTGGAAAATTGGAAAATTTTGCTGCATTTGCCAACTTTCCTCCACTGAGTGAGTGCTTCTGCCGGTATCTACATAGAGAACATTCAGTATTCTCACACTGTATACTGCAGTCTTGTGTCTGTGGTGATATTGTTACTTTCTCATCTTTAAGTGTCTGTGCATGTTTCCAAGTGCCTTTGCATTTCTGTGTAGGCCTATCTCTCTGTGTGAGTGATGAGAGATAAAGAGTGTATCCATATGTGTACAGTACAGTACTGTATTTTTCACACTGTATACTCCACTCTTGTCTGTGGTGATATTGTTACTTTCCCATCTTTAAGTGTCTGTGCATGTTTCCAATGCCTTTCCATATCTGTGTCACTCTGTGTGAGCGATGAGAGAGAAAGAGTGTATGCATATGCGTACATGAGTCTGTGGCTGTGTCTGTGAGCCACATATATATATATGTGTAACCCTCCCCACCAATTCAGTCTTAACTGGCAGTCAGTCGAACAGCACTAGGAGCTGAAAAGTGACTGAGGGTCTATCTGGGGTGTTTCGACTTTTTCTCAAAATTGATTTCTGTGGACTTTAATCTATCCCCCACAGAATTTTCTTTCTTGAAAAAGTATCAGTAATCAATTAAAAATGGTATTTATTGTAGCAAAAAGAACACAATTTCTTACCAAAAGTAGGCCTATCTATTTTTGTCTTGTATTGCGAACCGTAACCTGTACAGAACCCCCACATGTAATATACTGACAGAAAACTCTTTGGTGCACCTTTCAGATAATGACAGCTAAATTCAAAACAAACTATTTCAAAGCCACCAAAAAAAATTTTTTTAGGGAAAATGTGTAGGAGAGTAAGCCTACATAAAAACTTTAGAGGTCGTTTTCTCAAAATGGCTGTCATACAACTTAATGACTTTAATCATACATAACGTCTGCATTTTTTTGAGTACAAGCTTTATTCAAGTACCAAAATAATCAGAAGAATGTACACTTTCCAGTGATATGTATATCTCAAAATATCCAAAATGGTAGTTAAGACTGATTTTGTGCTGGGAGGTCACATATAACATTATATATATATATAGGGGCCTTATAGGCCCTACATATATAAAAGAAAATATATATACATGATTATATATATAATATAATATATATATATATGTATATAGGCCTATATATTTATATATATATATTATATATGCAGTACATCACTGTGTGCTTCCATACATGTGACTCGCAATTAATGTCTTAATAGTATGTTATGGTATGTTTGTGTCTGTGTACATATTTGCTGTGTGTTTGTACATGTAGTATAGTGTCAAAGTCTTTCTGGATTTTTATGGACTTGGGACCAGAGTGGTCCAAATTATGAAATACTAGATGATTTCTTGTTTGAAACAAACTTTATGTAAATTTGTTACAAATGTGTGATATGATAGAGAAATGTTTTCCTGGAAATATACTAAGTTTCTTTGAACATTTAAAGGTCAGTGGCTACAGGTATCAAAATGTATTTCCGTAAACTGAACATGAATTTGATGGTAGTTTATTATCAGATTTTGGCCAAACTTTTTAGCATATGATATTCTGTTTAGTGCATGATTCAGCTCCATTACCTCCAAGTAGGCCTACATATGGCCAAATAATTGGACTTCTACAATTAGAAAAAGAATTAAACTAGTAAGTGCATGTATCTCACCTCTTGAACTGAATAAGATTTAAGTCATTTGCTTAAGATGACTGGAAAACCGATCACTGAAATTTATTGAGATTTGTTGATTTTAGGGTAACTAGCGAATTAAACACAATCATTAAGTACAGAAAGGAAAATGTATGGCTTGACCATTCTTTCTCAGGTCACTCCTGCACAAACTGTGTATTATGGCCAGTGTTTTTTTTTTAAACTTGACTATTTGGTAGACTGACTCCGAGAACATAAACTGTCCAGCTGTCTCATAATGGGCCTCTTGTCCAAAAACTTCATCCTTTCATTCCCGCACCATAGTAGGCCTATATGGAAGTCAAAGGTTAATATTTAGCATAATTTGATATGGCAAGACACTGTTAAGTTTGAAAGATATTAATTCTGCAAAATGTGTACAAATTCAAGGAATCCAACTTGCTTAATTCTATCACAACGGCCAGTGCACACTGTGGCAAGTTCCCAGCTACTAGGCCGTCGGCATTTGTTTTCTTCACTGCTGACACACCCCTTTTTACTGCTTTTTTTATTTTACAGCTTCTAAAGAATGATTAATGGCGAAGTATTTGATAGTAGTGTACCAGAAAGCTCAGAATGTGATCTTTGCGGGCATGCTATTTTCAAATAAGAATTTCCAACACTTATGTACACTGTTGCAACAAGAAGAACATAGGTCATGGAGTAGGCCTATAAACCAGATGCATGCTCAAGTCTCAGTAGCCTACTGTAGTAAAAGTAGGCCTACTGTACTGAAGTCTAGAGGAATTTTTGAAACCTCTCTCTCTCTCGCCCTCTCTCTTCTTCTTCTTCTTCGTCTATCTCTCTCCTTCCTCTTTCTCTTTCTCTGTCTCTCTCCTTTCTCTTTCTCTGTCCTCTCTCTCTCTCTCTCTCTCTCTCACACATACACAGAGCGAGCAAGCGAGTGAGAGAGAGAAGGAGAGAGAGAGAGAGGAGTCAACTTAGATGGTACAGTTTATAATAACTCGTGAATTCCCACGCCTAGTAGGACCTAGAAGACAGTTTATCAAGGAAGACAGTGCCGACCTAACACATGGTATTGGAATATCCTGGGCAAGGGGTCATTTCATTCTATTATCAGCTGAGCATCAAATGTAAAGCTACACCAACTAAACAGACACTGTCCCTTAGCTAAAATCTTTTGCTAAACAGTACTGGTAGTGGTAGTTGTTCTGATTATTCTTTACAGTGAGAGCTGTCAGAATTCTTAAAAAATTTGACCGGCACTACATGGCTGGTGCGTCTGTAGGGAACAGCTGCCTTACTGGCGCCAGGGATACGGTCAGTCATGAGGGAACTGTTTCTGCACCGGCTCCTAGTGGTCGATCTGTCATGCAAAAGTTAATGTTAGTAATAAGGCATAGTTGTTAGGGTAGCTGTACCATACCACTATGCTTGCTCTATGGTTGTTCTGTTCAGTTTTGTAGTGGTGGTTTCGCTTCTTTTCTGTTGGGAAATCAGATCATTTGTGTGGTTTGACTGTTATGTTTATATCTTATGTTCCACTGTGTGTGTATGATAAAAAGAATAGGCTACTATATTTTTAAAGCCATACCTCTTGCAACATTGATACACACTTGTGTTTGCATACATTGTGCGTGTTGTGAGAAGGAAAGGGGGAGATGATCCAGATACGGTAAATCACTGGATTTGAAAGACTTCAAACATGTTGATTGAATATACCTGATACCTTCTTATTATATGTCCTTAACTTCACAAAGAGTAATTGGGCGCTGCACTAAAGAATTGTTCACTGCATTCCTCTAGCTATGTTGGTTGTGTGCCAAAGCCTGGGTAAGCTATCTGCAGATGGTTCTCTGTCCATTCTACTGTGTTGTCAGCCTATCATTTTTTCTGCCTTCCCTTCTGTCTCTCTACCACAATTTCCATGGAGGTTTCATTTTGCAAGGCCATTGGATCTTTTTACATGATCATATCAACATAGGCCTACCATAGTTTTCTTTTGTTACATGATGTCAGTAGATGTTAATATGTCCAGTTTGCTGCTTGATGGTTTAGTGCACTTGTTCATTGGTGGTATAAGTGTATCTAATGCTTAGTAGGCCTATATTACAATGACATTGCATTTCTGTGGCTTGGGTTCTATTTTCTGCTATGAGGATCCATATCTCGCTTACATACAGAAGATGAAAAATTCCAAATGAAAATGAAAAATATCTGGTGTTTCATGGAGATGTTCTTGTCCTTCTGTACAGGTTTCAGCCTTGAAAGTGCTGTTGTTGTCTTTGCTGCTTTCGATAGGATTTGTGCTTGGATTCCTCATTGCTAATCATGGATCCCTAGTAAGTGAATTGTGTAACAGTTCCTAGCTTCAGTCCTTGGAGAGTTGATATCAGTACGGTAGTGGTGGTGGTGAGATAGATAGTCATCACTTCGGTCTTTTTGGTGTTGATTTCCAGGCCACGTCTTTTTGGTGTTTCATCTGGTCTTTAAAAAAGCTTGGCAAGTTCTTGCTTTCTGCTTGCCAGGCCACCGATGTCATCTGCGACGCGAAGGTTTGTGAAAATACTTTCTCCAGTGTTGAAACATGAGCTTCAGGTGTGTCAGTCATGATCTGCTTGAGAATTACATTGAAAAGTTGGGGGTACAGAGGGCAACCATGACAAACTTAAGTGACCTATGTAACCACTCTCCACTAGCACTCGTATGTAACCACTCACCACTAGCACCCTGTGTAAGTTCTGCATTGGTTGCTTTGGAGTATGATTGCTTGATGGTGTTCCTAAACTTTGCCCGATGTTAAATTTCTGCATTGTGGCCCGAAATGCCTCTTGCCAGACTGTCAGATGCCTTCCTGAAATCAATGAAGATGTGGTAGTACTCTGTGGTGTTAGATGTGCATGCCAGGTATAAAGTGTAGCCTACAGTGTGGAAGTTTGTGTGTGTGTGTGTGTGTGTGTGTGTGTGTGTGTGTGTTTGTTTGTGTGTGTGTGTGTGTGTGTGCATATTCATGATAGCTCATTCTGCAGAACCTGAAGACCAGCTCGCCAGTGTTAGGGTTCATGTGCAGATTAATAGTGCCTAACCACAATTACTTGGTATTGTCTTGCATGGCACATACAGACAGTGCACACGGTGCTGCCTGTGCCCTTTGACCTATTGTGGAAACTGGGATTTAAACCATAGATTTTCCTCATTATGCGTTACATTTGTAGCAAGTTCGGTAGCCAACGTATTATTCAGACGTGTTTACCTTATTCATTTTAGACTGCAAAAATTTCCCACTAGCATTAGATCTACCTGTTCCCAAGCAGTCTGTACTGGGAGTAGACTGTTAATCAGCTTCCAGAAAACTGTTTTTTTTTTGTTAATTGTAAACATAGGCCTATCGAGTGATAGATTTAGTGAATAGCTGAATGTTGGTTTGTTATACTTCACTGCTGCCCCTCTGCTGTGATTTGCTTTTCTTTTTATCTTCCTGTAATTGGAATTATGTAGTCCCAGAAAAATGATGCGAAATTCCAGGAAAATTTGCATGCAAAGGAAAAGGAGCTGTCTGTCTCTGTCCACAGGCAGGGAATTTGCCTGCCAGTGTTGATTGAAGCTGTGGCTTTCCTTGGCTACGGTATATGAAGGTTGTAGCTATGGAAGCCACAATGCAAACTCGAGCATCGTGATGATCATTGGCATTCAAAATATGCAGAAAAGCTCAGTCCAAAGGAGAAATAAAGATATTACTGAAAAATTGTGGATCTGATGGAGTTTATCCACGTGGCATTTTTAGACAATTGTGGTCTACGTCTGTGCATCCGAGCTGTCTTCCTGATGCAGATTAAAGTATATCGGCATTGTGAGTTTTGTTTACAAGACGAGCGCTTAAAATGAGGAGGAATTCAGAGCGTATTTTTGTCTGTTTTGCTTTGGCAGATTAGGGGAATATGGGACCAGAGTTGATTGTGATAATACTGCCCGTTGGAGTGGTTTAATTTTTGCATGTGTTGAACTGAAAACAACTCCAACAAGTTTATGGTTTTGCTGAGATTGTGCACTACAAAAAGACTATAATGACAAGAAGCAGAAAGAGTAATTTGTTGATATGACCAGATTACCTAAGCATATGTGTGTTTGTGTGTGTGTGTGTGTGTGTGTGTGTGTGTGTGTGTGTGTGTGTGTGTGTGTGTGTGTGTGTGTGTGTGTGTGATCTGTCTGTGTGTTCATGGATGTGCATCTTTGTGTGTGGTGTGTGTGTGTGTGTGTGTTCATGGATGTGCATCTGTGTGTGTGTGTGTGTTCATGGATGTGCATCTGTGTGTGTGTGTTAGATGTTTTACATACACTGTGTGTGTGTGTGTGTGTGTGTGTGTGTGTGTGTGTGTGTGTGTGTGTGTGTGTGTGTGTGTGTGTGTGTGTGTGTGTGTTTACATTTGTTTCCACAGCTGTCAGTAAAAGATAGTTCAGTGTTTGTGATTGAAGATGATGTTTTGGTCTTACAAGGGACATGGATTGTGTGGCAGCATGCTTACAACTGAAAAAAGTAATACTGGTGCCATTTCTTTTTATGAAACAATGGGACATATGTTAACAAGAGCACATGACATTACCATAATCAAGTGTTATTATCTGTTCTTCAGCATGATTAAACAATAATTCTGGCTGCTGAGAATTTTGTATTTTCTGCAGACCAAAACTACCTGCCAAAGCAGTATCATTTGAGAGGCAGCTGTTTAAATATCCCCACTGTTTTTGTCACGAATCCGGCTACCCTATCATTTGGATGTAAAAGAGATATGTTCCTGTGGTGTAACTGATATGCAATATTTGATTGTGTTATCATGGTTGTAATGTGACCATGTCTGTGCAATTGTGTCTGAACTGGAAGACCTCAAAAAATATTTCAAAGCAGTAAATTATTGATGGCGCCATTGCCATGGATATGCCTTGAAGTGAACTGGCAAACTCATACAAATAACTAGCTCTATTTGGCCAAATGACCAGTGGTTTAAGCCCGGATCACAGTTTATCCGAGGTAGGTGAGAAAAAAGAAAATCAAACCAAACTGACAGTGTTGTAAAGTCCTGTAAAATAGGCCTACTTGTATCATCCTGATTATGCAAAGATTCTAAAGTAATTTCTTTGCAAGCAAGTGCCTGTCTAAACTGTGTATTTTCTTGAGTCGGTCTGTTCAGTTCATCTGTCATTAACTGTACTGTCTGTGCTGTGAGGTTGCTCATTTGTGAATCGTCTTACAAAATGTACCAAACTCATCCCCATCACATAGCAGTGGTGAGGCTGTCAGTTATTTCAGTTGGTCTCATTTCCATCATCAGACTGAATATGTCTTCCAAGATGTAGGCCTACATCACCTTCCACATCAGTGATTTCATCACCAGTTCAGGACGATTTTTTTCTGACTGTTATCATTTCTGTTTGATTCTTTTTGTACCTATTTTCTTTCACTTCTTTCTGGTCCTCATGTCCAGGCTTCAGAGCTGGTTTCCAGCTGGGATTACTGATATCCATAATGCAAGACTTCACTCATATGGACATGAATTATAAGACATCATTAACAAAACTTAAACTGAGTGTGTGTGTAAAATATACTGTGATAAATAAGTTCCATAATTCAAAGTGTTCAGTTGACTAATATTCACGGGCATGTGAACAAACCTGGTATCCAGTGTAATTTAAAAAGGTTTGAAAATAAAGTTCTCCAAACTTCAAAAAGTAGGCCGTGTATTTATGTATATTAGGTATTGTGCATATGCACATGCATACACACCACACACACACACACACACACACAGTGTACACACAACACACGCACACCCAGGCATGGACATGCACACACTTGAAATGGAAACAAAACGGTTCAGTGTTCTGTGTAAGAGAAAGCAAATAATGAAGCTTACGTCTGCCAATGAAAATGATTATTTATTTACATGGGTTTATGACATGAACCAGATGGAAGGAAGGGTGGGGAGAAGGAAAGAGAGTGTGTGTGTGTGTGTGTGTGTGTGTGTGAGAGGAGAGAGAGAGAGAGAGAGAGAGAGAGAGAGAGTATGTGTGTGTGTGTAAGTTGTGCATGGATTCGACAAAGCCGGCACGGACCACTGTACAGACTCGCAGACGGGACTCGACCATAGGTAAGGAAAGGTAACTCTGTCGGACTGGAGTGACGTCATCTGCACACAGGCATTGTTGTGTATACGTTTGGCAACAGTGCAGAAAATTAAGAAAGATAAAAAAAAAAGAAGAAAAAAAAGGCATATATATATATATATACACACACACATATAATGATATACATGTATATATAATTATAGCCAAGAAAATTAGATTATAACTATAGCTAGAAGATAAAGTTAAAAAAAAACTGAATTAAATTTTGTAAGATAAATGAAAGAACAACTACTTTGATTTGTTGAAAAGTAGGCCTAGATCTAGAGAGAAATTTTTTTGAAATGCAGGTCAAGATGTTTTGCAGAGGAGTGGTACATTGTTTTCCCCATTATGGAACACACATGCACAGGATTGAAAAGCATATCCAGACAATTGTCTGGTATAGAATCTTTCCCTGATTATGGAGCACACATACACTATCCTATTTACTCCTGCAACATCTTGTTCATCTTAAAATGCTCTTGCTCTCAATCTCCTTTGTGGCGCATGTCCCATAGTTTGCCAAAGCATACTTTGTATAAGATTTACTTAATTCTTGAGATAAAACCTAAGCCAACAAAATCACTGTCAAAATTCCACTGTTAGTGAAGAAAATACTGATGGCAGTTGTGTTAATCATTAATGTGGTCACTGCTGACTTCACAGAATTATCAGAGATATTGAATTTTTGAAGGTGACAGCATACTATGATCTTGAAATCAAAAATATTGTCAGCTTCTCGGTGATATTTCCTGAGCAACGTACCAGGGATCACAAATGTTTAATAATAAATATTGAAAAAAGACACATTACTCCAACCTGTGTGTTTTTTGTTAGTTTGTTTGTTTTTGTCAGATGGACGTAGAAAGCTTATGAAGAATGTGATTCATGGTAGCTGAATTTCACAGTGGAAATAAAATAATTTGCATTATGTTTTTCTGTGTTTTTTCAAAACCTAAGTGCAGTGTTACCAAGGGACTTTCAACCTTTGTCAAGAATGATATTAAAGCTAAATCAAAAAACACTGTAAATAAATAATTGGGAAAAAATATTTTGAGAAAGAATGTGAAAACTTACTTTGTATAGTCAGTACTGGTCTTGTGTATTCTCCTCCTCCTCCTCCTCTTCATCATCATTGTCATTGTCATTGTTATCACTGACTTCGTCAGTGTTATTCTCTCCATCCAGTACTAATTCCTTCAACTGCTGGAGATATTCTTCATCATCATCATCATCATTCAGGTAATTATCTACGAGAGTGTTTAATTCTTCTTCATCAGGATCGTAGAGATCCTGTTGTACATATTCTGGCTCTGGTTGAAGATCGTCATTGTCATCATTGTCATCTGGTCTCTTGAAGCACGTCTGTTGATCTCTGGATAACATTTTTGTGCAGTGTCGTCACAATATCTGTAAAATCAGACATATGATACTGTATATCAGAAAGTAATATTCACTGACTCTTGAGACAAAGCACTGTAAGAAGACAGACATCTGGTTCAGAGAATTTAGACAAACTCAAAACTGAATGAAGCCGGGACAAGAAGACATACGTCAGAGATGTCTTGTGCATATGCTGACTGACAGTTTGTGTTGATCAAGGAGACAGTTGTCACATGGAAATAAACAGGTCTTTGTAAGCTATACTGATGGAGTGAATTTTGAGTCTTTTTATTACTTTCTTTTTGTTCTTTTTGTTCTTTTTGTTTTGTTGCCTCATCTTCCCCACTGCTGCTGTGTCAGTATCCCAGCACAGCTCATTTGTGCTCTCCAGCACACCTCCTCACCCTCTGAAATTGAGATCAGCATAAGAACAGGGCATGAAGGGCCACAGAAACTGGAACATTTGACAATGCTTTCGAAAAGGGACGAAAGTGAGGATTGTCAGAGCCACACTCACATGAGTCCAGACTTTTCAG
The DNA here is from genome assembly GCA_030674185.1 of Monoplex corrugatus. Lineage (NCBI taxonomy): Eukaryota > Metazoa > Mollusca > Gastropoda > Littorinimorpha > Ranellidae > Monoplex > Monoplex corrugatus. The sequence goes on from JAPXFY010000015.1 coordinate 35,221,027, forward strand.
GGATTTTTTGTTTGTTTGATTGTTTCTCTGAGGAAACAGGAAAGGCTCAACCTTCAGTAAACCAAATCGTATTTTGTAAATATAATTCAAATATATATAAAGCACAAAGGATAATGATCTCGATACCACATTGATCACTGGTTTTATGTGTGGGGTGTGTGTTTGTATTTCCAAACCAAAATCCTGAATGCCTCTTCTTCAAAAGAACTCTTTACAACCATGAATCATCTCCTTGGCACACGAAAAGATTTACCTCTCCCAACAAAACATACAAATGAAGAACTCCCATCTGTATTCTCCAACTATTTCACCACCAAAATACAAACTCTTCGTGACAGGCTTGACAGGACACCCTGTCAACCATGCCCACCTGACCCTTCCTTCTCTGGCACACCTCTTACTACTTTTACCCCAGTCTCACAAGAAGAAATTCTCAACACAATCAGATCCATGTCGTTCAAAACCTGCGAACTGGATCCTCTTCCAGGTTCTGTCTACGCCGACTGTCTCCCTACTCTCCTCCCATTCATCACTGACATCATCAACACTTCTCTTCAAACTGGAACTGTCCCAGATTCTTTCAAGTCTGCTATTGTTCACCCTCTCCTCAAGAAACACAATTTAGATCCAAATGAACTGAAAAATTACCGGCCTATCTCTAATCTCTCTTTCTTGTCAAAACTCCTTGAAAAAGTCGTCCTCAACCAGCTGAACTCTCACCTGTCTGCCAACAATCTCCTCAATCCTTTCCAGTCAGCCTACCGCCAGTGCCATAGCACTGAAACTGCCCTACTACACATTCTCAACAATCTCCTCCTTGCAACTGATACTGGCAAAGTCTCTCTCCTCACACTCCTTGATCTGTCTGCAGCCTTTGATACCATTGATCATGGTATTCTCCTTTCTAGACTTCATCATACTTTTGGCATCTCTGACATTGCTCTGTCTTGGTTCACTTCATACCTATCAAACAGAAAACAAACCGTTCTCATCAATGGCACTTACTCTCAACCTGCATACCTGACCTGTGGTGTTCCACAAGGATCTGTCCTTGGCCCTGTTCTTTTCACTCTTTACACCTCCCCCCTGTCCACCATCACCAACTCCCATTCTATAAAACACCACTTCTATGCTGATGACACCCAACTTCAAGACAGTGACTCACCTGATAATATACAGCGCCTGTTGACTCGCACCACTGAGTGTTACTCGGACATTAAGAACTGGATGACACACAATAGACTTCAGCTTAATGACGACAAAACAGAAGCTATCCTCATTGGCACCCGTCAGAAACTTTCTCAGCTGCCTCCTCTTTCTCTCCCATTATGTAACACATCAGTCCCAATTTCTGATTCAGCTAAAAACCTTGGTGTCTGCATTGACTCTACCCTCTCCATGAACAACTTTGTTTCTCAAACTGCCAGATCCTGCTACTATCATCTCCATCGTATAAAGCTGATCAGGAAGTATCTCTCTGTCGAAACAACTGCAAAACTCGTTCTCTCCTTCATAATGTCTCGCATTGACTATTGCAATTCACTCCTGTCTGGTCTTCCTGCCTCCACCATTCACATCCTACAGCGCATTCAAAACAATGCTGCACGCCTTGTACTCAAAAAGAAAAAAGCTGACCACATATCTCCTCTCCTGGCACAACTTCACTGGCTCCCTGTATCAAAGCGCATACAGTACAAACTAGACACCATGTGCTACAAAAGCCTCAATAACGCAGCCCCCGATTACCTGTCAAGCCTACTTGAGATCTATGTTCCCTCACGTACCCTCCGCTCTGCCTCTGATCCTCTGACTCTTCGCTTTCCACGCACTAAGCTCAATACCTATGGTCCACGAGCCTTCTCTGTTTCTGGTCCACTCTCCTGGAACAAACTTCCTCTCTCAGTCCGTCAGCAACCTACTTTTGTCTCCTTCAAGTCCGCTCTCAAAACTCGCCTTTTCTCTCCTGCATAAAATCCTAACCTCACTCAACCCTCCCCTCTGCAGCCTGTCTCCGCTCGGAGGGAATCACATGGTTATAATATATAATTGTATGCTATGCTCTCTATAATTTTCCATTGCTTTTATTCTTGCTTTTATTGCTTTTATTCTTTCTCCCCATTTATAGCCATGCGTGTGTGTGGGTGTGTGTGTGTGTGTGTGTGTGTGTGTGTGTGTGTGTTCTGTATGTGTGCGTGCGTGTGTGTGCGAGCGTGCGTGCCTGCGTGTGTGTCTGCTTCAGCGCTTAGATTTGATTTTATCAAGATTTTGCGCTATATAAATATTGTAATTATATTATTATTATTATTATTATTATTATATTCGCTTGAATGTATAAGTATTAACTTCCTTGTACTTTATGCAGAGGTTTTGTTTATACTGCTTGTATAAATCTATGCTTAGAATCTTCTTTGATTGTGCCCTTGAGTCTATGCGTTATTTTATTTATGATACTTTCTTTTCCCCTTTCCATATATTATCCTGCTGGAATTCATGAAATGGACTATATCATCACCAACTTCCCATCTCAGTGAGGTCTTGGCTATGCGGCTGCAGAAATTCTCGGTTCACATGACAGACCCAGCCGCGTCTAATGGATTTTACTCTGGGTACTCCAGTTTTCCCTTCAGCCCCTTGGCTGTTGGTTTAGGATGTTTTTCTTCCTATTCCACGGCCAGACTGGATTTGTTGCACTAGTCACGATCCATTTACATCAGCATTACCTCATAGTTATAGCCCTGGACTCTCTTCAGAACAAAACAATACTAATATGGCATGACCATTTTTCCAATTGCAGAATTCATCTCACTTCTCCTTTGACATCATATTTGCCTCCCCTCTCCCCACTTCTTACCATATTTCACCAACACGTTGCCATTTCGTTTAGTGCCTTTCTCCAACTGGACGAAGCAACAGGGAAGTTTTAGTATTTTTCACATGATTTTTGTATCTGGTGTTTGTTTGTTTGCGCCTGTCTTGTCTTGTTGTATTAAATATGCGTTCTGATTCTACTAGTTTTGTTTTTCTAGTTCCTGTTTGCTTTAATGCGGGCGGTCTTACTTGTTTTGGATGACAAAGAATTGATTCAATGCAGCCAAAGTTGGAGTTTTGTGCCATCTATAGGCCCTACACAAAATCTTATAGCAAAATACATTTTTGTTTGAGGTGTTGGGTTTTGGTTTTTGCACATTACAGTTTGGTTTGAGAAATAACACGATAGTCGAACCATTCTGATGTTCTCCCATTTGATTGGAAATTGTTGAATAGTAAATCATTTATTATTTGTGCTCTTGTCATTTGTAAAACTCTTTGCAGACTGAGGCTCGATTTTTTTAGTCCTCTTCTCCCACTGGACGAAGCAACAGGGAAATTTCAGTCTTTTTCTCCTAAATTTTGTATTTGGTGTTTGTTTGTGATCTTAGTTCTTACATTCATGCTTGACAAAGGCCAATTTTAGTTGGCCGAAAATTTGTGCCTGTCGTGTCTTGTATTAAATACATGGTCTGATTCTATTTTCGTGTTTTTCTGGTTCCACTACCTTTGAAACTAATTTTTCTCAGTGTTGTATCTTGAGGAAACAAAATTATCCTAACTCAGAATATGCGAATAATAAACACTATCACTACAGAGTGAGTGTATTGTGATGATCTGCAGTAAATCTACGTTTATTCTCACGCTCACAAAAACAAAATAAAATCAGAAGACGTAGGCCTATTATATTACCAAAACAAGATAGGAGCCAATTTTTGTCCAACTGGCCTTTGTCAAGCGTATAGGCAACAAAAGACAACAAAGAATAAATGCACCAAACTCAGTGGTAAAACTAATGCGTTTATTCTTTGTTGTAGTTGGCCAAAAATTTGCATCTGTCTTGTTTTGTTACAATAAGTACTCGTTCCGATTCTTTTTGATTTGTTATTTTATTAATGTTTTTTTTATTTTTTATTTGTGCTTCATTATCGCTGGGAATCATTTTGAGTATGAAAAAAAATCAAACAAAGAAGACCAATTTGATCATTAAATGACGCAACGAGCGGCCGTTGGAATCAGGGACAGCCATTAGCTTTGGAAACTGGGAAATTTATTATTGACTGATTCGGTAGGTAATACAACGATCAGTAAACATGCTTCTGTTCGACACAGAAGCGCTTGGTGTTTGAACAAACGTCTTCAAAGAGTAATTTTTACTAAAAATTGAATATGCAGCTCGCATAGACTTAATATTGTATGTTTTATTAAGTGACCATAAAATCGTAGTAAAGATCAAGACATCGGAACAGCACAGATGTGTAGGCCGGTCAATGTTCATAAATTCCTCACAAAGTGCTATTTGGCCCAACTTTGGGACACTGTCCTTGACCTTGGCGACTTGACTTTCAAACATATGCATGCGCTACTTCTCAACAGTTCACGACTTTGGTCTAAAGTTGATAAAGATTTGACCATGATCGGCAGAAAAAAAAAACGTAATACTTTGTTGTCAGACAGAAGCCTGTTCAGTCGAATTTCACTGGTTTTTTGTTTGTTTATTTGATTGTTTGTTGTTGTTTTTTTTTAAAGGAGATTGAAGGAGAAACACAGTGTATTTAGAAAGAAATTAACAGTTAGGTCACTTGTATCAATACCTAGCCCAGAACTTGCCATAGCTGGCAAAAGTGGTCTCACAGAAGTAACAACTTCCACCCACAAATCACGCAGCAATGACCCCCCATCCCCCCCCCCCCAAAGTTTTTCGTGCGGTAGTTAGCGCTTCTTACTGACAATGTTAACTACTTAGGCCATAAACAGACCCTCCTATATTTTCATTCGAAGTCAGAAGACACCTCTAAAAAAAGAAACAAACAACCAATAAGAAACATCCTCCCAATGTTTCTGTCTGTTTATCATCATCATCCTCTCGTTGTGGGCATGCAAAATATATTAGGCCTACTTATTTTTACTAAAACTATTGCATTAACACTCACAATTTAGTAATATTCCCGTTTTGTTTCTTTATTACTGGATGAAGCCTTTTCAAATCACAAATCAGACGACAAAATCAGGTCTAAACAATGTTTTCCAAAATCGATGTAAATCAGGTCTAAACAATGTTTTCCAAAATCGATGTAAATCAGTCTAACAATGTTCCAAACGATGAATGGTCAACATGTTTTCCAAAATCGATGTAAATCAGGTCTAAACAATGTTTTCCAAATCGATGTAAATCAGGTCTAAACAATGTTTTCCAAAAACGATGTAAATCAGGTCTAAACATGTTTCCAAAATCGATGTAAATCAGGTCTAAACAATGTTTTCCAAAATCGATGTAAATCAGGTCTAAACAATGTTTTCAAAATCGATGTAAATCAGGTCTAAACAATGTTTTCCAAAATCGATGTAAATCAGGTCTAAACAATGTTTTCCAAAATCGATGTAAATCAGCAAACAAGCCGATGAAAATCGTCTCAATTTTAAACGTGAATAGTCTAACATGTCAAAATCGGCTAAACAAAGAGTCAAATGCCTATAAACGTCAACAAAGCACACTGTAGTTTGTAAAAATATAATTCGAACCTTTCTCTGTGAAAATACAATTCGAACCTTGCTTTGTCACAGCAAGGCCATCAGAAAAGTTAACGTCACTACAAAAGAATTATCACTCTTTGATGGGCAAGACTGAACCGATCTGAGAAATCGTGCCATATTTGGATGATGGCCACCACGTGGAACTGTGCACATAATCACATGTCAAACTTCAGCGGTAATTTCAAAGATCAGAATGAGAGACTCGAAAGTACATCAGTTTACACACAAAGGCAAAGAAAAATACTTATCAAACTTGAGAGACACCTCCATTACAAATTGTACTAACCTTGGATGTGGAAAATACGGACACAGAGCGATCTGGAAAAGATTTTTCTGCCTTACAGGTGCCAAACAAAGCAAGGAGAGTGACACACCCACAGGAAAATCACTGTTTATATACAGAGATAGTGCTCTCTTACTGCTGTCTTAAAATGCGCACTAGAATATAGTCCCTCGAGTATAATTTTTGATATAGTGAGTTTCGATCTTCAATATCATAGGATTCACTGTTTTGTAAATGGCACAGAGGTATTTCATTTACAACCGTTGTTGTTTGGTTGTTTGTTTTTACGCTGATAATTTTAGATTAAATGCAGATCGGTTTCTACAGTCCCAAGGATCGGTAGTGTTGTATCCCTTGCAGTAGTTCGCCCAAACAAACGAGAAAAACAGGCAAGGCGGGAAAATTCTTTTAGTTTGCATTTGTCTTTTTTTTTTTAGTGCAGATCATGGCAATCGGTTTCTTTTTTTTATTTTATTATTTTTTTTATTAAACATTAGAATTTTAAAAAAAAAGAAGGAATTCTTGGACGGCTTCCTTTTGTGGCTAACACACAAAGACATTATAAATGGAACACTTCTACTGTGAAAATGTCTTTTTACTGCCACGCTGTCCCAAAATGCGTAGAATCTGCTACATTCGTACACAAAAATATGTAATCAAGAGTGTTAAAGGTAAGCTTCTAAATTTTCTTGTAAAGAAACTGGGCTAGTTGGAAGTGCTAAAGGGTAAATTAATTAACGATATTTATTGTTATTGCTGTGCTTGCTGGTTTTCTTTTCTGTCAAGTCTTCTGTTATTGCTGTGATTGTTCTTTTGCATTTCTGTAAAGTCTTCTGCTGAATGCATGGAAAGGGCAGTAGATGTGTTAAGTTGTCTTTGTGCCCCACTGCCTTCAGCCAACACCCAGACCAGGACGACCTGATGATACAAGCAACTCAAGGTCATATTAATTTGCCAGCAAAATAGTTTATATTCACTCAGAAACCCACTCAGTGTGCTAGAACAGTGTGGGACCTCTCCTTGTTTACCTGACACACACTCATATTTCATGTTGTAAACCAAAGGAAGAGGAAGAACTGGTAGTCAAGCACATATAGTGGACATACTCAAATCTTCTATGGCATGAGTTTGAAACCAGAACGATGTCAATTCATTAAATATAAAGGGTACATAACAAACACAAGACCTCCAACAAAGAATTTTTCGTGGCTTGTGTATAGAGAGGACCTTCTAAGCTAATTGAGCCACTCTAGTTAATAATAATAATAATAATAATAATAATAATAAAAGGTTGATTTTGTGTTCAGTGTCTACAACTAAAGCACGAAAAAGGGACATCATGTTGTTTGAAACCCCAAGCCAGATTAGCAAAAGAAGTGAAACATTTGAAAAACGGCAGCTTGTAACTCAAACTTGACCCCATTATTTTCTCACCAAACTGCTAGTATCAATGAATCGGACCCCTGCTACTCCATGGCAACAAATGAGGTCTGAATGCTTTCCTACGCACTGACTCTTCAAATGACTCATGTTCCCCACCTCTTGTCCTGGATTACATTCTTAACGTGAATTGGCTGAGATTGTAAAGGAGTCTCTCAAAGTGATTCTTTGTCTGTGCTTACTCCTTTGTACTCTATGTGAATTTTCAAGGGTGGGCTTCTCCACAGATTTTCTTAGCAACTGAATGCTTTATGTTCGTTCTCATTGTTTACATTGCCAACTGACTCTTCACTGGCACCTTCATTGTTTGGCTAAATCGATTGAGAGGCCCTGACATGCCACACTATAATGTAGGCCTATGTGAAGGACCAAACTCCATATTTCATTTTGCATATCAGTTTGAGACATACAACTTGGAGGGCTGAGCTCCAGTGGTGGCCTTTAAACTAGAAGTATATCATCAAATCTATCACTTCATAACAAGATTTTGTTTTAGCCCAGTGCACAGACACATGGAAAATGTTTTGGCTATGCATACAATCGCTCTCACACCTCACAACAATAACAATATTCAACATCATAAAAGACAAATTCGTCGGTCATCCACGGAATCGAAGAAAAACACTTATACACACACACACACACACGCACACGCACACGCACACGCACACGCACACGCACACACACACGCACACTCAGTGGAAGATCAAGTGATAACATGAAGATATAGAAACGCAGGTGATGATCTCAAAGTTTACATGGGTTGTGTAAGTTAGAGAGATTTCTTTAGTTCAGTATATATTTATAATCATTATCTTTTGCTTACATAGCCAAAGGTTATTTTAGCCCAACTGGTCGTTATGTTTTTCAAATTACTTCATGTGTGTGTGTTTTTGTGTGTGTGTGTGTGTGGGGGGGGGGGGGGGGGGGTTAGAGGATAGGTGTTTTTTCTTCTTCTTTGACTTGAGCAGTTCAGTGTGAAGGGAAAACATTGAAAATGTTTAATCCACCCTAACTGAGATTTATGTCCAGAGAGACAAATGAAGATAATGAGAAAAAAATTATCAAGTAGCATCTATGCCTTGTAACTAGTTTCTTCGACGTATCATCTTATCAAGTGATGCATCAAGTTTGCTCTTGTAACTAGTTTATTCGACGTATCATCTTATCAAGCGATGCATCAAGTTTGCTCCAGCTCTGTCTCTCGAATTTCCTTGCTCACACATTCTCTTCCCGTCCTGCCCCTTGATCTTGATAAGACATATTTAGTATATTTTCTCTGGGTTCCGTACTTGATCTTGATAAGACACATTTAGTATATTTTCTCTGGGTTCCGTGCTTACTTAGAAGCTTCTGACCGTTCAACCGAAACTGACAGATTGGGTGAAAGGTCACTGATTTGTAAACACTCGAACGTAGCACTGACTCTCTTCACTGACAGGTGTTGTGGATCGTGTGTGGGAGTATTACAGTCTGGTGATGTGTGCTCGTGCGTGTGTATAAATATATGTGTGCGCATGCGCATTTGTTTGTTTTTGAGCTCTCCAATCTGAAGATTAAAAAGTTTTAGCAACGGTAAACAAGTTTTCTATGGTGGTTTTCATTAGGTCGAAGTCTAAGTATTGTGATTTCTATTATGTTCAGTGTGTTTTGAACATAATTTTTTGGTGCCGAAACCCGGGATAAAATGCCTCTGTTGTGTGTGCAGCTAGTATTTGTGTAACTTTGTGGAGAAAACTGTATGATAGTTTTTATGTGACGTTGCTCATTTTATTTTCGGTTTTCGTGGCTGGGTACGTGAACTGTTCTCTAACGGTTTCTTTCACTCACTAACTTTGGATTTGTGGTTTGAAACGATCGTAAATATATCTGATAGATTGAAGATTGTCATGAAATTGCGTGCAGCTGGAAGAAGCTGGGTTACTCGTTGTGGTAATAACTTAGATAAACTTTGTTCCAGTTAAGTTAATCTTGTAGAATTAACGGATGCAGTTGAAGAATTTGACAGACGTGTGCACTTTGAACAACTTGGTTGAAGTGCGGGCTAATGTTGAATTTGAACTGGATATCTCGGATATCGAAAATGACATCGTCAATGCTGCAGAATTTAGAGAAAATGCAAGAATACCACGTGTTAAAGCAGCTGAACTGAAATCAAATAAAAATCAAACTCCAGTGTGGCAGCAAATCTTGTCATTTGGAGGCAAAGTTGCGTAAATTAGAACTGCCAACTTTTTCAGGTGATGGTCACCTCGTGGATACCATTTTGGGAACAATTTCAAGTCGTCGTTGATGACACTGATTTACCTGCTGTGTCAAAATTCTCTTATCTTTGGTCACTTTTAAAAAGGTGAAGCCATAGCTGCCATTCAAGGACTTTCACTTTTTGGTGAGAATTACAGAGCGGCCTGTGACATTCTAATTAATCTAAAACAACGTTTTGGAAGGAAAGAAAAAATAAATGTTTTGCATGTTCAAAAATTGCTGTCCATTGAAGTTCCTCATCAGCCCCAAGATGGAAGATGTTTGACAGTCTTCTAACACATGTTCGGAGTGTGGAGACCCTGGGTATTTCTGGTCAACGGTATGGTGTTATTCTAACACCTCTCATCTTGTCGCGTCTTCCTTTAGATAGGTAGGTCCAGCCATTTTCGTAATTTGCAAATATATTCAGTATTTTCAAATTTTCTAAAAGCTAACAAAGTTAATATAACTGCAAAATATCTCACTCATAGCTGTTTTTGAGATACTGTTGTTTGAAATACTGTAAAAATGGGCGTTTTTCGCAGTTTGGTGAATTGGCCATATTTGTACCCACATTTCTTCAGAAGTATGCATCTCGTATGTATGAAAATTTATACAGTTATTGTATTCTATACGTAAATTAAGCCTGATTTTTTTAGAACCCTAGAATTATTTTCCTCTGTGCTATTTGTCTTCAAAAATGGCGAAAATGCCAATTCGTCCACTTGTCATTCTGTGGCAAACACGCGTTAACGCTGCGTAATGGTTCATAACTCAGGGACTAGCCATGCTACATCCAAAATGCAGATATCAAACGATTCAGCACTGTATATGAAAACAAACCTTGTGAAAAAGAAGGTTCAAATCTGACACATTTTCTCATTATTTGGAGGGGAAAATGAAAATGCTTTGACATCTCATTAGGGAAATGATTTCCAAATTGAATTCATACCCAGAAGTAATAAATGAGTCCTAATTTCCTCTGATCTTACACATGTTTTGAAATTCACCCTGTTCCCCAGTCCCACTCCTAGTTGCTATATTATTATTTGTACTGCATTTAGTGACGTAATGAAGAGCACCCACGTCTTTTGTCTGCCAGTATTGTTTTCTGCATTTTTCAGATGACTGATTTTCTCAAACCTGCATGGAGCTTGAAAATTGTAGGCCTATGTGTTTGTTCAGCAATATGCTTCTCTAAAGCAAAAACCTGCTTTTTCTCTGTGACAGTTAAGGGCTTCTGCTTCTGCTTCTGCGTTCTCTATAGTCATTTCTGCTTCCAGCTGAAATTGATACACTTCAGTGATTTGACTATGCCGTAACACTGACACTCAGCCTGGTCAGGTATAGGATGATATGACTAAAGAATTCAGTAGAGGTGGTGATGGTGCTGCTGAATGTATAAATGATGGGACAGGAATGTCAAATCTTTGAATTCACGGGGAGCATCTGTGTAAATTTGTAACATGATCTCACCATCCTGTTTTCTTTCATTTGATCTGTTTCTTCTTTACTTATTCACGCATATTAATCAACCTGGGCAGCACTAATAAAGTTGAGATGTTCACACAAATATCTGACCCAAAGACACAGTTTTTTTGTTTCCAGTTTTTGCTGGATGTGAAATATACATAATTTCAGGAGTGACCCTACAGGAATGTTAAGGTTCTCCACGCAACATGGTGTGTCTGATAAAAGAAGTGCTTTGGACACCTGGTGCTGTTCAGAAAGTGGGTTAATCCATTCAATGTTCTTGTCAACATTGAGAAAGTCTTGTAGAAGTAATGATGTTTTGGAAAATGGATGAAAACATGAGCGGCTCTACATTACGAGGAGACACAGGTTCTGTCCGGTGTCTGCAGATGTCAGTGAAGAGAGTCTGGACTCATTCTATGTGCCCCCTCATATCTTCAGCATGTAGGCCTAGAGTTGAAGCAATAACTGTCCACATATATGTTTGGCAAATATGGGCCGACCCTTCCTCTTTGGTCCAATTCTTTTTAACAAGCAGTTGGAACCCGTCATCCTCTGAAATACACACACACACACACACACACACACACACACACACACACACACACACAGTTCAACCAAACCTCTAGCACACAGAAATCTACCAAATTTGAAACGATCATTAGTTAGATCTGATGTATTGACAAATCATGTGTCAAGACTGTACTTTACCCCTTAGCAGAGCAAAAAATTTGTTAATATGCACTGATTGAAATGATAAACTATACTGTGTCCTGATGACAACATTTAGATTAAAACATTTTAATGGTTTTTTTTTCCAATTTATTTGTTTATGTATATTTGGTCCCGAAAAGAGTTAAAAAAACTTCTACTTTCGCTTCTATGCAGTTCTCATACTCGAGTTATCGTCCTTGTTGAAGCGTTTTTGCCAAATTTCTAATGCTTATTCATCATATTCTTTCTTGAAAATAATCATGAACCTTTCAAAGAATTGTTTACAAAAATGCAATTTTCGTTTCTCTGATTGGTATCAGAAAGATATAGATCTATTCTTTTATTTATTTTCCTCTATCAAGGGAGATAACAAACTAGTCTCCTCCGCATAAAATCCTAACCTTACTCAACTCCCCCCCCCCCCCCCCTCTGCAGCCTGTCTCCGCTCGGAGGGGAATCACATGGTTATAATATATAATTGTATATGCTATGCTCCCTATAATTTTCCATTGCTTTTATTCTTGCTTATAGCCATGCGTGAGTGTGTGTGTGTGTGTGTGCGTGCGTGCGTGTGTGTGTGTGCGTGCGTGTGTGTGCGTGCGTGCGTGTGTGTGTGTCTGCTTCAGCGCTTAGATTTGATTTTATCAAGATTTTGCGCTATATAAATATTGTAATTATTATTATTATTAGACCGAGCACACGCCTGATAAGAAAATATATATTAAAATTTGTATTAATCATGATTTGTGAAACATCAGTTCCATTGAAAAAAAAAAATAGCAAAAAGATTAGACTAACGGTCGCTTACATGCTTACCAAGATCACGTTCAAGATTTTTGTTTTAGATCTAGACTAGGCTAGGCTATCGAGTCAAAGTCGTTCCTGGATTCAGAAATTGCGTCAGTTTCGGACGACGACGTTGAACCCAGTCTGCTGTGTCGGTACCTTTCGTATTGGTTTCGGAACTTTTACAAGCGGCAGCCTGAGTTATATTATTTGCACGATCATAAGAACAATTGAATTCTCAACAAAATGAGTGGTAATACAACACTGTGCGTGTAGAATTGTTAATTTTACGGTGCCTTTTAAAGATACGTTTGTTTTTCGGCATTGAAAAAAACAGTATTCAATTAAAGGAATTGTGACGAAATTTGTTACACTGGATTCTTCAGGCTGTCCCCTGGATTCTTCAGGCTGTCCCCTGGATTCTTCAGGCTGTCTCCTTTATTCTTCAGGCTGTCCCCTTTAATTTGATACCAAAATCACCGCTGTGCGCATCGTTTGTAAAAGTTCCGACAGCATTTCCGATAAGTGGTGTTGATCGGTCCCGTGTTCTGTGGTCCCGGGAAAACTGCGCGAGAAAACTGCACGTCGCCGCCAACGTTGAGTTCGGTGCGGTATGTGTATTTACTAGATCGTTCAGGGTCAAAGCACGCTTCTTTCACACCACAAATAAACACACAGGTTTCATGCCTAAAGTTCATTTAATGTGTCGACATAATTTTTTTTTCTTCCAATCATGAGTGGTAGACGAGCTGAAGCAATTTAAAATCGGCAATTTTTACCAGTTCTGCTGCATGTTAGCCATTAGCGTAGGGGTGGCTGGACCTACCTACTTTAGAGCTGCGTTTGGAATGGGCCAAAGATGGTGATCAACGAGAAGGTGACCTGCAGTTTTTAATAAGGTTTCTTCAACAGGAGATCGAACGCCGAGAACGATCCAAGACCTTCGAGAGACTCGTCTTGGAACCTTCGAAAAGCCTGTCAGTGTCGGTGAAGCGCAACCTGTGCCTGGCTGTGGCTACCTGTTTGGCGGGGACCAGACCTACTAGACCTACCCGGTACTCGTATTTTTTGTAACTGTACAGGACACAAGTTTGAACAGTGTTTAAATCTTACCAAGGCTCCAGTTGAAAAGAGAAAAGACATTTTAAAGGGTGTGGGGGCATGTTTTCGTTGTTTAACTACAACAAAAGGTCATCCATTCAGTAGATGTCGGGCTAGATGCACAAAATGCAGGGGAAAACATGTTTTGTTGTGTGTGCCAATACCAATACAAGTGTGTTCCTCCAATGATACCTCAACAAGCAATGCAAAACCCAACTCGGCATGCACATCAAAGCACGTATCACCAGACTGTAGTACTGCCACACACGATCCACAACAACGGGCTTACGGGAAAGCAAGAGTTGTCTTTCCCTAGATAGCCTCGTTTTCGTGGGAACGTTGGCAGACACGATCATTAGATTCATTGCAGACGAAATCAGTCAGCAGATCGGAAAGTTTTGAAAAATCGAAAATTATAACTGCAGGGATCAGAATTGTCTATCGCACAACGGACTAGTAGTTTTTGAGTCTGACTCGCCCGACAGGCTTTTTACTCGCCTTGGGCGACCAGGCGAGTGGATTTTGCCAGCCATCTCTCTCTCTCTCTCTCTCCATATGATATATAGGCCTATATATATAATATATATATATATATATATATATAGTGTGTGTGTGTGGTATGTATGTGTGTGTGTGTGTGTGTCTGTATATATGTATGTGTGTGTGTGTCTATATGTAGGGGCCTATGTATGTATACATGTAGGCCTATACTTTTATGTGTGTGTGTGTGTGCAAATGATTTTCTGTCCATTCTGTTGTGTTGTCTGCCCATCATTTTTTCTGCCTTGCCCTCCATCTCCGTCAACAGTTCCTTGAGGTTTGATTTAGCAAGTCCATTGGATCTTGTAATATGATCATACCAACATGGTTTCTTTTGTTACCTGATAGCAGATGCTAATATGGTCCTGTTTGCTGTTTGATGGTTTAGTGCACTTGTTCATAGATGGTACGATCAGTATATCTGATGCTTAGTAGGCCTATCTTGTGATGACATATCATTTCTGTGGCTTGGGTTCTTTTTTTCTGCTTTGAGGGTCCATATATCGCATGCTTACAGGAAGATGTGTTTCATAGAGATGTTCTTGTCCTTCCACACAGGTTTCAACCTGGTCAATGCTGTTGTTGTCTTTATGCTCTCAAGAAGATTTCTGCTTGGATTCCTCATTGCTAATCATGGATCGCAAGTAATTGAATTGTGGGACAGTTCCTAGCTTCAATCCTTGGAGAATTGATATCAATAGTGGTGGTGGTAGTGAGATGGCTGTCATCAGTTTAGTCCTTTTAGGCGTTGATTTCCATGCCACATCTTGTGGATGTTTCATCTAGTATTTTAACAAGCTTGGTAAGGTCTTGCCGGCTGCCTGCCAGGCCGCTTATATAATCTGTGAAGCGACGGTTTGTGAAGGTTCTTTCTCCAGTGCTGACATATGAGCTTCAAGTGTGTCAGTCATGTTGCGTTTCAGAATCATGTTGAAAAGTTGGAGGTACAGAGGGCAGCCTTGACAGACTGGAACTGACCTATGTAAACGTTTGCCGCTAGCACCCCTGTGTAAGCACTGGCCATAAAAACTCTGTGTAAGTGCTGTGTTGGTTGCTTTGGAGTTTAGTTGCTCAATAGTGTTCATAAACTTTTGCCCAATGTTAAATTTCTTCGTTGTGTTCCATAATTCCTCTTGCCAGACTGTCAAATGCCTTCCTGAAGTCAGCAAAGATGTGATAGAACTGCTTCTGGTGTTGGAGGTGTTTTTTGCATAAGATGTGCTGCCAGGTGTAAAGTATATAATTTGGAAGTTTGTGTATGTCTCTATGTGTGTCTTGTGTGCGTGTCTGTTGTGTTATGTGTGTGTGTGTGTGCATGCGCGCGTGCGTGGGCGTGTGTGTGTGTGTTTCCCCATGCATCATGGCTCATTCTGCAGAATCTGAAGACCTGGCCAGTGTTAGGATTCATGTGCTAGTTAATAGTACATAACGACAGTTAGGCCTACTTGGAATTGTCATGGCTTGGCACATATAGACAGCACATGTGGTGCTGCCTGTGCCCTTTGACCTGTTGTGCAAACTAGGAGTTAAACTGTTTTGGTAATGAGTGAATGATGGAGTAGTCTGTTCTTTGTGACCACACATACACATGCACAGACACATTCTTCACAATCTGCAAAAGCCACTTTTTATTTGTTAGATGATAGTGGCCCAGAAATGGGTGATATGCCTGTTTACAAACAGCCGGGATATTCAAAAATGTTTTTAATTTGTTTTCAACAGTAAATACTGACATAGGCCTACCAGAAAGCAACAAAGCATACCAGAAAGAAGCAAAGCAAAGGAAACAAACAGAAAATCAAAAAAGTAAACACACACACAAAACCCACACATATGAAAAAACAAAAACATGAATCCTGAATCAGTCACACACACAAAACCCACACATAAAAAAACACAGCACAACACACACACACACACCCAAAACACACACACACACACACACACACACCCCACACACACCACACACCACACACACACACCACTGACTCAAAAAACACACTCATACAAAACCAACAACAGCTGAACAGCCATTATACAAACCCACCAATAAAGAACATAATGGCACAAGAGCAGTTAACTCAGTTGAGTTTTCCCAGAGAGAAATCGCTGTCATTTGGTCTCTCTTCATTTGATCATGCCATTGTTTTCTCAGACTGATCAAAATGTTCAAAGGTTCTGACGAAGGAGATGGAGTAATTTCTGGATGATCACTGCTTGTTCTTCTCTCCAGGGTAGGTGGATGAGCAAACAACTAGTTGGGGATCTGAAACCAACATTTTACATAATGTAATCTACTAGTATTTTCTGTGGTGATGTCCACCATCCCTTGACTTAAGAACAACTTCAAAATATGTTGAAAAGATAATTCAGATCATGCATAACAGTGCATTGGATGTGTAAATATTTAAAGTAGGTCTATACGTAATGTTGCATGTGTACGGGCAGAGAAGGGGGAGAAATAAAGGGGTGGGAAAGTGTGTGTGTGTGTGTGTGTGTGTGTGTGTGTGTGTGTGTGTGTGTGTGTGTGTGTGTGTGTGTGTGTGTGTGTGTTTGCTTTGTTTTGTGGTTCCACATGATGTTGGTGTATATTTTGTGCATGCAGACTGTCGGTAAATAATCAAGAAACATTGTGAAGGATGTATAGGACTACACTGTCAGTAAATAATCAAGAAACATTGTGAAGGATGTATAGGTGTGGATTGTGTTGTCTTATAGTGTAAAACCTACTGCAGAGAGGGTACTGGAAAATTTGTTATGATATTTTGCAATGACACGTTGCGTCAAATATGTAGTAAAAGTCTACAGCACAATTAGAAAACGCAGACACACAGACACGCACACAAGACACACATAGAGACATACACACACGTGCGAGTGCGCGCACACAACACACACACACACACCGAGTTTAACCCTTTGACTCCTGCACCCTGTTCACCACCATCCTGCAGTGCTGGCAAAGCAAAAACTTAACCCTTTGATTCCCTCACCCTATCCATCAGCTTCCTGCAGGAAGCAAGTGGATAGGGTGAGGGATTCAAACAGTTAAGTTTTTGCAGTTGGTGGATAGGTTGCAGGAGTCAAAAGGTTAAACGATCATGAATGGATTCAAGAAGGCCAAGTATGACAGAGCAGACAAACTTGTAGGTTTTACAACTTGGGAAGACAATTCCATTGATGACATCAGGACCTTGTCATCCTTTACACATTTGATATTTCTACCATTTGTGTATATCTGTCATTTTCATGTCCACCTTTTTATAAATATGTTTTACCTTGATTTAAAAACAATTGGGGATCATAATACGAAGCACCGTATAGTGTGTAAAATGTGTTATAAGATGCAATGTTAAAGTAAGTAGACACTTGTTGTCAGTGTTATTCACCAATTGAATATTTATGGAAAAGAAAAGAGGCTTCATTGTAAGAGGGAAAAGTAATAGCAAAGCTAAAGCAAAAACATTGAATCTAATGTCAATAAATAAGTAAATAAGTAATTAGGAAAAAATATGAGAAAGAATGTGAAAACTTACTGTGTATAGTCAGTGCTGGTCCTGTGTACTGTCCTCCTCTTCCTCCTCCTTCTGCTCCTCCTCCTCATTGTCATTGTCGTTATCAGTGTTTTCATCATTATCATTACCATTCAGGACGAGTCCCATCAACTGCTCAAGAAACTGTTCATCTTCGTCATTGTCATAGACAACCACGATCGTGATTTCTTCTTCTTCTTCGGCATTTTCTGCCTCTGATTCTTGCGTGTTACTGGCATCATTGTCTGGTTCATCCCACATGCTTTGCAAATCTTCAGATGCCATTTTTGGCTTTGTCGTCACAATATCTGTGAAATCAGACATTTGATACTATATATCAGAAAGTAATATAAATTTACTTACTCTTAAGACAAAGCACTGGAAGAAGACAGACATCTGGTTCAGAGAATGGAGGCAGTCAAAACTGAATGAAAGTGGAACAAGACATAAGTCAGAGATGTCTTGTGCATATTGTGACTGACAATTTGTATTAAGGAGACAGTGGTTACATGGAAATAAACATGTCTTCATAAGCTGTACTGATGTAAAAAGTTTTGAGTGTTTTTATTACTTTCTTTTTGTTCTTTTTGTTTTGTTGCCTCATCTTCCCCACTCCTGTTGTGTCAGTATCGCAACACAGCTCATTTCTGCTCTCCAGCACACCTCCACACCCTCTGAAGTTGAGGTCAGCATAAGAACAGGGCATGAAGGGCCACAGAAACTGGAACAGTTTTTCACAATGCCTTTGAAAAGGGACAGAAGTGAGGATTGTCAGAGCCACACTCACACGAGTCCAGACTTTTTGGGGGGTGTTTTTGTTTGTTTTATTGTTTCTCTGAGGAAATGGGAAAGGCCCAACCTGCAGTAAATCAAATCATATACATATTTTGTAAATACAATTCAAATAGCACAAAGCATAATAATCTCGATACCACATTGATCACTGCCTTTCTAAGCTAACAAAGAATTGATTCAATGCGGCCAAAGTTGGAGTTTTGTGCCATCTATACACAAAATCTTATAGCCAAATATATGTATGTTTGTGTTTTGGGGTTTTGGTTTTGCACATTACAGTTTGGTTTCGAAAATGGCACGATAGTCAAACCATTCTGATGTTCTCTCATTTGATTGAAAATTGTTAAAACAGTAGATCATTTATTACTTGCGCCCTTGTCATTTGTAAAACTCTGCAGACTAAAGGCTGAATCTTTTTTTTATATATAATTTTTTTTAGTCCTCTTCTCCCACTGGATGAAGCAGCAGGGAAGTTTCAGTCTTTTTCAATTGAATTTTGCGTTTGGTGTGTGTTTGTGACCTTACATTCAAGCTTGACAAAGGCTAGTTGGGCGAAAATGTGCACTTGTCGTGTCTTGTATTAAATACTCGTTCTGATTCTATTTTCGTGTTTTTCTGGTTCCACTTCCTTCCAAATTAATTGTTCTCAGTGCTGTATCTTGAGTAAACAAAATAATCCTAACTCAGAATATGCGAATGATAAGCACAGTCACTACACAGTGAATGTATTGTGATGATCTGCAGTAAATCTTCGTCTATTCTCACGCTCACAAAAACAAAATAAAATCAGAAGACGTAGGCCTATTATATTACCAAAACAAGATAGGAGCAATTTTTGTCCAACTGGCCTTTGTCAAGCGTATAGGCAACAAAAGACAACGAAGAATAAATGCACCAAACTCAGTGGTAAAACTAATGCGTTAATTCTTTGTTGTCTTTTGTGTACGTTTGATGAAAATTTGCATCCATCTTGTTTTGTTACATTAAGTAGCCTACTCCTTCGATTCTTTTTTTTTTTTTCATTTTATTTTTTTGTATTTGTGCTTCATTATCGCTGGCAGTCATTTTGAGTTATAAAGAAAAATAAAACAAAGAAGAACAATTTGATCATTAAATGACGCGATGAGTGTCCGGTGGAATCACGAACAGCCATCAGCTTTGAAAACTGGCAAATTTATTATTGTCAGATTAAATAGGTAATAAAATGATTGGTGAACATGTTTCTGTTCGACACAGAAGGCTTGGTGTTTGATCAAGCGTCTTCAAATTGGAATTTTGACTAAAAATTGAATATGGGCTTGTAGGCTATAGACTTAATATTGTATGTTTAGTAAGTGACTGTAAAATCGTACTAAAGATCAAGACATCGGGACGGCACAGATGTGTAGTCCGGTCAGTGTTCATAAATTCCTCACCTTGGCGACTTTACTTTCAAACGTATTTCTACGCTGCTTCTCAACAGTTCACACTTTGGTCTAAAGTTTTTAAAAGTTTGACCATGATCGACAGAAAAAAAAAAGATAATACTTTGTTGTCAGATGAACAGATCTATACTGAAGCCTGTTCAGTCGAATCTCACCGTTTGTGTGTGTGTGTGTGAGTGTTAAAGGAGATTGAAGGAGAAGCACAGTATATTTAGAAAGAAATTAACAGTTAGGTCACTTGGTATTTATACCTAGCCCAGAACTTGTCGTAGCTGGCAAAATGGTCTCACAGAAGTAACAATTTCCACCCACAAATCACGCAGCAATGACCCCCATCCCCCTCCCCCCTCTTAAAAAAAAGTTTTTTGTGAGGTAGTTAGTGCTTCCTACTGACAGTGTTAACTACTTAGGCCTTAAACAGACCCTCCTATATTTTGTTTAATTCGAAGTCAGAAGACACCTCTGAACAAACAAACAAACAAAAAACAACCGATAAGAAACATCCTGATGATCCTCCC
Source organism: Monoplex corrugatus (assembly GCA_030674185.1). NCBI lineage: Eukaryota > Metazoa > Mollusca > Gastropoda > Littorinimorpha > Ranellidae > Monoplex > Monoplex corrugatus. The sequence goes on from JAPXFY010000015.1 coordinate 35,241,440, forward strand.
ACTGTTTCTGCCTGTTTAACATCATCATCATGTCATTGTGGGCATGCAAAATATATTACCTATTTTTACTAAAACTATTGCATTAACACGCACAATTTAGTAATATTCCCGTTTTGTTTCTTATTACTGGATGAAGCATTTTTCTAAAATCGATGTAAATCGGGCCTAAACAGAGTCAAACACTAAACAAGCACATGTCTATAAACGTCAACAAAAGCATACTGTAGCTTGTAAAAATACTATTTGAACCTTGCTTTGTCACTGCAAGTCCATCAGAAAAGTTAACGTCACTACAAAACAATTGTTACAACTTTGATCAGGATTTTATACTTGCCACTCTTTGACGGGCAAGATTGAATCGATCTAAGAAATCATGCCACATTTGGATGATCATGATGGCCACCACGTGGAACTGTTGCACATAATCACGTGTCAAACTTCAGCGGTAGTTTCAAAGATCTGAATGGGAGACTAGAAAGTACATCAGTTTGCACAAGCAAAGACCATGAAAAATACGAATCAAACTTGAGAGAGACCCCCATCATCAATTGTACTAACCTTGGATGTGGAAAATACGGACACAGAGCGAGCTGGAAAAGATTTTTCTGCCTTACAGGTGTCGAGCAAAGCAAGGAGAGTGACACACCCACAGGAAATCGGTGTTTATATACAGAGATAGTGCTGTCTTACTGCTGTCTTAAAATGCGCACTAGAATATAGTCCCTCGAGTATAATTTTGATATAGCGAGTTTCGATCTTCAATATCATGGATTCACTGTTTTGTAAATGGCACAGAGGTATTTCATTTTCAAGCGTTGTTGTTTGGTTGTTTGTTTTTACGCTGATAATTTTAGTTTAAATGCAGATCGGTTTCTACAGTCCCAAGGGAGGGTAGTGTTATCTCCCTTGCAATAGTTCGACCAAACAAAGAAGAAAAACGGAGACAAGGCAACAAATTTGACATTCTACTTTGCATTTGCCGTACTTTTTAGTACAGAACATGGCAATCGTTTTCTTTTTAATAAATATTAGAATTAAAGAAAAAGAAAAATTCTTGGACGGCTTCCTGTTGTGGCTAACGCACAGACATTATAAATAGAACACATCTACTGTGAAAATGTCTTCTTACTGCCACGCTGTGCCAAAATGCGTATAATCTGCTACATTCGTACACAAAAATATGTAATCAAGAGTGTTAAAGGTCAGCTTCTGAATTTTTGTGTGAAGAAACTGGACTAGTTGCAAGTGCTAAAGGGTAAATTGATTAACAATATTTATTGTTATTGCTGTGCTTGCTGATTTTCTTTTTTGTCAAGTCTTCTGTTATTGCTGTGATTGTTCTTTTGCATTTCTGTAAAGTCTTCTGCTGAATGCATGGAGAGGGCAGTAGATGTGTTAAGTTGTCTTTGTGCCCCAGTGCTTTCACCCAGCACCCAAACCAGGACGACCTGATGATACAAGGAACTGAAGGTCATATTTATTCACCAGCACAATAGTTTATATTCACTCAGAAACCCATTCAGTGTGCATAGGGGACAATGTGGGACCTCTCCTTGCTTACCTGACATTCACTGATAATTCATGTTGTGAACGGAAGGAAGAGGAAGAAGTGGTAGTCAAGCACATATCATAGTGGACATACTCACATTTTCTATGGCATGAGTTTGAAATCAGAATGATGTCAATCCATTAATCATAAAGGGTACATACCACAAGACCTCCAACAAATAATTCCTCATGGTTTGTGTAAAGAGAGGAACTTTTAACCTAATTGAGCTGCTGAAGTTAATAATAATAACAAAAATAACAATGATAATAATAATAATGATAATAACAATAATAATAATAATACTATGTTGATTCTCTGTTCAGTGTCTACAACTGGAGCACGAAAAAGGGACACCATGTTGTTTGAAACCCCAAGCCAGATTAGCAAAAGAATTGAAACATTTGAAAAACGGCAGCCTTGTAACTCAAACTTGACAGCATTGTTTTCTCATCAAACTGCTAGTATTAATGAATCGGACCCCTGCCAGTCCATGGCAACAGATGAGGTCTGAATGCTTTTCTACGCACTGACTCTTCAAATGACTCATGTTCCCCATCTGTACTCCTGGATTACCTTCTTAACGTGAATTGGCTGAGATTGTAAAGGAGTCTCTCAAAGTGAGTCTTTGTCTGTGCTTACGCCTTTGTACTCTATTTAAATTTTTAAGGGTGGGCTTCTCCACAGATTTTCTTAGCAACTGAATGCTTTATGTTCGTTCTCATTGTTTACATTGCCAACTGACTCTTCACTGGCACCTTCATTGTTAGCTGAATTGATTGAGAGGCCCTGACATGCCACACTATAATGTATGTGCAGAACCAAGCTCCATATTTCATATTGCGTATCAGTTTGAGACATACAATGTTGGAGGGCTGAGGCCAGTGGCGGACTTTAAACTAGAAGTTGCCTATATCATCAGATCTATCACTTCATGCGCAACAAGGTAACCAAGTTGCTTTCTGAAGGAAAAATTGATTACTTTTCATCACAAATTCTTGAAAGTTAAAACGGAAAAATTCTGTTCTCCAGAATGTCTAATTTATTTGGCACTAAGAAATCAACTTCCCTATTATCCAATATTAGTCCCGGTGATCTCTCTTCTGCTTAGTGCACATCCACCAAGATTTCCAATTTGCATATCTGACTTGACTCAGCTCCCTTTCACCCAACATCCCAGACCCTCCATTTACTGGCAGTCCTCTCCTGTCTTTTCACCCAGTATCTGAGACTGAGATCTTAACGATCCTTCAAGAAATGTGTTTCAAACCTTGTGCACTCTGTCCCATTCCTGTGTGTCCCTTTTTACACATCTACCAACTTCAGTCACCTCCACCATCAATTCTTCTTTGGTCTCAGTAGTTCCCTTCTGCTTTAAAAACTGCTTCGTCTGCCACTTTGGCCACTTCTCAAGAAAAGTAATCTGGATCCTAATGATCTTAAAATTATAGACATGTAGGCCTATCAAATCTCTCATTTCTCTCTAAGTCCCTTGAAAACGTGGTAGGCCTACTAAAACAACTGAATGAGCATATCACACTTAAATCATCTGCACCATCTGTAGCAATCAGCATCACGAACAAACCACAGTACAGAAACAGTGAACATTCTCCTAATACTCCTGATCTGTCTGCTGCCTTTGATAATCATCACTCCATCCCTTTTGCTTTCGTCTGAATACACTTTAGAATTCATGTGCCTGTCTTTGTTGTTCTCCTATCTCTCATGATCGCTTTCAGTCTTGTCAGTGGAAATCAGTCTGAACCTGTTGGCTTTCTTGCAGAGTTTCCTCAGGGATCTGTGTCAGGGCCTGTCTTGTTCACCTTTATGCTTCACCTCTAGGCAACATCATCAACCAGCATGACATGAAAGATAATTTTCACGCAGATGATTCTTAACTTCAGAGTAGCACCACCCCTGAAAATATCACCTTCCTTATTGCAGAAGTAGGCTACCTGGCTGCTGTGTTGATATCCATAACTGGATGAAAAAATAAACTGCAGTGAAATGGTGATGAAAACAGAAGCCACGCTTTTAGGTATCAACAATAAACTTACCTCTATCACACTGAAGACTATGCAGCTAGGTGACAACATCCCTCTCACTGATTCTGTCAAGAACCTGGGTGTGACCTTGGACAACACTATCTATGCAGAAGTTTCTGACTCAGACCTACCAATAATGCTACTATCAGATTTGGTGCATTGGTTATAACTTATATTCGAAGATATGTTTCAACTGAGGCTGCATCTAAGCTTGTGGCATCTCTCATTTTGTCTCATCTTGTTTATTGTAATGCTCTCCTTACTAGGCCTACTTCCTCCTTGATTGCTGGGAGTTGTATGATGCGAGACACAAGCACTACACGGCGGACTACGTAAAGAACCTCTTTTGAGACATCTCTCCTGATGCAGTTTTATAAGAGATTAAGAGATTTCACCTGATATAATGTTACGTCCAAGTAGGGCCTATGGTTTTCTTTAACTGCATTTTAGACTTGCAAGGTTAACAGTGAGCATGGTTTTAAAGGAGTTCTTCCGAGACGTCCCTCCTGATGCAATTTTCCAGTTTTTACAAGAGATCAATAGATTTCACTTGATATAATTTTATGTGTTTTTCTTTAAAGTTTAATGGCATTTTAGATTTGCAAGGTTGACGGTGAGCATGGCTTTTAACTGTTTTTTTTTTTTATCTTAACGGGTTGTTTTCTTTTCGACATTGTGTTAGCCCTGATATGGCTCTAGTGGTTGGCTGGGCTATAAGCAATATGAATTGAATTGACGCACACATGCGCGCAGACACACATCTGCAAGCACCGACACACACAGCGACACACACACAGCGACACACACAGTCATGCAGGCACATACACTTGATGAATATACGTGTACGCAGAGAAGAGAGGACTACCCATACTATTCATGTTGGTTAACGGACATACATTGATGCAAAATATTTAAGCAAGTCGGTGAAACATACGGAATAGCATTTTATTTGATACCAGTAATACAAGTAGGCCTACAATGTAGTCATTAGGGTGAAGAAGGCAGATGCAGAAGAGGTGAGACAAGTAGGCCTAAAATATTCTTTGAAAGGTTAATGTCTAGGGATGCGTGATTCATTAAAAGTGGACAAATAATATTGTAAATGTAGAATATGTAAAGTAAGCTAGTTCCATTGTTGCGGTGCACAAAAAGAGAATGAATGTTGGCAGAAAGTCATAGAGAATGAATGTTGGCAGAAAGTCATAGAGAATGAAATTGGCAGAAAGTCAGAGAGAATGAGGAAATTGGCAGAAAGTCATAGTCTTTACGTGAGGAATGCTAAAAATGCATTTTTCTGATGATGACCGAGGCTGCCTTGAAGCTAAGAGTAGATCAGAAAATATAGGCAGGGATGCTGTGCTGATGCATTCACCTGTGCCGTATGCATTCTATCAAGCCTCACATAGTTTTTCTTAGGATTGATAGTTGACTAGGCTACATGTGTTGACTGCATTTTTGACTCTAAGGATGTGTCGTAGCAATTTTAGGTAGGCCTAGTTTAGGTCAGTTTTTATGCATGTTTAAACGTCTTTAGTTTTGGTTACGGTAGGCCTACATTTGTAATTGGGTTTCTTTTAAAACCATTTTGTGATAAATTAGGCAGAATGGTCAGTGACAAGAGTGTATCCTTAAGTTATGTGCGCAACTGCTTTCATGTGTGTAATGTTATTTTTTGATTTTTTGCAGAATAATAGTATAGTCCCTTATCTGAAAATTCTTGAGTAAATTTCCTATCTTCTCTGGGTTACTGGACCACCACTGAAATTGTGTCTCAGGCCATGCTCTCTGACACTGTTTACTCCTTTACACTTTAAATTTTCTCCAGTGTATTCTCTCACCTGCCGGTTGACTTGTTTTTGCCAACAGAGAGCTTCAGCATCGTCGTGAATCTTGCATCAGTTGCGATTTTTAAAAATCATTTTTTTTGCATCAAGGTAGAAAAGCATCTTCTTGTTTATAGCTCGAAAAAATTGTGTGACCCTGCTTTTTGATTCAATCACAAAACTGTACATGTAAAGATTTATGGCATATATCACTCATGTTTCGAAGTGTTTAGCCTCATCCCAGAACCCTATTCAAAGAAAATGAGTGATGTCTGGTGCCTCTGAAAGTAGAGGGATTGTTACTGTATCACACACAAGGCAAGTAGCCTATTGCTTGGTAAATGTTGGATAATTCCAGTCCATCTTCCTTGTACCAACAATAAACTTACCTGTATCACACTTAATACTATCCAGCTAGGTGACAACAGTATCATCAGTCTAGAATCTTATCATCATGGCGTTGCAAAACGTTGTCCCATATTCTCTGGCCTTTCATGTCGTGCTTTCGTGGTGACCTCATTTCAGTGGGTTTGGAACTACATGGCAGACTCCTTAGAGAACCTCTTCCAAGACGTCCTTCCTGCTACAATTTTCCTTTTTTTTTTTTTTTTAAATTTTTTTTTTACAAGAGATCAATAGATTTCACCTGATATGATTTTACGTCTGAGTATTTGTTTTTATTTTAATTGCATTTTAGATTTGTAAGGTTAACAGTGAACATGGTATTTAATTATTGTCTTTTATCGTAACAACCTGGTTGTCGTTTTTGATGTGATGTCACCCCTGATATGGCACTAGTAGTCGGCTGGGCTATAAGCAGTATAAATTTAAACTTGATGGGTTTGGAAGTGAGTCGGAATGGCAGAATGAGCAGAGTGGGAGGCAGTAACACAGGAACGGTTAAGCGGATGGAGCAGAAAGAAAAACTTTTCCAAGGATGGAGTTTGCTGATATGAAAGGGTGGGGCTTGATTTTTCAGCTAGAAGTATTGTTCTCCCTTGACAAGAGATGCGAGAAGCAACATTTTATCACATAATTCAGACTGTATGTCTTGCTTCCGAATGAAAGAGCAGAAGAGATCAGTCATTTCACTTGATGGAATGTTGGGATGAGGTTTGAAAGCTAGTAGTTTGGCAAAGTGATTGTGAGACTGGGTAAACTTTGGGATAAGCAAGCATGTGTATGGATGTGTGAGGTTCAGTCACAGCTTACAGCTGATTGCAGACATTGGCAGAGAATAACACAGTTTACACAGAACTGCTGTGACACCCATGCCTTTTCTTTGGGGAAGCATTAGACATCATGCAGCAAAGTCAGTCTTTGAACAAAGAAGTGGGATCTGAAATAGCTTGTGTCAGTTTGTTCAAGATGGTGTCGCATCAGTCCGATTGTCCCATATGCACTAACACAATCAGTTCCATGTGATGGGAGAATGCTAATTATCTGTAACATACGCAAAACTGCATATAAACCCCATAGCCCAACAACATGTTAGTCTTGAGGTTCTACCTTGCTTATGAATTCTGTGGATGGTTGGTGGTTTTGGTTTTTCTTGTATTGTTTTGTTTTTGTTTTTAATCTCCTATTTTTGGAAACGGGGAAGTTAGTTCATATCTGCGGGAGATTGTGTGTGTGTGTGTGTGTGTGTGTGTGTGTGTAGAAATATACTAGTATTTCCTTACATAGATGTATTGTGCACATGATTATTGTAACAATGATCTATGAATTTATAGTTGAGATGAATGTTTGATATGTCTTCTGTATTGATGTAAATCAGAAGAAATGTAACTTTAATTATGGTTGCGCTTATAATTAGATACATGACGCATAAGACACCACAGGCACATACATCACACCACTAGACAAAATCACACACCCCAACACATACCGAACAGACACATAATATCAAAAGTTGATCGCCACCAGATATAATATTATATAAATTTTTGTATATATATATAGTATATAAATATATATATATATTATATATATATAATTTATATATTATATAGTAGAGGAGAGAGAGAGAGAGAGAGATTATATATATAGTGTGTGTCTGTACAAGTGTATATATGTGTGTGTTTATGTATGTATGTATGTATTTATGTATGTATGTATGTGTATATAGGGCCTATATATATATATATATATATATACACACACACACAGACACACACACACACACACACACACACACACACACACACACACACACATATATATATATATATATATATATATATATTATAATATATATATATCCCATGCATCATGGCTCATTCTGCAGAATCTGAAGACCTCGCCAGTGTCAGGATTCATGTGCAAGTTAATAGTACGTAACCACAATTACTTGGTATTGTCTTGGCATGGCATATACAGACAGCGACCATCAACTGGGATTGAATTATAAAACCCTGTTTTGGTAATGAGTGAATGATGGAGTAGTCTGTTCTTTGTGACCACACATACACATGCACAGACACATTCTTCACAATTTGCAAAAGCCACTTTTTATTTGTTAGATGATAGTGGCCCATATATGGGTGATATTCCTGTTTACAAACAGCCGGGATATTCAAAAATGTTTTTAATTTGTTTTCAACAGTAAATACAAATTTATAAGCATACCAGAAACAAACAAAGCAAAATTAACAGAAAATCCAAAAAGTAAACCCACACAAAACCCACAGATATGAAAAAAAAACCCTCATAAATCATGAATCATTCACACACACAAAACCCACACATAAAAAAACAAAGCAAACACACACACAACACACACACACACACACACACACACACACACACACACACACACACACACACACACACACACACACACACACAACACACACACAAACACACACACACACACACACCACACACACCACACACACACACACACACACACACACACACACACACACACACACACTGACTCAAGAAACACACTCATACAAAACCAGAACAGCTGAACAGCCATACAAACCCAATAAAGAACATAATGGCACAAGAGCAGTTAACTCAGTTGAGTTTTCCCAGAGAGAAATCGCTGTCATTTGGTCTCTCTTCATTTGATCATGCCATTGTTTTCTCAAACTGATCAAATGTTCAAAGGTTCTGATGAAGGAGATGGAGTAATTTCTGGATGATCACTGCTTGTTCTTCTCTCCAGGGTAGGTGGATGAGCAAACTACTAGTTGGGGATCTGAAACCAACATTTTACATAATGTAATCTACTAGTATTTCTCTTGGTGATGTCCACCATCCCTTGACTTAAGAACAACTTCAAAATATGTTGAAAAGATCATTCAGATCATGCATAACAGTGCATTGGATGTGTAAATATTTATAAGTAGGTCTATACCGTAATGTTGCAGAGAAGGGGGAGTAATTAAGGGGTGTGAAAGTGTGTGTGGTGTGTGTGTGTGTGTGTGTGTGTGTGTGTGTGTGTGTGTGTGTGTGTGTGTGTGTGTGTGTTTGCTTTGTTTTGTGGTTCCACATGATGTTGGTGTATATTTTGTGCATGCAGACTGTCAGTAAATACATGTAATCAAGAAACATTGTGAAGGATGTATAGGACTACACTGTCAGTAAATAATCAAGAAACATTGTGAAGGATGTATAGGTGTGTGTTGTGTTGTCTTATAGTGTAAAACCTACTGCAGAGAGGATACTGGAAAATTTGTTATGATATTTTGCAATGACACGTTGCGTCAAATGTGTAGTAAAAGTCTACAGCACAATTAACCCTTTGATTCCCTCACCCTATCCATCAGCTTCCTGCAGGAGTCAAACAGTTAAGTTTTTGCAGTTGGTGGATAGGTTGCAGGAGTCAAAAGGTTAAACGATCATGAATGGATTCAAGAAGGCCAAGTATGACAGAGCAGACAAACTTGTAGATGTTACAACTTGGGAAGACAATTCCATTGATGACATCAGGACCTTGTCATCCTTTACACATTTGATATTTCTACCATTTGTGTATATCTGTCATTTTCATGTCCACCTTTTTATAAATATGTTTTACCTTGATTTAAAAACAATTGGGGATCATAATACGAAGCACCGTATAGTGTGTAAAATGTGTTATAAGATGCAATGTTAAAGTAAGTAGACACTTGTTGTCAGTGTTATTCACCAATTGAATATTTATGGAAAAGAAAAGAGGCTTCATTGTAAGAGGGAAAAGTAATAGCAAAGCTAAAGCAAAAACATTGAATCTAATGTCAATAAATAAGTAAATAAGTAATTAGGAAAAAATATGAGAAAGAATGTGAAAACTTACTGTGTATAGTCAGTGCTGGTCCTGTGTACTGTCCTCCTCTTCCTCCTCCTTCTGCTCCTCCTCCTCATTGTCATTGTCGTTATCAGTGTTTTCATCATTATCATTACCATTCAGGACGAGTCCCATCAACTGCTCAAGAAACTGTTCATCTTCGTCATTGTCATAGACAACCACGATCGTGATTTCTTCTTCTTCTTCGGCATTTTCTGCCTCTGGTTCTTGCGTGTTACTGGCATCATTGTCTGGTTCATCCCACATGCTTTGCAAATCTTCAGATGCCATTTTTGGCTTTGTCGTCACAATATCTGTGAAATCAGACATTTGATACTATATATCAGAAAGTAATATAAATTTACTTACTCTTAAGACAAAGCACTAGAAGAAGACAGACATCTGGTTCAGAGAATGGATGCAGTCAAAACTGACTGAAAGTGGAACAAGACATAAGTCAGAGATGTCTTGTGCATATTGTGACTGACAATTTGTATTAAGGAGACAGTGGTTACATGTATCTTGAGTAAACAAAATAATCCTGACTCAGAATATGCGAATGATAAGCACAGTCACTACACAGTGAATGTATTGTGATGATCTGCAGTAAATCTTCGTCTATTCTCACGCTCACAAAAACAAAATAAAATCAGAAGACGTAGGCCTATTATATTACCAAAACAAGATAGGAGCCAATTTTTGTCCAACTGGCCTTTGTCAAGCGTATAGGCAACAAAAGACAATGAAGAATAAATGCACCAAACTCAGTGGTAAAACTAATGCGTTTATTCTTTGTTGTCTTTTGTGTACGTTTGATGAAAATTTGCATCCATCTTGTTTTCAGACCTGCCAACCCCTCTAAGCCTGCAATAGTACCTTTATAAATTTTTTTATAGTATTTTTTCAAAAACAGTAGTATTCCAAGTATACAAAGAATTATATACCTCATTATAAAGTAGATTCGTCTCGTCATTTGTGGCTCCAGGAACACATATTTTCACATGTATCACTTCTAATGTCTTTTTTCACATGCATCACAAATTCTGAGTTCAAGTGTCTGTTTTCCACATATATTGATGACTATGAGTTCCAGTGTCTGTCTCCACTGAGGCACAATCACATATGATTCACTCAAAAAACATAAATTCTAATGTCTGCTTCGCTACAATGCATTGTCAAAATGACAATTTGAAGCCAACAAGGCACACTTTGAAAGTTACTGAGTTGTGTCGGTAGAGCTTGTTGCACTGTGCTCAGTGTGCTGCCTTTTGGTAGCTGACTTGCACTTTTTCAAGAGCTCATCAGAGAACACTGCTTTGTAGCATGGGCCCCCTTTCTTGGACTTCAGAACCATGAGAGCATCCAATGTCTTTGCCCCTATGGATCCCCGAAAGTCAGTCTTGTTTCTTCGCACTTGACTGAAGATTCTCTCACACCCACAGTTGGACACAGGGATGAGGAGAATTGACAGCATGAACTGGGACAGATGTTTCAGTCTAGTGGCACCATTGTGATCTTTCATGGCACCAATCTCCTTCCACTGCAGTTCTGCTGATGGCTGGTTCAACACCACAGGTGGAAGTTCTGCTGCCTGGTACTCCAGAAACTCTCCCTCCAGCTCATCAGGGGTTGTGTTAGGTGGCAGAGTGCATGGGAACTTCTTCAAGAAGTATTTCAAAGAAGATGCTTGAACTGACTTCTGCAGGTTCACATCCGCAAGCTCTGCATGTTTCCATAGAGTTTCCTCGGCCGGGTTCAGCTTCTCTTTCATGTACTTGCATGCCTCCTTGTAGAATGTCTTCACATTCTCCATGAAGATCTGCTGCTGCTTACTTTCCACACAGTCCAGGTGTTCTCGGGTGGTGCTACCAATGAAGATGTCTTCATCACGCTTCATGTTGTATGAGGATTTGAAGTCCACATCCATCAGGGCCCCATTGTTCAGAGCAGCTGGCTTCAGATAACTGACAAGCAGGCGTCTGTACAGTCGTTCCATGTCTCTCTTGATCAGATGGATTCTGGCGCTGTCGGTCTGTTCAAGTTTGTTGACTTGGTTGAACACCTCCAAGACTGTTGCATAGAACAAGACATACAATTTGGTGGTCTTGCGCCGGAAGAAATCCCCGAGTTTTTGCCTCATAGGTGGGTCAGAACTAGATGTACTTGAAGCATGTGATGTCTTCACACTGCATTCTTCCTTGAAGAATTTGTCCAAAGCGTTCCACTGCTCAACTGCTCTGTCCAAGGCAGCCCCAAGAGAGAGCCATCGGGTGGGAACATGCTCAACAACCTTGTGCTCTGGCAAGCCTAGTTCCTTCTGGATCTGCTTCAGGCGTTGCTGTCTGCCAGTGCTCTTGGAGAAATACCAGGCCAGTTGACGCATTGTGTCATCAAGGTCAAACTTGCTAGACTCCTTCATGGCTTTCTTCACAGTCAGACTAAGGAGATGGCATACACATCTGGCCAAGAAGGTCTCTGGATGCTTGTCTCTGATGAACGAGATGACACCTTTGTTGACCCCAATCATGACATTGGCATTGTCGAATACAAATGCCAGGCAGTTCCTCCAGTCTATCTGGTAAGCCCTTAGCTCAGAGTCCAACAACTGAAAGATGTGTTCTCCAGTGGCTGACGTCTCACATGAGGGGACACTGAGCAGTTCAGTTTTGATAGTTCCATGGGGATCCACAGCTCTCACAACAATGGGAAAGAACTTGTCTTCCCCCTCCTGACTACCATCAGTACCTAACACAAAGGGTCCTTCATGCACTGCACAAGTTCAGCCTTACTATCTTCAGCACATTCCTTCACAATGGATGTGGTTTTTGTTCTTGCAGAACTGTAGGTATCTGCTATGTTGCTGTCAGGAAACATCTTCTTAAACAACTGTCCAGCATGGTCAGAGGCTGAAAGTGGCACGTTGTGTTCCACAAAAAACGCCGTGAAATATGCCTCTGCACGAATGGGCTGGAGATCAGTATCTTCAATTCTTTGAATATAATCAACAAGAGAAGAGGTGTTTCTTAAGGCTGATGCCTTTGCAATGTGCCTCAACGAAGTCACGTGCTTTTTTACATCGTCGATCCCGCCATGCGAAACTAGAAAATCGAACTCACAAGCACTGCACCTTGCATATGTGCTTCCCACTTTCGATGCAGTGATGCATGGGTACTCTTGTGAGTACGACTGGATGAACTTTTGTTCTCTTTTTGCCTTTTTCTGTACACTTTCACTGCCGGTGCCCAAAGCAGCTTCACCACCACGTTTTCCTTTGCCACTACCACGCGGTCTACCTCGTGTCGCCATTTTCTTTTTGCAAAAACGGAAGTCTCACAGTCGGTACGAGACTTTCGTTTGACCCAGTACGAGACTCTCGTTTGACGAGATTCTCATTTATAATAACAAACATGGCTGCGCCCATAGTCCACTTGTTTACCGATCGTGATTGTCTTCTCAGTGGCGCTCTCGGCTCAAAGTCACTACTAGACCTATAATCGTTTTTTTTTTTTGTTTTTTTTTTTTTGCATCGTATCATTTTTTACTCGATCGTAATTTAGTATTATTTAATTATGATCGTAAAATAATACGCCAAAATCGTACTGGTTGGCAGGTCTGTGTTTTGTTACATTAAGTCGCCTACTCCTTCGATTCTTTTATTTTTTTTCATTTTATTTTTTTGTATTTGTGCTTCATTATCGCTGGCAGTCATTTTGAGTTATATGTGTGTGTGTGTGTGTGTGTGTGTGTGTGTGTGTGTGTGTGTGTGTGTGTGTGTGTGTGTGTGTGTGTGTGTGTGTGAGTGTTAAAGGAGATTGAAGGAGAAGCACAGTATATTTAGAAAGAAATTAACAGTTAGGTCACTTGGTATTTATACCTAGCCCAGAACTTGTCATCGCTGGCAAAAGTGGTCTCACAGAAGTAATAATTTCCACCCACAAATCACGCAGCAATGACCCCCATCCCTCCCCCCCCCACCCCCCTTAAAAATTTTTTTTTGTGAGGTAGTTAGTGCTTCCTACTGACAGTGTTAACTACTTAGGCCTTAAACAGACCCTCCTATATTTTGTTTAATTCGAAGTCAGAAGACACCTCTGAACAAACAAACAAACAAAAAACAACCGATAAGAAACATCCTGATGATCCTCCCACTGTTTCTGCCTGTTTAACATCATCATCATGTCGTTGTGGGCATGCAAAATATATTACCTATTTTTACTAAAACTATTGCATTAGCACGCACAATTTAGTAATATTCCCGTTTTGTTTCTTATTACTGGATGAAGCATTTTTCTAAAATCGATGTAAATCGGGCCTAAACAGAGTCAAACACTAAACAAGCACATGTCTATAAACGTCAACAAAAGCATACTGTAGCTTGTAAAAATACTATTTGAACCTTGCTTTGTCACTGCAAGTCCATCAGAAAAGTTAACGTCACTACAAAACAATTGTTACAACTTTGATCAGGATTTTATACTTGCCACTCTTTGACGGGCAAGATTGAACGGATCTAAGAAATCATGCCACATTTGGATGATCATGATGGCCACCACGTGGAACTGTTGCACATAATCACGTGTCAAACTTCAGCGGTAGTTTCAAAGATCTGAATGGGAGACTAGAAAGTACATCAGTTTGCACAAGCAAAGACCATGAAAAATACGAATCAAACTTGAGAGAGACCCCCATCATCAATTGTACTAACCTTGGATGTGGAAAATACGGACACAGAGCGAGCTGGAAAAGATTTTTCTGCCTTACAGGTGCCAAGCAAAGCAAGGAGAGTGACACACCCACAGGAAATCGGTGTTTATATACAGAGATAGTGCTGTCTTACTGCTGTCTTAAAATGCGCACTAGAATATAGTCCCTCGAGTATAATTTTGATATAGTGAGTTTCGATCTTCAATATCATGGATTCACTGTTTTGTAAATGGCACAGAGGTATTTCATTTTCAAGCGTTGTTGTTTGGTTGTTTGTTTTTACGCTGATAATTTTAGTTTAAATGCAGATCGGTTTCTACAGTCCCAAGGGAGGGTAGTGTTATCTCCCTTGCAATAGTTCGACCAAACAAAGAAGAAAAACGGAGACAAGGCAACAAATTTGACATTCTACTTTGCATTTGCCGTACTTTTTAGTACAGAACATGGCAATCGTTTTCTTTTTAATAAATATTAGAATTAAAGAAAAAGAAAAAATTCTTGGACGGCTTCCTGTTATGGCTAACGCACAGACATTATAAATAGAACACATCTACTGTGAAAATGTCTTCTTACTGCCACGCTGTGCCAAAATGCGTATAATCTGCTACATTCGCACACAAAAATATGTAATCAAGAGTGTTAAAGGTCAGCTTCTGAATTTTTGTGTGAAGAAACTGGACTAGTTGCAATTGCTAAAGGGTAAATTGATTAACAATATTTATTGTTATTGCTGTGCTTGCTGATTTTCTTTTTTGTCAAGTCTTCTGTTATTGCTGTGGATTGTTCTTTTGCATTTCTGTAAAGTCTTCTGCTGAATGCATGGAGAGGGCAGTAGATATGTTAAGTTGTCTTTGTGCCCCACTGCATTCAGCCAACACCCAGACCAGGACGACCTGATGATACAAGGAACTGAAGGTCATATTTATTCACCAGCACAATAGTTTATATTCACTCAGAAACCCATTCAGTGTGCTCAGAAACCCATTCAGTGTGCTAGGACAATGTGGGACCTCTCCTTGCTTACCTGACATTCACTGATAATTCATGTTGTGAACGGAAGGAAGAGGAAGAACTGGTAGTCAAGCACATATCATAGTGGACATACTCACATTTTCTATGGCATGAGTTTGAAATCAGAACGATGTCAATCCATTAATCATAAAGGGTACATACCACAAGACCTCCAACAAATAATTCCTCATGGTTTGTGTAAAGAGAGGACCTTTTAACCTAATTGAGCTGCTGAAGTTAATAATAATAACAATAATAACTGATAATAATAATAATGATAATGATAATAATAATAATGATAATAATAATAATAATACTAAGTTGATTCTCTGTTCAGTGTCTACAACTAGAGCACAAAAAAGGGACATCATGTTGTTTGAAACCCCAAGCCAGATTAGCAAAAGAAGTGAAACATTTGAAAAACGGCAGCCTTGTAACTCAAACTTGACCCCATTATTTTCTCACCAAACTGCTAGTATTAATGAATCGGACCCCTGCCACTCCATGGCGACAAATGAGGTCTGAATGCTTTTCTACACACTGACTCTTCAAATGACTCATGTTCCCCACCTCTTGTCTTGGATTACCTTATTAACGTGAACTGGCTGAGATTGTAAAGGAGTCTCTCAAAGTGAATCTTTGTCTGTACTCTATTTAAATTTTTAAGGGTGGGCTTCTCCACAGATTTTCTTAGCAACTGAATGCTTTATGTTCGTTCTCATTGTTTACATTGCCAACTGACTCTTCACTGGCACCTTCATTGTTAGCTGAATTGATTGAGAGGCCCTGACATGCCACACTATAATGTATGTGCAGAACCCAGCTCCATATTTCATATTGCGTATCAGTTTGAGACATACAATGTTGGAGGGCTGAGCGCCAGTGGCGGACTTTAAACTAGAAGTTGCCTATATCATCAGATCTATCACTTCATGCGCAACAAGGTAACCAAGTTGCTCTCTGAAGGAAAAATTGATTACTTTTCCTCACAAATTCTTGAAAGTTAAAACGGAAAAATTCTGTTCTCCAGAATGTCTAATTTATTTGGCACTAAGAAATCAACTTCCCTACCATCAAATATTAGTCCCGTGATCTCTCTTCTGCTTAGTTCACATCCACCAAGATTTCCAATTTGCATACCTGACTTGACTCAGCTCCCTTTCACCCAACATCCCAGACCCTCCATTTACTGGCAGTCCTCTCCTGTCTTTTCACCCAGTATCTGAGACTGAGATCTTAACGATCCTCCAAGAAATGTGTTTCAAACCTTGTGCACTCTGTCCCATTCCTGTGTGTCCCTTTTTACACATCTACCAACTTCAGTCACCTCCATCATCAATTCTTCTTTGGTCTCAGTAGTCTTCCCTTCTGCTTTAAAAACTGCTGTCGTCTGCCACTTTGGCCACTTCTCGAGAAAAGTAATCTGGATCCTAATGATCTTAAAATTATAGACATGTAGGCCTATCAAATCTCTCATTTCTCTCTAAGTCCCTTGAAAACGTGGTAGGCCTACTAAAACAACTGAATGAGCATATCACCTTAAATCATCTGCACCATCTGTAGCAATCAGCATCACGAACAAACCACAGTACAGAAACAGTTCTTGTTCACTTAATCAGTGAACTTCTTGTCGGTGAACCTCTTCTTGCTTTTGA
>JAPXFY010000015.1:35258602-35331102 GCA_030674185.1 Monoplex corrugatus
AGTTAAAACGGAAAAATTCTGTTCTCCAGAATGTCTAATTTATTTGGCACTAAGAAATCAACTTCCCTACCATCAAATATTAGTCCCGGTGATCTCTCTTCTGCTTAGTTCACATCCACCAAGATTTCCAATTTGCATACCTGACTTGACTCGCTCCCTTTCACCCAACATCCCAGACCCTCCATTTACTGGCAGTCCTCTCCTGTCTTTTCACCCAGTATCTGAGACTGAGATCTTAACGATCCTCCAAGAAATGTGTTTCAAACCTTGTGCACTCTGTCCCATTCCTGTGTGTCCCTTTTTACACATCTACCAACTTCAGTCACCTCCATCATCAATTCTTCTTTGGTCTCAGTAGTCTTCCCTTCTGCTTTAAAAACTGCTGTCGTCTGCCACTTTGGCCACTTCTCGAGAAAAGTAATCTGGATCCTAATGATCTTAAAATTATAGACATGTAGGCCTATCAAATCTCTCATTTCTCTCTAAGTCCCTTGAAAACGTGGTAGGCCTACTAAAACAACTGAATGAGCATATCACCTTAAATCATCTGCACCATCTGTAGCAATCAGCATCACGAACAAACCACAGTACAGAAACAGTTCTTGTTCACTTAATCAGTGAACTTCTTGTCGGTGAACCTCTTCTTGCTTTTGATGATGGTAAATTCTATCTCCTAATACTCCTCGATCTGTCTGCTGCCTCTGATGTTATCAGTCACTCCATCCTTCTCTTTCGTCTTGAATACACTTTAGGAATTCATGGTGCTGTTCTTTGTTGGTTCTCCTATCTCTCTGATCGCTTTCAGTCAGTTGTCAGTGGAAGTCAGTCTGAGCCTGTTGGGTTTTCTTGCAGAGTTCCTCAGGGATCTGTGTTAGGGCCTGTCTTGTTCACCTTTTATGCTTCACCTCTAGGCAACATCATCAACCAGCATGACATGAAAGACAATTTTCACACAGATGATTCTTAACTTCAGAGTAGCACCACCCCTGAAAATATCACCTTCCTTATTGCAGAAGTAGGCTACCTGGCTGCTGTGTTGATATCCATAACTGGATGATACAAAATAAACTGCAGTGAAATGGTGATGAAACAGAAGCCACACTTTTAGGTATCAACAATAAACTTACCTCTATCACACTGAAGACTATGCAGCTAGGTGACAACATCATCCCTCTCACTGATTCTGTCAAGAACCTGGGTGTGACCTTGGACAACACTATCTATGCAGAAGTTTCTGACTCAGACCTACCAATAATGCTACTATCAGATTTGGTGCATTGGTTATAACTTATATTCGAAGATATGTTTCAACTGAGGCTGCATCTAAGCTTGTGGCATCTCTCATTTTGTCTCATCTTGTTTATTGTAATGCTCTCCTTACTAGGCCTACTTCCTCCTTGATTGCTGGGAGTTGTATGATGCGAGACACAAGCACTACACGACAGACTACGTAAAGAACCTCTTTTGAGACATCTCTCCTGATGCAGGTTTTATAAGAGATTAAGAGATTTCACCTGATATAATGTTACGTCCAAGTATGGTTTTCTTTAACTGCATTTTAGACTTGCAAGGTTAACAGTGAGCATGGTTTTAAAGGAGCTCTTCCGAGACGTCCCTCCTGATGCAATTTTCCAGTTTTTACAAGAGATCAATAGATTTCACTTGATATAATTTTATGTGTTTTTCTTTAAAGTTTAATGGCATTTTAGATTTGCAAGGTTGACAGTGAGCATGGTTTTTAACTGTTTTTTTTTTATCTTAACGGGTTGTTTTCTTTTCGACATTGTGTTAGCCCTGATATGGCTCTAGTGGTCGGCTGGGCTATAAGCAATATGAATTGAATTGACGCACACATGCGCGCAGACACACATCTGCAAGCACCGACACACACAGCGACACACACACAGCGACACACACAGTCATGCAGGCACATACACTTGATGAATATACGTGTACGCAGAGAAGAGAGGACTACCCATACTATTCATGTTGGTTAACGGACATACATTGATGCAAAATATTTAAGCAAGTCGGTGAAACATACAGGAATAGCATTTTATTTGATACCAGTAATACAAGTAGGCCTACAATGTAGTCATTAGGGTGAAGAAGGCAGAGGCAGAAGAGGTGAGACAAGTAGGCCTAAAATATTCTTTGAAAGGTTAATGTCTAGGGATGCGTGATTCGTTAAAAGAGGACAAATAATATTGTAAATGAAGAATATGTAAAGTAAGCTAGTTCCATTTGTTGCGGTGCACAAAAAGAAAATGAATGTTGGCAGAAAGTCATAGAGAATGAATGTTGGCAGAAAGTCATAGAGAATGAAATTGGCAGAAAGTCAGAGAGAATGAGGAAATTGGCAGAAAGTCATAGTCTTTACGTGAGGAATGCTAAAAATGCATTTTTCTGATGATGACCGAGGCTGCCTTGAAGCTAAGAGTAGATCAGAAAATATAGGCAGGGATGCTGTGCTGATGCATTCACCTGTGCCGTATGCATTCTATCAAGCCTCACATAGTTTTTCTTAGGATTGATAGTTGACTAGGCTACATGTGTTGACTGCATTTTTGACTCTAAGGATGTGTCGTAGCAATTTTAGGTAGGCCTTGTTTAGGTCAGTTTTTATGCATGTTTAAACGTCTTTAGTTTTGGTTACGGTAGGCCTACATTTGTAATTGGGTTTCTTTTAAAACCATTTTGTGATAAATTAGGCAGAATGGTCAGTGCAAGGGTGTATCCTTAAGTTATGTGCGCAACTGCTTTCATGTGTGTAATGTTATTTTTTGATTTTTTGCAGAATAATAGTATAGTCCCTATCTGAAAATTCTTGAGTAAATTTCCTATCTTCTCTGGGTTACTGGACCACCACTGAAATTGTGTCTCAGGCCATGCTCTCTGACACTGTTTTACTCCTTTACACTTTAAATTTTCTCCAATGTATTCTCTCACCTGCCGGTTGACTTGTTTTTGCCAACAGAGAGCTTCAGCATCGTCGTGAATCTTGCATCAGTTGCGATTTTTAAAAATCATTTTTTTTGCAGCAAAGTAGAAAAGCATCTTCTTGTTTATAGCTCGAAAAAATTGTGTGACCCTGCTTTTTGATTCAATCACAAAACTGTACATGTAAAGATTTATGGCATATATCACTCATGTTTCGAAGTGTTTAGCCTCATCCCAGAACCCTATTCAAAGAAAATGAGTGATGTCTGGTGCCTCTGAAAGTAGAGGGATTGTTACTGTATCACACACAAGGCAAGTAGCCTATTGCTTGGTAAATGTTGGATAATTCCAGTCCATCTTCCTTGTACCAACAATAAACTTACCTGTATCACACTTAATACTATCCAGCTAGGTGACAACAGTATCATCAGTCTAGAATCTTATCATCATGGCGTTGCAAAACGTTGTCCCATATTCTCTGGCCTTTCATGTCGTGCTTTCGTGGTGACCTCATTTCAGTGGGTTTGGAACTACATGGCAGACTCCTTAAAGAACCTCTTCCAAGACGTCCTTCCTGCTACAATTTTCCTTTTTTTTTTTTTTTTTTTTTTTTTTACAAGAGATCAATAGATTTCACCTGATATGATTTTACGTCTGAGTATGTGTTTTTATTTTAATTGCATTTTAGATTTGTAAGGTTAACAGTGAACATGGTATTTAATTATTGTCTTTTATCGTAACAACCTGGTTGTCGTTTTTGATGTGATGTCACCCCTGATATGGCACTAGTAGTCGGCTGGGCTATAAGCAGTATAAATTTAAACTTGATGGGTTTGGAAGTGAGTCGGAAAGGCAGAATGAGCAGAGTGGGAGGCAGTAACACAGGAACGGTTAAGCGGATGGAGTAGAAAGAAAAACTTTTCCAAGGATGGAGTTTGCTGATATGAAAGGGTGGGGCTTGATTTTTCAGCTAGAAGTATTATTCTCCCTTGACAAAATGTTTGTGATTTTAGACACAGATTTTCCAAGAGATGCAGAAAGCAACATTTTATCACATAATTCAGACTGTATGTCTTGCTTCCGAATGAAAGAGCAGAAGAGATCAGTCATTTCACTTGATGGATTGTTGGGATGAGGTTTGAAAGCTAGTACATGTAGTTGGCAAAGTGATTGTGAGACTGGGTAAACTTTGGGATAAGCAAGCATGTGTATGGATGTGTCAGGTTCAGTCACAGCTTACAGCTGATTGCAGACATTGGCAGAGAATAACACAGTTTACACAGTACTGCTGTGACACCCATGCCTTTCTCTTTGGGGAAGCATTAGACATCATGCAGCAAAGTCAGTCTTTGAACAAAGAAGTGGGATCTGAAATAGCTTGTGTCAGTTTGTTCAAGATGGTGTCGCATCAGTCCGATTGTCCCATATGCACTAACACAATCAGTTCCATGTGATGGGAGAATGCTAATTATCTGTAACATACGCCTTGAGGTTCTACCTTGCTTATGAATTCTGTGGATGGTTGGTGGTTTTGGTTTTTTCTTGTTTTGTTTTGTTTTTGTTTTTAATCTCCTATTTTTGGAAACGGGGAAGTTAGTTCATATCTGCGGGAGATTGTGTGTGTGTGTGTGTGTGTGTGTGTGTGTGTGTGTGTTGTGTGTAGAAATATACTAGTATTTCCTTACATAGATGTATTGTGCACATGATTTGTAACAATGATCTATGAATTTATAGGTTTTGAGATGAATGTATTGATATGTCTTTCTTGGTATTGATGTTAATTCAGAGGAGAATTGTAACTTTCAATTATGGTTGACTGCTTATAATTAAGAAACATGCACGCATACAGACACACACACAGGCACACACAGACACACACACACACACACACACACACATACGCAGACACAGACACATACATACTAATAATGTTGATTTCGCCGGCCCTGATATATGTTGACTGTTGACTGTTCCTCGCTTCTCTCTAGACACCTTTGGTAAAAAATCTTTCTCTGTCTTTGGCCCAAATGTATGGAACTCTCTACCACTGTCTCTCAGAAAAACTGTTTCTCAACCTTCAAACGGCACCTGAAAACCCACCTCTTTCAAACTCATCTGACCTGAAGAGCCTTAGTTTGCAAGTCTGTCATCAGACTAATCTCTCCTGCCTGTATAACAGTGTTTTGTATAAGGGCCTATAGAGCAAGGTGTGTGTGTGCGTGCATGTGTGTGTGTGCTTGAGTGAGCATGTGTGTGTATCACTATGTGTACAGCTGAGGAGGGGATAGGGGAGAAATTGAGTGGGAAAGAGACTGAAATACTTTAAGAAACTTTTTAAAATCTTTCTTTGTATGTAAATTGTGATGTATGATATGCAAATAGTTTATAATTTGTGAGGTAATTTTGATTGTCAAGGTGTTAATGCTGTAATACTGAAGTTATGTTTTTCCTGTATATGGATTATAATTTTTCTGTTTTTATCTTCATTCAAAATACATGTATTGATTAATTTTATGTACACTATTGCATGCATAAACACACACACGCATGCAAACATAGCACACGCACACACTCTCACAAACACACACGCGCACAACAACGCACACGCACACACACATACGCAAGCACACACACGCAGCAATATATAAACACAGTATGCCTCTTTATTCATATGAAAAATCTGTTAATCTTTCTTCATTACATAAGTCAGTGTTTAAATTTTAATATTCTGTGGTTTATGTGTCTTCTTACTTGTATACTTTAATGTTTGTTATCTTATTCAGTTATTGTCACATTGTGTATGTAATTGTGAACATTTTTTATCACCTTTTGCCATTCTTGCGAAATGTAAAGCGCTGGTGAGCATGTTTTTATATGGAATATGCGCTATACAAATAAACATTATTATTATTATTATATTATTATATAGGGCCTATATATACAACACACACACACACACACCACACACACACACACACACACACACACACACACACACACACACACACACACACATATATATATATATATAACCCATGCATCATGGCTCATTCTGCAGAATCTGAAGACCTCGCCAGTGTCAGGATTCATGTGCAAGTTAATAGTACGTAACCACAATTACTTGGTATTGTATTGGCATGGCATATACAGACAGCGACCATCAACTGGGATTGAATTATAAACCCTGTTTTGGTAATGAGTGAATGATGGAGTAGTCTGTTCTTTGTGACCACACATACACATGCACAGATACATTCTTCACAATTGCAAAAGCCACTTTTTATTTGTTAGATGATAGTGGCCCATATATGGGTGATATTCCTGTTTACAAACAGCCGGGATATTCAAAAATGTTTTTAATTTGTTTTCAACAGTAAATACAAATTTATAAGCATACCAGAAACAAACAAAGCAAAATTAACAGAAAATCCAAAAAGTAAACCCACACAAAACCCACAGATATGAAAAAAAAACCCATAAATCATGAATCAGTCACACACACAAAACCCACACATAAAAAAACAAAGCAAACAAAACACCACACACACACACACACACACACACACACACACACACACACACACACACACACACACACACACACACACACACACCACACACTGACTCAAGAAACACACTCATACAAAACCAACAACAGCTGAACAGCCATACAAACCCACCAATAAAGAACATAATGGCACAAGAGCAGTTAACTCAGTTGAGTTTTCCCAGAGAGAAATCGCTGTCATTTGGTCTCTCTTCATTTGATCATGCCATTGTTTTCTCAGACTGATCAAATGTTCAAAGGTTCTGATGAAGGAGATGGAGTAATTTCTGGATGATCACTGCTTGTTCTTCTCTCCAGGGTAGGTGGATGAGCAAACTACTAGTTGGGGATCTGAAACCAACATTTTACATAATGTAATCTACTAGTATTTTCTTGGTGATGTCCACCATCCCTTGACTTAAGAACAACTTCAAAATATGTTGAAAAGATAATTCAGATCATGCATAACAGTGCATTGGATGTGTAAATATTTATAAGTAGGTCTATACCGTAATGTTGCATGTGTACGGGCAGAGAAGGGGGAGTAATTAAGGGGTGTGAAGTGTGTGTGGTGTGTGTGTGTGTGTGTGTGTGTGTGTGTGTGTGTGTGTGTGTGTGTGTGTGTGTGTGTGTGTGTTTGCTTTGTTTTGTGGTTCCACATGATGTTGGTGTATATTTTGTGCATGCAGACTGTCGGTAAATACATGTAATCAAGAAACATTTGTGAAGGATGTTATAGGACTACACTGTCAGTAAATAATCAGAGAAACATTGTGAAGGATGTATAGGTGTTGGATTGTGTTGTCTTATAGTGTAAAACCTACTGCAGAGAGGTTACTGGAAAATTGTTATGATATTTTGCAATGACAACGTTGCGTCAAATATGTAGTAAAGTCTACAGCACAATTAGAAAACGCAGCACGCACACAACACACACAAGACACACACACTAGCACGACACCACACACACACACACACACACACACACCACCACACACACACACACGAGTTTAACCCTTTGACTCCTGCACCCTGTTCACCACCATCCTGCAGTGCTGGCAAAGCAAAAACTTAACCCTTTGATTCCCTCACCCTATCCATCAGCTTCCTGCAGGAAGCAAGTGGATAGGGTGAGGGAGTCAAACAGTTTTTTTGCAGTTGGTGGATAGGTTGCAGGAGTCAAAAGGTTAAACGATCATGAATGGATTCAAGAAGGCCAAGTATGACAGAGCAGACAAACTTGTAGATGTTACAACTTGGGAAGACAATTCCATTGATGACATCAGGACCTTGTCATCCTTTACACATTTGATATTTCTACCATTTGTGTATATCTGTCATTTTCATGTCCACCTTTTTATAAATATGTTTTACCTTGATTTAAAAACAATTGGGGATCATAATACGAAGCACCGTATAGTGTGTAAAATGTGTTATAAGATGCAATGTTAAAGTAAGTAGACACTTGTTGTCAATGTTATTCACCAATTGAATATTTATGGAAAAGAAAAGAGGTTTCGTTGTAAGAGGGAAAAGTAATAGCAAAGCTAAAGCAAAAACATTGAATTTAATGTCAATAAATAAGTAAATAAGTAATTAGGAAAAAATATGAGAAAGAATGTGAAAACTTACTGTGTATAGTCAGTGCTGGTCCTGTGTACTGTCCTCCTCTTCCTCCTCCTCCTTCTGCTCCTCCTCCTCATTGTCATTGTCGTTATCAGTGTTTTCATCATTATCATTACCATTCAGGACGAGTCCCATCAACTGCTCAAGAAACTGTTCATCTTCGTCATTGTCATAGACAACCACGATCGTGATTTCTTCTTCTTCTTCGGCATTTTCTGCCTCTGGTTCTTGCGTGTTACTGGCATCATTGTCTGGTTCATCCCACATGCTTTGCAAATCTTCAGATGCCATTTTTGGCTTTGTCGTCACAATATCTGTGAAATCAGACATTTGATACTATATATCAGAAAGTAATATAAATTTACTTACTCTTAAGACAAAGCACTGGAAGAAGAGAGACATCTGGTTCAGAGAATGGATGCAGTCAAAACTGAATGAAAGTGGAACAAGACATAAGTCAGAGATGTCTTGTGCATATTGTGACTGACAATTTGTATTAAGGAGACAGTGGTTACATGTATCTTGAGTAAACAAAATAATCCTGACTCAGAATATGCGAATGATAAGCACAGTCACTACACAGTGAATGTATTGTGATGATCTGCAGTAAATCTTCGTCTATTCTCACGCTCACAAAAACAAAATAAAATCAGAAGACGTAGGCCTATTATATTACCAAAACAAGATAGGAGCCATTTTTGTCCAACTAGCCTTTGTCAAGCGTATAGGCAACAAAAGACAACGAAGAATAAATGCACCAAACTCAGTGGTAAAACTAATGCGTTTATTCTTTGTTGTCTTTTGTGTACGTTTGATGAAAATTTGCATCCATCTTGTTTTGTTACATTAAGTAGCCTACTCCTTCGATTCTTTTTTTTTTTTCATTTTATTTTTTTGTATTTGTGCTTCATTATCGCTGGCAGTCATTTTGAGTTATAAAGAAAAATAAAACAAAGAAGAACAATTTGATCATTAAATGACGCGATGAGTGTCCGGTGGAATCACGAACAGCCATCAGCTTTGAAAACTGGCAAATTTATTATTGTCAGATTAAATAGGTAATAAAATGATTGGTGAACATGTTTCTGTTCGACACAGAAGCGCTTGGTGTTTGATCAAGCGTCTTCAAATTGGAATTTTGACTAAAAATTGAATATGCGGCTTGTAGGCTATAGACTTAATATTGTATGTTTAGTAAGTGACTGTAAAATCGTACTAAAGATCAAGACATCGGGACGGCACAGATGTGTAGGCCGGTCAGTGTTCATAAATTCCTCACCTTGGCGACTTTACTTTCAAACGTATTTCTACGCTGCTTCTCAACAGTTCACAACTTTGGTCTAAAGTTTTTAAAAGTTCGACCATGATCGGCAGAAAAAAAAAAGATAATACTTTGTTGTCAGATGAACAGATCTATACAGAAGCCTGTTCAGTCGAATCTCACCGTTTGTGTGTGTGTGTGTGTGGTGTGTGTGTGTTGTGGTGTGTGTGTTGTGTGTGTGTGGTGTGTTAAAGGAGATTGAAGGAGAAGCACAGTATATTTAGAAAGAAATTAACAGTTAGGTCACTTGGTATTTATACCTAGCCCAGAACTTGTCATCGCTGGCAAAAGTGGTCTCACAGAAGTAACAATTTCCACCCACAAATCACGCAGCAATGACCCCCATCCCTCCCCCCCCCCCCTTAAAATTTTTTTTTGTGAGGTAGTTAGTGCTTCCTACTGACAGTGTTAACTACTTAGGCCTTAAACAGACCCTCCTATATTTTGTTTAATTCGAAGTCAGAAGACACCTCTGAACAAACAAACAAACAAAAAACAACCGATAAGAAACATCCTGATGATCCTCCCACTGTTTCTGCCTGTTTAACATCATCATCATGTCGTTGTGGGCATGCAAAATATATTACCTATTTTTACTAAAACTATTGCATTAGCACGCACAATTTAGTAATATTCCCGTTTTGTTTCTTATTACTGGATGAAGCATTTTTCTAAAATCGATGTAAATCGGGCCTAAACAGAGTCAAACACTAAACAAGCACATGTCTATAAACGTCAACAAAAGCATACTGTAGCTTGTAAAAATACTATTTGAACCTTGCTTTGTCACTGCAAGTCCATCAGAAAAGTTAACGTCACTACAAAACAATTGTTACAACTTTGATCAGGATTTTATACTTGCCACTCTTTGACGGGCAAGATTGAACGGATCTAAGAAATCATGCCACATTTGGATGATCATGATGGCCACCACGTGGAACTGTTGCACATAATCACGTGTCAAACTTCAGCGGTAGTTTCAAAGATCTGAATGGGAGACTAGAAAGTACATCAGTTTGCACAAGCAAAGACCATGAAAAATACGAATCAAACTTGAGAGAGACCCCCATCATCAATTGTACTAACCTTGGATGTGGAAAATACGGACACAGAGCGAGCTGGAAAAGATTTTTCTGCCTTACAGGTGCCAAGCAAAGCAAGGAGAGTGACACACCCACAGGAAATCAGTGTTTATATACAGAGATAGTGCTCTCTTACTGCTGTCTTAAAATGCGCACTAGAATATAGTCCCTCGAGTATAATTTTGATATAGTGAGTTTCGATCTTCAATATCATGGATTCACTGTTTTGTAAATGGCACAGAGGTATTTCATTTTCAAGCGTTGTTGTTTGGTTGTTTGTTTTTACGCTGATAATTTTAGTTTAAATGCAGATCGGTTTCTACAGTCCCAAGGGAGGGTAGTGTTATCTCCCTTGCAATAGTTCGACCAAACAAAGAAGAAAAACGGAGACAAGGCAACAAATTTGACATTCTACTTTGCATTTGCCGTACTTTTTAGTACAGAACATGGCAATCGTTTTCTTTTTAATAAATATTAGAATTAAAGAAAAAGAAAAAATTCTTGGACGGCTTCCTGTTATGGCTAACGCACAGACATTATAAATAGAACACATCTACTGTGAAAATGTCTTCTTACTGCCACGCTGTGCCAAAATGCGTATAATCTGCTACATTCGCACACAAAAATATGTAATCAAGAGTGTTAAAGGTCAGCTTCTGAATTTTTGTGTGAAGAAACTGGACTAGTTGCAAGTGCTAAAGGGTAAATTGATTAACAATATTTATTGTTATTGCTGTGCTTGCTGATTTTCTTTTTTGTCAAGTCTTCTGTTATTGCTGTGATTGTTCTTTTGCATTTCTGTAAAGTCTTCTGCTGAATGCATGGAGAGGGCAGTAGATATGTTAAGTTGTCTTTGTGCCCCACTGCATTCAGCCAACACCCAGACCAGGACGACCTGATGATACAAGGAACTGAAGGTCATATTTATTCACCAGCACAATAGTTTATATTCACTCAGAAACCCATTCAGTGTGCTCAGAAACCCATTCAGTGTGCTAGGACAATGTGGGACCTCTCCTTGCTTACCTGACATTCACTGATAATTCATGTTGTGAACGGAAGGAAGAGGAAGAACTGGTAGTCAAGCACATATCATAGTGGACATACTCACATTTTCTATGGCATGAGTTTGAAATCAGAACGATGTCAATCCATTAATCATAAAGGGTACATACCACAAGACCTCCAACAAATAATTCCTCATGGTTTGTGTAAAGAGAGGACCTTTTAACCTAATTGAGCTGCTGAAGTTAATAATAATAACAATAATAACTGATAATAATAATAATGATAATACAATAATAATGATAATAATAATAATAATACTAAGTTGATTCTCTGTTCAGTGTCTACAACTAGAGCACAAAAAAGGGACATCATGTTGTTTGAAACCCCAAGCCAGATTAGCAAAAGAAGTGAAACATTTGAAAAACGGCAGCCTTGTAACTCAAACTTGACCCCATTATTTTCTCACCAAACTGCTAGTATTAATGAATCGGACCCCTGCCACCCATGGCGACAAATGAGGTCTGAATGCTTTTCTACACACTGACTCTTCAAATGACTCATGTTCCCCACCTCTTGTCTTGGATTACCTTATTAACGTGAACTGGCTGAGATTGTAAAGGAGTCTCTCAAAGTGAATCTTTGTCTGTACTCTATTTAAATTTTTAAGGGTGGGCTTCTCCACAGATTTTCTTAGCAACTGAATGCTTTATGTTCGTTCTCATTGTTTACATTGCCAACTGACTCTTCACTGGCACCTTCATTGTTAGCTGAATTGATTGAGAGGCCCTGACATGCCACACTATAATGTATGTGCAGAACCAGCTCCATATTTCATATTGCGTATCAGTTTGAGACATACAATGTTGGAGGGCTGAGCGCCAGTGGCGGACTTTAAACTAGAAGTTGCCTATATCATCAGATCTATCACTTCATGCGCAACAAGGTAACCAAGTTGCTCTCTGAAGGAAAAATTGATTACTTTTCCTCACAAATTCTTGAAAGTTAAAACGGAAAAATTCTGTTCTCCAGAATGTCTAATTTATTTGGCACTAAGAAATCAACTTCCCTACCATCAAATATTAGTCCCGGTGATCTCTCTTCTGCTTAGTTCACATCCACCAAGATTTCCAATTTGCATACCTGACTTGACTCAGCTCCCTTTCACCCAACATCCCAGACCCTCCATTTACTGGCAGTCCTCTCCTGTCTTTTCACCCAGTATCTGAGACTGAGATCTTAACGATCCTCCAAGAAATGTGTTTCAAACCTTGTGCACTCTGTCCCATTCCTGTGTGTCCCTTTTTACACATCTACCAACTTCAGTCACCTCCATCATCAATTCTTCTTTGGTCTCAGTAGTCTTCCCTTCTGCTTTAAAAACTGCTGTCGTCTGCCACTTTGGCCACTTCTCGAGAAAAGTAATCTGGATCCTAATGATCTTAAAATTATAGACATGTAGGCCTATCAAATCTCTCATTTCTCTCTAAGTCCCTTGAAAACGTGGTAGGCCTACTAAAACAACTGAATGAGCATATCACCTTAAATCATCTGCACCATCTGTAGCAATCAGCATCACGAACAAACCACAGTACAGAAACAGTTCTTGTTCACTTAATCAGTGAACTTCTTGTCGGTGAACCTCTTCTTGCTTTTGATGATGGTAAATTCTATCTCCTAATACTCCTCGATCTGTCTGCTGCCTCTGATGTTATCAGTCACTCCATCCTTCTCTTTCGTCTTGAATACACTTTAGGAATTCATGGTGCTGTTCTTTGTTGGTTCTCCTATCTCTCTGATCGCTTTCAGTCAGTTGTCAGTGGAAGTCAGTCTGAGCCTGTTGGGTTTTCTTGCAGAGTTCCTCAGGGATCTGTGTTAGGGCCTGTCTTGTTCACCTTTTATGCTTCACCTCTAGGCAACATCATCAACCAGCATGACATGAAAGACAATTTTCACACAGATGATTCTTAACTTCAGAGTAGCACCACCCCTGAAAATATCACCTTCCTTATTGCAGAAGTAGGCTACCTGGCTGCTGTGTTGATATCCATAACTGGATGATACAAAATAAACTGCAGTGAAATGGTGATGAAACAGAAGCCACACTTTTAGGTATCAACAATAAACTTACCTCTATCACACTGAAGACTATGCAGCTAGGTGACAACATCATCCCTCTCACTGATTCTGTCAAGAACCTGGGTGTGACCTTGGACAACACTATCTATGCAGAAGTTTCTGACTCAGACCTACCAATAATGCTACTATCAGATTTGGTGCATTGGTTATAACTTATATTCGAAGATATGTTTCAACTGAGGCTGCATCTAAGCTTGTGGCATCTCTCATTTTGTCTCATCTTGTTTATTGTAATGCTCTCCTTACTAGGCCTACTTCCTCCTTGATTGCTGGGAGTTGTATGATGCGAGACACAAGCACTACACGACAGACTACGTAAAGAACCTCTTTTGAGACATCTCTCCTGATGCAGGTTTTATAAGAGATTAAGAGATTTCACCTGATATAATGTTACGTCCAAGTATGGTTTTCTTTAACTGCATTTTAGACTTGCAAGGTTAACAGTGAGCATGGTTTTAAAGGAGCTCTTCCGAGACGTCCCTCCTGATGCAATTTTCCAGTTTTTACAAGAGATCAATAGATTTCACTTGATATAATTTTATGTGTTTTTCTTTAAAGTTTAATGGCATTTTAGATTTGCAAGGTTGACAGTGAGCATGGTTTTTAACTGTTGTTTTTTTTATCTTAACGGGTTGTTTTCTTTTCGACATTGTGTTAGCCCTGATATGGCTCTAGTGGTCGGCTGGGCTATAAGCAATATGAATTGAATTGACGCACACATGCGCGCAGACACACATCTGCAAGCACCGACACACACAGCGACACACACACAGCGACACACACAGTCATGCAGGCACATACACTTGATGAATATACGTGTACGCAGAGAAGAGAGGACTACCCATACTATTCATGTTGGTTAACGGACATACATTGATGCAAAATATTTAAGCAAGTCGGTGAAACATACAGGAATAGCATTTTATTTGATACCAGTAATACAAGTAGGCCTACAATGTAGTCATTAGGGTGAAGAAGGCAGAGGCAGAAGAGGTGAGACAAGTAGGCCTAAAATATTCTTTGAAAGGTTAATGTCTAGGGATGCGTGATTCGTTAAAAGAGGACAAATAATATTGTAAATGAAGAATATGTAAAGTAAGCTAGTTCCATTTGTTGCGGTGCACAAAAAGAAAATGAATGTTGGCAGAAAGTCATAGAGAATGAATGTTGGCAGAAAGTCATAGAGAATGAAATTGGCAGAAAGTCAGAGAGAATGAGGAAATTGGCAGAAAGTCATAGTCTTTACGTGAGGAATGCTAAAAATGCATTTTTCTGATGATGACCGAGGCTGCCTTGAAGCTAAGAGTAGATCAGAAAATATAGGCAGGGATGCTGTGCTGATGCATTCACCTGTGCCGTATGCATTCTATCAAGCCTCACATAGTTTTTCTTAGGATTGATAGTTGACTAGGCTACATGTGTTGACTGCATTTTTGACTCTAAGGATGTGTCGTAGCAATTTTAGGTAGGCCTTGTTTAGGTCAGTTTTTATGCATGTTTAAACGTCTTTAGTTTTGGTTACGGTAGGCCTACATTTGTAATTGGGTTTCTTTTAAAACCATTTTGTGATAAATTAGGCAGAATGGTCAGTGCAAGGGTGTATCCTTAAGTTATGTGCGCAACTGCTTTCATGTGTGTAATGTTATTTTTTGATTTTTTGCAGAATAATAGTATAGTCCCTATCTGAAAATTCTTGAGTAAATTTCCTATCTTCTCTGGGTTACTGGACCACCACTGAAATTGTGTCTCAGGCCATGCTCTCTGACACTGTTTTACTCCTTTACACTTTAAATTTTCTCCAATGTATTCTCTCACCTGCCGGTTGACTTGTTTTTGCCAACAGAGAGCTTCAGCATCGTCGTGAATCTTGCATCAGTTGCGATTTTTAAAAATCATTTTTTTTGCAGCAAAGTAGAAAAGCATCTTCTTGTTTATAGCTCGAAAAAATTGTGTGACCCTGCTTTTGATTCAATCACAAAACTGTACATGTAAAGATTTATGGCATATATCACTCATGTTTCGAAGTGTTTAGCCTCATCCCAGAACCCTATTCAAAGAAAATGAGTGATGTCTGGTGCCTCTGAAAGTAGAGGGATTGTTACTGTATCACACACAAGGCAAGTAGCCTATTGCTTGGTAAATGTTGGATAATTCCAGTCCATCTTCCTTGTACCAACAATAAACTTACCTGTATCACACTTAATACTATCCAGCTAGGTGACAACAGTATCATCAGTCTAGAATCTTATCATCATGGCGTTGCAAAACGTTGTCCCATATTCTCTGGCCTTTCATGTCGTGCTTTCGTGGTGACCTCATTTCAGTGGGTTTGGAACTACATGGCAGACTCCTTAAAGAACCTCTTCCAAGACGTCCTTCCTGCTACAATTTTCCTTTTTTTTTTTTTTTTTTTTTTTTTTACAAGAGATCAATAGATTTCACCTGATATGATTTTACGTCTGAGTATGTGTTTTTATTTTAATTGCATTTTAGATTTGTAAGGTTAACAGTGAACATGGTATTTAATTATTGTCTTTTATCGTAACAACCTGGTTGTCGTTTTTGATGTGATGTCACCCCTGATATGGCACTAGTAGTCGGCTGGGCTATAAGCAGTATAAATTTAAACTTGATGGGTTTGGAAGTGAGTCGGAAAGGCAGAATGAGCAGAGTGGGAGGCAGTAACACAGGAACGGTTAAGCGGATGGAGTAGAAAGAAAAACTTTTCCAAGGATGGAGTTTGCTGATATGAAAGGGTGGGGCTTGATTTTTCAGCTAGAAGTATTATTCTCCCTTGACAAAATGTTTGTGATTTTAGACACAGATTTTCCAAGAGATGCAGAAAGCAACATTTTATCACATAATTCAGACTGTATGTCTTGCTTCCGAATGAAAGAGCAGAAGAGATCAGTCATTTCACTTGATGGATTGTTGGGATGAGGTTTGAAAGCTAGTACATGTAGTTGGCAAAGTGATTGTGAGACTGGGTAAACTTTGGGATAAGCAAGCATGTGTATGGATGTGTCAGGTTCAGTCACAGCTTACAGCTGATTGCAGACATTGGCAGAGAATAACACAGTTTACACAGTACTGCTGTGACACCCATGCCTTTCTCTTTGGGGAAGCATTAGACATCATGCAGCAAAGTCAGTCTTTGAACAAAGAAGTGGGATCTGAAATAGCTTGTGTCAGTTTGTTCAAGATGGTGTCGCATCAGTCCGATTGTCCCATATGCACTAACACAATCAGTTCCATGTGATGGGAGAATGCTAATTATCTGTAACATACGCCTTGAGGTTCTACCTTGCTTATGAATTCTGTGGATGGTTGGTGGTTTTGGTTTTTTCTTGTTTTGTTTTGTTTTTGTTTTTAATCTCCTATTTTTGGAAACGGGGAAGTTAGTTCATATCTGCGGGAGATTGTGTGTGTGTGTGTGTGGTGTGTGTGTGTGTGTGTGTGTGTGTGTGTAGAAATATACTAGTATTTCCTTACATAGATGTATTGTGCACATGATTTGTAACAATGATCTATGAATTTATAGGTTTTGAGATGAATGTATTGATATGTCTTTCTTGGTATTGATGTTAATTCAGAGGAGAATTGTAACTTTCAATTATGGTTGACTGCTTATAATTAAGAAACATGCACGCATACAGACACACACACAGGCACACACAGACACACACACACACACACACACACATACGCAGACACAGACACATACATACTAATAATGTTGATTTCGCCGGCCCTGATATATGTTGACTGTTGACTGTTCCTCGCTTCTCTCTAGACACCTTTGGTAAAAAATCTTTCTCTGTCTTTGGCCCAAATGTATGGAACTCTCTACCACTGTCTCTCAGAAAAACTGTTTCTCAACCTTCAAACGGCACCTGAAAACCCACCTCTTTCAAACTCATCTGACCTGAAGAGCCTTAGTTTGCAAGTCTGTCATCAGACTAATCTCTCCTGCCTGTATAACAGTGTTTTGTATAAGGGCCTATAGAGCAAGGTGTGTGTGTGCGTGCATGTGTGTGTGTGCTTGAGTGAGCATGTGTGTGTATCACTATGTGTACAGCTGAGGAGGGGATAGGGGAGAAATTGAGTGGGAAAGAGACTGAAATACTTTAAGAAACTTTTTAAAATCTTTCTTTGTATGTAAATTGTGATGTATGATATGCAAATAGTTTATAATTTGTGAGGTAATTTTGATTGTCAAGGTGTTAATGCTGTAATACTGAAGTTATGTTTTTCCTGTATATGGATTATAATTTTTCTGTTTTTATCTTCATTCAAAATACATGTATTGATTAATTTTATGTACACTATTGCATGCATAAACACACACACGCATGCAAACATAGCACACGCACACACTCTCACAAACACACACGCGCACAACAACGCACACGCACACACACATACGCAAGCACACACACGCAGCAATATATAAACACAGTATGCCTCTTTATTCATATGAAAAATCTGTTAATCTTTCTTCATTACATAAGTCAGTGTTTAAATTTTAATATTCTGTGGTTTATGTGTCTTCTTACTTGTATACTTTAATGTTTGTTATCTTATTCAGTTATTGTCACATTGTGTATGTAATTGTGAACATTTTTTATCACCTTTTGCCATTCTTGCGAAATGTAAAGCGCTGGTGAGCATGTTTTTATATGGAATATGCGCTATACAAATAAACATTATTATTATTATTATATTATTATATAGGGCCTATATAACACACACACACACACACACACACACACACACACACACACACACACACACACACACACACACAACACACACATATATATATATATATAACCCATGCATCATGGCTCATTCTGCAGAATCTGAAGACCTCGCCAGTGTCAGGATTCATGTGCAAGTTAATAGTACGTAACCACAATTACTTGGTATTGTATTGGCATGGCATATACAGACAGCGACCATCAACTGGGATTGAATTATAAACCCTGTTTTGGTAATGAGTGAATGATGGAGTAGTCTGTTCTTTGTGACCACACATACACATGCACAGATACATTCTTCACAATCTGCAAAAGCCACTTTTTATTTGTTAGATGATAGTGGCCCATATATGGGTGATATTCCTGTTTACAAACAGCCGGGATATTCAAAAATGTTTTTAATTTGTTTTCAACAGTAAATACAAATTTATAAGCATACCAGAAACAAACAAAGCAAAATTAACAGAAAATCCAAAAAGTAAACCCACACAAAACCCACAGATATGAAAAAAAAACCCATAAATCATGAATCAGTCACACACACAAAACCCACACATAAAAAAACAAAGCAAACAAACAACACACACACACACACACACACACACACACACACACACACACACACACACACACACACACACACACACACACACACACACACACACTGACTCAAGAAACACACTCATACAAAACCAACAACAGCTGAACAGCCATACAAACCCACCAATAAAGAAC
This sequence comes from Monoplex corrugatus, assembly GCA_030674185.1. Lineage (NCBI taxonomy): Eukaryota > Metazoa > Mollusca > Gastropoda > Littorinimorpha > Ranellidae > Monoplex > Monoplex corrugatus. The sequence goes on from JAPXFY010000015.1 coordinate 35,277,758, forward strand.
ATAATGGCACAAGAGCAGTTAACTCAGTTGAGTTTTCCCAGAGAGAAATCGCTGTCATTTGGTCTCTCTTCATTTGATCATGCCATTGTTTTCTCAGACTGATCAAATGTTCAAAGGTTCTGATGAAGGAGATGGAGTAATTTCTGGATGATCACTGCTTGTTCTTCTCTCCAGGGTAGGTGGATGAGCAAACTACTAGTTGGGGATCTGAAACCAACATTTTACATAATGTAATCTACTAGTATTTTCTGTGGTGATGTCCACCATCCCTTGACTTAAGAACAACTTCAAAATATGTTGAAAAGATCATTCAGATCATGCATAACAGTGCATTGGATGTGTAAATATTTATAAGTAGGTCTATACCGTAATGTTGCATGTGTACGGGCAGAGAAGGGGGAGTAATTAAGGGGTGTGAAGTGTGTGTGTGTGTGTGTGTGTGTGTGTGTGTGTGTGTGTGTGTGTGTGTGTGTGTGTGTGTGTGTGTGTGTGTGTGTGTGTGTTGCTTTGTTTTGTGGTTCCACATGATGTTGGTGTATATTTTGTGCATGCAGACTGTCGGTAAATACATGTAATCAAGAAACATTGTGAAGGATGTATAGGACTACACTGTCAGTAAATAATCAAGAAACATTGTGAAGGATGTATAGGTGTGTGTTGTGTTGTCTTATAGTGTAAAACCTACTGCAGAGAGGGTACTGGAAAATTTGTTATGATATTTTGCAATGACACGTTGCGTCAAATGTGTAGTAAAAGTCTACAGCACAATTAGAAAACGCAGACACGCACACAAGACACACATAGAGACATACACACACGTGCGAGTGCGCGCGCGCAGCGCCGCACACACACACACACACCACACACACACACACACACACACACCACACACACACACACACACACACACACACACACACCGAGTTTAACCCTTTGACTCCTGCACCCTGTTCACCACCATCCTGCAGTGCTGGCAAAGCAAAAACTTAACCCTTTGATTCCCTCACCCTATCCATCAGCTTCCTGCAGGAAGCAAGTGGATAGGGTGAGGGAGTCAAACAGTTATTTTGCAGTTGGTGGATAGGTTGCAGGAGTCAAAAGGTTAAACGATCATGAATGGATTCAAGAAGGCCAAGTATGACAGAGCAGACAAACTTGTAGATGTTACAACTTGGGAAGACAATTCCATTGATGACATCAGGACCTTGTCATCCTTTACACATTTGATATTTCTACCATTTGTGTATATCTGTCATTTTCATGTCCACCTTTTTATAAATATGTTTTACCTTGATTTAAAAACAATTGGGGATCATAATACGAAGCACCGTATAGTGTGTAAAATGTGTTATAAGATGCAATGTTAAAGTAAGTAGACACTTGTTGTCAATGTTATTCACCAATTGAATATTTATGGAAAAGAAAAGAGGTTTCGTTGTAAGAGGGAAAAGTAATAGCAAAGCTAAAGCAAAAACATTGAATTTAATGTCAATAAATAAGTAAATAAGTAATTAGGAAAAAATATGAGAAAGAATGTGAAAACTTACTGTGTATAGTCAGTGCTGGTCCTGTGTACTGTCCTCCTCTTCCTCCTCCTTCTGCTCCTCCTCCTCATTGTCATTGTCGTTATCAGTGTTTTCATCATTATCATTACCATTCAGGACGAGTCCCATCAACTGCTCAAGAAACTGTTCATCTTCGTCATTGTCATAGACAACCACGATCGTGATTTCTTCTTCTTCTTCGGCATTTTCTGCCTCTGGTTCTTGCGTGTTACTGGCATCATTGTCTGGTTCATCCCACATGCTTTGCAAATCTTCAGATGCCATTTTTGGCTTTGTCGTCACAATATCTGTGAAATCAGACATTTGATACTATATATCAGAAAGTAATATAAATTTACTTACTCTTAAGACAAAGCACTGGAAGAAGAGAGACATCTGGTTCAGAGAATGGATGCAGTCAAAACTGAATGAAAGTGGAACAAGACATAAGTCAGAGATGTCTTGTGCATATTGTGACTGACAATTTGTATTAAGGAGACAGTGGTTACATGTATCTTGAGTAAACAAAATAATCCTGACTCAGAATATGCGAATGATAAGCACAGTCACTACACAGTGAATGTATTGTGATGATCTGCAGTAAATCTTCGTCTATTCTCACGCTCACAAAAACAAAATAAAATCAGAAGACGTAGGCCTATTATATTACCAAAACAAGATAGGAGCCATTTTTTGTCCAACTAGCCTTTGTCAAGCGTATAGGCAACAAAAGACAACGAAGAATAAATGCACCAAACTCAGTGGTAAAACTAATGCGTTTATTCTTTGTTGTCTTTTGTGTACGTTTGATGAAAATTTGCATCCATCTTGTTTTGTTACATTAAGTAGCCTACTCCTTCGATTCTTTTTTTTTTTTCATTTTATTTTTTTGTATTTGTGCTTCATTATCGCTGGCAGTCATTTTGAGTTATAAAGAAAAATAAAACAAAGAAGAACAATTTGATCATTAAATGACGCGATGAGTGTCCGGTGGAATCACGAACAGCCATCAGCTTTGAAAACTGGCAAATTTATTATTGTCAGATTAAATAGGTAATAAAATGATTGGTGAACATGTTTCTGTTCGACACAGAAGCGCTTGGTGTTTGATCAAGCGTCTTCAAATTGGAATTTTGACTAAAAATTGAATATGCGGCTTGTAGGCTATAGACTTAATATTGTATGTTTAGTAAGTGACTGTAAAATCGTACTAAAGATCAAGACATCGGGACGGCACAGATGTGTAGGCCGGTCAGTGTTCATAAATTCCTCACCTTGGCGACTTTACTTTCAAACGTATTTCTACGCTGCTTCTCAACAGTTCACAACTTTGGTCTAAAGTTTTTAAAAGTTCGACCATGATCGGCAGAAAAAAAAAATATAATACTTTGTTGTCAGATGAACAGATCTATACAGAAGCCTGTTCAGTCGAATCTCACCGTTTGTGTGTGTGTGTGTGTGTGTGTGTGTGTGTGTGTGTGTGTGTGTGTGTGTGGTGTGGTGTTTTAAAGGAGATTGAAGGAGAAGCACAGTATATTTAGAAAGAAATTAACAGTTAGGTCACTTGGTATTTATACCTAGCCCAGAACTTGTCATCGCTGGCAAAAGTGGTCTCACAGAAGTAACAATTTCCACCCACAAATCACGCAGCAATGACCCCCATCCCTCCCCCCCCCCCCTTAAAATTTTTTTTTGTGAGGTAGTTAGTGCTTCCTACTGACAGTGTTAACTACTTAGGCCTTAAACAGACCCTCCTATATTTTGTTTAATTCGAAGTCAGAAGACACCTCTGAACAAACAAACAAACAAAAAACAACCGATAAGAAACATCCTGATGATCCTCCACTGTTTCTGCCTGTTTAACATCATCATCATGTCGTTGTGGGCATGCAAAATATATTACCTATTTTTACTAAAACTATTGCATTAACACGCACAATTTAGTAATATTCCCGTTTTGTTTCTTATTACTGGATGAAGCATTTTTCTAAAATCGATGTAAATCGGGCCTAAACAGAGTCAAACACTAAACAAGCACATGTCTATAAACGTCAACAAAAGCATACTGTAGCTTGTAAAAATACTATTTGAACCTTGCTTTGTCACTGCAAGTCCATCAGAAAAGTTAACGTCACTACAAAACAATTGTTACAACTTTGATCAGGATTTTATACTTGCCACTCTTTGACGGGCAAGATTGAACGGATCTAAGAAATCATGCCACATTTGGATGATCATGATGGCCACCACGTGGAACTGTTGCACATAATCACGTGTCAAACTTCAGCGGTAGTTTCAAAGATCTGAATGGGAGACTAGAAAGTACATCAGTTTGCACAAGCAAAGACCATGAAAAATACGAATCAAACTTGAGAGAGACCCCCATCATCAATTGTACTAACCTTGGATGTGGAAAATACGGACACAGAGCGAGCTGGAAAAGATTTTTCTGCCTTACAGGTGCCAAGCAAAGCAAGGAGAGTGACACACCCACAGGAAATCAGTGTTTATATACAGAGATAGTGCTCTCTTACTGCTGTCTTAAAATGCGCACTAGAATATAGTCCCTCGAGTATAATTTTGATATAGTGAGTTTCGATCTTCAATATCATGGATTCACTGTTTTGTAAATGGCACAGAGGTATTTCATTTTCAAGCGTTGTTGTTTGGTTGTTTGTTTTTACGCTGATAATTTTAGTTTAAATGCAGATCGGTTTCTACAGTCCCAAGGGAGGGTAGTGTTATCTCCCTTGCAATAGTTCGACCAAACAAAGAAGAAAAACGGAGACAAGGCAACAAATTTGACATTCTACTTTGCATTTGCCGTACTTTTTAGTACAGAACATGGCAATCGTTTTCTTTTTAATAAATATTAGAATTAAAGAAAAAGAAAAAATTCTTGGACGGCTTCCTGTTATGGCTAACGCACAGACATTATAAATAGAACACATCTACTGTGAAAATGTCTTCTTACTGCCACGCTGTGCCAAAATGCGTATAATCTGCTACATTCGCACACAAAAATATGTAATCAAGAGTGTTAAAGGTCAGCTTCTGAATTTTTGTGTGAAGAAACTGGACTAGTTGCAAGTGCTAAAGGGTAAATTGATTAACAATATTTATTGTTATTGCTGTGCTTGCTGATTTTCTTTTTTGTCAAGTCTTCTGTTATTGCTGTGATTGTTCTTTTGCATTTCTGTAAAGTCTTCTGCTGAATGCATGGAGAGGGCAGTAGATATGTTAAGTTGTCTTTGTGCCCCACTGCATTCAGCCAACACCCAGACCAGGACGACCTGATGATACAAGGAACTGAAGGTCATATTTATTCACCAGCACAATAGTTTATATTCACTCAGAAACCCATTCAGTGTGCTCAGAAACCCATTCAGTGTGCTAGGACAATGTGGGACCTCTCCTTGCTTACCTGACATTCACTGATAATTCATGTTGTGAACGGAAGGAAGAGGAAGAACTGGTAGTCAAGCACATATCATAGTGGACATACTCACATTTTCTATGGCATGAGTTTGAAATCAGAACGATGTCAATCCATTAATCATAAAGGGTACATACCACAAGACCTCCAACAAATAATTCCTCATGGTTTGTGTAAAGAGAGGACCTTTTAACCTAATTGAGCTGCTGAAGTTAATAATAATAACAATAATAACTGATAATAATAATAATGATAATACAATAATAATGATAATAATAATAATAATACTAAGTTGATTCTCTGTTCAGTGTCTACAACTAGAGCACAAAAAAGGGACATCATGTTGTTTGAAACCCCAAGCCAGATTAGCAAAAGAAGTGAAACATTTGAAAAACGGCAGCCTTGTAACTCAAACTTGACCCCATTATTTTCTCACCAAACTGCTAGTATTAATGAATCGGACCCCTGCCACTCCATGGCGACAAATGAGGTCTGAATGCTTTTCTACACACTGACTCTTCAAATGACTCATGTTCCCCACCTCTTGTCTTGGATTACCTTATTAACGTGAACTGGCTGAGATTGTAAAGGAGTCTCTCAAAGTGAATCTTTGTCTGTACTCTATTTAAATTTTTAAGGGTGGGCTTCTCCACAGATTTTCTTAGCAACTGAATGCTTTATGTTCGTTCTCATTGTTTACATTGCCAACTGACTCTTCACTGGCACCTTCATTGTTAGCTGAATTGATTGAGAGGCCCTGACATGCCACACTATAATGTATGTGCAGAACCAAGCTCCATATTTCATATTGCGTATCAGTTTGAGACATACAATGTTGGAGGGCTGAGCGCCAGTGGCGGACTTTAAACTAGAAGTTGCCTATATCATCAGATCTATCACTTCATGCGCAACAAGGTAACCAAGTTGCTCTCTGAAGGAAAAATTGATTACTTTTCCTCACAAATTCTTGAAAGTTAAAACGGAAAAATTCTGTTCTCCAGAATGTCTAATTTATTTGGCACTAAGAAATCAACTTCCCTACCATCAAATATTAGTCCCGGTGATCTCTCTTCTGCTTAGTTCACATCCACCAAGATTTCCAATTTGCATACCTGACTTGACTCAGCTCCCTTTCACCCAACATCCCAGACCCTCCATTTACTGGCAGTCCTCTCCTGTCTTTTCACCCAGTATCTGAGACTGAGATCTTAACGATCCTCCAAGAAATGTGTTTCAAACCTTGTGCACTCTGTCCCATTCCTGTGTGTCCCTTTTTACACATCTACCAACTTCAGTCACCTCCATCATCAATTCTTCTTTGGTCTCAGTAGTCTTCCCTTCTGCTTTAAAAACTGCTGTCGTCTGCCACTTTGGCCACTTCTCGAGAAAAGTAATCTGGATCCTAATGATCTTAAAATTATAGACATGTAGGCCTATCAAATCTCTCATTTCTCTCTAAGTCCCTTGAAAACGTGGTAGGCCTACTAAAACAACTGAATGAGCATATCACCTTAAATCATCTGCACCATCTGTAGCAATCAGCATCACGAACAAACCACAGTACAGAAACAGTTCTTGTTCACTTAATCAGTGAACTTCTTGTCGGTGAACCTCTTCTTGCTTTTGATGATGGTAAATTCTATCTCCTAATACTCCTCGATCTGTCTGCTGCCTCTGATGTTATCAGTCACTCCATCCTTCTCTTTCGTCTTGAATACACTTTAGGAATTCATGGTGCTGTTCTTTGTTGGTTCTCCTATCTCTCTGATCGCTTTCAGTCAGTTGTCAGTGGAAGTCAGTCTGAGCCTGTTGGGTTTTCTTGCAGAGTTCCTCAGGGATCTGTGTTAGGGCCTGTCTTGTTCACCTTTTATGCTTCACCTCTAGGCAACATCATCAACCAGCATGACATGAAAGACAATTTTCACACAGATGATTCTTAACTTCAGAGTAGCACCACCCCTGAAAATATCACCTTCCTTATTGCAGAAGTAGGCTACCTGGCTGCTGTGTTGATATCCATAACTGGATGATACAAAATAAACTGCAGTGAAATGGTGATGAAACAGAAGCCACACTTTTAGGTATCAACAATAAACTTACCTCTATCACACTGAAGACTATGCAGCTAGGTGACAACATCATCCCTCTCACTGATTCTGTCAAGAACCTGGGTGTGACCTTGGACAACACTATCTATGCAGAAGTTTCTGACTCAGACCTACCAATAATGCTACTATCAGATTTGGTGCATTGGTTATAACTTATATTCGAAGATATGTTTCAACTGAGGCTGCATCTAAGCTTGTGGCATCTCTCATTTTGTCTCATCTTGTTTATTGTAATGCTCTCCTTACTAGGCCTACTTCCTCCTTGATTGCTGGGAGTTGTATGATGCGAGACACAAGCACTACACGACAGACTACGTAAAGAACCTCTTTTGAGACATCTCTCCTGATGCAGGTTTTATAAGAGATTAAGAGATTTCACCTGATATAATGTTACGTCCAAGTATGGTTTTCTTTAACTGCATTTTAGACTTGCAAGGTTAACAGTGAGCATGGTTTTAAAGGAGCTCTTCCGAGACGTCCCTCCTGATGCAATTTTCCAGTTTTTACAAGAGATCAATAGATTTCACTTGATATAATTTTATGTGTTTTTCTTTAAAGTTTAATGGCATTTTAGATTTGCAAGGTTGACAGTGAGCATGGTTTTTAACTGTTTTTTTTTTTATCTTAACGGGTTGTTTTCTTTTCGACATTGTGTTAGCCCTGATATGGCTCTAGTGGTCGGCTGGGCTATAAGCAATATGAATTGAATTGACGCACACATGCGCGCAGACACACATCTGCAAGCACCGACACACACAGCGACACACACACAGCGACACACACAGTCATGCAGGCACATACACTTGATGAATATACGTGTACGCAGAGAAGAGAGGACTACCCATACTATTCATGTTGGTTAACGGACATACATTGATGCAAAATATTTAAGCAAGTCGGTGAAACATACAGGAATAGCATTTTATTTGATACCAGTAATACAAGTAGGCCTACAATGTAGTCATTAGGGTGAAGAAGGCAGAGGCAGAAGAGGTGAGACAAGTAGGCCTAAAATATTCTTTGAAAGGTTAATGTCTAGGGATGCGTGATTCGTTAAAAGAGGACAAATAATATTGTAAATGAAGAATATGTAAAGTAAGCTAGTTCCATTTGTTGCGGTGCACAAAAAGAAAATGAATGTTGGCAGAAAGTCATAGAGAATGAATGTTGGCAGAAAGTCATAGAGAATGAAATTGGCAGAAAGTCAGAGAGAATGAGGAAATTGGCAGAAAGTCATAGTCTTTACGTGAGGAATGCTAAAAATGCATTTTTCTGATGATGACCGAGGCTGCCTTGAAGCTAAGAGTAGATCAGAAAATATAGGCAGGGATGCTGTGCTGATGCATTCACCTGTGCCGTATGCATTCTATCAAGCCTCACATAGTTTTTCTTAGGATTGATAGTTGACTAGGCTACATGTGTTGACTGCATTTTTGACTCTAAGGATGTGTCGTAGCAATTTTAGGTAGGCCTTGTTTAGGTCAGTTTTTATGCATGTTTAAACGTCTTTAGTTTTGGTTACGGTAGGCCTACATTTGTAATTGGGTTTCTTTTAAAACCATTTTGTGATAAATTAGGCAGAATGGTCAGTGCAAGGGTGTATCCTTAAGTTATGTGCGCAACTGCTTTCATGTGTGTAATGTTATTTTTTGATTTTTTGCAGAATAATAGTATAGTCCCTATCTGAAAATTCTTGAGTAAATTTCCTATCTTCTCTGGGTTACTGGACCACCACTGAAATTGTGTCTCAGGCCATGCTCTCTGACACTGTTTTACTCCTTTACACTTTAAATTTTCTCCAATGTATTCTCTCACCTGCCGGTTGACTTGTTTTTGCCAACAGAGAGCTTCAGCATCGTCGTGAATCTTGCATCAGTTGCGATTTTTAAAAATCATTTTTTTTGCAGCAAAGTAGAAAAGCATCTTCTTGTTTATAGCTCGAAAAAATTGTGTGACCCTGCTTTTTGATTCAATCACAAAACTGTACATGTAAAGATTTATGGCATATATCACTCATGTTTCGAAGTGTTTAGCCTCATCCCAGAACCCTATTCAAAGAAAATGAGTGATGTCTGGTGCCTCTGAAAGTAGAGGGATTGTTACTGTATCACACACAAGGCAAGTAGCCTATTGCTTGGTAAATGTTGGATAATTCCAGTCCATCTTCCTTGTACCAACAATAAACTTACCTGTATCACACTTAATACTATCCAGCTAGGTGACAACAGTATCATCAGTCTAGAATCTTATCATCATGGCGTTGCAAAACGTTGTCCCATATTCTCTGGCCTTTCATGTCGTGCTTTCGTGGTGACCTCATTTCAGTGGGTTTGGAACTACATGGCAGACTCCTTAAAGAACCTCTTCCAAGACGTCCTTCCTGCTACAATTTTCCTTTTTTTTTTTTTTTTTTTTTTTTACAAGAGATCAATAGATTTCACCTGATATGATTTTACGTCTGAGTATGTGTTTTTATTTTAATTGCATTTTAGATTTGTAAGGTTAACAGTGAACATGGTATTTAATTATTGTCTTTTATCGTAACAACCTGGTTGTCGTTTTTGATGTGATGTCACCCCTGATATGGCACTAGTAGTCGGCTGGGCTATAAGCAGTATAAATTTAAACTTGATGGGTTTGGAAGTGAGTCGGAAAGGCAGAATGAGCAGAGTGGGAGGCAGTAACACAGGAACGGTTAAGCGGATGGAGTAGAAAGAAAAACTTTTCCAAGGATGGAGTTTGCTGATATGAAAGGGTGGGGCTTGATTTTTCAGCTAGAAGTATTATTCTCCCTTGACAAAATGTTTGTGATTTTAGACACAGATTTTCCAAGAGATGCAGAAAGCAACATTTTATCACATAATTCAGACTGTATGTCTTGCTTCCGAATGAAAGAGCAGAAGAGATCAGTCATTTCACTTGATGGATTGTTGGGATGAGGTTTGAAAGCTAGTACATGTAGTTGGCAAAGTGATTGTGAGACTGGGTAAACTTTGGGATAAGCAAGCATGTGTATGGATGTGTCAGGTTCAGTCACAGCTTACAGCTGATTGCAGACATTGGCAGAGAATAACACAGTTTACACAGTACTGCTGTGACACCCATGCCTTTCTCTTTGGGGAAGCATTAGACATCATGCAGCAAAGTCAGTCTTTGAACAAAGAAGTGGGATCTGAAATAGCTTGTGTCAGTTTGTTCAAGATGGTGTCGCATCAGTCCGATTGTCCCATATGCACTAACACAATCAGTTCCATGTGATGGGAGAATGCTAATTATCTGTAACATACGCCTTGAGGTTCTACCTTGCTTATGAATTCTGTGGATGGTTGGTGGTTTTGGTTTTTTCTTGTTTTGTTTTGTTTTTGTTTTTAATCTCCTATTTTTGGAAACGGGGAAGTTAGTTCATATCTGCGGGAGATTGTGTGTGTGTGTGTGTGTGTGTGTGTGTGGTGTGTGTGTGTGTGTGTTGTGGTAGAAATATACTAGTATTTCCTTACATAGATGTATTGTGCACATGATTTGTAACAATGATCTATGAATTTATAGGTTTTGAGATGAATGTATTGATATGTCTTTCTTGGTATTGATGTTAATTCAGAGGAGAATTGTAACTTTCAATTATGGTTGACTGCTTATAATTAAGAAACATGCACGCATACAGACACACACACAGGCACACACAGACACACACACACAACACACACACACATACGCAGACACAGACACATACATACTAATAATGTTGATTTCGCCGGCCCTGATATATGTTGACTGTTGACTGTTCCTCGCTTCTCTCTAGACACCTTTGGTAAAAAATCTTTCTCTGTCTTTGGCCCAAATGTATGGAACTCTCTACCACTGTCTCTCAGAAAAACTGTTTCTCAACCTTCAAACGGCACCTGAAAACCCACCTCTTTCAAACTCATCTGACCTGAAGAGCCTTAGTTTGCAAGTCTGTCATCAGACTAATCTCTCCTGCCTGTATAACAGTGTTTTGTATAAGGGCCTATAGAGCAAGGTGTGTGTGTGCGTGCATGTGTGTGTGTGCTTGAGTGAGCATGTGTGTGTATCACTATGTGTACAGCTGAGGAGGGGATAGGGGAGAAATTGAGTGGGAAAGAGACTGAAATACTTTAAGAAACTTTTTAAAAATCTTTCTTTGTATGTAAATTGTGATGTATGATATGCGAATAGTTTATAATTTGTGAGGTAATTTTGATTGTCAAGGTGTTAATGCTGTAATACTGAAGTTATGTTTTTCCTGTATATGGATTATAATTTTTCTGTTTTTATCTTCATTCAAAATACATGTATTGATTAATTTTATGTACACTATTGCATGCATAAACACACACACGCATGCAAACATAGCACACGCACACACTCTCACAAACACACACGCGCACAACAACGCACACGCACACACACATACGCAAGCACACACACGCAGCAATATATAAACACAGTATGCCTCTTTATTCATATGAAAAATCTGTTAATCTTTCTTCATTACATAAGTCAGTGTTTAAATTTTAATATTCTGTGGTTTATGTGTCTTCTTACTTGTATACTTTAATGTTTGTTATCTTATTCAGTTATTGTCACATTGTGTATGTAATTGTGAACATTTTTTATCACCTTTTGCCATTCTTGCGAAATGTAAAGCGCTGGTGAGCATGTTTTTATATGGAATATGCGCTATACAAATAAACATTATTATTATTATTATATTATTATATAGGGCCTATATAACAACACACACACCACACACACACACACACACACACACACACACACACACACACACACACACACACACATATATATATATATAAAACCCCTGCATCATGGCTCATTCTGCAGAATCTGAAGACCTCGCCAGTGTCAGGATTCATGTGCAAGTTAATAGTACGTAACCACAATTACTTGGTATTGTATTGGCATGGCATATACAGACAGCGACCATCAACTGGGATTGAATTATAAACCCTGTTTTGGTAATGAGTGAATGATGGAGTAGTCTGTTCTTTGTGACCACACATACACATGCACAGATACATTCTTCACAATTTGCAAAAGCCACTTTTTATTTGTTAGATGATAGTGGCCCATATATGGGTGATATTCCTGTTTACAAACAGCCGGGATATTCAAAAATGTTTTTAATTTGTTTTCAACAGTAAATACAAATTTATAAGCATACCAGAAACAAACAAAGCAAAATTAACAGAAAATCCAAAAAGTAAACCCACACAAAACCCACAGATATGAAAAAAAAAACCCATAAATCATGAATCAGTCACACACACAAAACCCACACATAAAAAAACAAAGCAAACAAACAACACACACACACACACACACACACACACACACACACACACACACACACACACACACACACACACACACACACACACACACACACTGACTCAAGAAACACACTCATACAAAACCAACAACAGCTGAACAGCCATACAAACCCACCAATAAAGAACATAATGGCACAAGAGCAGTTAACTCAGTTGAGTTTTCCCAGAGAGAAATCGCTGTCATTTGGTCTCTCTTCATTTGATCATGCCATTGTTTTCTCAGACTGATCAAATGTTCAAAGGTTCTGATGAAGGAGATGGAGTAATTTCTGGATGATCACTGCTTGTCCTTCTCTCCAGGGTAGGTGGATGAGCAAACTACTAGTTGGGGATCTGAAACCAACATTTTACATAATGTAATCTACTAGTATTTTCTCTGGTGATGTCCACCATCCCTTGACTTAAGAACAACTTCAAAATATGTTGAAAAGATAATTCAGATCATGCATAGCAGTGCATTGGATGTGTAAATATTATAAGTAGGTCTATACCGTAATGTTGCATGTGTACGGGCAGAGAAGGGGGAGTAATTAAGGGGTGGAAAGTGTGTGGTGTGGTGTGTGTGTGTGTGTGTGTGTGTGTGTGTGTGTTGTGTGTGTGTGTGTGTGTGTGTGTGTGTGTGTGTGTGTGTTTGCTTTGTTTTGTGGTTCCACATGATGTTGGTGTATATTTTGTGCATGCAGACTGTCGGTAAATAATACAAGAAACATTGTGAAGGATGTATAGGACTACACTGTCAGTAAATAATCAAGAAACATTGTGAAGGATGTATAGGTGTGTGTTGTGTTGTCTTATAGTGTAAAACCTACTGCAGAGAGGGTACTGGAAAATTTGTTATGATATTTTGCAATGACACGTTGCGTCAAATGTGTAGTAAAAGTCTACAGCACAATTAGAAAACGCAGACACACAGACACGCACACAAGACACACATAGAGACATACACACACGTGCGATGCTGCGCGCGCGCGCACACACACACACACACACACACCAACACACACACCACACACACACACCGAGTTTAACCCTTTGACTCCTGCACCCTGTTCACCACCATCCTGCAGTGCTGGCAAAGCAAAAACTTAACCCTTTGATTCCCTCACCCTATCCATCAGCTTCCTGCAGGAGTCAAACAGTTAAGTTTTTGCAGTTGGTGGATAGGTTGCAGGAGTCAAAAGGTTAAACGATCATGAATGGATTCAAGAAGGCCAAGTATGACAGAGCAGACAAACTTGTAGATGTTACAACTTGGGAAGACAATTCCATTGATGACATCAGGACCTTGTCATCCTTTACACATTTGATATTTCTACCATTTGTGTATATCTGTCATTTTCATGTCCACCTTTTTATAAAATGTTTTACCTTGATTTAAAAACAATTGGGGATCATAATACGAAGCACCGTATAGTGTGTAAAATGTGTTATAAGATGCAATGTTAAAGTAAGTAGACACTTGTTGTCAATGTTATTCACCAATTGAATATTTATGGAAAAGAAAAGAGGCTTCATTGTAAGAGGGAAAAGTAATAGCAAAGCTAAAGCAAAAACATTGAATCTAATGTCAATAAATAAGTAAATAAGTAATTAGGAAAAAATATGAGAAAGAATGTGAAAACTTACTGTGTATAGTCAGTGCTGGTCCTGTGTACTGTCCTCCTCTTCCTCCTCTTTCTGCTCCTCCTCCTCATTGTCATTGTCGTTATCAGTGTTTTCATCATTATCATTACCATTCAGGACGAGTCCCATCAACTGCTCAAGAAACTGTTCATCTTCGTCATTGTCATAGACAACCACGATGTGATTTCTTCTTCTTCTTCGGCATTTTCTGCCTCTGGTTCTTGCGTGTTACTGGCATCATTGTCTGGTTCATCCCACATGCTTTGCAAATCTTCAGATGCCATTTTTGGCTTTGTCGTCACAATATCTGTGAAATCAGACATTTGATACTATATATCAGAAAGTAATATAAATTTACTTACTCTTAAGACAAAGCACTGGAAGAAGACAGACATCTGGTTCAAAGAATGGATGCAGTCAAAACTGAATGAAAGTGGAACAAGACATAAGTCAGAGATGTCTTGTGCATATTGTGACTGACAATTTGTATTAAGGAGACAGTGGTTACATGGAAATAAACATGTCTTCATAAGCTGTACTGATGTAAAAAGTTTTGAGTCTTTTTATTACTTTCTTTTTGTTCTTTTTGTTTTGTTGCCTCATCTTCCCCACTCCTGTTGTGTCAGTATCCCAACACAGCTCATTTCTGCTCTCCAGCACACCTCCACACCCTCTGAAGTTGAGGTCAGCATAAGAACAGAGCATGAAGGGCCACAGAAACTGGAACAGTTTTTCACAATGCCTTTGAAAAGGGACAAAGTGAGGATTGTCAGAGCCACACTCACACGAGTCCAGACTTTTGAGGGGGATGTTTTTGTTTGTTTGTTTGTTTCTCTGAGGAAATGGAAAAGGCCCAACCTGCAGTAAACCAAATTATATACATATTTTGTAAATACAATTCAAATAGCACAAAGCATAATGATCTCGATACCACATTGATCACTGCCTTTCTAAGCTAACAAAGAATTGATTCAATGCGGCCAAAGTTGGAGTTTTGTGCCATCTATACACAAAATCTTATAGCCAAATATATGTATGTTTGTGTTTTGGGGTTTTGGTTTTGCACATTACAGTTTGGTTTCGAAAATGGCACGATAGTCAAACCATTCTGATGTTCTCTCATTTGATTGAAAATTGTTAAAACAGTAGATCATTTATTACTTGCGCCCTTGTCATTTGTAAAACTCTGCAGACTAAAGGCTGAATCTTTTTTTTATATATAATTTTTTTAGTCCTCTTCTCCCACTGGATGAAGCAGCAGGGAAGTTTCAGTCTTTTTCAATTGAATTTTGCGTTTGGTGTGTGTTTGTGATCTTACATTCAAGCTTGACAAAGGCTAGTTGGGCGAAAATGTGCGCTTGTCGTGTCTTGTTGTATTAAATATGCGTTCTGATTCTATTTTCGTGTTTTTCTGGTTCCACTTCCTTCCAAATTAATTTTTCTCAGTGCTGTATCTTGAGTAAACAAAATAATCCTGACTCAGAATATGCGAATGATAAGCACAGTCACTACACAGTGAATGTATTGTGATGATCTGCAGTAAATCGTCTATTCTCACGCTCACAAAAACAAAATAAAATCAGAAGACGTAGGCCTATTATATTACCAAAACAAGATAGGAGCCAATTTTTGGCCAACTGGCCTTTGTCAAGCGTATAGGCAACAAAAGACAACGAAGAATAAATGCGCCAAACTCAGTGGTAAAACTGATGCGTTAATTCTTTGTTGTCTTTTGTGTACGTTTGATGAAAATTTGCATCCATCTTGTTTTGTTACATTAAGTAGCCTACTCCTTCGATTCTTTTTTTTTTTTCATTTTATTTTTTTGTATTTGTGCTTCATTATCGCTGGCAGTCATTTTGAGTTATAAAGAAAAATAAAACAAAGAAGAACAATTTGATCATTAAATGACGCGACGAGTGTCCGGTGGAATCACGAACAGCCATCAGCTTTGAAAACTGGCAAATTTATTATTGTCAGATTAAATAGGTAATAAAATGATTGGTGAACATGCTTCTGTTTGACACAGAAGCGCTTGGTGTTTGATCAAGCGTCTTCAAATTGGAATTTTGACTAAAAATTGAATATGCGGCTTGTAGGCTATAGACTTAATATTGTATGTTTAGTAAGTGACTGTAAAATCGTACTAAAGATCAAGACATCGGGACGGCACAGATGTGTAGGCCAGTCAGTGTTCATAAATTCCTCACCTTGGCGACTTTACTTTCAAACGTATTTCTACGCTGCTTCTCAACAGTTCACAACTTTGGTCTAAAGTTTTTAAAAGTTTGACCATGATCGGCAGAAAAAAAAAAGATAATACTTTGTTGTCAGATGAACAGATCTATACAGAAGCCTGTTCAGTCGAATCTCACCGTTTGTGTGTGTGTGTGTGTGTGTGTGTGTGTGTGTGTGTGGTGTGGTGTGCGTGTGCGTGGTGTGTGTGTGTGTGTGTGTGTGTGTGTGTGTGTGTGTGTGTGTTGTGTGGGGTGTGTGAGTGAGTGTTAAAGGAGATTGAAGGAGAAGCACAGTATATTTAGAAAGAAATTAACAGTTAGGTCACTTGGTATTTATACCTAGCCCAGAACTTGTCGTAGCTGGCAAAAGTGGTCTCACAGAAGTAACAATTTCCACCCACAAATCACGCAGCAATGACCCCCATCCCTCCCCCCCCCCCCCTTAAAAAAAAGTTTTTTGTGAGGTAGTTAGTGCTTCCTACTGACAGTGTTAACTACTTAGGCCTTAAACAGACCCTCCTATATTTTGTTTAATTCGAAGTCAGAAGACACCTCTGAACAAACAAACAAACAAAAAACAACCGATAAGAAACATCCTGATGATCCTCCCACTGTTTCTGCCTGTTTAACATCATCATCATGTCGTTGTGGGCATGCAAAATATATTACCTATTTTTACTAAAACTATTGCATTAACACGCACAATTTAGTAATATTCCCGTTTTGTTTCTTATTACTGGATGAAGCATTTTTCTAAAATCGATGTAAATCGGGCCTAAACAGAGTCAAACACTAAACAAGCACATGTCTATAAACGTCAACAAAAGCATACTGTAGCTTGTAAAAATACTATTTGAACCTTGCTTTGTCACTGCAAGTCCATCAGAAAAGTTAACGTCACTACAAAACAATTGTTACAACTTTGATCAGGATTTTATACTTGCCACTCTTTGACGGGCAAGATTGAACGGATCTAAGAAATCATGCCACATTTGGATGATCATGATGGCCACCACGTGGAACTGTTGCACATAATCACGTGTCAAACTTCAGCGGTAGTTTCAAAGATCTGAATGGGAGACTAGAAAGTACATCAGTTTGCACAAGCAAAGACCATGAAAAATACGAATCAAACTTGAGAGAGACCCCCATCATCAATTGTACTAACCTTGGATGTGGAAAATACGGACACAGAGCGAGCTGGAAAAGATTTTTCTGTCTTACAGGTGCCAAGCAAAGCAAGGAGAGTGACACACCCACAGGAAATCAGTGTTTATATACAGAGATAGTGCTCTCTTACTGCTGTCTTAAAATGCGCACTAGAATATAGTCCCTCGAGTATAATTTTGATATAGTGAGTTTCGATCTTCAATATCATGGATTCACTGTTTTGTAAATGGCACAGAGGTATTTCATTTTCAAGCGTTGTTGTTTGGTTGTTTGTTTTTACGCTGATAATTTTAGTTTAAATGCAGATCGGTTTCTACAGTCCCAAGGGAGGGTAGTGTTATCTCCCTTGCAATAGTTCGACCAAACAAAGAAGAAAAACGGAGACAAGGCAACAAATTTGACATTCTACTTTGCATTTGCCGTACTTTTTAGTACAGAACATGGCAATCGTTTTCTTTTTAATAAATATTAGAATTAAAGAAAAAGAAAAATTCTTGGACGGCTTCCTGTTGTGGCTAACGCACAGACATTATAAATAGAACACATCTACTGTGAAAATGTCTTCTTACTGCCACGCTGTGCCAAAATGCGTATAATCTGCTACATTCGTACACAAAAATATGTAATCAAGAGTGTTAAAGGTCAGCTTCTGAATTTTTGTGTGAAGAAACTGGACTAGTTGCAATTGCTAAAGGGTAAATTGATTAACAATATTTATTGTTATTGCTGTGCTTGCTGATTTTCTTTTTTGTCAAGTCTTCTGTTATTGCTGTGATTGTTCTTTTGCATTTCTGTAAAGTCTTCTGCTGAATGCATGGAGAGGGCAGTAGATGTGTTAAGTTGTCTTTGTGCCCCACTGCATTCAGCCAACACCCAGACCAGGACGACCTGATGATACAAGGAACTGAAGGTCATATTTATTCACCAGCACAATAGTTTATATTCACTCAGAAACCCATTCAGTGTGCTCAGAAACCCATTCAGTGTGCTAGGACAATGTGGGACCTCTCCTTGCTTACCTGACATTCACTGATAATTCATGTTGTGAACGGAAGGAAGAGGAAGAACTGGTAGTCAAGCACATATCATAGTGGACATACTCACATTTTCTATGGCATGAGTTTGAAATCAGAACGATGTCAAATCCATTAATCATAAAGGGTACATACCACAAGACCTCCAACAAATAATTCCTCATGGTTTGTGTAAAGAGAGGACCTTTTAACCTAATTGAGCTGCTGAAGTTAATAATAATAACAATAATAAATGATAATAAAATAATAATAATAAAATAATAATGATAATAAATAATAATAATACTAAGTTGATTCTCTGTTCAGTGTCTACAACTAGAGCACAAAAAGGGACATCGTGTTGTTTGAAACCCCAAGCCAGATTAGCAAAAGAAGTGAAACATTTGAAAAACGGCAGCCTTGTAACTCAAACTTGACCCCATTATTTTCTCACCAAACTGCTAGTATTAATGAATCGGACCCCTGCCACTCCATGGCGACAAATGAGGTCTGAATGCTTTTCTACGCACTGACTCTTCAAATGACTCATGTTCCCCACCTCTTGTCTTGGATTACCTTATTAACGTGAACTGGCTGAGATTGTAAAGGAGTCTCTCAAAGTGAATCTTTCTCTGTGCTTACACCTTTGTACTCTATTTAAATTTTTAAGGGTGGGCTTCTCCACAGATTTTCTTAGCAACTGAATGCTTTATGTTCGTTCTCATTGTTTACATTGCCAACTGACTCTTCACTGGCACATTCATTGTTAGCTGAATTGATTGAGAGGCCCTGACATGCCACACTATAATGTATGTGCAGAACCAAGCTCCATATTTCATATTGCGTATCAGTTTGAGACAGACAATGTTGGAGGGCTGAGTGCCAGTGGCGGACTTTAAACTAGAAGTTGCCTATATCATCAGATCTATCACTTCATGCGCAACAAGGTAACCAAGTTGCTTTCTGAAGGAAAAATTGATTACTTTTCCTCACAAATTCTTGAAAGTTAAAACGGAAAAATTCTGTTCTCTAAGAAATCAACTTCCCTACTATCAAATATTAGTCCCGGTGATCTCTCTTCTGCTTAGTGCACATCCACCAAGATTTCCAATTTGCATACCTGACTTGACTAAGCTCCCTTTCACCCAACATCCCAGACCCTCCATTTACTGGCAGTCCTCTCCTGTCTTTTCACCCAGTATCTGAGACTGAGATCTTAACGATCCTCCAAGAAATGTGTTTCAAACCTTGTGCACTCGATCCCATTCCTGTGTGTCCCTTTTTACACATCTACCAACTTCAATCACCTCCACCATCAATTCTTCTTTGGTCTCAGTAGAGTTCCCTTCTGCTTTAAAAACTGCTGTCGTCTGCCACTTTGGCCACTTCTCAAGAAAAGTAATCTGGATCCTAATGATCTTAAAATTATAGACATGTAGGCCTATCAAATCTCTCATTTTTCTCTAAGTCCCTTGAAAACGTGGTAGGCCTACTAAAACAACTGAATGAGCATATCGCCTTAAATCATCTGCACCATCTGCAGCAATCAGCATCACGAACAAACCACAGTACAGAAACAGTTCTTGTTCACTTAATCAGTGAACTTCTTGTCGGTGAACCTCTTCTTGCTTTTGATGATGGTAAATTCTATCTCCTAATACTCCTCGATCTGTCTGCTGCCTTTGATATTATCAGTCACTCCATCCTTCTCTTTCATCTTGAATACACTTTAGGAATTCATGGTGCTGTTCTTTGTTGGTTCTCCTATCTCTCTGATCGCTTTCAGTCAGTTGTCAGTGGAAATCAGTCTGAGCCTGTTGGGCTTTCTTGCAGAGTTCCTCAGGGATCTGTGTTAGGGCCTGTCTTGTTCACCCTTTATGCTTCACCTCTAGGCAACATTATCAACGAGCATGACATGAAAGATAATTTTCACGCAGATGATTCTTAACTTCAGAGTAGCACCACCCCTGAAAATATCACCTTCCTTATTGCAGAAGTAGGCTACCTGGCTGCTGTGTTGATATCCATAACTGGATGATACAAAATAAACTGCAGTGAAATGGTGATAAAACAGAAGCCACGTTTTTAGGTATCAACAATAAACTTACCTCTATCACACTGAAGACTATGCAGCTAGGTGACAACATCATCCCTCTCACTGATTCTGTCAAGAACCTGGGTGTGACCTTGGACAACACTATCTATGCAGAAGTTTCTGACTCAGACCTACCAATAATGCTATTATCAGATTTGGTGCATTGGTTATATTCGAAGATATGTTTCAACTGAGGCTGCATCTAAGCTTGTGGCATCTCTCATTTTGTCTCATCTTGTTTATTGTAATGCTCTCCTTACTAGGCCTACTTCCTCCTTGATTGCTGGGAGTTGCGCTATTCGAGACACAAGCACTACACGGCGGACTGCGTAAAGAACCTCTTTTGAGACGTCCCTGCTGATGCAGTTTTTATAAGAGATTAAGAGATTTCACCTGATATAATGTTACATCCAAGTATAACCATACTTTAACTGCATTTTAGACTTGCAAGGTTAACAGTGAGCATGGTTTTAAAGGAGCTCTTCCGAGATGTCCCTCCTGATGCAATTTTCCAGTTTTTACAAGAGATCAATAGATTTCACTTGATATAATTTTACGTGTTTTTCTTTAATGGCATTTTAGATTTGCAAGGTTGACAGTGAGCATGGTTTTTAACTGTTTTTTTTTTATCTTAACGGGTTGTTTTCTTTTCGACATTGTGTTAGCCCTGATATGGCTCTAGTGGTCGGCTGGGCTATAAGCAATATGAATTGAATTGACGCACACATGCGCGCAGACGCACACATCTGCAAGCACAGACACACACTCACACCTGCGCGTGCACATACACACTCGCACCGACACACACACCGACACACACACAGCGACACACACAGTCATGCAGGCACATACACTTGATGAATATACGTGTACGCAGAGAAGAGAGGACTACCGGTACTATTCATGTTGGTTAACGGACATACATTGATGCAAAATATTTAAGCAAGTCAGTGAAACATACAGGAATAGCATTTTATTTGATACCAGTAATACAAGTAGGCCTACAGTGTAGTCAGTAGGATGAAGAAGGCAGAGGCAGAAGAGGTGAGACAAGTAGGCCTAAAATATTCTTTGAAAGGTAAATGCATGATTTGGTAAAAGAGGACAAATAACATTGTAAATGATGAATATGTAAAGTAAGCTAGTTCCATTGATGTGGTGCACAAAAAGAGAATGAATGTTGGCAGAAAGTCATAGAGAATGAATGTTGGCAGAAAGTCATAGAGAATGAAATTGGCAGAAAGTCAGAGAGAATGAGGAAATTGGCAGAAAGTCAGTCTTTACGTGAGGAATGCTAAAAATGCATTTGTCTGATGATGACCGGGGCTGCCTTGAAGCTAAGAGTAGATCAGAAAATATAGGCAGGGATGCTGTGCTGATGCATTCACCTGTGCCGTATTCATTCTATCAAGCCTCACATAGTTTTTCTTAGGATTGATAGTTGACTAGGCTACATGTGTTGACTGCATTTTTGACTCTAAGGATGTGTTGTAGCAATTTTAGGTAGGCCTAGTTTTGGTCAGTTTTTATGCATGTTTAAACGTCTTTAGTTTTGGTTACAGTACATTTGTAATTGGGTTTCTTTTAAAACCATTTTGTGATAAGTTAGGCAGAATGGTCAGTGACAAGGGTGTATCCTTAAATTATGTGCGCAAATGCTTTGATGTGTGTAATGTTTTTGTTTTTTTTTTTTTTTTGCAGAATGATATAGTCCCTATCTGAAAATTCTTGAGTAAATTTCCTATCTTCTCTGGATTACTGGACCACCACTGAAATTGTGTCTCAGGCCATGCTCTCTGACACTGTTTACTCCTTTACACTTTAAATTTTCTTCAACGTATTCTCTCACCTGCCAGTTGACTTGTTTGTGGCAACACAGAGCTTTAGCATCGTCATGAATCTTGCATCAGTTGTGATTTTTAAAAATCTTTTTTTTTTTGCAGCAAGGTAGAAAAGCATCTTCTTGTTTATAGCATGGAAAAAATTGTGTGACCCTGCTTTTTGATTCAATCACAAAACTGTACATGTAAAGATTTATGGCATATATCGCTCATGTTTCGAAGTGTTTAGCCTCATCCCAGAACCCTATTCAAAGGAAATGAGTGATGTCTGATGCCTCTGAAAGTAGAGGGATTGTTACTGTATCACACACAAGGCAAGTAGCCTATTGCTTGGTAAATGTTGGATAATTCCAGTCCATCTTCCTTGTACCAACAATAAACTTACCTGTATCACACTTAATACTATCCAGCTAGGTGACAACAGTATCATCAGTCTAGAATCTTATCTTCCAAAACGTCCTTCCTGCTGCAATTTTCCATTCTTTTTACAAGAGATCACTAGATTTCACCTGATATGATTTTACGTCTGATTATGTGTTTTTATTTTAATTGCATTTTAGACTTGTAAGGTTAACAGTGAGCATGGTTTTTAATTGTTGTCTTTTATCGTAACAACCTGGTTGTCGTTTTTGATGTGATGTCACCCCTGATATGGCACTAGTAGTCGGCTGGGCTATAAGCAGTATAAATTTAAACTTGATGGGTTTGGAAGTGAGTCGGAAAGGCAGAATGAGCAGAGTGGGAGGCAGTAACACAGGAACGGTTAAGCAGATGGAGCAGAAAGAAAAACTTTTCCAAGGATGGAATTTGCTGATATGAAAGGGTGGGGCTTGATTTTTCAGCTAGAAGTATTATTCTCCCTTGACAAAATGTTTGTGATTTTAGACACAGATTTTCCAAGAGATGCAGTAAGCAACATTTTATCACATAATTCCGACTGTATGTCTTGCTTCCGAATGAAGGTGCAGAAGAGATCAGTCATTTCACTTGATGGATTGTTGGGATGAGGTTTGAAAGCTAGTAGATGGCAAAATGATTGTGAGACTGGGTAAAGTTTAGGATAAGCAAGCATGTGTATGGATGTGTCAGGTTCAGTCACAGCTTACAGCTGATTGCAGACATTGGCAGAGAATAACACAGTTTACACAGAACTGCTGTGACACCCATGCCTTTCTCTTTGGGGAAGCATTAGACATCATGCAGCAAAGTCAGTCTTTGAACAAAGAAGTGGGATCTGAAATAGCTTGTGTCAGTTTGTTCAAGATGGTGTCGCATCAGTCCGATTGTCCCATATGCACTAACACAATCAGTTCCATGTGATGGGAGAATGCTAATTATCTGTAACATACGCCAGAAACCTGCATATAAACCCCATAGCCCAACAACATGTTAGGTCTTGAGGTTCTACCTTGCTTATGAATTCTGTGGATGGTTGGTGGGTTTTTTTTCTTCTTTTTTTTGTTTTTGTTTTTAATCTATTTTTGGAAACGGGGAAGTTAGTTCATATCTGCGGGAGATTGTGTGTGTGTGTGTATGTGTGTGTGTGTGTGTGTGTAGAAATATACTAGTATTGTCTTACAGAGATGTATTGTGCACATGATTTGCAACAATGATGTAAGAATTTATAGGTTTTGAGATGAATGTATTGATTTGTCTTTCTTGGCATTGATGTTATAAATCAGCGGAGAATTGTAACTTTCAATTATAGTTAACTGCTTATAATTAAAAAACATGCACGCACACAGACAGACACACTCACACACACACATATGCAGATACAGACACATACTCACTAATAATGTGGATTTCGCCAGCCCTGATATATATATATATATATATGTATATATCTATATATGTGTGTGTATATATATATAGATAGATATATATAGTGTGTCTGTATAAGTGTATATATGTGTGTGTGTATGTATGTGTATATAGGGCCTATATATATATATATATATATATTATATATATATATATATTATATATATACACATAAATATATAATATATATATTTGTCCATATGGCTCATTCTGCAGAATCTGAAGACCTCGCCAGTGTCAGGATTCATGTGCAAGTTAATAGTACGTAACCACAATTACTTGGTATTGTCTTGGCATGGCATATACAGACAGCGACCATGGTGCTGCCTGTGCCCTATGACCTGTTGTGCAAACTGGGATTGAAACCCTGTTTTGGTAATGAGTGAATGATGGAGTAGTCTGTTCTTTGTGACCACACATACACATGCACAGACACATTCTTCACAATCTGCAAAAGTCACTTTTTATTTGTTAGATGATAGTGGCCCAGAAATGGGTGATATTCATGTTTACATTCAGCCGGGATATTCAAAAATGTTTTTTAATTTGTTTTCAACAGAAAATAAAAATTTAAAAGCATGCCAGAAACAAGCAAAGCAAAATTAACAGAAATCCAAAAAGTAAACCCACACAAATATATATATATATATTAGAGAGAGAGAGAGAGAGAGAGAGAGAGAGAGAGAGAGAGAGGCCTGGAGAAGATTAAAAGTTTTTGCTAGCCAACTGGGCTAGTTGATTTTAAGATCTGCTAGTCCACAGATATTTTCACTAGCCCGACATGTTGCCCCGAAAAATAGAAAAATTATCTTTATGATGACAATAACAACAACAAAAAAAAACCATTGTTACAACAAAGTGTTTTGTCTTTTGGAAAATGTCATCGTAAGCCACAAAATCAAAAACCCCAGACAGGAGAGTCATACAAATTGTTTATTTTGAGCATGTGATGGCCAAAAATGCAGGAAAAAGGACATAAAAGACAATATTTCAACATTTTAGAACATAATGGTAACAAAGTGTAACATAGCAGTTACATAATTAGCAATATCATTATACAAATAGTGTGGATGTACTATTTCAGTCATTTCACATAAGTAGGCCTACATAGCTTTTTCTAAAGCAAATGTTTGATCATCGAAATGATAACAGAATAGCAAATAAAAAAGTAAATGATAAAGTGCATATAATGAGCCAAAATGAAAAAAAGACAAGTTAACAAACAAACAAGTAAATTAACATGAACATGTAAACAGACTCAGGCAGACTGAAAAGATCAATGCGGAAGGGAAGAAAAAAATTGAATTTGATGATGAAGACAAGCCATGATGATGATGTGATGAATTAATACAGGTTCATGAAAAGAACAAATTTGCCGAAATCACCTTAGCACAAATACACTGAAAAAGCCACAACCACTACAACTGAAACACTTAAAAAGCCGCAATCACTACACTTAATACACTGAAAAAGCCACACTAACAACTTATATTCACTTCTGCTATTTCGGCGACAGTGAAAGTTGTCCTATTAGCCATGTTTACACAGCAGAGTGAACGACGCGGGTAACACGAAGAGACAAAGAGTTGGGGTTGGTTGCTTTCAACACAAATTAAACAATGAAATTGCCCCTTTTAAGCCAACAACGTGGCATCATATGATGTAGTAGAGTTTCTTTGTGTAGTTTCGACAGTTTTGCGGGAATTTACAGCGACGTACCGACGCATTTAATTTTAGAACAGGCGTCGCGAACATTCTTGTTAAGTGTCCACAGCGACCTTTCAGCCGTCGCGAGCAGGCTCGCGACATGTCCTTATGGCATAGGCAGGCATAGCGACTATTCTCGCGTCATGTCGCGAAAAGGTTAAACTAGTTTTTCCGACGTAGCCTATCAAGTAATCTTATGAAGTGAAGCATCAAATTTGCTCTTGTCTGTCCAATTTCCTTGCTAATAGCGATTATATATCATTAAAGTGTACACATTCTCTTCCTATCCTAGTCCCTTGATCTCGATAAGACATATTTTCTATATTTTCTCTGGTTTCCATACTTACTTAGAAACTTCTAACCGTTCAACCGAAACTGACAGATTGGGTTTTCGCACAAATGTTCGCAGACTAGAATTGCAGACGAAATCAGTTGGCAGATCGGAAAGTTTGATATATCGAAATACATTATAACTGCAGGAGTCAGAATTGTCACTCGCCCAGCGGACTAGACAGATTTTTTACTTGCCTCAGACGAGTGGATTTCGCCAGCCCTGATATAAATGTTTTTAATTTGTTTTTAACAGTAAATACAAATTTATAAGCATACCAGAAACAAAAAAAGCACAATTAACAGAAATCCAAAAAGTAAACCCACACAAAACCCACACATATGAAAAAAAAATAAAAAACATGAATCATGAATCAGTCACACACACAAAACCCACACATAAGAAAACAAAGCAAACACACACACACACACACACACACACACACTGACTCAAGAAACACACTCATACAAAACCAACAACAGCTGAACAGCCATACAAACCCATCAATAAAGAACATAACGGCACAAGAGCAGTTAACTCAGTTGAGTTTTCCCAGAGAGAAATCACTGTCATTTGGTCTCTTCATTTGATCATGCCATTGTTTTCTCAGACTGATCAAATGTTCAAAGGTTCTGATGAAGGAGATGGAGTAATTTCTGGATGATCACTGCTTGTTCTTCTCTCCAGGGTAGGTGGATGAGCAAACTACTAGTTGGGGGTCTGAAACCAACATTTTACATAATGTAATCCACTACTGTTTTCTCTGGTGATGTCTACCATCCCCTGACTTAAAGACTTACTTCAAAATATGTTGAAAAGATAATTCAGATCATGCATAACAGTGCATTGGATGTGTTAATATTTATAAGTAGGTCTGTACCATGTTGTTGCCTGTGTATGGGCAGAGAAGGGGGAGTAATTAAGGGGTGGGAAACTGTGTGTGTGTGTGTGTGTGGTTCCATATGATAGTGGTGTATATTTTATGTACAGTAGACTCAGTAAATAATCAAGAAACATTGTGAAGGAGGTATACGCTTGTGTTTTATTGTCTTATAGTATAAAAACCTACTGCAGAGAGGGTAGGCTACTGGAAAATTTGTTACGCTATGTTATATACTATAAGGCTGTCAAATGTGAAGTAAAACTAAAAGTCTACACCTCAAACTGAGTACACACACAGACACACGTACACTGAGACACACACACAGTTTAGATGATCATGAATGGATTCAAGAAGGCCAAGTATGACAGAGCAGACAAACTTGTAGATGTTACAACTTGGGAAGACAATTCCATTGATGACATCAGGACCTTGTCATCCTTTACACATTTGATATTTCTACCATTTGTGTATATCTGTCATTTTCATGTCCACCGTTTTGTAAATATGTTTTACCTTGATTTAAAAACAATTGGGGATCATAATACGAAGCACCGTATAGTGTGTAAAATGTGTTATAAGATGCAATGTTAAAGTAAGTAGACACTTTTTCTGGTTGTCAGTGTTATTCACCAATTGAATATTTATGGAAAAGAAAAGGTTTCATTGTAAGAGGGAAAAGTAATAGCAAAGCTAAAGCAAAAACATTGAATCTAATGTCAATAAATAAGTAAATAAGTAATTAGGAAAAAATATGAGAAAGAATGTGAAAACTTACTGTGTATAGTCAGTGCTGGTCCTGTGCACTGTCCTCCTCTTCCTCCTTCTCCTCCTCCTTCTCCTCCTCCCTGCTCTCCTCCTCCTGCTCCTCCTCCTTGTCCTCCTCCTCCTCCTTGTCCTCCTCCTCATTTTCATTGTTATGATCAGTGTTTTCATCATTATCATAACCATTCAGGGAGATTCCCAGCATCTCCGCAACAAGGTGTTCTTCTCCTGGACGGTAATAAAGCACGAACGTAATTTCTTCTTCTTCTTCTTCTTCTTCTTCTTCTTCTGGTTCTTCAGCGATAAAGACATCATTGTCTGGTTTATCCAACTGCTTTTGGAAATCGGCAGATACCATTTTCTGGCTTTGTCGTCGCAATATCTGTAAAGTCAAGACATTTGATACTATGTATCAGAAAGTAATATTCACTGACTATTGAGCAGGGCTTAAAACGTTCCGCGTCTGGGCGGAATTCAGCGAGTTGGGTTTGTCAAAAAAAACCCAAAAAAACAAAACAACAAAAACCACCAAAAAAAAACGAAAGGAGCAATGCATCCGTGATCGGCTTGCAAGCGTTCATAGCAACGGCGCGCAAGTTATGGCCCCTGATTTGCCCCCCCTCGGACCCCCCCTAGTTTCAATGGTTTTTTCCTCCTGTTTTAAGCCCTGATTGAGACAAAGCACTGGAAGAAGACAGACATCTGGTTCAGAGAATGGAGGCAGTCAAAACTGAATGAAACTGGAACAAGACATAAGTCAGAGATGTCTTGTGCATGTGTGACAGGACCACACTCTTACGGAATTTAAGTCAGTCCTGTTGGGTTCGTTCCCTGTTCTTTATTGTAAGAGGCATAAATGGGACAGAAAATAAACCCTGAAACACACCAAGAAACATTACTCAATAACTATACCATAACTTATATGCTTCAGTAATTTACAAATCACAATAAAGTCCATTGTCAAGTTGACTCAAAAGTAAGTTTTAGTCACTGTAAACAATAAACTAACAAGCTAAATCAAAATGTAATAATGATTTAGAAAATGATAATGCCTAATAAGAAGGAAAGAAATAATCTAAACTAGACATGATCTAAATCTAGACTAAAGAAATAATCATCTACATCAGCTATAAGAAAAGGAATAAAAACTGGGCCACACACACACCCAACTGCCTTGGTCGCTCAAAGATCGGTGGATAAGAACTGAACTAACAAAAAAGATGAACAGAAATATCTTGAGCTCATTTCAAAAGAAACCAACGCAAAATCCTTGACATGCATTTCTCACGTGAAATGTAGCGACGGTATTGATCATGTATGTTTGTACGTGTGTGCGTGCGCGCGTGTGTGTGTGTGCGCGCGCGCGTGCGTGTCTCTGGCTCAAGCATCACTGGGTCACACATGTTCTGACTTGACAATTTGTATTAAGGAGACAGTGGTCACATTGAAATAAACTCACATTGAAATAAACGTGTCTTCGTAAGCTATACTGATGTAAATAGTTTTGAGTCTTTTTATTACTTTCTTTTTGTTCTGTTTATTTTGTTGCCTTATCTTTCCCACTGCTGCTGTGTCAGTATCCAAGCACAGCTCATTTCTGCTCTCCAGCACACCTCCACACCCTCTGAAGTTGAGGTCAGCATGAGAACAGGGCATGAAGGGCCATAGAAACTGGAACAGTTTTTCACAATGCCTTTGAAAAGGGACAGAAGTGAGGCTTGTCAGAGCCACACTCACACGAGTCCAGACTTTTGGGGGGATGTTTTTGTTTGTTTGTTTCTCTGAGGAAACAGAAAAAGCCCAACCTGCAGTAAACCAAATCATATACATATTTTGTAAATACAATTCAAATAGCACAAAGCATAATGACCTTGATACCACATTGATCACTGCTTTTCTAAGCTAACAAAGAATTGATTCAATGCGCCCAAAATTGGAGTTTTGTGCCATCTATACACAAAATCTTATAGCCAAATATATGTATGTTTGAGTTTTGGGGTTTTGGTTTTGCACATTACAATTTGGTTTCGAAAATGGCACGATAGTCAAACCATTGTGATGTTCTCCCATTTGATTGAAAATTGTTAAACAGTAAATCATTTATTAATTGCGCCCTTGTCATTTGTAAAACTGGTTACAGACTAAAGGCTGAATCTTTTTTTTTTCCAGTCCTCTTCTCCCACTGGACGAAGCAGATTGGAAGTTTCAGTTTTTTCCCTCCTAAAGTTTGTGTTTGGTGTATGTTTGTGATCTTACATGTGTCTTGCTGTATTAAATACGCGTTCTGATTCTATTTTCATGATTTTCTGGTTCCACTTCCTTCCAAATTAATTTTTCTCAGTGTTGTATTTTGAGTAAACAAAATAATCCTAACTCAGAATATGCAAATAATAAGTAGGCTACTGTCACTACAGAGTGAGTGTATTGTGATGATCTGCAGTAAATTACATCTGTTCTCACGCTCACAAAAACAAAATAAAATCAGAAGACGTAGGCCTATTATATTACCAAAACAAGATAGGAGCCAATTTCTGTCCAACTGGCCTTTGTCAAGCGGATAGGCAACAAAAGGCAACAAAGAATAAATGCGCCAAACTGAGTGATAAAATTTGCATCCATCATGTTTTGTTACATTAAGTAGGCTACTCCTTCCGATTCTTTTTCTTTTTTTTTTTTTTTTTGTTTTGTGTGCTTCATTATCGCTGGCAGTCATTTTGAGTTAGGAAAAAAAAAATCAAACGAAGAAGACCAAGTCGATCATTAAATGACGCGATGAGCGGCCGTTGGAATCACAGATATACATTAATTTTGAAAGCTGGCAAATTGTCAGATTAAATAAGTAATAAAACGATCAGTAAACATTCTGTTCGACTCAGAAGAGCGTGGAGTTTGATCAAGTGTCTTCAAATTGGAAATTTGACTAAAAATTGAATATGCTGCTCGCATAGAAAGTGCAGGGTTGCCTACCCCTAAAATGTGTTTTCAGGGACATCCCTTGCCAAAATCAGGGGCTCTCCACCCCTTTGGAGCTTGTTGATTTCTCCCCAGGTTGCATCTATCCTATCAGTCTTCTTCATGCACTGGCTGATGTCACAGTACTGATAGTTGGCAAATTCCAGCTGAATGTCAGTCACTGTCACATCAGGGGGCTGCAACACCGAAAATTCTGGTGAGAAAATATTCAAGAGAAAGCTTGAGATGTTATAGCTCCTATTTCCCTGACGATTGCAGTTTGAATTGCTTTGCGATCTCCGAGTCTTTGAACATGAGTGGCATTTGCTTTGCTGAACGAGTCCATAGCGCTCATTGGAATGCTAAGATCAACCATCAAGTCACACATCATCACTTCCGCACGAGTGATACCAGTTTCTACAGAGGCTTTTGATGTTCCTGGCGTGTTGGCCACAAAACAGACAAACAAACAAACAAAAAAACGGTTATCTTGTTCTTTTGCTATTTTCCAACTAGCTCCTGGTTTCTATTGTGTTTGTCAGTATACACATGCCGCCTACAGTCATTTTTGCCACCAGACTTGATTGAGAACTCGCAGGCACACACTTCACAGAACGCGAACGTAGGCCCTACTTCCCTTTTTGCCACTTTTAAGAAACTTCCACGTATCAGTATAATTCTCTCGAAAATTCTGGCTACGCGTGATCTTAGCTGCAGGCTCTGATGATGACTCAGAACTCGTGGGAGCTTCCCGCTTAGACACCATTTTAACCCTTTTACTCCTGCACCCTGTCCACCAACTTCAAAAACTTGACTCTTTGACTACCCCACTTTATCCACCAGCTTTTTGCAGGATACTGGTGGATAGGTTAAGTGAATCAAATGGTTAAGTTTCTGCTTTTCTAGCATGGTTGACAATGAAGGATGCTGGTGGACAGGGTGCGGTAGTCAAAGGGTTAATAGTATGCCTATCGAGCAGTCTAAGCGATGCGCATGCATCATTATCGGCATTCAAGCACAATGTCGATTCTGATTGGTCCGGCTTCATACTAGGTGCACTCGGTACTCTTGCAACTCTCGCACTTTTGTACCGAAAAGCTGCTTGTGGAAAAACCGTCTCGGCAGTTTTTAATTTTCCGGGACGCGCGACCAAAAACTGGATTTCCGGGACACCTAGGCCATTTTCTCGATTTTCAGGGACAAATACGGACACACCGGGACGGTTAATAATTACTGTATGTTTTACTAAGTGACTGTAAAGTCGTAGTAAAGATCAAGACATCGGAACGGCACAGATGTGTAGGCTGGTCAGTGTTCATAAATTCCTCACAAAGTGCTGTTTGGCCCAACTTTGTGACACTGTCATTGACCTTGGCGACTTGACTTTGAAACACAGGCATTTATATGCTACTTCTAAACAGTTCACAACGTTGGTCTAAAATTGGTCAACAAAAGCATACTGTAGTTTGTAAAAATAAAATTCGAACCTTGTTTTGTCATTGCAAGTCCATCAGAAAAGTTAACGTCACCACAAAACAATTATTACAACTTTGATCTGGATTTTATATTTGCGGCTCTTTGACGGGCAAGATTAAACTGATGTAGAAAATCATGGCACATTTTGGTGATGGCCACCGCGTGGAACGTGTTGCACACAATCACATGTCAAACTTCAGCGGTAGTTTCAAATAATTATCAGAATGAACGACTAAAGTTACATGAGTTTACACATATATATGCAAAGGCCAAGAGAAATACGAGTCAAATTTGAGACAAGACTCCAACATATAATGTAGGCGTACAAACCTTGGATTGTCGAAAATACGGATGCAGACCGAGTGGGACACACCCTTTGGAAATCACTGCTTATATACAGAGATAGTGCTCTCTTACTGCTGTCTTATAAATGCGCACTAGAATATAGTGCCTCGAGTATAATTTTGATATAGCGAGTTTCAATCTTCAATATCATGGATTCACTGTTTTGTAAATGGCACAGAGGTATTTCATTTACAACCATTGTTGTTTGGTGGTTTGTTTTTACGCTGAAATTTTTTAATTAAATGGAGGTACGTTTCTACAGTCCCAAGAGCGGGTAGTGTTGTCTCCCATGCAATAGTTCGACCAAACAAACAAGAAAACGGAGCCAAGGCAACAAAACTGACATTCTACTTCACATTAATCTACTTTTTAGTACAGAAGATGGCAGTCGTTTTCCGTTAACAAACATTAGAATTTTACAAGAAATTGTGATATTCTTGGACGGCTTCTTGTTTGGGCCAACACGTCTGCTGTGAAAATGTCTTATTACTGCCACACAGTCCAAAAATGCATATGATCTGCTACCTTCGTACACAAAAAAATATGCCATCGAGAGTGTAAAAGGTCATCTTCTAAATTTTCTTGTAAATATACTGGATTAATTGCAGCTGCTGCAGGGTAAAGTAATTAACGTTATTTATTTCTGTGATTGCTGGTTTTCATTTCTGTCGTCTCTGTTATTGCTGTGATTGTTGTTTTTCATTTCTTTCAAGTCTTCTGCTCAGTGCATGGAGAGAGCAGTAGCCGTGTTAAGTTGTTTTTGCATCGTTGTTCCTTCAGATCACACCCAAACCAGGAGGACCTGATGATACAAGGAACTGAAGATCAAATTTATTTGCCAGCAAAACATCTCTCCTTGCGTATCTCACACACGCGCACATATTTCAGGTTGTGAACTGCAGCAAGCGAGAGAACTGGTAGTCATGCACATATTTATATGAATGGGGACATTCTCGAATCTTCCGTCGCGTGGGTCAGAAAACAGAACGATGTCTATTCAGTTAATATAAATGATACACAACAAATACAAGACCAAGAAACAAGTTCTCCAGTTTAGTGTAAACAGGGTCTTTCAAGCTAATCGAGGCTCTCTAGTTAATAATAAAAAAATAATAATAAAGAGTTGATTGTATGTCGATTAAGCTTCAACAACTAGAGAACAGAAATTGACATAATCTTTCGCTCAACCCAAAGGGAAAGTATGAGGAACTTCGCCATGTCACATTTTTCTCAGACTTGGATGCCAGTGCCTTACACCAAATAACAAAACAAAATGGGAAAATGTTCAGCTTAACAGCATACTGAACAGAACCCAGCTGGACTTGTCTAATGCCAGTACAATGACATGTTCAAAACACAAAGTAGTTACTATGGAGTCGAGTTGATGCCTCTGGAGCAGCGTTGGCTGTGGCTAAGACCAATGCGGGAAGGGCAGTCTCTGTGACATTGGATGCATGTATGGATGCTGGCCATGGGTTGCCTTCAAAGGAGCTTGCTTTGCGCCTGACTCTCTTTGCATAGCTAAAGTCTGGATCCTCTTTCCCCTGATATGAATTTCTGGAGCACACTGCACCGTCTGTTGTGCTCTGCTGCTGTGTCTTTCCAGCTCTCTGTGCTGATGTCCAGAACGTTCATATTGTGCTTGCAGACGTCTTTGTATCATAGCTGGGGACAGTCCACTGGTTTCTTGCCGGAGACTTGTTCACCGTAAAGGATATCCTTTGGGATACATCCATCTTACATCCGACGCACATGGCCAGGCCAGCACAGCCTGCATTGACTGAGCAGTGTGTGTATGGTGGGGCGACCAGGGCATGCTAGGACCTGAGCATTTGGTATTTTGTCACTCCAGTTGATGCCAAGGATGCGGCAAAGACAGCACAAGTGAAAGCTGTTCACTTCATCTGTTTAGCGTATTGCCAGTTCTGCCATACAGTAGATTCTGATGATGCAGGCGGTGTACACCCCATTTTGGTCGGAGTTGTCTGGTTTGAGTTTTCCCAGACATGAACAGTGAGTTGGCCTCGGGTTGCTGCAGTCATGCCAATGCATTTGTTGATCTCTGCATCAAGGCACAGATTGTAGCTGATGATGGACCTGAGGTATTTGAACTGTGGATTTAACATAATGTCGTAGTTGTCGGTGGGGATGACATGTGGAGTGTCCACGTCTTGACTCAGCACATTCGTCTTTTTTCAGGCTAATGGTCAGATCAGAGTCTTTGCAGGTTTGGGAAAATCTGTTCATGAAGCACTGGAGTCGTTGCTCAGTGTGTGACATAACAGCAGCGTCTTCAGCAAAGAGCAGGTCTCTGATTATGCATCTTTGTCTTCGCTTTCAGTCTTGAAAGGTTAAGGAGTCGCCTTACAGATCTGGTGCGTAGGTACACTTCTTCCATTGCAGTCCCAGGAGCATGGAGAAGAAGATGCTGAACAGGGTGGGAAGGAGGAGACAGCTTTGCTTTGACGCTGCTTTTAATGTCAAAGGGTTCGGGACATGCTGCCCTCGTACTTGACGGTTGAATGATCTGATCAGGCTGTGCAGCTTTGGGGGGCACCATATTTTCAGTAGAATATTGAACAGTCCATCCCTTCTGACCAGGTCAAAGGCCTTGAGAGGTCTGTTGCTGTCCTGTGTATTTCTCCTGTAATTGACGAAGGGAAAAAATCGTGTCCACTGTGGAGCATTCTGATGGAAGCCACACTAGGACTTGGGGAAGATTGCTCAGCTAGCTTTTGGAGACATGCCGACATGAATCGGTTGTACAGTTTGCCTATGATGTTCAGCAGGGAAATGCCACTATAGTTGTTGCAGTCGCTTCTGTCTCCCTTGTTCTTATAGAGGGTGACGATCTTGGCGTCTCATGTCTTGTGGTACTGCTCCTTCACTCCAACACTGACAGAAGATGTCATGTAGGGGCTTTAGGAGGGTGTTCTTGCAGTATTTGATGAGGTCTGGGGGAATGCCATCATTACCAGGTGCTTCCCCACAGGCCAAGCTGCTAATTGTGTTGCAGAATTTTTCTATTGTTGGTTTAGCATCTGGCTCCTCAACGATGAGCGAGGTTTCATGGCATCGAGGACTGAGGTGGCAGCGAATTCTCCTTGGAGATAGCTCTGAGTAGTGTTCCACCCATCTCTCCGTCTGCTTGCCTTTGTCAGTTATCATTTCCGCACTGGTGGATCTGAGGGGGATTTTCTGCTCTCTGTTGGACCAAGAGCTTTCTTGATGCCCTCGCACATACCTCTTAAGTGCCTGTAGCTTCTGCAGTCTGGATGTCGTCACTGAGCTGTTGCCAGTATTCGTTAGCACTTCTTCTTGATGTCTGATGCACTTTGCTCCTGGCAGCTCTGAGTGCTTGCAGGGATTTCTCTTGTGGTACGCTTGTATTCAGCAAGAGCAGCACACTTTGCTTTGAACAGTAAAGGGGGCTATCTCACTAGACTTGTCTTCCTCCCAAAGGTAACTAGGGCTATTTTTTTAATAATTTCTCAGAGATGGTCCCATTTTTCAAAGGCAGAGTTGTGCGGTTGGTCTTTGGATAGAGCATCTCAGAGAGACTTGGCAAATCCCTCAACTTTCTCTGGGTATGCATCTTGGAGGTGTCATTGCAAGGCGTGCCCTCTTGTTTGGTACGGTGGAGCGTCTTAGGTTGTAGCCTGATCTTGCAATACACTAGTGAGTGGTCTTTGTCACAGTCTGCACTATGGTATGTGCAGGAGAGAAACATGAACTTGAGGCTTGTTTGTGTAACAATGCCCATGTCCAGTTGGTGCCAATGTTTTGATCTCGGATGTCTCCATGGCACCTTGTGTTGAGAATTCGTCTGAAAGTAAGAGTTGATCATGGAGAGGCCATGATAGGAACAAAGCTCCAGGAGGTGCTGCCCATTTTCATTGATTTTGCCAACTCCGAAATGTCGAAGGCAGGAAGGCCAAGAGTCATGATTGGCACCAACTTTGGCGTTGAAGTCACTAAGGAGGACAAAGTTTTCTTTGCTAGGGATATTCTTGATTTTGTCATTTAAGTTAGCATAGAACTCGTCCTTTGCCTCTGGTGTAGATGTTTGGGTAGGAGCATAGGCGCTAATAAGAGTGACTGGAACGTCAGACGTTTGGAAATGGAGAGTCAGCAGGCGTTCAGATCCCTTATCACTTCAATCAATCATTTTTAGCAGGGAGTTCCCAACTGCAAATCCAACTCCATGTTCTCTGTGCTCCTCAGCACTCTTTCCTTGCCAGAACAAGGTGTAGTTTTTCTCCTTGAGTGTGCCTGAGTCAGCTAGACACACTTCTTGCTAGGCGGCTATGTCTACCTGTAGTCTCAGGAGTTCGCTGTTGATGATAGCTGTGTTTCTTGTAGGCTGATGTCTTGGAGTTCTGTGATATCCCTGTTGCCATTGTATGGCCGTTCCAACATCCCAGTTTGAGAGCTGGCCTTTTTTGTTTAATTTGCTTTTCTTTCTTTTTTTGCCTGATGCAGGTCTTGCGATCTGTGTTTTCCTTATCTCCGAGCACCCAGTGGAGAAGCAGACTGTGGTGGGACAGTACCTATTTGGCTGGGGGATGTCCAGCTTGGGTAGGCGGTGGCTGTCCAGTGACATCTGAAAATCTCTCCCACCGTTGGAAACAGCCTCAGGTGCTACACTGTGCCTCAGTTGTGTTGTAGCTTATAACTGGTAGACTGCTGCTTCCCGTATTGTTTCGACACAATGAGGTGATGCTGGAGTGACCTCCCAGGGCGCAAGCTAGGGCGGGGTGGTGTGGAGGAAAAGCTGTTGCCCATGCACAGGTTCCCCCTCTCCACAACAGAACACAAAATAACCTCATTGAAATAACGGGACAAAATCATAAAGGCCTCTCAAACTTGACAATGATATTTTCCCACCAAACTGCCAGTGTTAATGATTTGGGTCCCTGCTGTTCTATTGCAACAAATGAGGTCTGAATGCTTTCCTACATACTGCCTCCTCAAATGCCTCATGTTCCCCACCTCTACTCCTGGATTATCTTCTTAATGTGAGTTGGCTGAGATTGTGGAGGGTTCTCTCAAAGTGATTCTCTGCTTATGCGTACATCTTTGTATTCTATCACCTGTGCGTACATCTTTGTATTCTATCTGAATTTCCAAAGGTGGGCTTTTCACAGGTTCCTTAGCAGTTTAACATTGTTTGTTTTCATACTTTACATTGCCAATCGACTCTTCGCTGGAACCTTGATCATGTGGCAAAATCATTGCGTAGGCTCTCACAAGCCACACTATAATCTCTGTGTAAGACCAAACTCATTTCATTTCGCATATCAGTTTGAGACTTAGGTCTCTGTGTCTGTTCAGTGAACCATGAAAAGATAACAAACTATCAAGTGTCTATCCTGCAGACCCGAAAAAGATGCCAAACTAGCAATTCCACATTACCGACTGTATATCTAAGTACTGAATGCCTGCAGTGCAAATTTGAAAACTGCATGAAAGTGAATTCCTTCATGCGCATCCTGCCTCCTTCCGGTGAAAGTGACCAGTAACACTTTTGCTGTTTTCTTTCTTTTTTTTCCATAATGATGACCATAAAACAGAATCAGGTAGTGTAATATCCTGGATAGCAAGGTTTTAAGCACTTTGCAATCTACAGAAAAATGCAATGACAGTGAATAAGTCTTATTAACGTTATATGACACAGAACAAGGAAACAAAGCAAAGGGAGTTTATACATACAAGAACACTTTAGTATGAGCACATACACGAACACATGCATCTTCACAGAAACACACCCAAAAAACACACCACACACACACAACACACACACACACACACACACACACACACACACACACACACACACACACACACACATTTTCAGGAGTTCTTTTGAAAATAGTCTTTACACGCTTTCCTAAAAAAAAATTGCTTATGAGATGGACTCTTTTGATCCATTTGACCTTGACTTGGTGCCATAACTTCCAGACTTGGGTATTTGTTACTCTTCAAGAGTCCCCACCTGTGACCTAAATTTGATAAACATTGATTTAGGAACAGCAGAGAAAATCCTTTTTAAAGGTTGATTTATTAAGAAAGACACAAAAAGAAAAAGATGTTTAAACTTTATCAGTAATTTCTTTCTTTCTCTTCTTTATTTCTTTCTTCCTTTACCCTGAAACAAAACCACAACTACATCCACACAAAAAGTGTATATCAATCACAAGACAGTCGTGTCCTTTGGCATAAGAAGGACTTGCACTTTGTGCCTCAAAAGAAATTACACATGATTATGATCATGAAAATTGTCCAAGCTTGTTTACACACGCACATTCTTGAAATGTAATGTAGTAAAACATTATTAAAATGAATCTACGCAAGTCACGTTTAGCTAGACAGTTTGTATTGCTGTCATGCACAGCATATTTAATTTTAAAAAAGTCACATTTAGGTAGACAATTTTTGTTGCTGTCATGCACATATATATAATATTAATAAATAAAAGTGTGAATTTTGAAGTGAAATGATTGTACTACAGGAAGAAGGCCAGAAATCCATGGACACGCTATGCAGTCACCTGACCGCCACTGACCCCACACTCCTACCCATGGTGCTTCAGGAGATCCGTGGCCTGGGGTTGGCACACCACCACCTTCTTCATCCAATCATGCCTCACATCCATGCTTTGGCTTCTAGCAGTTCCAGCGCTGTGCGTCTCCTTGTGCAGCATATCAAGGATGATGACAAGAAATAGTGAGTAATCAGTGTGTCTAAAGGGGTAAAAGGAGGAATGGGTGAGGGTAAAACTAGAATTTAGATGCTTTTGTTGCCAATTTCTGCAGTTGATATGCTAGGCACAGCTAGGATCTGTACTTTATTTTCAGTTCGAAATTACTATTAAGTTCATTCACCATTTTTGCCATGTTCATAAGAACAGAAAGAAGAAAACTTTATATTATGCATGATCTGCAAGTGTGAATTTTCCGTCATTCATGATGACAATGATGATTATCATCTCACATTGAAAAATAACACAGGAAAAAAATCTGCAAACTTTGAAAAACCCTGAAAAGCTGCAAGTACAAGAGGACAGAC
Organism: Monoplex corrugatus; assembly: GCA_030674185.1. NCBI lineage: Eukaryota > Metazoa > Mollusca > Gastropoda > Littorinimorpha > Ranellidae > Monoplex > Monoplex corrugatus. Next base: position 35,317,545 of record JAPXFY010000015.1, read on the forward strand.
ATTGCAGATCTGAAGAGTGTATACTACAGGTCTCTGAGGTCTGCACAGTAAACACCCTGACAACATGTACATAATGTAAAAGAAGTACATTATTTATTTTCAGTCTAGTTTGGAGAGATTTTCTGATTGATTCAGCATTTCTCTGTGTGTGTACAATCATGCATACATGTCTGCACACCATCACATGTATAAGAATGTAACATATTTTTTGAAAATTTCAGTTTCTTATTTTTACATCATCTGTTCCTGGTTGTAAGATTTTGGGGTAGGCAAGTCTGCAGCACCAGCACTACTGCTATAACCGTCCATAAGATTGAAGCTTGGAACTGTTCAACAATTCGCTTACATAGGATCTATCATTAGCAGTGAGGATCTGAACCAGAAACATCTCAAGGGCAGCAAAGACACATCAGCACTGTACAGGCTGAAACCTGTAAGAAGCATTAGAATATCTCCATGAACCACAAGATCCGGCTTTTATATATACTGAGATATTCTATCTTCCTCTATGCGTACAAGACATGGACCGTCTTTGCGAATTTGGAAAGACAAATTGAAGCTATGCTATTGAGTTGTTTTATGCAAGATAGTAAACATCAGCTGCACTGATCATATTACAAATGAGTAAGTGCGCCAAACCATCAAGCAGCCATGGGACAACATGAAGATTTGCTGACATAAGGTAAGAAAAGAAAACTGCATTGGTATGGCCATGTAATAAGATCCATGGCCTTGCTAAATACATCCTCCAGGTTGAGGGAGGGAGACAGAGGGGAAGACAGGAAAAAACAATGGACTGACAACTTTGTGGAATCTTCTGCTTTTGGTGTACAATCAACATGGCTAGAAGAATCTGGTGAATAGATCTTCAGTGTGGCGCCCTGATGACTCTGTAGGGAGTGAAATGAGAAGAAGAGGAAGACCTTGAAATAACATCAGGCAAGTTAAAGATTGTTGCTAGGGGAATTGTATCATTTTTGTGTGTGCTCGTTATGCCTTGTTATAGACCAGACTCCAAACATTTTCTCAATTCACTTTTGCTGTTTTCTTCAGTCTTTGGCATTTGTGATCATAAACTTCTCCGTTGAGGATAATTTTGAATTGATTTCTTGGCATTTTCTGCAATTCTGATAACAAGTTTGTCTGAAGCTTGAATTGAAGCTAATTGAAATACACGGTAGTGTAGTTTTAGCTCTGTGTACTATGTGCATCCCATGACATAGTGAGACGATCATATCAACAAACATCCAGCAGTACCAGTTGCCCTTGTTGGGATATAGAGAAACCTGAACAATAGCATGTAATACGTCAGTGATTTGAAAAAACAAAACAAGTTCTAAACAAAGAAGAAAAACAAAGAAGAACAAAAAAACGAAACAATGACATTTATTGGCTTTGCAGCAACAGTTATATAAAAAAAGCCATATTAAGGATTACACATTTGGACCGAATTGACATTAAAGTGTGTAATGTAAACAGAAGAAAGTATAAAACAAAGAGGCAGTCCATCAGTGGTCAAAACTGTGGTCAAAATGAATATAAAAAATGGAGAGGAAGGGAGCCTAAATTCCAATTTTATTCTGTGTGTGCATGTGCGTGCGTGGGTGTATGCGTGTACGTGTGTGTGTTGTTGTGCATGTATATATGTTGTATATATGTATGTGTGTGTATGTATATCTGTGTTGAAGGTTTGTGTCTTTGTGTGTGACTGTGTATGTGCCTTGATTTACATGTTACATGATGTATGTGCATGTATCATCGCAGTTATGCTCAGGTGTGTTTACATTTTTGAATCTCTGTCTGTTAATATATATCTCCACTGCTTCTGTAATATTATCTTTGAGATACTGTCTAGAATTAAAGATAATACTGTCTAGAGGTTTTTTTGTGTGTAAGTATCCATTTAAGTATTGTTTTAACTTACACATAAAATTATTTTATTATGTAATGACATCATATGTATACTTATACTTATTTAAACATAAATTCTCATTATTATGTAAACATAAATTCTCATTATTATAATGACATCATAGCCTTCACTGTACACGTGTGATTATATAAATGGCAGCTGCAATTTTATAATGAGTTACTGCATGTCTTTTGTGATTAGAATTTGCAATTTATTTTGTCAGATGTACCACACATTTGACCAATAATATAGTTGCTATCGGCATACCTGAAAGCATGCAGTAAATACAACAGAAGGGAAAATTAAAGTAATGCCTTAGTTTTGAGAAAAATCTGTTTTAACCTGAAAACAACTCCTGTTTGGTTTGTAGCCTTTAGAGTTAACCTCTGTAATAATTACACATTTTTCTATAGTGCATAAGAAAGGTTCCGGTATTTTTTAGAATCCAGGTTCTTGAGGACATGATGTCATGTACAAGGTTTCATCATCAGAGAGCAAGTCTTTTGTGGTTTTCATGTACTCAACTCTGAATATATTGGCTACACATTGTTTGAAACGGCATCATGGAGCTCACAAGTCATGATTTCCAAACCATGATTTATGATGGCAGTAAGAAAGGGTTAGTACGTGTATCCCATCCATTTAGGAGATTCTCAGGAATATTGAAACACGCCTTCCGTGGTGAGAAAATTTCAGGAAGGGTAGGAAGAGTTGTGTATTTATGCTTACTTTTTAAAACAAAAATCATTTATGTCTCCAAAAGTATTGAACGTTATCAGAAAAGGATATTTGAAATAAGATAGAAATGAACAAAGATTTTGTCTGAAGAAGTATTATTTAACATAAATGGTATTTAGATGTATGGTGTACATGTATGCAGCAGTGAAAGTTGTCAGTTTATGGTCAGAGGTGCAGGTAATGGGTTTATGGTTTAGCCAAAGTCTGGTAGATTTTATTACATTTGAAAGGTTCCTTCCCTCAACTGTTACATGTATTGTTCAGTATTAGAATCTCTCAGCTATTATGACTTTTGTATATTGTTCTTTATTAAAAGTTGGCTACATCAGTTCATTAGGAGAGAAATGACCTGTGACTGCCACAGATACTTGGACTATCTGCATAATTGAGATATTTGTGTTTGTGTGTAGATGTGGGCTTTATGCATGTGCGGTAACAGGTCTGTTTATATGTGTGCATTGTGTCAGGCCTGCTGAACTTAAATGTTAAAATTTGTTCCAGTAACTATGAAGTCATAGGAGAGTGAGATGGTAGAGACTTCAGCTTTCAATCAACATTTTGAGGGTTGTGCCCGTTCTCCTCTCCTCTCTTATCCAAACTTACACAGTCAGATTGGAACCGGGGAGCTGTATTTTCACACCACCCTTCGCTCACATGATGAGCTAATATTTGCATGCGTAACTGATGTATGTATGTATGGTGTGTCGACTGTGCAGTGCATCCAGTGGCCAGGGACAAGGGCATGCAAAAGGACAGCGAGGTCACAAGCAAGCCAAGAAAAATGGGGTGCTTCTGTTCTTGAAATTTTATTTACTCTCTTTTTGTTGGACTGGCTCTGTGATCTCTCTTCTGTTTTTGGATTTTTTGGGATTACTACATATTTCTCGCATCTGACAGTGTGAGTGTGTGTGTGTGTATTTGTAATATTTTTTGCCCCTTGTACTGAGCTGTGTTTGCACTAACTACTTCCTGGTGTTTTTGTCAATACTGAATTATTTGGTTGAGTAAAGCTGTGCATTCATTTATCTTGAAGTATTATCTTTCTCCCTTCTGTTCTGATGAATGAAATACTAGAGGTAGAGAACATATTGGTACACAAAGTTTGAAAACAGATTTATTTATTTTGTTGTCTATTTCTTTCTATTGTTTTTAAGGCTTGTTGCGCTTATAGAGATTTCCTTTGTGCTCACTGGTTTGTTTTTTTTATATATGTTCCATTTTCCACACTATGATGATGATGATCATAATTATGATGCTATGGAGTTCCATCTAGGATTGGGACTATGCGACAGGGCTATACTTTACGCTTGCATCATAGTATATCAACCAGGCTCGAGAAATACAGATGCTGTGTCAGACAATTTGAGCAACACTCTTAACGATGCCTCCGTAAAGTGGATGAGACTTGACTGTGCCCTCCCAATCTTCCCAATGAGCCCATAGCATGCTGAGCTCTGGCTAGGAGCTGGTTGGAGCTGAAAAATCCAGCAGTGATTTTTGAAGGGACTGATGGGGATTCAAACTCACATCCTTCCAGTTGGTAGTCCGTTGCATTAAACACTACATCACGGTGACTGGTATTTTGTTGTTTATCTCATTTCGTTTCCTTATTGTGTTAATATTGAATTTAAGAGGATTGATCACACTTAAACTTACTATGAATTCCACCCAAATATGCCATCATTTATCTGGCAGAAATTTTGAGCTTGCACAAAACCTGTGGGCTGGGAAGATCTTGAAATGGTTTGTGTGTATATATGGAGTGGGTGGGTGAACAATATCTTTGAAACATTGACACCACCAGAATGACTGACACATTCAGAAAGACAGTGATGGGGTCAGTTTTTATGTTGCAGGCAAGCTGGAATTGATACATCAGGTTTTGAATGGTGACTCTATCAAATCAATCAGCCAGCCAGCATGTGGCAAACTATTAGAGGGTCATCCAGTGAATAGCAAGAATGCCTTAAAGGTACTTTGAAAGTTTACACACACCTAGCCCAATTATTCCATGATCCAATTAGGAAATGATGTGCAGATATTGTATTGTCATTGGTTATGACATCATGTTCGTAACAGTCATTCCATGTGTCAGGCCCACTTTGAACGTTGAAGAACAGCATGCATATATCAAAACTGAATTTCAGAAAGGAAGTTCTGGTGCAGATGTATTGAAAAGTGTATGTGTGATATTGGGCCTTTGGCAGTTGCAGTTTATAAGGTGGGTGCCATATTACCCTTTGACTCCCGCACCTGTCCACAGCTTCTGCATCGTCAAAATGCTAGCCAAACAAACTTAACTTTTGACTCCTCACCCTATCCACCAGCTTCCTACAGAAGCTGGTGGATAGGGTGAGGGAGTCCAAAAGTTAAGTTTTGGAGTTGGTGGATAGGTGCGGAGTCAAAGGTTAATGATGAATGAAATGATGTCAGAAACAAGCATAGTCTAGAGAGGCCAGTATTTCTAGCGAGAAAAGGTTAAAAAGTTTGAGAAATTTGAATGAAGTCATTGAAGAACATGTGAAGAGATTGCTCATGACAGTGGCATTAGTCATGGATCAGTTCTTGCTATTCTAACAAAATACATCTGGAATGAGACATGTAGCAGCAGGATATGTCCTGCACTGCAGTAAGGAAGATCACTAATGGGTGCACATCACTGCTGTGGAGTCAGTTAAACAGGTTAAAAATAAAGGTGCATCTTTTTGAATTGGACAGTTGCCAGCGACAAAACATGGATTAGAAACTTTGAGACAGAATTTAGGAAATGGTTGTCAGAATGGCACACTCCCATCTCTCCAAAGTCTATCAAATTCAGAAGAAAGCAAGGAATTTAAAGATGACGATGATATTGTGTATGATAACAAGGTGTATTGACAGTGCATCGCATTCAAATGAGACAAATTGTTAAAACTCCTAAAGGCTGTTTCTGATGAAAATAATAAGACCTGCTATCCCAAAGAAATGTAAAAACAGTGTGAAATGATTTGCCATTGACATGATAACATATCTTGCCAAAAAACAAAGAGGGAAATGTCTCTTATGATGTTATGTCAGTGGGACAATCTGCCATACCCTAGTAATGGGCAGTTCGGACCCTCCCAAAAATTGGAAATATTTTTTGTGAGAAAATGTTGAAGACATTGAAGGAATTGTAGAAAGGTATTGATCATTACTGCACTTTTTATATTTCTATAGTCACACTGTTGGATGATCCTCATAGCTTGTATTATTAGTGCATACTGAATACAGAATATGTGAGCTTTATCAGTCTTGTTGACAATAGATTTATTTTCTGGTGTTCTTGGTGACGTTGATGGTTGTTTTAATAGTTAATATGATCCGATGGAACTTGTTGGTCACCAGCATGGCCTTGGAACAGTATATTCACCAGATTAACACAATGATAGATGGACATGCCCATTACCAATGACTCGAAGATTGGGGGTTAGAGTTTGATCAGTCCAGATCATTGCAGGATGTCCTGGCCCCCGGTCCAAAACTGAGTGTGCTAAGCGGTCAGTGTGAAGAATCGCACACTTCACTCTCATCAGCTGCAAAGGTAAACCGTTGAGGATACTGCTGAAATTTCTTACCTCCTCAGTTTTAATTTGTTAGATTGTGTAGGTGCTTTCACATCAGGGTCTTTAGTGTCAACAGTGTGTGGGGACTGTCACTGAAGGGAAATGGTGGCGGTCACCTTGCCAGAGGGATGTTCATTCAGTCTATAGCTCTGTGACTGAGTGATTACTGTCATTGGCTGAGGGCTTTGTAGGTGGTGTCCTGTGTATGTTGGATCAGACCGGGTGCTTCTAAACTTCATCGTAGTGACTTTGCAGCAGTGCAGAGTCTCAGATGAGTGGCCCCGTGTCTTGATATCACTGGCTTCTGTGGACTTTCTGACTCTAGGACTCCAACTAAATAAATATGGGATTGATGGTCCTGAAGATCTGAGATCAGTAGTGTGGGAGTACTGCGAATAAAGCAGTGCAGGAACTGAGGCAGAAAAAAGGAGAAATGAAGATGACAGTTTGAACATTTAGTTAAACAATATTGGTTTTGTGGCAGTGGACATGACAGTAAAATTGATAACGTTTTTATGCATGGCTGGCCATGTTCAATGTGTGCTAATAGCCACTGTTGACTGATAAGCTTGCTTCTGAAAAGTTGCACTGAAACATCACCTTTTCCTGATATTGTGATCATGAACTCATGCTGTTTGCTGCTTGTTATTTTGTTCACTTCTAAGATCAAATCCCAGTTTTTCTGAAGATAGATTAAGGTCTTGAGTGTTGTATACATCCAGGAAAAGAAGTTTGACTGGTACACAGAAAAAATGCCTTGTTGTGATAACTCCTTCCTTAAAAATGAACAAAATGGATAAAACAAATGAAAAAAACACAAAAACAAAAAAACACACAAAAAAAGAAAAAAGGAAACAACCCATTCACAAAGAACAATGTAATACAGCAGGCACAGTATAACTCAACTACAGTACAGTGCAATACAATATATCACTTCTGACAAAGACATGTAAATATAAAGCTCCTTGCAAAGAAATGACTGACATACAAAAATAAAGGAACTTACAGAGTCCCCCCCCCCCCCTTTTTTTTTGTTTTGTTTTGTTTAGTTTTAATTATTGATCAAAGATGGATTTAGTATCGTTTTTTGAAATCAAGGTTTATGCATAATTTGTGAACTGGTGTGATATTGATGTTTATTATACCATGGCAGCGACTGTGATACATTAAACAATCATGTTAATGATTGGTATGTCAGTATTTTTTGTTTGTTTGATTGTGTGTGTGTGTGTGTGTGTGTTTTTGTTGTTGTTTTTTTTTGCTCGTTAGAGGATATATCAGTGAGTTTTAAGTGTTAAGAAATATATCATGTATTTCAAGTGTTGACATATGAATTGTGTGCTTATTCCTTTCCTGAACAACTTTCACAAATGAAGCTTAGTATCTAGCCTCTCATCTCACATTTCATTGCATATTTTGCACTTGTTTATTTACTCTTTCTTTTATTCATCATATCTCTTTGACCTGATTAGAAGCTGATCAGTTTTGCCATGAATTACAATTTTGGAAATACAGAATAACAGATGATGAAAAAAAGCTGAAAAACCAAACCAAACCAAAGCAGACTAAACCAAACCAAACCAAACCGCATGCACGCACGCACGCACGCATGCACACAAAAAACAACAAATGAACACACACGCACACACACACACACACACACACACACACACACACACACACACACACACACACACACACACACACACACTCACACTCACACTAAAACAAAGCATACACAGTCACGCCCACAACAATAATAATAATAAAAAATGCCATGCTGTTACACACATTTGAAATTTCAGAATAAAATTGTCCAACAAATATTGTTTAGAAAGAAATGAATATTGGTACTATCATTAATGGAGATCTGTTTAGCTTTTATGAGCAGCAGAAGCATGCTTTTGAAAAAATTCTTACTGAGGTGTGACAGTATGAAACAATTTGGCTAAAATGTGAACAGTTGTTGAATAAGAATTGAATGAAAACATAATTTTATCCAGAAACCCCCCTCCTTTGTGGGAATGCCGGGTGCTCTTTCAGTAAACATAGTATCCCCACTTTCTTGAAATTCTGTGCTAGAAATTTCCTCTTTTCTGTCACTCTCTTTGTTTCTGCCTTGTTCCTTTGTTTCTGTCATTTCTTCCTATCATTTTCTGCCTTGCTGGTCCATTCGCTTGTATGTGTTCAATAAAGTCTTACATATTTTCTGTTAGGGTTGATAGTTGGGTACATGTATTAAGAGCATTGTTGGCTCGTGGGAAATGTGATATGCGGAAGCAGTTTTAGGTAATTCAGGCGTGTTTTTATATGTGTTTTAATGTCTTTAGTAATGTTTAAATTTGCATTCAGGTTTGTTTTTTCTAAATCCCCTGTGCGATAAATTGGACTGAGTGGTCAACGCCAGGGGCATCTCCTTAGATGTGTGTGCAGATGCATTGATACATGTACTTAATTTTTCCTTTTTTTCCCTGTGTATGTTTTGATATGGTTATAGCTCTGATATGTTCTATGCAGTGGGCTGGGCTTTAAACAAAAAGTAACAATAACAATTAAGCAAATTTTGACTTTTAAACAGATGCAGTTTTCAAATTGATAGTAGGTTTCAGTAGAATATGTATATGCAGTTGCACGAAAATAGAAAGAAACATTTTAAGGACATGTAGTTAAAAAGTATATGATCAAATGCAGATCTAACACTGATTTATGCCTTACGCTGGAGAACCTTTCATTACTGCGAATATGAACCTGTTTTGTCCATTGTTGCCACACTCTTTGGTTCATCAGTAGAAATAAATTTCTTATCTGATTTTTGCATTACCACGAAAATGATTGTAGACAGCTTGATCTACACATGTTTTCTAATTGGCAGACTTTTGTAGTATTTTTAGTTAAAATTGTTCAAAACTGCATAAGTATATAAATAAAAACAACTGGAAAACTGTTGGATTATCAATTTACTTATACAGCAGGGGTGAAATGGTGGAAAATGTAATAATATTACTAGTCGCAATCGTGCCTAATGAAGCCAGGTACATTGTGTTACCATAGTGTGGAACAGACTCGATGAACCTTAAAATCCCACTGTTTCTATTGGTGCAGCTGGTGTGGAGTTTATTGTATAGTAACTGACTGGGCATCTGTGGGAATGTTTCAATCTATCAGTGAATTAAAATAGCAGTAACATATGCTTTATTTAACTTATTATGTGAGCTATGGATGGAAATGATGTTTGCTCACCAAAAGTGCATCAGATTTCTTTACAGATACAAACTATAAAGACAGAGGCGTACCATGATTTCTCACAGCACTTGGATTGGGTCAATTTATGTTTTATTATGGCACAGGCATAGCTTGCAGCAGGAACAGTGATCAGACTGGACATGAAGGTAATGTAGATGATGAATAGTTTTGAAGTTTCAAACAAGGTTTTCTTTTCAAATATCATTTCCAGATTATTGCTTAACACAGATAGGTGAATTGTATTATGAGAGAACCACACAGATAACTATGTATGAGGTGATGTTGCTACTCAGAAGAGACTTGCAAAGTGACCATTTCTGAGCATGTCTTTAGCTTGGTCATATTTTAGGGCAAACTTCAAGACACCCCACCCCCCCCCAAAAAAAAATCCATAAAAAATTAGAAACTCTTTTTTCCAACAAAAATTCATTATTTCATTAAAGCCCTGATATGGCTCTAGTGGCCGGCTGGGCTATAAACAATATGAATTGATTGATTGATTGAAACAAATAATTAATATTATGAGAAAGACAAGACAGACCAAAATATCATGGATATTTTACACATCTGTTTTAGAGTGAGGCACCCCTAACACAGCCAAATGTTTCCAGTGTTGTGGAACTGAGAGCATAATTATGTTTGAGAGATTTCATGATTTCATGAGCAGAAATATAGGTATGTTATTAAAAAAAAACCCACAATGTTGAAATAGGTGGTTTCTACCCAAATTCCACGCAGATTGACACTTGTATTCTGTGATCTTTTGATTCACCAGTTTCATTAAGGGACATTCAACTGATCCAAAATAATATTGAGCAAATAGTCCTTATAATGTATGCCTTCATTCAAATAAACTGGGAGTGTAGATTTATAAACTGTTATTTATTGTGCTGTTCATTTCCATTTATTCAACTTGTATGTTAGTAAGTTACACCAAAATTGTTCTAAATATCGTAGTAGGACAGTGCAAGATGTGGCCAACAGTAAGCTTTTTGTTTTTATGTATGTTTTTATTCTGAACAGGGGGGTTTTTTTGTTGTTTTTTTAAAATTTGACATGCCTGTGTACATGTCATGTTGTTATGGTTATTCGTACTGCACTGAGCATCGCATTTTGTCGCCGCACAGTCTGGATACTCTCATCTTTGATGGGTTAATCTGCTATGTTGGCTATCACATTCCTTTTTTCTGGGAAGGGATGCAGGGTGTGGGTATTTTCTTGTTTCCAAAAGCCACCAAACAGTGACAATCCTGATAGGACCTTTAACATGCTTGGTGTTCTGCATACTATGCATACAAAGAGGTTCTGGCACTGGCACATCTCCACATATGTTGACCTGGAAAATCATGAAAAAAAAAATCCAGCTTTTTTCCCTCTAGATGGAACCCAATTAAGATTGAACTCTGACTGTATGATCTTGACATCTTGGGTCTCATGCATGTCAACAGAAAGCATGAACAGAGTATGGTGATAATGGTCCTTTAGGTGTTCACCCGCTGGTCTGTGTGGAGTTAACATAGCTTCCTGTGTACATTGAGGACATCTGTGTAGTTTGTGTACTGACCCATTTTGGAGTCAAGGGACCCATGGGAGTTACCATAAGTGTTCCATTGAGAGAAATCATGGAATCCACATTGACTGATAAAGTTCAGGGGTCCGTACCCAGTCAGACAGGGATCTTTCTCCTTCTTCATCAGGTCTTAAGCCATGGTATGGATGCAAGCCTCTTGGATGAGAAGGTAAACTGAGGTCCAGTCTGCTGTACACTCTTAGTGCATGTTGAAAAAGTCTACATTGCATCAAAGGAATTGTCACTGACAAAATTTTGTGGGAAAAATCCGCTTTGTAGTTGAACAAAAAATAAACACAGAGAAATAACGGGTACAAAATTGATGGCACTGCTCTGTGGCAACACACTCCCCCCTGGGAGAGTGCAGCCTAAATTTCACATGGCAAATCTGTTATGATAAGAACTAAATGAAATACAAAATAAATGAATCACAAAATCTTGCACATTTGTCAGTTCTCCTGTCAACCACTTCAATATTTCTGTGATACAATTTTTCTTGTAGCCAGATAATGGGTAGAATTGCAGCTGGAAAAAAAAAAAAAGAAAAAATATGAAGGTTACCTGCTAGAATGGTGTATCACAACAGGGAGACAGATATGGCATTTTGGCAGGTAACCTCCAAATAAATATAGAAAGTAAGCCCGCTAGTGGCACAACATATGATGAAAAGGCCCAAGACACAGATCTTCATTGAATAGGCGTACTTTGAAGAGCAGCTGGGTGTATTCTGAATAATTGTCTTCAAAAACTGTGATATGAGTAGATAGGTTAATACTTTTTGCATTTAATGGGTAAAGGGAGAAATGTAAAAACAAACAAACAAAAAAACATATAAATATGCACATTAGCCAGATTTGTAGAAGAAAAGAAAGAATGATTGAATACATAAAAGAATAAATATATAAGCAAACAAATGTATGACATACATACATGCATACATACATGAATAAATAAATAAATAAATAGATAAATGAATGAATAAATAGATAGATAGATAGATAAGTAAAAAATAAATAAATGAATAAGTAAATGAATGAATGAACAAACAAATCTAGAAAGAAAGAAAGAAATGTGCTGAAAGAAGTACTATAGAAAGAAAGAAAGAAACAACAAAGAAAAGGAAGGCAGAAAAAAGAGAGAAGGAAACATATAGAACAAGTAATTAAATCTAAATGTAACATAATGTGTTGACTGGCTCAGTAATGGCTCTTTCTTCTTTTGGAAACACTGTGTACATTTGGTGTGTGTGTGTTTATTATCTGTAGTCACCATGACTTTCACCTGAACTTGGTTATTTCAGTGTCTTTTTCTTCTCAGTGTGATTAGTTTTGGGTTTTCTTTATCCATTTCTTTTGACAATCTGCATTGACAACATTTTACAGTTTGACAATTTAAAACACTTAACACTAATAACTAGTTAGGATACTCATAGTGTAATAACTAGTTTGTTCAGTGTACTCATGGAATATATGTTGTTTTGTTCCTTTAATATTTTAAGTTCATGTACATTGGCAACTTGGTGAACTTTCAGTTTGATATCTTCAGCATCAATTCCTGTGTGTTGGATTAACACTGATATACCTTACTATTGTTCAGACAAGTTAAAATGATTGATGCTTGATAAGTATTATTCCATTTATGTGGCAATAATTTGCTTCTGATTGTACATATTGACCAACATGAGAGCTTTCTTGTTTGAGATGTGACCATACTCAAAGACATTGTTGTTCTGTATGAATCCCAGGCATGTTTGATCACTAACTTCATTTTTCAGAATAATTTACAATTTGATCGTATTCATCTTCTCTTGTTCTTATAACATAAATTCGCCACAAAATTAAACCGCAGTCAGTTGAATGACACGGCAACATTTGTTTTAGCTCCATATGCTTGTAATGAGGCGAACATACCAATGTCTGACAACATTAGTTACCAGTCTCTTTAAATATAGTGTTCTCCTCATGAGACATCTATCAGACCAATTGGTTTGCTGTGTTTTTATTGGCCTCTTGTACTTGTGGCCGTGTAGTTTTGAGACTTGGTTGATGTAGAATTCCTGCCTTCCACTCTACTGTGGTTTGAATGTGACTTGAGAAAACGTTACTGCCTCTACAGTTCACCCAGCTGTGAATGGGTACCAGATTCTGTACCAGGCTGAGGAAGGTAAGACAGAAATGAAGAGATTTGACACAACTCATGAAGGGTTCAGGTCTCCACCATCTTTTTGGGGACAACCTTTAACTTACGCACATGAAGTATGAGCAGTTGTCACTTGATAGGTGTATTGAAGCATTGGAAATCATGGAGAGCTGACCGTCACTCATCTGAGACATCATATTCAAATTATCTGTCTTCTGTGTGAACACGGACATGCCTTCAGTGCTTTTGATAGGTGATCTGGATGAAGGCAGTAGTCTGTAAAGATCATCTATGTTGCCCCCAAAACTGTTCTTCCAAAAAATGCCATTTTAGACCACAGCATCAGTCGGAAGCCGCCAGTAAGAACAGCAA
>JAPXFY010000015.1:35336102-35386102 GCA_030674185.1 Monoplex corrugatus
TGTACAGTCGTAACTGATGTGAAATTGACAGAAATCAATAAAGTTGTCTGATAAGGTTAATTGTACAGTCGTAACTGATGTGAAATTGACAGAAATCAATAAAGTTGTCTGATAAGGGTAATTGTACAGTCGTAACTGATGTGAAATTGACAGAAATCAATAAAGTTGTCTGATAAGGGTAATTTTACAGTCGTGACTGATGTGAAATTGACAGAAATCAACAAAGTTGTCTGATAAGGTTAATTGTACAGTCGTAACTGATGTGAAATTGACAGAAATCAATAAAGTTGTCTGATAAGGTTAATTGTACAGTCGTGACTGATGTGAAATTGACAGAAATCAACAAAGTTGTCTGATAAGGTTAATTGTACAGTCGTAACTGATGTGAAATTGACAGAAATCAATAAAGTTGTCTGATAAGGTTAATTGTACAGTCGTAACTGATGTGAAATTGACAGAAATCAACAAAGTTGTCTGATAAGGTTAATTGTACAGTCGTCACCGATGTGAAATTGACAGAAATCAATAAAGTTGTCTGATAAGGGTAATTGTACAGTCGTGACTGATGTGAAATTGACAGAAATCAACAAAGTTGTCTGATAAGGGTAATTGTACAGTCGTGACTGATGTGAAATTGACAGAAATCAATAAAGTTGTCTGATAAGGTTAATTGTACAGTCGTAACTGATGTGAAATTGACAGAAATCAATAAAGTTGTCTGATAAGGTTAATTGTACAGTCGTAACTGATGTGAAATTGACAGAAATCAACAAAGTTATCTGATAAGGTTAATTTTACAGTCGTAACTGATGTGAAATTGACAGAAATCAACAAAGTTGTCTGATAAGGTTAATTGTACAGTCGTAACTGATGTGAAATTGACAGAAATCAACAAAGTTGTCTGATAAGGTTAATTGTACAGTCGTAACTGATGTGAAATTGTCAGAAATCAACAAAGTTGTCTGATAAGGGTAATTGTACAGTCGTAACTGATGTGAAATTGACAGAAATCAACAAAGTTGTCTGATAAGGGTAATTTTACAGTCGTGACTGATGTGAAATTGACAGAAATCAATAAAGTTGTCTGATAAGGTTAATTGTACAGTCGTAACTGATGTGAAATTGACAGAAATCAACAAAGTTGTCTGATAAGGGTAATTGTACAGTCATAACTGATGTGAAATTGACAGAAATCAACAAAGTTGTCTGATAAGGGTAATTGTACAGTCGTAACTGATGTGAAATTGACAGAAATCAACAAAGTTGTCTGATAAGGGTAATTTTACAGTCGTGACTGATGTGAAATTGACAGAAATCAATAAAGTTGTCTGATAAGGTTAATTGTACAGTCGTAACTGATGTGAAATTGACAGAAATCAATAAAGTTGTCTGATAAGGTTAATTGTACAGTCGTAACTGATGTGAAATTGACAGAAATCAATAAAGTTGTCTGATAAGGTTAATTGTACAGTCGTAACTGATGTGAAATTGACAGAAATCAATAAAGTTGTCTGATAAGGGTAATTTTACAGTCGTGACTGATGTGAAATTGACAGAAATCAACAAAGTTGTCTGATAAGGTTAATTGTACAGTCGTAACTTATGTGAAATTGACAGAAATCAATAAAGTTGTCTGATAAGGTTAATTGTACAGTCGTGACTGATGTGAAATTGACAGAAATCAACAAAGTTGTCTGATAAGGTTAATTGTACAGTCGTAACTGATGTGAAATTGACAGAAATCAATAAAGTTGTCTGATAAGGTTAATTGTACAGTCGTAACATGTGAAATTGACAGAAATCAACAAAGTTGTCTGATAAGGGTAATTGTACAGTCATAACTGATGTGAAATTGACAGAAATCAACAAAGTTGTCTGATAAGGGTAATTGTACAGTCGTAACTGATGTGAAATTGACAGAAATCAACAAAGTTGTCTGATAAGGGTAATTTTACAGTCGTGACTGATGTGAAATTGACAGAAATCAATAAAGTTGTCTGATAAGGTTAATTGTACAGTCGTAACTGATGTGAAATTGACAGAAATCAATAAAGTTGTCTGATAAGGTTAATTGTACAGTCGTAACTGATGTGAAATTGACAGAAATCAATAAAGTTGTCTGATAAGGTTAATTGTACAGTCGTAACTGATGTGAAATTGACAGAAATCAATAAAGTTGTCTGATAAGGGTAATTTTACAGTCGTGACTGATGTGAAATTGACAGAAATCAACAAAGTTGTCTGATAAGGTTAATTGTACAGTCGTAACTTATGTGAAATTGACAGAAATCAATAAAGTTGTCTGATAAGGTTAATTGTACAGTCGTGACTGATGTGAAATTGACAGAAATCAACAAGTTGTCTGATAAGGTTAATTGTACAGTCGTAACTGATGTGAAATTGACAGAAATCAATAAAGTTGTCTGATAAGGTTAATTGTACAGTCGTAACATGTGAAATTGACAGAAATCAACAAAGTTGTCTGATAAGGTTAATTGTACAGTCGTCACGATGTGAAATTGACAGAAATCAATAAAGTTGTCTGATAAGGTTAATTGTACAGTCGTAACTGATGTGAAATTGACAGAAATCAATAAAGTTGTCTGATAAGGGTAATTGTACAGTCGTAACTGATGTGAAATTGACAGAAATCAATAAAGTTGTCTGATAAGGTTAATTTACAGTCGTAACTGTGTGAAATTGACAGAAATCAATAAAGTTGTCTGATAAGGGTAATTTTACAGTCGTGACTGATGTGAAATTGACAGAAATCAACAAAGTTGTCTGATAAGGTTAATTTTTACAGTCGTAACTTATGTGAAATTGACAGAAATCAATAAAGTTGTCTGATAAGGTTAATTGTACAGTCGTGACTGATGTGAAATTGACAGAAATCAACAAAGTTGTCTGATAAGGTTAATTGTACAGTCGTAACTGATGTGAAATTGACAGAAATCAATAAAGTTGTCTGATAAGGTTAATTGTACAGTCGTAACATGTGAAATTGACAGAAATCAACAAAGTTGTCTGATAAGGTTAATTGTACAGTCGTCACCGATGTGAAATTGACAGAAATCAAAAAGTTGTCTGATAAGGTTAATTGTACAGTCGTAACTGATGTGAAATTGACAGAAATCAACAAAGTTGTCTGATAAGGGTAATTGTACAGTCGTGACTGATGTGAAATTGACAGAAATCAATAAAGTTGTCTGATAAGGTTAATTGTACAGTCGTAACTGATGTGAAATTGACAGAATCAATAAAGTTGTCTGATAAGGTTAATTGTACAGTCGTAACTGATGTGAAATTGTCAGAAATCAACAAAGTTGTCTGATAAGGTTAATTTTACAGTCGTAACTGATGTGAAATTGACAGAAATCAATAAAGTTGTCTGATAAGGTTAATTGTACAGTCGTAACTGATGTGAAATTGACAGAAATCAATAAAGTTGTCTGATAAGGTTAATTGTACAGTCGTAACTGATGTGAAATTGACAGAAATCAATAAAGTTGTCTGATAAGGGTAATTGTACAGTCGTAACTGATGTGAAATTGACAGAAGTCAATGATCTTGCGCATGAGGTTAATTGTACAGTCCTGACTGATCAGTATGGTCACAAAGAAGGAATTGACTGGCCGTACCATGCAGTATTTCCTGTCTCAAGGTTTGGAGAATTGTAGAGATTTTGTGTTTGTGATGAGTCACCAGGACAGAAACTGAATGAACATTTGTCAGGAGTCTGTAAATGAAAATGTGGAAAAAAGTGGGTTTTTTTTTATAACTTTTTAAAATTCATTTTAAACATGTAATTCAGCAAATGCAGAAAGATATAGAGTGTAACTAATCATATTATAACAAAAATTCCAAATGGTGCAATACATCATTATGCATAAAATGGAGTATGTACACATTTCTTGAAGCACAATTAAAATAGAAAAATATATGATGTCAAGGGAAAACCAACAAAAAGAAACTTTTCATCATACACAAGCAAATTAGTGAGAATTCAGACTCGCCATCATGTTGGTGGAAAGGGAGGGAGGAAGGGAAGGGGGGGAGTTAATGTTCCGCATAACATGATGAAGACGATTTGTCATTGCAAAGTCAGCTGATGCTGTTGTGATCCTCCAGTAAAGATTAGGACATTTGTAAATTTGACATCATAAGCAAAAATATCTTGTATGTATGTGTGGAGATAGGTCAGCTGTTCACCAACACATTTTAGTTGGAATTTTGCACTGGCAAAGGGTAGCATAATCAGACATTTTCAGTTTTAATAGGACTATGTCCATGTCTCGACACTGGATCATCAATGATAAGAGTGTCTCTTATTATTAGTATGTGTATATGTTGGTTGCTCTTTTAATATGTGTGTTTGTCAGTATGTAGGTCTGTGTTGATCAGCCCAAACATCTATATGCTGATCAGTCAGTCTGTATGTATGTGTACATATGTCTCTGTGTGGTGGCCAGTCTGGGAGAGAAGGAAGTGCGGTCAGTGTCTAGTCAGACAGAGGGGACGGTGACCATCATCACTGTTGGCAACCCGCCCAATGCCACACACCCTAGTGGCACCATTTCTGTCAAACACACCCTTCTGCCCCCAACTGGCACAGATAGTCAGCAGAGCCTGGGAAAGACCTCCAGGTAAAAAGGCTTGAATACATTCTCATTAATTTACTTCTCATTGATTTTTTCCCCTTGTCTTCTATTTGGACCACTTCTGTGTCTCTGCATCCATGTCATTCATTTTCCTCTGTCATTATTTCAGCTTTTCAACATACCTCAAACCCCACAGATGACCACAAGAGCAGGGTCTGAAGGGCACAGACTCCGGGACAATTTTTCACAGTGCTGTGATGCATGATAGTGAAGATGGTAGTGATGGCACTGTGGAGTTAGGTTGTGGATTGAATCTGCATGACAGTGATGTGCTCTTCCTTTCATTTCAGTATGTATTGTGGTTTTGTCCAGGCCTGAGAGCTCCCTGTGGGGATGCCAGGGCCTCATTCTGTATAAATGTTGGCCCCACCTGGAAATCCTGTGCTAGAAATTTCATCTTTTTCTGTCAGTCTCTGTTTCTGCCTTTCTTCTTTGTTTTCTGTCATCTCTTTGTATCCTTTTGTGCCTTGCTGATCCTTTCACATGTATGTGTTTTATACAGCCTTACATACCTTCCATTAGGCTTGATAATTGGGTACATGTGGAAATGTGGTATGCAGAAGCGATTCTACATAACTGAGATTAGTTTTTATGCAGTTGTAATGTCCTCAGTTATGTTTACATTTATATTCATGTTTTTTTTTTTTTAAATCTCATGATAAATTGGGTGGAATAGTCAATGCCAGGGGCATATGCTTAGATTATGTGGGCGAATGCATTGATATGTGTACTTGATTTTCTTTTCCAGATTTTTTTTGAGGATCAACAAGATGTTGTGTAACATGTTTTCAGATAGAGGAATAACATGCAAGATGGGATAGCACAGAATAAAACAAAACAAAACACAAACAAAACAAATAGTAAGGAAATGATAACAGTAATAATAATAATAATAATAATAATAATATAATAATAATAATAGAATAATAATAATAGTAATAATATAATAATAAATGCACCAAACAAGTTACCATGAAGGTGAGAATTTTTGGTCATACTGATGTGTTATTGTTGTCAGTGGATGGACAGTGCGAGTGGGCGGGGAACATCGTGCAGGCAGCCCCACCTCTACCCTTCAGTCAGACTCCACTTCTTTCACACCCAACAGCACAGCCAACACCTCCACCATCCTTGGGGCTGCAAGCGGCACGGTCAGACATACTTCTCTGCCTTCTGTTTTTTTTTAAACATCTGCCATCAAACAGATAATATATAAATAAGTAAATATTTTCACATGTTTTACCTCTTTCAATCCAGGTAGAGCATCATTCCAGACCATTTTTATGTGTTTGTAACTACTTACCGAAAGGAAATACAAACAAAAGCTTTTTATCTTGACGTACATATTATGAGGAAAGGGGAATTAGAACATCTGGTCATAACAAGAAAGCTGGAGGGAAAGAGAACACCAGGTAAGAGCCAAGGAGAAAATATTGGCTGGACTTGCATGGTGGCGGAAGACAGAGAGGGTGGGAGATGTGCTTGCAGTGACAGGGGATAGATTCATATGGAGAGCCATGATCGCCAACACCATGGGGCTGGGCACACGATGATGATGACCTTGGTGTACACATGTGATCTGGCATGAACAGTCAGTCTGCTCCCTGGTAAACGAGTGCTGAAAATACCTTTCTCAGGACCTGGCCAGCTCATTGGTTTATGTGCAGGCTTAAGGCTTGTGCCATGATCACCATACTCATGGCACCTGTGACATTAGTGCATATGGAATTCGTTCCGAGCGTGGAGACATTGTCTTTAGAAACTGAAACTGAAAATACCTTTGGAGAAAATTTTTGGTATGATTGCTCCATGCAAGCCCACTGTGTACAACTGGTACCATGATGTCAGGTGTAAATGGAGCCTGGAGGATGATACCCATCCTCATCAGATGGTTACATCTGTTACCGAAGAAAACAGTGCTGTAGAGCAGCTTCTTGGAGAAGCTTCCTGAACCACACTCAAAGAAACATAAGATGTCAAAGGCATTGCTATCTCCGAAATTGAATAGGTCTTTCACAAACATCTAGGGGTCTGCAAACAATGTGCCCATTGCATACATATGCACTCAGGGATGAGCAGAAGAGGGGCAGTGTAGAGTGGTCCTAAAAATGCAAACAAAATTTGTATAATAGTACAAATCAACTTGAAAGATAATCAGTGGAGACGAAACTTGACTATGAAACCAAACATCAGTCCTTGGTCTGGGTGTTCCCAGGTGACCCCCTTCCTGCCAAATTCAAAAGAACACAAAGCATGGGAAGACCATTGTAAGTCTCTTTCATAGCCAGATTTTCTTCAAGACATGTGTTCAGTTTCTCTGATTGGTATGTCCACCGTGGCTTGCCCAATCTGTTCGAGGCTTGGCACAAACCTTGCCCAGATATGGGTCTTAGTGGACTCATGCTGCATCTTTGTGACAAGAGAGGTTCCTGGCTTCAGAATGATTGCTTCAGTTGTCTTAATCACCCTATTCTCCAGACCTCTTCCCATGTTCTCTCATTTGACAGCACAGTTGTGGGGAACATAGAGAGTCTTGAAGATGAATGTCAGACCTTTTACAAGGGCCATAGACGGTATAGACGAAGTCACTTGGTTCCAGGCCTGAAAGAGCTGGTTTCGAAGGATGGGGAGTTGCATGTTAGTTCAGTGGAGGTTGTTTGAGAAAATTAACTGGTTGCATTGTTGGTACATGTTTCTATTTCTGAGATTGAAAAACCCTGGCACTTATGTATGCACAAACACATAATTCAGTAAAATAATTAATGTATATGTCTACATCGTGTACAGAATTTTGAAATTCTTTGAAGTAAATTTAAAAAACAACCAGCATTAATAGATTATGTGTATGGTTAAGAGTTATTGTATAGGATCAAAGACAGATGGATTATGTATAGGATTAATGATAATTTGTTTTGTTATTATTGATGTGATGACCTAAGGTACATCTTCAAAGGGAATTGCTGTAGTGTTAATTGTTTATCTGTGATTGTGTGGTGTGTGTATGTGTGTTTGCTTGCATTGTGTGTGTGTGTGTGCGTGCGTGCTTATGTGTTGCGTATGTGCGTGTGTGTGCGTGTGCGTGTGTGTGTGTTTTGTTTCTGTTTTCTTGGTATGTATATTGCATATTTCTGTCAGCTCAGTTTGTCTTGCTCAGAGAGGTTTGGTAATATCAGAGGTATGGGCTCTGTGCATGTTTCAGTACTATAATGATTATGACTGAAAAAAATTGGTGACATAATATTGTTGTTATAACTGCTATTGCAGGAGGAGGGCTTGAGAGATGGGGTTCAACAGTTTTGTGAGAAACACTTGACAAAGATCAAAAGCTTCATCAACAAGCTCAATGCCAGCATTCCTCTTCCTGTCAAATGTAGTGTTGTCAGTGAGTGCATTTCATTTCATTTCAGTTTTCAGTTCATTTCTATGTCATTTATTTTTACTGTCCCAAGGGGAAATTTGGGTATGGCAATCTGTTCCTAACAAGGTGAAATCAGTATGGATAAAACATAACTACATACAATCAGATGGAATAATCAAAACTGCAAATTTTTTAACATCACTAAAGGGGTAAGGCAAGGTTGCATCCTGTCTCCACATCTCTTCAGCATATACACTGAACATATCATGAGAGAAGCAGACATAGAAGACATGGGAGTAAATATTGGTGGTAGAAACCTGTCAAATTTACGCTACGCAGATGACACAGGATTACTGGCAGACAACATTACAGGCTCTAGGAGGATCCTGTACAGGGTAGACCGGGTTGGAAAGGCAGCTGGGCTGGACTTAAATTCAAAGAAGACAAAGGTTATGCATGTTGCAGGCAAATATAACACTAGACAGGACCAGATCATGCTAAACCAAGTCCCTCTAGAAAATGTCAAGGACTTTAGATATTTAGGTTCAGTCAAGACACACGATGGAACATGCTCAAAAGACATAAAGATGAGAATTGGAATGGCCAAGAACAGTATGGTTCAATTGAACAATATTTGGAAAGACCACAGCATAACAGCAGACCTTAAGATAAAACTCTTAAAATGTCTTGTCTGGCCAGTGATGTTATACGGCTGCGAGGCATGGACAATGAAGAAAGAGGATGAAAGACGAGTGGAAGCAGCAGAGCTGTGGTTTTACCGAAGACTGCTGAGGGTCAAATGGACGGATAGGCGCTCAAATGAAAGCATACTGAATGAGTTGGGTACTACACGCAAGCTTCTAGTACTCATACAACGGAGGAAACTGAAATATGTTGGACACGCAATCCGTAATGAGAGAACAGACTTGATGTCCACTGTCCTCCAAGGTAAAGTGGAAGGAAAGAGAAACAGAGGACGGCCACCTGCATCACTTGCTAGAAACATCACAAACATCAGTGGCAAGAAACTCCAGGAGGTGGTCAGACTTAGCCAAGATCGAGAGTGCTGGAGGCAACTTGTGAGGACATCATGTGCAGCGGCCAACACTGTTCCCGGTGACGCCGACAGGTGAGACAGGTGAGACATACAATTGGATTCACTCTTGACAGTGTAATTTGCATTGTAAACTGCTAATACTGCATTTGGCTATCATAATGTACACTACCACATGCAAAAAAAATAAACAAACATAATCATTAAAAAAAAAAAAAAAAGAATGGAAAAACATTGGTGTGTGTGAGGTGGGGAAAGAGGACATTACAGTTTCCAAGCAGTTGAATTATACTTAGTCTTTTGAGTTATTCAACAAATGAAATTGAAACAGGAATGAATGGCAATCGTTTCTTGTATAATTTGCCTTGCAAGCACGGGTTCTCACAACTGTTTCTTGGATGATAAAAAATCATAATCATGACCAAGGACATGGCACTGAATGAGGGTAATTTTTTTTTTCCGCCCCATTTTCTATGTCACTTAAATGGCCACAGAAGCTGGAACACGTTTTATAATGCAGTGAAGATGATGTCAATGAGGATGATAATCATGACGCTGTGGAGTTTGAGACTGCACGACAGAGGGCTGTACTCTACGCTTACTATCATAATATATCCTGGCGTCAACCAGGCCCGAGAGATACAGACACCTGCCATGCTGATCAGAAGATTTGAGCAACACCCTCAATGTCGCATCCGTGAAGTGGATGAGACTCGACTGTGTGGTCCCAGTCTTCCCAATGAGCCCATAGCACTCCCAACTGTGGGTAGGAGCAGGTTAGAGCCGAAAAATCCCACAATGATTTTTGAAGGGACTGATGGGGATTCGAACCCACAACTTTCTAGTCAGTAGTCCGTTGCGTTAACCACTACACCAAGGCGACTGGTGATTGAGGGGAATTGATGTGCTTTTCCCTGCACCATATCCACCAGCTGCAAAAACTTGATCCCGATCCTTGGACACCCTCACCTTATCCACCAGCTTCTTGCAGGAAGATGTGGATAGGTTGAGGGAATCAAAGGATTAAGTTTTTGCTTTGCTGGCTTGGTTTACAATACAGGATGCTGGTGAGCAGTGCAGGGTGTGGGAGTCAAAGGGTTGAAGATAGAGGCCTGATGAAGCATGTCTATTGGTTCTTCAAGTTAGGGGTTGAGCAGAGGACTGGAACACAGGGCTAACAACCCAGTCCAAAAAGAAAAAAAGCTTAGCTATGACTGCTGCAACTTAAGGAACCAACTTTACTGTGTGTGGCAAGCCTCCATAGTCATCAGAAGATTGAAAGACCCCAAAGCACTTGACATCAAACTGTAGAAAGACAAGAAGACATAATAACAAACAGGAGGGGGAGAACTCAGGGTCTACTTGCACACCTGGGATACTGTACACAAATTGGCTTAAAACAGACGGGAATGGTGATTCTTCATTGCTGCCCTACATACCAGTGGCATAATGAACAGTCACTTCATCAAATTTGACATTACTTCAGTATTTTAAGTAAAGCTGTCTCAGATGTTTCCCCCCGTGGTGATGCTGGGGGCTCTTTCAGTATAGATAATATCCCCACCTTCTGGAAATTCTGTGTTTCCACTGTGTTCCTTTGCTTTCTGTCATTTCTTCCCATCATTTTCTGCCTTGCTGGTCCATTCACCTGTATGTATTTGATAAAGTCTTATGTACTTTTTCTTAGGATTGGTAATTGGGTACATGTATTAAGTGCATTTTTGGCTCTAGGGAAATGAGATATGCGAAAACAATTTTCGGTAATTTATGCCTGTTTTTGTATATGTGTTAGTGTCCTAAGTTATGTTTAAATTTGCATTCAGGTATGTTTTTTAAATCCCCTGTGCGATATATTGAATGGAGTGATGAACACCAGGGGCATCTCCTTAGATTGTGTTCAAATGTATTGATATGTGTGCTTCATTTTCTTTTCTTTTCTTTTTTTTTCCCTGTTGAAGTATTGTGTATGTTTGAAGCAGTTATAGCCCTGATATGGCTCTGCACAGTTCGCTGGGCTTTAAACAACAATAACAATGACAATAAGATGTCTGCATGCACATTTTTGTGGTTGATTGGCCCACATTGTGCAAGTTTTACGCTGCTGCACAGTCTCCATATTCCATGTTGAGTGGGTTGTGAAGCAACTACCTTAAACATGGTTATTATTAATGTGTATACATGGTATTTTAGGATGTTAGAATGGATTTGTTGAATGATATTTTGCTATGGATTACCTCTTGTTGTCATGCAGATTGCATGCTACATATCTGGCCTTGGGTTTACTGTCATCCGAAAGACTTGCATCTAGACCATTGTTCATGATGGTCCACCGGAAATGGTGAAGAAAAGTCATTATGTGACTGTGATTGATTCGAACCAGTAGGTGTGATATTTCTCTGCTTTGGTAGGGATTGCTATGATGTCCACCTTGTGTTGTGTCTGATTGGACAGGTGGCATGTATCAGTACATCAGAACACATGTATACTTTTTTCGTTTAGATCATGTGCTGGTGTGAACAACAAATCGTTAGAACATTGGACTTTGAATCATAAAGTCTAGGATCTGCCTGATAGGATGTTGCCTGGCGGGTAAAATAATATATGGTGAAGATTTTTCTGATCTCTCAGATCAACATGTGTGGACCTCCTAGTACTTGAACTCTTTTTGTAGGTATATGCATGCAGAACATCAAATATACATGTTACAAATACTGTAAGCCATGTCAGCATTTAGTAGTTTATGGACACATGAAATCATCTGGTATGCACTTCCATCAGCAGCAGATTATGCCTGCACATGTGGATTAAACAGCTTACATGTAGAGAAAAAAAAAGTTCTGAAGAAACAAACAAAAAAACATGCAAACAAACAATCAGCAAACAGAAAAAGAAAAGATCCTGCACTCCTTTAAGCTGACAGGGAAATAGTTGGTTTTCTTTTCTTTTTTCTTTCTTTCTTTTTTTTTTTTTTTTTTGTGTGGGTAGTTTCAAAAGATTATAAGTATAAAACGGCAGATTTCACTTTCACTTTTCAGTTATTCATGGATCATGTGTTATAATCATGAACCTTTATTGTCACAACAGACGACAAACATAAGCAGTATGTATGACTTTGCTTCATGTTTGTTATAATCATGAACCTTTATTCTCGGAACAGATGGCAAACACAAGCGGTATGTGCGACTGTACTTTGTGTGTGGGCGGCAGAGTGGACAGTGTCTGTACAGCAGTCAGCATTTCATCCTCAACACACGTCTGCCCAAACTGTGGATCCACCTCATGTTTCTCTCCGTGCAGGTAGGTACCTGCTGCTTCTACACACCTTTTTATTGTCTTTTGTGAATGTGTGCGTGCGTTTGTGCATGCGTGTGACAGTCCTAGATAAAAAGTCAAACTCTCACAGTTGCTAGTAAAGCGAAAAAAAATTTCTAATTGATACTTTTTACTTCAACACACTGATGGAATGGAATTCCTTGACTGTAAACAAGTCACTAGACTCTAAAATTCTTGATATGGAAAATTTATAGGAACATGAGCACACCATGAACAGGTTACTTCTATACATTAATATAATGTTCAGCATCTCTCTGATATTATTTTCGATTATCACATTCATTATTTCTGCTGTCACATTCATTACTTCTCTATCACTAAAACAGACAGAGAGTAGAAAACTGATTGTTTCCACTTGGCTGAAAATCAGTTGGTCTTCTGGCCAGTCATGTGAACCTTCATTTGGACATCTCTCTTGGCAAGTGGCAGACACAGTTGAACATTTTCAGTTTTAGTAGAGGTACATCCTGAGCCCAATAACTGGAATGCACTACTGGGGTGGTGTGTGTGTGTGTGTGATGGAATTATTATCATTCATGTTTGTGTGTGTTTGTGAATGTGTGTGTGTTGAAATTATTACAGTGTGTGGCTTATGGATCATGAATTTTACCATGTTCATAAGGTGCTGTAATGATGAATGCTGCACCTCTATCTGTCACAGTTGTGAACAAGTTCCTGGGTGATGCAAAGCTCTTTGTGGTCCATTTCATATCTGTCCATATCTTCTGTCGTTTCTTGTTTTTCTTCTCCCTTGTGCTATTCCCTGGAGATGATCCTTGAAAGTCCATTAGATCTTGCTACATGACTGTACCATCTAAGCCTTTTCTACTTTACTGATGCTATAGTTCTAGTGTTGTAAGTTGCCTATTTTGGGGAGAACGATGATGAGTGATTGCATCCAGGGTGTTTAGCCATTCTCCAGTCTGCCAGATACTGTTGCAGATGTTAGCAAGCATATCCATTATTGTCTCTTTTCCATGCTTCTCAGTATGGCAGCTTTACAGTTCTGCAGTGATCAGAAGAAAGCAGTAATTTTAACAATACCGGTACCATGTTTTATTTGTTTTGCAGGCAAATGCTTCATCAGCTCTGAGTCAGCGAGATACAGACGTCAGTTGTCTCAAGGCATGTTGGGATGCACTCAAAGGGGAGAGAAACAGCAGTTTTTTGACCGTAGTAACCTCCTCATTTCCTACACAAAAGGTGAGCCTTTATTTTCAGCGCTTCTTAACCTTTTGACTTCCAAGGCCATTTAGCATTGTAAAACAATTTTTTAACCACTATCATTTAAAAACAATTTTTTTACCAGTGCCGAATGGACCCAATACTTGGCTCAAATCACAAGAAAGTAAAAAAGAAAGATACTTGCTCAGAGTTTACTGGTTTGCTGAGTGTTTGCGGCTGGAAGCTGGTGGACAGGGTGAGGAAGTCAGAGATGTAGGAAGCTGGTGGATGTGGTGAGGAGGAGTCAAAGGGTTACCAGGTCAGTAGATAAAGGAGTCGAATGGTTAAAGTAAGTATTAGCTTGGATTGTTTTCTTACCTTTCGTAATTGGTTGTTTTTTTTTCATGTAATAGTGTTTTACAAAGCTGGATGGCACAGAGGTATATTCCTGCATTACAATCTGACTTCACAAATTTGAGTGGCTCGTTAAACATTGGTGTGTGTAACCTTGTTTTAGGTTTGGGAAGGTAAAGCAGCATACAAGAGGAGTGGGACTTGCCATAAAAAATCTGACCCGAGAATAATGAGATGTCTTGGACTTTGCTTCCCTGCAATCCAGCTTAGTGTCATAGGACACCTTTGATTTCAGATATATGCAGATTTATAAATTGAAGGGATCGTCATCATGTGTACATGGTTCCTTCTTCTCCTTTAACTCGGTGAAAAGGCATTGGGGTGTTGCACTAAAGAATATTCATCAGATTCTTCTAGGTCTGTTGGTTGTGTGCCGAAGTTTGGGTCTCTGCAAATGGTTTCTCGGTCTATTCACGATGTTGTTAATCCATCGTTTTTCTATGTTTCTTTTTTCCTCTTTGTCTTCTTTGCCCAACAGTTCCCAGAAAGATTGATTTAGAAGGTCATTGGGTCTTGTTTGCCTAATGTTAAATTTCTTTATTGTAGGCACTTTGCTTCCCGTCAGACTGTCAAACAATTTTTGAGTTCTGTGAAGATATCGTAGAACTCCCCATGGTGTTGGAGGTGCTTTTTTCCAAGGGATGTAGGGGTTAAAGATTTGTTTGATGTGGGATTCCTTTGCCATATTGGGCCTGTTCTTTAGCAATAATGGTGTTTGCTTGTGGCTGAAATCTTTTGTTTGGTCAAGTCATTTTACAATCTTTATAGATTTCTTTGTGTTCCAAAACAAGTGCGACTGCCTGCGTTGAAGCAAACAGGAACCAGAAAAACAGGAAAAGAGAATCAGAAAAGCATATTTAATGTAACCAGACAAGACGGGCGCAAATTTTCGGCCAACTGGCCTTTGTGAAGCGTAAATGTAAGATCACAAACGAACAAACACCAAATACAAAAATTAGGAGAAAAAGACTGAAAATTCCCTGCTGCTTGAGTCCTTTTCTCCTACTGGATGAAACAGCAGGGAATTTTCAGTCTTTTTCTCTTAATTTTTGTATTTGGTGTTTGTTCGTTTGTGATCTTATATTTATGCATCACAAAGGCCAGTTTGGCTGAAAATTTGTGCCTGTCTTGTCTGGTTATATTAAATACATGTCCTGATTCTATTTTTGTGTTTTTCTGGTTCCTGTTTTCTTCATTTTTTCAGTGTCTTAACGTGGTTGTTTCCATTGCATTTTTCTTTTCTTGACCAGTCATCTTGTTTTGTAGCACTGTATTTCTACTTTTCTTTCTGAGAATTGGAGAAAGAAGTACATGGTTTACATGAAGTTAAGGAATAAGTGTGTGTAAACAGGACCAGTTGGCCTTGCTACACGAACTACATGAGGAGCGATACTTTGATGTGTTTGAATTCAATGCTGTGTGCACTCACTGGGCCTGCTTCATGTGCAATCACCCTGAGAAAGTGTCTTCTCTTCTGCAGGATGGTCTCCCTGAAATGGCTGTAAGTTGGGGGAGAGAGAGAGAGTGTGAGTGTGTGTTGTGTGTGTGTGTGTGTGTGTGTGTGTGTGTGTGTGTGTGTGTTGTGAGTTTTAATGCTTTTTAGAAAGAGAGAGTGTGTGTGTGCGCTTAAGATTTATCAGTTTATTTTCATTTGTTTAAATAGGCTTTACTGTGCGACATTCAGGCTGCTGTCCTGCAGAGAGTGCATCACTATGCAGTGGTTTTTCTCTTTTTTAAAAATATTTTTTATATTTTATTTAGAATTTCTGCTTAGAATGGTCTTTCAAATCTGGTGTGAAGACTTGTCTTTTTTAGTTGTAGTTTGTGTGAATGTGTGTGGTGTGTGTGTATGTGTGTGTGTGTGTGTGTGTGTGTGCGTGTGTGTGTGTGTGTGTCACGGCTGTTTCAGTATCTCCCTTTTTCGCCTTTTAGTTGGTCTGCCAGCCTGGCACCAGATGTCAGATATCAGACGTCCGCCCTTACCCCGTAGCCATGTGTTTCCGCATTCCTTAGTCTAGTGGCAAGGGAAACAGAGGATTAATACTGCACTGTACAGTGATTAATCCATTTTATCATCAACTTTGGCGTTGTGTAGAACAAAATTCTGCAGTATTTGTCAATTCATGTTCTGGAATCCTTATTGTTTATTTATCATTTGACCGAGTGCAGCTATAAGTTATTTATTTAGTTATGTAGTTTGAGTTTGTGCTTCACTTATAGAGAGTGAGTGAGTGTCATCATTTCTTACTGTGGGCTGTGTGTGCGGTCTGTTTTTTGTTGTATTTCATCTACCTTTCTATACTGGACATATTTCATGTGAAACGGGAGACGGTACATGATTGAAAACATTTTTAAGTTGTTGTTTTGCTGTTGTTGTCTCTTTTGTTTTTGTTGCCATTTTGTTTAATTTCTTTTGTTACTTTTGTTTTTGTTGTGGTTTGGTTTTGTTTATTATTTTTGTTCGTTTGCTTTTTTTGTTTGTGTGTGTGTGTTGTGTTGTGTTGTGGTGTGTGTGTGTGTGTGTGTGTGTGTGTGTGTGTGTGTGTTGTGTGTGTGTGTGTGTGTGAGACACTCAGTTTTATCGTTTTATTTAGATTTTTTTTATACTGAAACTGTTTTTTTCCCTGTTACTTGTTGTTGTTGTTGTTGTTGTTAGTGTGTGTGACACTCAGTTTCATCGTTTTATTTAGATTTTTTTTTACACTGAAACTGGTTTTTTTCCTGTTACTCGTTGTTGTTGTTGTTGTTACTGTGTGTGTTTGTCATATTTTAGTAGTTGTGCATGTGTATCTGTGATGGAAGTGGTAATAAGAACTGGTAAATGGATGTCTGCTGGTTCCGTATTAAAAGACAGTTAATGTTGAGGCTACGTAAGCCTGTATAGTCAGCCTCTGCATTGTGTGAAAGAAGGTTGCTGCCTTGTACTTTGAGAGAAATCTGTGCCATATCAAAGTGATGGGATACTTACTAAACAAGCTGGTAACGATCCTTGCGGACAACCAAATGCTTATTCGGTAAGTTTGGTGTTGTCCACACACATGCAGCTAACATCTCTGAAAATATTAATGTTCTAAAGGTGCAGGTGCATGAACAGTTTGTCATTTAAATTGGATTTTTTATTTTACATATGTGGTTTTCTTCTGTCAGTCATCTGATCTTTGCAAGCAAAACAGCTGTTATGGTGTTTTTTTTCTGCATGCCTGATATCAGTTTCTACATGAGTCATTCCTGCGTTTCGTTATATTGTTCATATTTCTCTTGGTGAAACTCAGACTTTGTAATTTAATGTTTTCACAACCTACCCATGTACTACAACGCTATAAAAAGTTAACTGGCCTTGCTACGAGTCTCGTATCACTGACACCTGCGGTTCCCTTTTGACAGCTCAGCACGTTGCACTTACACACTGCTCTGTGCAGAGCGCTCAACTGGCTAGCTGCCACTTGAGAGTCCACATCTGGTTATCGTTTATCTCTCCCGTCCCATCCCCTCTCCTCCACCGCTCCTGCTCTCAAACTAAAATCTTGCTCGATAACAGCCGTGGTGTGTGTGTGTGTGTGTGTGTGTGTGTGTGTGTGTGTGTGTGTGTGTGTTGTGTGTGTGTTGTGTGTGTGTGTGTGTTGTTAACATTGTTTGTATGTTTGTGTGGGTGTGCATGAGCATGTGTGTGGATGTGTGTGTGTTTGTGTGTGTTTAAATGAGTATTGTTTGAGTGTGTTTGTATGCTCTTTGTGTGTGTTGTGTAAGAGAGAGAGAGAGAGGGTGGGAGAGGTCAGTGCTAGTGATCAGGAGGAAAAGCATTCATGTATGGCACAGAGAGAGAGAAAGAGAGAGAGAGAGAGATTACTTCCATCCTTTTCTTTCATCATGTCCAACAGTAGACATGTGGAAATGGATGTTATTAGTGTAATTCATTTTTATTGTTTCTTTAACGTTGTATTAGTATAATTCATTTGCTTTCATCGTAGCAATAGGGTCTGACATATATTTGCTGTACATTGTCTGCCTTTGTGCTTTTGTGAAGCATTTAGATTTCTTGTGAGATGGTCTGTTACGATGTGATGTTTTTAATATGTAGATTCATTTTCGACTTTGCCTTGATTCTGTAAAATGAAATGTTCCTTACTGGAGTCAGGGAGTTGCTGATTAACCATGCACTAGATTTGGTGAGGAACTTTCATTATGCATGATATGACACGATTTTGTGCAGTAAAATAGGATGTGATTTGATGTGACACAACATGATGCAATACATGAATGGGATCTGATATGGTTGCAGGGCCAGCTGAAAGAAAAGAAGGGCAAGTGGAAGGTGTTCAAACGATGGAAGACGCGCTACTTCACTCTTTCTGGTGGTACCTTTACTTACAGCAAGAGTAATTCTGTAAGTTACACTGCACGTACTTCACACTCATACTTTTTCACTCTGACTTTGCCTTCTTAACAAGTCATTGCTCACACATTTTGACACACACACACACACACACACACACACACACACACACACACACACACACACACACACACACACACACAACACACACACTCTCTCTCTCTCTCACACACACTCTCTCTCTCTCTCTCTCTCTCTCTCTCTCTCTCTCTCACACACACTCTCTTTTGCTCCAACATTGTTTTGTCCATGACTCACTGCTCACATTTTGGCACAAATACAGACAAGCATAGAGAAGAGAAACATAACTCTACATTACAGAATCTCAACTGTATATAAGTATTGCTTTACACATGTTTGATTCAAAACCTGCATGACAAGCATGATAGCCAAATTAGTTTGGATGTTGGACTTCCAGTCAGGAAGTGTGAATTTGACCCAGCCTGGATAGATTCCCTTTGGTGAAGGGTGGACAATTCTCTGATTTCCAGATCAGCAAATGTGCAGACTTGGCAGTGGCAGAACCTAATTTGTGTGTATACATATGCAGAACATCAAATACACATTTAAAGATCCTGTAATCTGATTCAATGTTCAGAAGCTTATGGAAACACAGAAACATCCAGCTTATGTACCTCAAAAAAGACATTTGATTGTGTAGGTAATGGGGTAACCCTTCCAAGATGGACTATGCAGATTGTGCAGAAGGGTAATGTCTGCATAAAGTTGGTCAGGTAAACAAGAGTTGATCAAAGCTTCTGAGAAAAGAGTGTGCATGAGCATAACTTCTGAGAAAACTTTGCACAAAGGATTAAACCAAACCAAAACAGATCTGTACATGACCAAAACATTGTAAAAAGTGTGCATCTAGGATTGGACAGAAACAACATTTATTACTTCATTAATATCGTCAGAATTTGGTATTTTTATTATAAGAATTTTATCAGACTATCACTAATGGTTTATTGGGGAGGGGGCCAGAGAAATAACATGGCAGGTTGGGAATGGAACCTGGGACCTCCTGAATCCCATCCTGGGTGGGCGGTTTAACCACCATTCCACTAGTGAAACAGTTTAACCTTGCAGATGAGAAATTAGATGGAATTTACTGATTTTGTGTCATTGCCATCATAACTTGCTGTTTGTGTTGTACATCAGAGAAAGGAGAGCGTGCCAGTCAGCAAGATTCAGAGCGTCAAAGCGGTGAGGAAAGGGATCCGGGATATTCCTCGTGCTTTTGAGATCTTCACTGATGACCAGACCTATGTGTTCAAGGCCAAAGGCCAGCAAAATGTGGAGCAGTGGGTCCAGTGTTTGCACATCGCCCTGGTTAGATCTCACATGACTGACACTTTGGAACGACCACTGCTTCGTGGGAGTGCCTCACTTCCTTCAAGACCTGTGTCTGTCATGTCAAACACAAAGCTTTGAGTGACTTTCGGCATTTGTTTCAAGGTTTACTTTCTGGTGCCTAGCTCAAAGCTTTGAGTAATTTTTGACCTTTTATTTTCAAAGGTTTGAGCGACCTTTGGCCTTTAGTTCTGAAGCTTCAGTCAAAGTGGTGATAAGCTTAAACATTCAAGCTAGACAGAGAAAGAAAAGTAACTTACTCTGTGGCAGGCAGTCTTTTGTCTGTCTTGCTGTGGATACCCAAAGCTCATCATGCAGTATGCTACAGAAGGTTTGGGACTCTGATTTGGACAGATCTCAGTTGTATTATGTAAAGCAGACTGATTGACTATGTTGATCAAGTCAGTTACCACCAGCGAAGTTGTGGGGTTGCCGGTCTCTGTGTTTACCTCTCTTGAGTGAGAATTACTTCAACTACTGTCTTTGTCTTGAATGCAAGACTGTGACTTACGTGCTTCAGTGACTGTAATTTCCAGTATATCATGGCCTGCTACTTCTGTATAAGTGATGGACTTGAATGAACATTACTTCAAGGCTGTTGTCCGTTGCAGAGCTGTAATGGACATTGCGCCAATCAAGTGATCATCCTTTTCAAAATTTTTGTCTCTAATGTTCAAAATGATCAAGGCACTTGAGCGATTATCATATGAAGATTGTGTTTTCAGTGTCTGGTGTGTGACTGTCATGTATAAAAGGAGTGGGACACTTGAGTGATCATTGTTTTAAAGCCTATGTTTTTTATGTTGGACACAAATTTATAGGACTCAAGGGATTATTGCTTCAGGTGTGCAAGGCTTGTGGCTTAAATGTTCAAAGTGACTGATAGATTTGTGCGATTATCATTTCAAGATTTGTGTCTTTGATACTCGAAATGACTGATAGACTTGAGTTTTTGTTGTTTCAAGACCAAATCATCATTGTTTCAAGACCTGTGTCTTTGGTGTCTAATGCAAAGCTGTAATGAAAATACTTGAGTGTGTCTTGCTTCAAGGCTTGTGTCTTTAATGTTGAAAAATATGGATGTACTTGACGAAGCAATATTTTAAGACAGACTCACTTGAATGGGCATGACATCTATGATGTGCTACATACTTGACACACGAGTTATCATTGCGTACAGCCTTTGTCTCTGACAACACAGATTTGTATCTGACAAAGTTGGGTGTCCTTGTCATTACACACATTTGACGCAAAATCGTGTTTAACTTATTTCAGTGACTGCTGATTCTTGCTTCTGTTTCTGATGTTGTAACATAGTGGTACAGTTGAATGATTATAGTTGCAAGACACGTGATGGTACACTTGATTGATAAGACATTGTGTTTTAACATTCAGTAGGACAGTACACATGAGTGTCCACTGCTTCAGATTTGATCAGCTGGACGTCATGAGCTTGCACAGATCTGGTGCCCATGCAAGTTCATGATGTTGATGGGATAGAGAGCCTAGACTTGTATATAGCATATTAATCTGACACTTGCACAATAATTGGCACATTAAACAGGCCAGCTTCTAAATTACAGGCCATGATTGCTCTCAAGTATCGAATCTTACAGATGTATTAACTAAACCATCCTGCGTGCTTGTATATATTGTGCACTTCTACAGATGAGTTTATCTCCTGAAGATAGGCTTCCAGATTATAGAGCATGGGGTATTGATAACATAATTTGATAGTGCAGGCTGCTGTCTGATTTTGCAATAGGAAATGAGACAAGGATCATCACAGAAATGAAATGAGCTTTCTTCTGGTGTGTTTTCAGTCATATGTGATTGCTGGATAGAATAGACATGTTTAGAAGCAAACAAACAGAGTGTTCCATCAATATGCTGAAATTTTAGTTGTTCTTTTGATGAAAATTCAACAGAAGAACACCAAGCAGATTCTGTGATTATCTTTTGTTTTGACATGTTAATTGTCATGCTTCCATCTTGCAAATGTTCATTACATGTCAATCTTAAATCACGTAAAGCGCTGGATAGCAATATGTGCACATATAAAACAGAACTGTTGCTGCTTTCGAATGTCGCACAGAATGCTGCATGAATCTGCCATGTAGGTGTACAACTTTGTATAACACCAGCACTAAATAGTGTTATTATATTTGTGCAGACAATCTTTAGTGTATAATAGCATGTCAGATATATTTTTTGTCACTTGCACGAAGATTGTTTCCTAATTTTGCCATTGACAACGAATAAGAATTAATCAAACAATTTCTCAAACACTCACCAGTGGACTTTGAAGGTGAGTGTTACCTTCATTGATGATTTTGATCATTTTGGAGACTACAAATGTGTGGGTTGGTAGCTGTGTGTATTTGATTATTTCATAAGTCCAGATAGAGGCATTGGTTTTGGTGGACTGATCAGATTGTGTTTACTTTTTCAGGAAACGGCCAAGAGATTGGGTAGTATGATCAGGCTGTATCTAGGACTCTGGGATTCTAGAGGTTGCTGCACTTTCACCTCAAGCATGTGTACAGAGGGTTGTGAGATCATAGGCAGATGGGGGATTATGGCACCATCGATTGTGGCTAGGAAAGGTTTAAACTGCATCTGCTTAGTAACTGTTTGTAACTGACATGTAGAACTTAAAGCCAGTGAGATGTGGTTACTTCCTTGCCAAACATGGTGGTCATGACATCAGTGCAGAATGTTTTATGCCTTAAGTTTTGTTGTTTTTGTGTGTCTTTCTCTTTAGCCTGGTTTTAAACTCATCAAAATGATGTACAGTTTTCTGCTGCTGACTACTTAATATGCAAGAGTGAAAAAAAACAAACACAAAAAAAAATAAACATAAGTAAACAAATCTCTGTCATGTCACTGAATCAGTATATTGCTTAAGAAAAGAGAAGTGGGGGGTGGGGAGAAAGGGAGGAAGAGGTAAGAAAGTGTCATGGATTATTTAATGTTTTGTTGTGTGGCTTCCACGTCATGATTTTGTCATCCTGACTTTATTTTATTTATTGATTTATTTTCATTAATTTATTGTTGTTTTTTTCTTTGTTTTTTTTTTTTTTGGGGGGGGGGATTTGGTTGTTGTTGTTCTTATGTTTTGTTGGTATTTTTAATGTATGTTGTACAGAAACACAGGTTCATAGATTAAGACCAGACAGATAAACTGCATATACATTATAAATACATGTACATTATAACCACATGTACATTATAACCACATGCACAAGTGGATGCTTCTGCCCCGTTTTTGTCCTTGAAGAAAGGCAGACTGGATGGTAGGCTTTGTATTCCAAAAGACTGGGAGAACCTTCTATATGTGAAGGAGGAGATCTGGCAAACTACTGAAGACCTTAAAAAAAAAAAAATGTGTGTGTGTGTGTGTGTGTGTGTGTGTGTGTGTGTGTGTGTGTGTAGAGGCTTTGCACAGAACTGCCATGTTCATCCCCCAAACTAAATCACCATATGAAAAGCAAATGAAAAGAAGACTCCCTTTATACTGAGACCAGTGTTTTATCATCTCTGTGCTTTAGGTTTGAAGGAAGAGAAAAACAAATTGGGCAAAAACAAAGTTGTTTTCCAGTTGAGAGACTAGTGTGGTTCTGGATGTGATTGTGGGAACTTCTGGTCTGTATCTCATTTTGGTTGGTGAAAGGGGGAAAGGTTGTGATTTTGTGTTTTGTAGAAGGAGCTGCAAGTGTTTTGAAAACTTGTATTGGGAAGTATATATACAGGGTGTTTCAAAAAGAATACGCCAAAATCATCACGTGATGTGTCAAAAACGAAAAAAATTACAAACCTCTAGCATGAACACATGTGTTGTATATACATTCAAGTTTCATTTCATGTTTTATAAGTGCTCAATGTGGCCACCACCGGCAGCGCGGACAACATCAAGCCGATATGAGAATTCCTCCCAAACGCGCCTCAGCATGTCACGGTCCACCGTGTTGATTGCAGCTGTTATTCGATCTTTCAAGTCATCGATACTTGCTGGAAGTGGTGGAACATAAACTTGGTCTTTAACATACCCCCACAAGAAAAAGTCACACACAGTGAGGTCCGGGGATCTGGCAGGCCAAGCACAGAGAGCAAGGTCTTTAGCACCTCTCCTCCCAATCCATCGCTGAGGCACGTTTTCATTCAGATAAGCTCTAACCCCGAGATGCCAATGGGGTGGTGCTCCATCTTGCTGAAAAATGAAGTCATTCGAATCTGCTTGCAGTAAAGTGAATAGCCAGTTTTGGAGCATTTCGAGATAGGTTTGTCCTGTAACGTGTTTCCTTCAAAGAAAAAGGGACCATAGACCTTGTCTTGAGACACAGCACAGAAGACGTTCACTTTAGGGGAATCTCTTTCATGCTCAACAGTTTCATGTGGGTGATCTGTTCCCCAAATGCGCACATTGTGACGATTGACTGTGCCGCTCAAATGGAAAGTCTCTTCGTCACTAAAAACTAAACGTGAAAAGAGAGTTTCATCACCTTCCTCCATCTCCAGCATTGA
Source organism: Monoplex corrugatus (assembly GCA_030674185.1). NCBI lineage: Eukaryota > Metazoa > Mollusca > Gastropoda > Littorinimorpha > Ranellidae > Monoplex > Monoplex corrugatus. The sequence goes on from JAPXFY010000015.1 coordinate 35,360,354, forward strand.
CTCACAGAATGTCCTCCGCATCACCTTGTCATCATTAGTAAGTGCTTGGACGAGGCTTAGTTTGTATGGTTTCATGTGTAATCGTCTCTTTAACACACGCCAGACAGTGGTATGAGGGATGGCAAGCTGAAGACTTGCTCGACGTACGGACTTACGTGGGCTGCTCTCAAATGCATCATGAATCCTCTCCACTTGCTCCTCTGTAACACGTGGTCTTCCTTTGCACAGACACCTACTCTCTTTAAACTGTCTAACCCACCGTCGAATGCTCTCACGATGGGGCGGATCAATGCCGAATTCTGTTCTGAAAGCACGTTGCACCGTGACAATGGCGTTTGTTTTCGCGAACTCAAGCACGCAAAACGCCTTCTGCTGAGGAGTCGCCATTTTGATTGATCTTCCCACAATTCAGCTGCACCGGAAGTTATACTAACGACAGCAGTGAAACTGACACCCAATCAAACTTTGATAACTACTCTATCAAATAACCACTGATTCAGTCCACTACAATGCTATATAGACCTGAAAAAACTGCGTAATGATTTTGGCGTATTCTTTTTGAAAACACCCTGTATAGTGAATAAGTTATAATCGTGATGTATATATACCATGTTGTTAGTGGCTGATGAAAACATGATATATGTGGCTGATGGAACATTATTTATAAATCAGTGTGTTTAAATTTAAAGCATGAAGGGTTTATGCTGACTTGGGCATTTCTAATATAAATTATTTTTACCTGCAGCCATCATATGTTTTCTTTTTGCCAGTTTTCGGCCTGAACTCTAGGTCTTCAGCAGGCTGTGTATGACATTTTGGTGTTCAGCTGCTGGAACTTAGGGCCCCGCAGTTGATTTGAACACTGGTCAGTCAGTGTTTAGGTTCTCAGTAGTTCTGTTTCAGGATGGATTTGTGCAAACATGAAATCATGTTACTGAATAGTCTTATAATGGAACATGAAAACATGTGAGCATGTACGCTGTTTTAGGAAGAGTACTTTATATGATTTTGCACTTACATTTTTATCGCTTTTCTGTTGTCTTTTATCTTATCCTGGTTGTTGTTTTTGATGTGGTGTTAGCCCCGATATGGCTGTAGTAATTGGCTGGGCTATAAGTAATATGAACTTGAACTTGAACTTGAATTTAAAGGTTAATGGTGAGCATGGTTTTTAACTGTCTTTTTTCTTAACTGGGTTATCGTTTTTGATGTGGTGTTAGCCCTGATATGGCTCTAATAGTCGGCTGGGCTATAAGCAATATGAACTTGAACTTTCTTTTGAGTTGTAATGTTTTTGTAATTTTATGTATTGATAAAGTGTTTGTATTGGTTTGGTTTGCAGATTTTGCAGGTAGATATTATATCGATAGTACCAGAAGGAATAAGAATGCTGAACTAGTTAGCATTTTCTTGTAATACGTGTTTGGATGAGTAATACTGAGTGATATCATGACTGCAAAGTGACAACAAAGTTTAGTTATTTCTCTCTCACACACACATATATATATTATATATATATATATACACACACACACATATTATATATATATATATATATATATATATATGTATATATGCATGTATAATGTGTTGATAGACAGACAGACAGGTCAGTAGATAGATATGTGAAAATGGAATATAAATGTATGTACTGGTTGTGTCGTGTTGGTTAATTTCACTGACAAGAATGGCAGTCATGTAAATTTGAAATGACAGGCCTCTTCACTGACAAGAATGGCAATCATGTAAATTTATGATGACAGCCCTCTTCACTGATGGGGATGGCAATCGTGTAAATTTATAATGACAGCCCTCTTCACTGACAAGAATGGCAATCATGTAAATTTATGATGACAGCCCTCTTCACTGATGGGGATGGCAATCGTGTAAATTTATGATGACAGACCTCTTCACTGACAAGAATGGCAATCATGTAAATTTATAATGACAGCCCTCTTCACTGATGGGGATGGCAATCGTGTAAATTTATAATGACAGCCCTCTTCACTGATGGGGATGGCAATCATGTAAATTTATGATGACAGACCTCTTCACTGACAAGAATGGCAGTCATGTAAATTTATAATGACAGCCCTCTTCACTGATGGGGATGGCAATCGTGTAAATTTATAATGACAGACCTCTTCACTGACAAGAATGGCAGTCATGTAAATTTATAATGACAGCCCTCTTCACTGATGGGGATGGCAATCGTGTAAATTTATAATGACAGCCCTCTTCACTGACAAGAATGGCAATCATGTAAATTTATAATGACAGCCCTCTTCACTGATGGGGATGGCAATCGTGTAAATTTATAATGACAGCCCTCTTCACTGACAAGAATGGCAATCATGTAAATTTATAATGACAGCCCTCTTCACTGATGGGGATGGCAATCGTGTAAATTTATAATGACAGCCCTCTTCACTGACAAGAATGGCAATCGTGTAAATTTATAATGACAGCAAGTAAAGGTTGTCTTATAACCCTGAGGTTGCTGGGGAGTAAGGCATCTTTTTTCGAAGGTAGTGACAGTCATCATTACTTCACTGCCTAACCTTCCTCAACTCTGAGGTGAGGCCTGGCCGATGTAGAGGGACAGCTTCTGCTGTCCAATATACTGTATGAGTGAGAGTCACACTCAAAAAAAAGTCCAGTCTGCTGTGAATGGGCTTGTTTAGGGTTGAGAAAGGTAAAGCAGCAATGGAGAGGAGATGGGCACCACCCTCATAAAGCCAGCCTCAAGAAAAGTTGAAGTCTCTACCACCTCACTCCTCTACAACCTCAGGATTATGGGACAACCTTTACACCCAATGTGTTGTGATGTGCAGGGATATTGTATGATGATTACAGAGTGGTTATTATTTGGTTGTGTTGTGTAGTCATTACACCAGTAGGGATGGCAGATGTGTGAATTTATGTTAGCAGTATTCAAAAACACTCCACACTTCAAGGAAAGGTTGTGAGCTGGGCGTTGTATGCCAGACCAAACAGTTTAGTCTGTCACTGTGTCCAGAGACATGTAGGTCAGTTGGGACACTTGCAGTGCTGTGATATTCATCTGTTTTTAAACTAGGAGATTGTTGTTGTTGTTGTTGTTGTTGTTGCAGTCTGTCAATTGAAAATATAAATAATGTGCAATGTTCATCACCAGATAGGAGAAAAAGGAGTGGGACTTGCTCTTAAAGCTCAGCCTGACACTAGGGAGATTCTACCACCTCATTGTCCTATGACCTTAGTTTACCATTTTCTAACCATTTTATTAGTTACATCCCTTAACCAAACCATACTTTTGTTTGAAATATTTTTTAAAAAAGTCCTTTTCTCAAATCCTTTGCACTCCTATAATTATCCTTTCATTAAAACGTTGATGGTAAGTCATTTACATACTTTCAGAGATGTTTGTTGTCTATATAATGTCTTTGGTTGCTAATCAGTTGCCAAAAGATGACTGATCTTCACTGTGCTGGTGTTGGGTAGAATAACCAAAATATGGGTAATCAGTTTTACCAAGTTCCTAGAAGCTCTTCTGTTTTCAGTGGGATGGAGAGGAAGTATTCCATGTTGTTGGGTGTTTTATTTTTAATTCTGAAGTTGTGTGTGTGAGTGTATTGTGCAGAATTCTGGAATAATCCTTGGGATACTTTTGGGTATGTATAGATATTTGTGGGCAAACATTTTATGATAGTTCAAAGCATGTACAAAAATGCATTCAGACCAATAAATTACGTTTTGCAGCTGGTTGTTGGGGTTAAAGAATCAAATGGTTAAGTTTCTGCAGCTGGAAGCAGTCAGAGGGTTAAAATATAGAAGTCGCCCATCATCCATCAGCATCATTAAGTATAGTGAGAGATGTGGCAGCAGATGTCACAACTCTCCTCCATTTACTCCAGTCTTGATTTTTCTGTGCTACTTTGTAGACCTTCAAACCTGTGATGTTGGTGACGATGTTTATACAGGAGGTGGGTGGTCTGCCCAGATTGCTTTTGGCCTCAACTTTTCCTTGTAAAACTGTTAGTCATTAAGTTTTTGTTGGTGTTGCAGGTTGCATGGCAGTGGTATTTCAGTTTGGTTTGTTGATTTCTCCCAGCAGTTGATATTGGATGTGAGTTTGTTCACAATACTTTCATTTGTTCTTTTTTCAGCCCGTTTGACTCTAAGAAGCCGCCTGTAGAACCACATCTCTGCTGCTTCAATCTTGTTTTCATCAGCTTTTCTGCATGTCCAGGCTTCACAGCCATACAGCATTAAAGACCAGATTAGATATATTAGAATTTTGATTTAAGGGCTCTTTCCAAACCTAATTGAGTTGGATTATTATATGTTTTGCCATTTCTATTATTTTCATCTTTTTAGTACAGGTGCCATCATGTTCTTTAAACAAGCCTAGGTATTTAAAATTAATCACATTTTCTAATGCAGTCTCATTGATTAAAAAATTGATGTGCTTCACTTTCTTCTCATTCTAGGTACATTATTTTTTGTCTTCTTGGTATTTAGATTCAGACCTGCCTTCTTGTCCTTTGCATCCACTCTGTACAGAATTTTTCATGCTTATAATATTGCCTGAAGGCGACTGAGAAATCTTTTGTCTTCGTGATTACGGGCATGTGATTTCTTTTGAAACAATGGTCAGGATCTGTGTACACTGTATGCACTGCGCTTCCACAAAACAATTGTAAACTACTGGAAGTAAATTTGCTGAAAAGAGCAAAAGAAATCACAGCAACAATAATATCAACAACATCAAGAAGTCAGTGTGTTTGCCTGGTAAGTGCCTTGTCCAAAAATGTGTGCTTCGTATAGTGTAAGATTTCATAATTTTTCATGTGTGATGTCAAAATCATGTGACTGTTACACAGAAAAGTATAAATATCATCAGACTATTTCTTACGTAGGGATTAGCTGGATCACTAGCTTTCAGCTACATTAGTCTGTTAGGCAAGATCCTTTTGACTGTTTGAAATAGAGTTTGTGTTTGCCCTATAAAGATATCTTGGTATTTGAATGTGTGGTTCTTTGGTGTTCTTTTCAATTAATTTACAGACTGATGGTATTTGCTCTTTTTAAATTTTTTTATAATTAAATTGTTTTGTCATATAAGTAGCTAGCATACATGTTTGTATTGCTTTCTTGTCCTGAAGATTAGCCAGGCTTGTGATTGGCAGTGGGTAAAGTATTTGAAATCATATTGTCATTTCCATTGGTGGCTTGTATTGCATACTAGATTTTTTTTCCTTTTTCTTTTTTTATACAACATTCCAGTTTTTCTCAGATGCATGTATGCACATTGTTTTGCCTACACTGTGCAGGTGGTATGTTGCTGCACAGTCTGCATACTCGGTCTTTAGTGGACGTGCATACTGGGTGTTTTGGTGTTTCCATAAGCCAGCCACTGACATGACTTACAGGATCTTTAATCCTTTGACTCCTGCAGCCTGTCCACCAGCATCCTGCATTATCAGCCATGCTAGTTAATGAAAACTTAACCCTTTGACTTCCTCACCCTATCCACCAGTTTTAACCTTTGACTCCTGCACTGTATCCACCAACTGCAAAAACTTAACCCTTGGACTCCTGGTGGATAAGGTGAGGGAGTCAAAGGGTTAAGTTTTTGGAGAGTTAGTGGATAGGATGTGGGAGTCAAAGGGTTAACATGCATATTTGATATACATTACATGTACACAAGGAGTTTAGGCACTGGCAGGTTTGCACAGAAGTTGAAAGGGCAAATGGGAAAAATCTCCACCCTTTACCCACCAGGCAGAGGTACCTATTTGGATCAAACCCAAGACCTTATGATTGGAAGTCTGACTTTGACCCACATGACTACTGTACCTGTCACTGGCCAGCATGTTGTCCATTGATGACCATACTGTTTGTTGAGTGTGATTGATAGGTAGTGTGTGAACTTTTGGTATTTTGTTCGGATCCATTCTGTATTGGGGGTTGACTGTTTTGTTGCTATATAATTTTCATTGTTTGTGGTTGTATCATTACTGGGACATGTTTCAGGTTTTAGCTTATGCCACGATCATTTTGAAGCTTTTCCATCTCTTGGCATCTGTGTTGTCAGTGCATATGAAATCTATTTCGAGCTTGGCGACACAATTGTTGGAAACTGTCATGCTTGTTGTGGCTGTGGTATTCATTGGGTGTATCTGACTGACAGTGTATTGCCACTTTATTTTATTTGGTGTGTGTGTTTGACATATTCTGTCTCCCATTTATGGTTTTATCGTTTATTAGGAGTGTTTAATCGACAGCTGGTTATTACTTCCTTATTATGGTTGTGTTGTATATTGGGAGTTTCTTTCCTGTTTGAGAATTTATTGTTTATTGTGTGTTTGATGGAGAGCATATTTTCACTTCCTTTTAGCTATGTTGTTTATTGGGGATGTCATTTCTTAGTGTCATTTTGGTTTTGATTGGATGTGTTTGATTGATCATTGGTTGTCATTTTCTTTGCAGCTGTATCGTTTATTTAGGTTGTCTGTGACATCAGTTCATATGGAATTTATTCTGAGCGTGAAGGTACTATCTTGAAAAACTGAAATTGTCTGCTGGTATGTTTAACAGCTGTTTGTCACTTCTTTTGTGGCTGTATTGCTTATTAGTCTTGTCTGATTGACATAATTATTGTCACCTTTTGGCTGTATTGTTCTTTGGGTGTGTGATTGACATCATGTTGCTTGTTATTGTGGGAACTGGATGTTGGTGATTGGTATAATGCTGTTCAGTTTACCAGTTTACTGTATTTTATATAGGGATGTTTGTTTGTGCTGTTTGTGACTGTCTTGTTTTACGGACGTTTTTGAATGACGGCACATTGCTGCTCAATGTGTGATCATTATTATGTAGTGACAGTGTTTTGGTGATTGACGATGCCGTTCAGTTCGTGATAGTGTTTTGGGTTATAGGATGGCTGTGACAAATCATGTCACTGTTTTGTTTTTGATCATGCATGTGTATGTGTTTTGTTTTTGTTGCTGTTCAGTGTGTGACACTGTTTATTTATTCACTGGCCGTTGATGATCATTAGTGACATTTTGTTGACTTATGGGGCATGTAAACTCTTGTGACTCTCTACAGGAAACTGGTGGATAGGGTGAGGGAGTGAAAAGGTTTGACAGTATCTTGCCACTCCCATTTGTCGTGTTGAATCTGCCGTGTGCGTTTTGAGTTTTTTGAGTAACTGCATCCCCCTTATTCTTTTGGAGAAAAGTGAGACATTGGTTTCATTCTGTTGGGCTGAAAAGTGTATACATGTCTTTCTGTGTGTGCACACATGCTTACTATACACACAAAGTGTGTTGAAGTTTGTTGTCCATCCTGGGTTATCGATAGGTTGGAGATCTTGACCATCAAGAAATCCCTAGTGCGTGAGTTTGAATTGTTCAGTTCGTAGTGGATTGGGATAATGTAACCAAGTATGGAGATACTGCTTATTAACAATGGATTGGGATAATGTAAGTATGGAGATAATGTTTATTAACCAATCTTTTATGCAAGTTTGGTCAGATGTTACATCTTTGGAAGGTTGAAAAATGAATGTGGTATACATTTGGGTTGGGTGGGGTGGATGTGCATTAGCCTCAGTGTACTGGATAGTCCATCCCCTCTTTCAGGCAGATTTAGTATTGTGTTTCATCACATGATGCGGATTCGTTTGGTAATGGTTAGGGATTTCGTATGTAACAGCTTTGTTTACAGAAGAAATGCTTGGTAAATGTCAGAGATTGCACCCACCATCTTTGTTTGTAGATGTAGTCTTTCTTTCGTTGCCCCCAAGGTTCTGATTTTTGTCCTAGAGGTACATACAAACTACCTAGCATCTACCAAATGGCACTTATATATGAGACATAGTTGTGATTATCAGAGGATAACAAACAGCACAGAACCTGGCTGAAGTTTCAGAATGGGACTGAAAGCTAGAAAAATTTACAATTTCATGAATACTGCTATCAAAGCGTTTCAAGTATATATAGATTATATATGTTTTACATGTAAATATATATATATGTGTATATGTATATATATATATTATATGTACATTATATGCACATATATATGTATATATATATATATATATATATAATATATATATATATATATATATATACATATATATATACATATATATATATATATATAATCATCATCACTGTCTTGCCACCTTCTGGAAATTTTGTGCTAGAAATTTCCTCTTTTCTGTCACTCTCTTTGTTTCTGCCTTGTTGCCTTGCTTTCTGTCATTTCTACTTATTTTCTGCCTTAATGGTCCATTCACCTGTATTTTTTCGATAAATTCTTGCGTACTTCTTCTTCGGATTGATAATTGGGTACATGTATTAAGTGCACTTTTGGCTCTAAGGAGGTGAGATATGTGGAAGCAATTTTAGGTAATTTATGCCTGTTTTTATATACGTTTTGGTGTCCTTACGTATGCTTATATTTGTATTCAGGTGTGTTTTTTAAATCTCCCGTGTGCGATAAATCGGACGGAGTGGTCCTATGCTGGGGGCACGTCCTTAAATTATGTGCGCGAATGCATTGATATGTGTACTTCATTTTCTTTTCATTTTTTTTTTCCTGTTGAAGTTTTGTGTGTTTTGAAGCGGTTATAGCCCTGATATGGCTCTGTGCAGTCAGCTGGGCTTTAAACAATATAAAGAAGAAAAAAAAGAGGCCACTGACGGAGGGGTGGTTAGATGGATGGTGGGTGACGATGAAGGGGGTTCTGGTGGCGGTCAGTTTGGGTTCATATTGAAAGATCTTGATCTGGGGATGAGGCCAGCACGATGTTTGGCATTCTGTACAAGACTGGAATTGTATCCTCGGCGGGCAAAATAGCGTGTCATTTCTGCACAGTGGCGACTGAAGGTGGCAGGATCAGAACACAGGCGGCAAAATCTCAGAAACTGGCTGTGCAGTATGTTTTTGATCATGTGATAAGGATGACAGGACAGGCTATGTAGATAAGAATGGGAATCTGTAGGTTTGGTTTACACATCAGTCACTAGGTAGCCATTGTCAATGCTGACTAGAACATTAAGGAAGGGTAACTGGTTGGTGGATGAGTTCAATGTAAACTTAATGGTAGGGTGGAAGGAGTTGATGTACGTTGAGAACAGTTCTAATTCAGAAACAGGGCCTGTCATAGTAAGAAAATGTCATCAATAAAGCGTTTCCAGTACTGGTCAGAAATGGTGACAGGGCGGTTGGCCATGAAGAGGTGGCAACGGAAGGGGCCATGGGTGTTCCCATTGCGGTGCCAAAGATTTGTTGGTAGTAGTTTTTTTCAAACTGGAAAACATTGTTAAAGAAAACATGAGAAACTAATTCTATGACTCGGTCTGTTGGTGGTGCGATGGACTGCTGGTTGTCATCTCTGAGGTAGTATTTGAGCACAGTGATGAGTTCATCATGTGGAATGTTTGAATACAGACCCACAACGTCTGTGGTGACCAGAGTGATGTTTTGGAAAGGGAAATGGGTTTGGTTCCAGTCTTGTAAGGTGCGGAGAAAATGTGTACTGTCTCTGATATAGCTGGGTAGATTCACTACATATTCTTGTAACCAGTGATCGACCAGTTTGGATATTTTTTCAGCGGGTCCGTTAGTTCCGGAAATGATAGGCCTGCTTGGAGGGTTGGACAATGTCTTGTGTATTTTAGGCAGTGTGTAGAAGCGGTGACATCTGACCTGTTGGGGTTCCACTATTGCCCATTTATATACGTATTGTTGTCTATGAGGTTGTCTCTGTATAGTCTGTTGACCAGATTGTTGGAAACTTTGGCGATCTGTATTGTTGGATCTTTATCCAGTTGTTTATAGTGATTTGTGTTGTTAAGCTGGCGGTAGGCTTCTGTCAGGTAGTCTGAAATGTTTTGTATGACCACAGCACCACCCTTATCAGCGGTGGATATCCTTATCTGTCTGTTTGGACCATTTTTCTGAGCTGTTGTAGTGCCCGTCTTTGTTGCGGCTTAAGGTTGTCATGGGGGCGCTGACTGCATTGATGGACATTTACCTTTTCTCTGAAGTGTGTCACAGAATGCGTCCAGTGATCTGTCCCTACCAGGCTGTGGCATGAAGCCTGACCGCTTGTAAAACTTGAGGGGCTCTTGTTCTTCTGGTACAGTGTCAAAGTACAGTTCTTTGAGGCGAACTCTACGACAACCCTCAGTGACATCTTTCACCAACTGCTCGTGATCAAAGGCCTGGGGTGTTGGGCAAAATTTGGGTCCTAATTTTAAGACACTTGCCAGTGTTTCTGTGAGTGTTTCACTTGACAGATTAATCAAAATGTGTTTGTCAATGGAATGTGGATGTTGTACATCATTGTCATTTTCTACGGTCACTGTCTTCCTTTTGAATCTGTAGGATCTTGGTTTAGGTTTAGGAGGAGTAGGTAAAGAAGAACTTTTTATGTTTTTGCTGCAATAATTGTTCCAGTTTTCTTTTCTTTTTTGTATTGAGGTTGTGTTTCTTGACCATTGATCTCTGATAGTCGTATTTTCTTACGGCCTTGACGAATTGATGAAAGTCAGTTGTTTGATGCAAATGGTATAAAATTTTGTGTTTGAGTGCCATTTCACTTGTAACCAGTGACTGGTATGTGTCTCTGCATGAACGAAGTATATCATGGCTAGCACACGGAGGGTCAAATCAACTGTTTGGGAAAGAAACTCTGATTGAGGGAGAGTGTCCTTTCCAAATTTCATGCACATACCTTTCGGGATGACGTGATTTTGCAAGCAGCAGTTCAAAAAGTTGACATGTGTTTGATAATGTAGTAGTCGATCCCTTGACTTAGACAGCTTCTTCAGGGTGCTAGTTGCCATTATGCCAGATCCAATGAAGGATTCAGAAGAGGTCGCAGCGAACAAATATATAAATAAACAGCACTCAAGCAATGGCGAGGAGGAAGATGATGGCGTCATCGATTTGGATCACTAAGAGTGGTACTAGCTTTTCCGTAGATTGTAATATATAAATGAAGCAGCATGTGCACAGAAAGGCAACAGATCGACGTAAAATCTTCCAAAATTTTCGGCAGTACACCCGCCTTCCTCCAGGGGACTTTATTCATTGACTACGATATGCTACACACACACATCAGAATATTTTATGTAGGCTACATTACGTAGTCTTGACTCGATACTGTTATGACGTCAATTGACACTGTGAATGATACCGAATGAGGAAGAAATCTCCATGCCTTGAAATATATCTTATTTTGGACTTCACAGTTACATAAGTTTTTGAGTTCACACTAATACAAAAAGCTTCTGTAGGTGAAAATAGGAATGTTAGTATCGCCTCACCAATGGGTTATTGCTGGGTGTTTGTTGATGCACGCACTTTGCACTTACTTTTGGGTTTAGTTTGCTGATGATGTTACAACCCAGTGCTTTTTTCTAGACACCATGGCAGTTTTACATATGTTTCTATACAGTTTGATGATTTATGATGATGATAATGATGTGTGCAGTTTATTTCCATTTCCATTTTAACTAAAAAATTTCATTTTTTTTCTTTTTCTCTTACATTTTAAATAAGGCTGAATATGTGTTTGATATCATGTAGTTTCATTTAAATCACTGACTTGGTTGATTACGCAATGGAGTATATATGCCATATTTGCTATAGTTGTATAAGGTTTGAGAGATTACTCTTCCAAACTTAATTCAGCGTGTGCATAAGCTGATTCCAGTCTTTCAGATGCAAGTTGAAGAAGTGATTGTGCTGGTAGATTAATGCATTTCTAAACTTACAATTTGAATAACAGAATGTGATGTATGTATGTATGACCACATGCTGCTGCTATTTGTACCGTCACTAATTATACTGCACATGCAGCCATGTATATGGAGACTGGTTTGTTTTTCTTTTAAATGCTTATTTGTTGCTATGTTCCCACACTTGGCACAGGCTGTTCAGGTGTAAAGTGGTGCTGTGTATGTTTGGTGAAGAGAGCGTGCGCAATCAACACACTGAACGCAATCTTATATGTATATAAAAGACGTTTAATCATCGAACAGAAGAGTTGTTTTTGTCTGATAAATCATGTACTAACAAAACATATCCACGTTTCTAAACAAACCATGATGAAGAAACTTAAAACGCATAAAATGTTGCAGACATCGTTTTTACTACTGTTTACTTATTATTGAAGATGAACAAGCTGCAAAAGCAAGGTCCAGCTTTCTCTTTCTTAAACAGATAAGCATGTATTTCCCACTGCTCTCCTTTTCCCAGACCATTAAAAATTTTCATTTTCAATCCATCCTTTTGCTTCAACTTATTCACTGGCTTCTGCCTCTGGTGGACAGAGTGAGGGAGTAAAAGGGGGTTACATCTGTGGGCCAGTCAATTTTTCACAGTCTTCTTCGGATAAAAGTTTGTGATGCAGGTGGTGTTGCTTCCCATTACCTCCTTTGACTGGTGTTACATGGTGTGAGCACCTGTGTATAGCAGGAAGTTGGATTCCCATGTCTGTGTGTGATGGTTGGTTCTCAGTGCTGCTTTTTATTCTTTATGTGTGATTTTCTGTGGCCAGAATCCTGATGTTTCCCAAGGCGGCTTGGTGTTCTGTCTTTTGTATTCTCCTGCTGTCAGCAAGGCCTTTGTAGTGTTTTGATGATCTTTACTCTGATACCGGCAGTCTCTGCCATCACTGCTGCACCCATCACAGGTCATGTGGTAAAACCCATTGCACATTTGGGTCCATTTCTGTCTTCTGCAGGGGTGGACTAGCTGTCATCTGTGAAGTCTGTGTTAGGTTTTGTGGTTGTCGTCAGACTGGAATTTGTGAAACCCCTTCACCAGTCTTTCCTATAGGCCTATAACATAAGGGGATGTGTAGGGGATAGATTTCCTTTTTCACTGGTACGCTGGTGTATGTTTGAGAAAGGGATGATGTGATTACAGTCTAGTTACAGTCTAGTTCACTTAAAAAAAACCCAGCAGCACTGAGAACCAACCATCACACACAGACATGGGAATCAAACTTCCTGCCATCTGCAGACACATGCTCACACCATGTAAACACCAATCAAAGAAGGTAATGGGATGTGACACAAACGTCACACACTTCACCTGGGCAAAGTCCAAACAGGACAATGACAAAGCATTCTGCAGATAACGCATTGAAAATTCATTTTGAATGATTCAAAGCAAACATACTTACATATGTTCATGTCAAAATTTATGCACTAAATCCCTTTCCCAGACCTGAATGACATATTTCACAGAATAGTATCATTCTATCATGATCAGTACCCCATTTTCAGTGATAATCGAATAGTTTTCAATGAAAACTCATCTTGAGATCTTTCAACCAAAAATCTGACATTTTTCCTTACAAACTTAACTGTGAAAAACCAATAGACACCGGTTTCACAAACAGACTTTGCATACTTCCCTGCCTTCTACAGACAACAAATGCCATAAGTCGTAAAGGGTTTTATCACAAACCAAGTAAAGCATTTCTAAAAGTCAGACGCCCGTTGACAGCTGTATGGACTTCATCAGCATGCATCAAATTTCTCAGGCAGAGTGGAAGGCGGAAGCTTTACTTCTAAGCCATCCAGAGCTCAAAAGTGCTGATCACAAATTGCATGACTAAACATTTGTGAGGAAGAGTGGGGGGGGGGGGGGGGGGGAGGAGGGAACTAGCAGAAACTGGAACTAAAAGAGCTAGCCATCAGTACCTCTGACACTCTTCAAGAAAACACGATCGATCATGAAAATGGCCAGTTAAAATCTAAAATTAAAAAAGTGTTCACATTTTGGAAAGAGAAAATGTAAACAATGATATTAAAGTACAAGCCCACACTCGTTAAAACGAAATTTCTGTTGTAAGTCCTCATCATCTCCCCAACATGCACACCATGAACTGTAGAGCTTTTTACAAAAAAAGCGTAATGTTCTACGTAGAGTATTTGTACATGTACATGGATGTATTTTGATAAACATGAATGTATGCATTTTTCTGTACATTCACAAATAACGTATGATTTTCCTACAAAAATTGACATGTAATTTTCCTATGCACAGAGACGTTTTCCTACACAACTGATATATTTAAGTTGCTTAGGCATACTACACAATGATGATAAATGCATACCCTGAAGCAGGGAAGCGACATTACATAGTACAGTAGCAAAACTAAACAATTTCACCAAACACACTTCTAAGAAAACTGAGAAAAGAAAGTTATAATTAATATAATTATCATTAGTCTCAATGGCAGCTTGCGACATCCAAGATGATAATAATAGCAGAAACAAAAAGGACAACTCAGCATTGAAATTAAACAAACAACTCAGCATTGAAATTAAACATTCCATGTGCATGACTATTCTGGAAATATTTTAGCATGAAAATATGAACTCGCACCAAACAGTAACAAGCAAACTGAGGAACTGAGATACACACTTACACATGCACACAAAAGCAAAAAAAAAAAAAAAAAAAAAAAGCATAATTGCTACAGTTCTACCTTGTTAAAACCAACCAACCACACATAGTCACAGTGTGCTGCAAGAATGCACGTCAATACTGGAATCCAACAACACAGGTAAAAAAAAAAATGCAAGTTAAACACACACAAACACTACAGACACATACCAGTGACAACACATGGCATATTTTGATAGAAACACCTTCATCAGAGGTAACTGATAAATACTGAGTAAGCAGGACATGATTATGTGAACAAAACATTGAAATTACACCCACTGTTACAATTGGCAGTAGTACTCAAAATATAGACAAGCTCAGAGTCCACATATAAACAGGACAAACTTTCACTCCCTCACCCCATCCACCAGCTTCCAGGGTTTAATTCAACCCCTTTACTCCCTCACTGTGTCCTGCATAAGGCCGGCTGATAGGGTGAGGGATTAAAAGTGTTAAAATCAAGCTAACAGTGACATGCAGTGCTGGTACTGTATGTACATATATATAGATACTAGTTTACAGCAACACAATAACCAAAAGATAAATGAAAACAATATAATAAACAATATAAAAAACAATGTGTAACATGGCAGATAAAAAAGACAAAGATAATTAGTATATTCCCCCAGTACAAATATATCAGGCTGGAAAAAACACTCAAGACCTCGGTCCATCTCCACTCTCCTTTCCATCTGAACACAGATCCATCCACCGGACTTAATACCACCCACCCCCACCACTATGTATATAAAACATATCAAAAGGAAAGAGACAACAAAGCGACACCAGATAAAAACGACTCTACAACGTATATATTTCAGTACTGTGGATAAAATTCAGTACACAATAAACTACATGAAGAATGTATTAAGACACACACAGCATAACATCAATGCAACAGAAGGAAGAAACCATACAAATTAAGTACACTGAATAAAAACAAAGACCTCCCTCACACACACACACACACACACACACACACACACACACACACACACACACACACACACACACACACACTCTGTTTTACTCGTACCCTGAACAGAACAGAACATGCATTAAAGATAACGACAGCCAGCAAAAATCAAAACAGCCAACAAACAACAGCAAAAAAAAGAAGCAAATGGTATACGTATTACACACATCAACTGAACAGAACAAAACTTGCAAAAATAACCAGCCAATTAAAAAGAATTGGCCATCAAAAACGAACATGAAAATGACTGTATATATGACAAGCACACATACACATGCACACACTGAAAAGAAATACTGGCTGGATAATGGCTGAATATGGGCTGAACTGCCGACCGATAGTTGATGGAATATGGGCCAAAAATGATTAGTTTTACAAGTAACAAAAGAGCCAATTATTATGGAAAATCACTAAAAGTATGGCTGAATTTCTGTTGGTTTATGTCTTAATACAGGCCCAAATGTGATGAATTTTCTGTTAGCACTGGGTCAGATGGGACATTTTCTACAATGAGCCAAACTAGGATTAGGTATGGACTGTACTTTTTTAAATGTCAGTTGATGGACCCCCTTCTTTCCAAGCTATACCTTTGAAACAATAAGCTGATGGAGTTCATTCTTGTAATATCAGCTGAAGTATGATTTTTCTTATGGGCCAAATGGTAGCTGATTTTCTTTAACAGAGGTAACACAAGGACTGAATATGGATCAAGTAAATGACAGAATATGCAGTAATACATGGTTCTGGTCTTTTCCTAGCCAACCTGACAAATAATGCTATCCGTAGCACTAAACATAGACAGGCACATAGGAATGAAGTTCTTGTGTATTATCATCACCCAGACCCCTAACCCACTGCGGTTTTGGAGATCACTTTTCTGCTCAGAATAGCAAATTTAAGGGAACACTGACAAGGGAAATGCATCTAGCGAAATCTGTTAAAATGACAAAATACGAGAAACAAATAAGAGTTTGCCTTACTGAAGTAACAAGTTTTCCAAAACACAATTTGCTAGAAATTGTTAGAACGATAAACCATTGAAGACTTCCTTTTTGTGTACAATACATCATGATAAGCTTTATTCCTAAAGACTGCTGTATACCACTGAGCAAATCCAGATGATGATGTATTCTTGTCCAGTCCAGTCACATTCCCACTTCCCTAAAACAGACATCTTTAAATACACGTATTTTGTTGGTTTGATTTTAAAATGTCCTTTCTCCTACTTCTTTTTTACCTTCTCACAAAAAGCACAAATTCACATGCACAAGCATACTACTGTAACACAAATGAAATGACTAAAACCAGCACCATTTAAACGTAAAGAATAACTCAATGTACTGTACACTAACAAATGTGATATCTGAAATAATGAACATATACATCATGTAAAATGTTGACCTATCTAGTTTTCAATGACAACACGAAGTGCAAGTATGATGAATACAGCAGTACTTTGGCATATGCAGCAGAACTTTTCAAAAGTAATATTATTGATACATTGCTAATGGTTTTGCAAAGTTGGGTTAACCATTACTGAAATCCTCCAAACTAGAAACAGCCCCAATTATTACCGAAATCCTCCAAACTAGAAACAGCCCCAATTATTACTGAAATCCCCCAAACTAGAAACACCCTATTATTACTGAAATCCTGCAAAATAAAAACTGCTCTAATTATTATTGAAATACCCCAAACTAGCAACAAGTCTAATTATTAATGAAATCTTCCAAAGTAAAAACTGCTCTAATTATTACTGAAATCCCCCAGACTAGAAGCAATGCCCCAAATTATAAACAGCCCTAAACATTACTGAAATCCCCCAAACTAGACACAGCCATAATTATTACTGAAATCCCCCAAACTAGACAGCCATAATTATTACCAAACTCCCCCAGACTAGAAGCAGCTATAATTATTACTGAAATCCCCCAAACTAGACACAGCTCTACTTGTTACCGATGTCCACAAATTATAAACAACTCCAGTTATTACTGATCTCCAAACTACAAAAAAGCCCTAATTACAATAGGTACGTCTTGATTATTGTTTACTGACATTTGCTGAAGATCAGATTCTGCTCTTATCATTACTGCAATTCTCTGAAACTACATATAGCTGTAATTATTACTGAAAATTCTCCAAACCAAATGCTGCTTTAATTATTGACAAATTTCTCTGAAATCTGCTGCTTTTAATTATTTCTGAAATTCTTCCAAATCAAGATAGTGAAATTTCCTCAAACCTACTGTTATGATTATTACTGAAATGCCCCTAAACAAAGTCCAGGTATGATCATTGTTATTACTGACAGTCGTCTTGTTATGAAATTAGCTGTGGTTGCGGTGTTGCACTACTACAGCCACAGATGCAGGATGAACAAAAGGAGGTAGATACCAAAACTTTAAACTGAAATGAAATATAAAACAATGACTGAAAAGTAAAATTGCGATGGCATACACAACACTTTAACATCCCTGTCGTCAATTCCTAACTCTCATCCACCGCCTCCATTGATTTAAAAAAAGAAAAAAGAAAAAGAAACAAACAACTGGTAGGCCTATATATGAGTAAAACATGTCTTTTAAAAGACTCCTTTAAAAAATACACTGATCACAGTTCTCCTATTATATGTAGGATTCCCAGCATCACACTAATTTACACTTTCATTCGCTATCTACATTTATTCCAAAAACAGCAAGCAAACAAACAAACACACAAAAAAGACACGCAAAACATTTTAAAAAACAGCACATCACAGTTTTTTCTACCCATCTAAGTTTTCCAGCGTCAAAAAAAAAAATAATAAAAAAAATACCGAACCAATGCTGTGTGTAAGTCTATGGCCAAAGGAACAGTGAAAGATTACTTTACAGGAAAACACAACAACCAACATTGTGAATAAACTGATTATGGTTACATAGCAAGCACAACATGCAGTACATCATCAATGGGTAACAAAATAGGTAGATATGAACAAACAAACCACGTACTATATTAACAGTAACAAAAAAGAAATGCAGATACGAACGTACAACTGAACATACTAGATAAAATTACAGGTAAAAAAAAAAAAAAAAAACAAGAAATGCAATACTCCAACGAATGAACAGAGGAACAATTAAATGTACGATAAAACGCAGTTTCCAAGCTGAATGTCGCATTGTATTTCGACTTTTCATCCGGTTTTGTGTTCTCATCTGATAGAAAAAGGAACTATGACAAACGAACAATAAAAACAGTGAAGAGGTTTACAAGTACTGGTACACTCCATTTCCAGTTCTCACCTTAGTTTCAGTTTTCACCTAGCAGAGAAAAAAAAGTCCACTTTATGAACCCTCTCCTGTTTCATTCTATCCCCCTCCCCACACACCTCTTCCCCATCCCTTCCGGCACTGACTTGATCACAGCACTGCACAACTGAACAATGATAATAACATGCCGGTGTTCCAACAATGCCAACAGTGTGTGTATACACGAAGAGTATGGAGCTCTACACCAGCTACTGAGGGAAGGAGTTTGTCGCAGGACAATCTTCATGGATCATCTCCCTGTCCCTGCGACTGTCCACACGCCAGGCTGTCCACGCTCCCTGCCAGCTGCAAAATATGACCTGTTATCAACCCACGTTGCTGTCTCTTTCATTACTTCATGTTACACCGCGCCAATCTCTGAAAATGGTTCTTTTCACATGCTTCAAGCCAAGCCCTCTCCAGCCAGCCTCTGTGGCCTGGTTGTTTTTCAAACCACATTTCGCCAACCTCTGCAGATGTTTTTTTTTTTCCGATGTCAAATCAAGCCTTGCTAAAGTCTGTTTCTTTTACTTCTTTTAAATGAATTTCATGTCAAACCGTTACACGTCATATTCTGTAG
This sequence comes from Monoplex corrugatus, assembly GCA_030674185.1. Taxonomy (NCBI): domain Eukaryota; kingdom Metazoa; phylum Mollusca; class Gastropoda; order Littorinimorpha; family Ranellidae; genus Monoplex; species Monoplex corrugatus. The sequence continues at coordinate 35,379,675 of JAPXFY010000015.1, forward strand.
ATTTTTTTCGTACACACACATATATGACGTTGCACCAAGCTATTTTAATCTCTGCAGGCGTCTCTTTTCATACATAGTTCATGTACAGTTCTTTCAGTTTCTGAAGATTGTCTTCTCACATGTATTTCATTTCATGTCACACCAAGTCTTCTAGAACTTTTTCACACAGATTCACAACAGTACATGCTTTGTTCCAAAGTTTTTTTTAATGTCAGCCTGTGCAGATCTTTCTGTTCACTTGTACTTCACGTCAAACCAAATATTGCTAACCTGTGTTGATGTTTTGCACACCAAGCCTCTCAATCTCTGTAGAACCACGTCTTTTTATAGGTATATTATGTCAAACAAATGTCATACTGGCCACTGTGGATGTTTCTTTTAATGTGTATCTGAAGTTGCCCCGATCAAGCTTTGTGAAACTCTGTATTTATTTCCTTCGCACCAAGCTTCCCAACCTCACTAAAGTGTTCCTTTTCTCACGTATTTCAGGTCACACTATCTCTGATCAAAGTCTGCAGATATGTCTGTTCAGTGTACGTATTTAAGTCACAGCAAACTACTGTAAATGTTTCTTTTGACATGTGTTTGACTTCACACCTCCAGACAACCTCTGCTGTGTATCTTTTTACATGTAGGTCATGTCCTGTCATATCCAGCTAACCTTTGTAAATGTTCTTTTCACACAAAGCTCCCTAATCTATGTCCTGCAAGGTTGCCGGCCATCCTGTACAAATCAGCGTTTGACAACACATGTCCTGCTGGACAGCTGGCCGACGACTGAACATCCTGCACAGGCTTATGTTTGACAATGGCGTATCTTGCTGGGCAGCCAATCTATGACTGTTATGTCCTGCACAGTTTGGTGACTGACTTTTACTATTACTATGTATCGTACAGAGCTTGACGGAGTGACAACACTTTTCTGCCAGAGACTGAGGGCCCACACTTCAACGTCCTGCAGAGATTGGTGGCTGAGAGAACACCGTGATATGTGTCCAGCAAAGATTGGCGGATGGCTGATAAAAAGTCTTGCAGAGGGAACACAAATGAAGACGTGTCCTGCAGAGACTGGCGTCTAACAACTGACGTGTCCTAAGGTTCCCTGGCGTGTTGTGGTTCTCCTCTAGCTCAGCTGTAGTTTACTGCCCAAGGAATATCTCCTCTTCTGGGTCCGGTAGGGACTGAAATGCAAGAATCTTATGTTGAATCATGGTTGCATTAAAAAAATAATCAGTATGCATGACAGCTCTCCTCCCCTCCCTTCTCCCTCTCACATCACCACCACCACCAACTCTCTCACATATACACAAACACAAACTTTACTACAAACAAATTTACAATACTCGCCCACACATGTACCCCCACCCACCCCCTCACACTTCACATAAAATCGTATTCACACATTTGTACAGTAAACAACAGGCAAGACACAAAATAAAGTAACAGTGATGAAGGAGCAAAAAGAAATACAAGTGGGCTGACAATAACACACAGAAAATAACAAGGAAATGATAAGTTAATCACAAAGAAACGACACATCTAAGACATACCAAGGCGTACAGATCCACTCTAATACTTTCTTCATTTTCTGAACAAGACTGAGACCTGATATATTGTCTAAACTACAACTACAATAAAACCAGCAATATATCATACTGTATATATTATTATACTGATATATACTACGCCAAGAACGGCTATAAACAGTATTATACTGTTATCATTGATTAACGCCAAGAACAATGATATATTACGTAGTATCATACTGTAATAACTGATAAACTTCAAAAACAGCAACTCTCACATGTTGTGTTCTGATATCTCACAGTATGACATGTTATAAAACGAGCAAGTTGTAAGAGAAAAATGAGATCTGAAAGTAATATACAGTTTCAGGAGTCTCGTCTACCTTGTTGATCTATTATGAAATGGGTAACAGCATACGCGTACGCATGTCACACGCGCAACATCGTGCATGTGTAAACGCACGCATGCGTGCATGCACACACACACACACACACACACGCGCGCGGCGCGGCGCGCGTCCCCCCCCCTCAACACACATCGTTTACAGACTGTGTGTCAAATCAGAAATGACATATACACGCAAATCTTTAGTAATATGTGACTTAAATCTTTCTTAATTAAACTGGTAATAACACGCACGCACGCAGGCAAACACGCACGCACGCACGCAGGCACGCACACACACAACACACACACACACACAACCCACACACACCCACACACCACACACACACACACACACACACACACACACACACACACACACCAAAACACACACACACCCCACACACACACACACCACACACCAGTAAGCGAGTTTCGAGGATCACGTCTGTGAATCCTGTCTTAATTTGAAAACGATAGAAAAGAATGGAGACTTGAGTTACCACAGTCTATTTCAATGAAACAGTCCTATCTGAAATGTCTACTGACAGATTTTTGGGATGAGCATAATCTGAAACCATTAATGACAAAATTTTGCGTCCTTTTCAATATTTGACCTCTGCTCTGAAAGACACACGTGGCTGTGGTCATCGTTTATCTGAATCCTGTATAACACTGGCCAGGCTGGAGTATAAGCACAGCTTTTGGTTATCACTCTGACTGCACAGGTTTGAATCTGGCTCCAGAAAAACTCTGTGCGTGTGGCCTCCAATCCATCTGACTGTCTTTAGGGTAGGAGAGCGAGGAACATTAGATGGGCAATGCTTTCAACATTGGATTCTACCATCTCACTTCCCTACGATCTCAGGGCTATGGGTCAGCCTATACCTTCACAGTTTGGATTTTGTCCCCCCACTACATGACACCTGCGGCGTTGGTGTACATGGAATTATTCCGAGCAAAAACTGAAGCTGTCCCTTTACTGAAAAATTGCTTAGTGACAAAGATATGTAGAATGAAGTGTTGTGCTGAAATTCTATCTGAAATGGGTAACGACAGTTATGATGCGAGAGTGACGTGCAGACAGAGGGCTGTGCTACTTACTATATGTGTGGCACGGTGACGCTTTCCTTCTGACAAAAGAAACACACAGTTCACATCAACAAAAGGACACAACACAAAAACCTTTCAGCAGACAAAATAACTGAATAGACACCGAATTTACTGACATATAAATCACCGAAACAATCATTTGTTTTTGATAAAAGCTGTGTTTTAAATTCATTTTGCTTGCTGAAGTTTTGCTGTTTTCAATGTACACTACCGACAAGAATTGTAATCAGATTGGAGTTAGTTATCATGTGTTCTGAATTTATCAACGTTAAAACACTGAAAGTCTCCTTAAAATGAACTCACTTTATTTTGCAGACTGAAAACAATTTGAATGATATTTTTATATCAGAGGACAACATCAATGATAGCCAAGTACGCCATAAGCTTATGTTCCTTCTTGCTCATACGTTGCACTTTCGTATGATTTCAACTAAAACTGTAAATCTGTCTTCTTACCACATACAACACATATTTAAATCGTTTTCATTGAAGGAAAAACAAATAACATAAATAATATGTCCTGCAACTTATGCATACACCGTTGAAATCACCTTACAAATATTTTATATGAGCGAAAAATCAAGAGTGAAGAAGTATAGCAGCCTACCCATAAGTGAATTAAGTTACGATATGTTAATGCTGAAAGCTCAAGCGAAATACATGTTAATCAACGCTGGATCATTTCAGAGCTACAGTTACCGCAAGCAGATCTGATGGAGACAGTGCATATTTGGAAATGATGCTAGTTTCATGCTAGAGTTGTTTTAGCATTATATAGGCTATGATTACTTTCCAACTTTCCAAACAGGTTAAGTAAGAATGCCACTGACAAAAAAAACAAAAACCGAAGTTACAAAATGTTGGATCAGTTCAGAGGCAGAGTCATCACAAGCAAACACGATGCAAACAATACATATGTTTTAACAGTGTCAGTTTCATGTTAATTGTTTAAGAATTTTGTCCCATCACTCTCAAACCAGGCTATGCATGAACAATTCTGGGAAAAAAAAGAAAGAACGATGCTATTGCCCTTGTAAGACATGCTCTGTGTAAAACTGATAATGTATTACTTAAGTTGCATGACAAACTGTATTAGTCTTACACTGTATTAATCTTACCCTGTATTAGTCTTACACTGTAGTAGTCTTACCTGTATTAGTCTTAGACTGTATTAGTCTTACACTGTATTAGTCTTACACTGTATTAATTTTACACTGTATTAGTCTTACACAAAAAACAAAGTAAGTTGTATGACAAACTGTATCAGCCATACCAAAAAATTAAATGAATAAGTAATTCCGTATAAAACTGGCACACTGTAAACTGATTAGTTGTGTAACAAATCATATGAGTCTTATAAATAACTAACTAACTAAATAAATATACAAAGAAAGAAAGAAAGAAAGAAGCAAACCAAAATTCGGCATGAATACAAAACTAAAGAAATGAATGAACAAATAAATACTAATACAAAAGAAAACTCAAACAAACTCTGTGGCAAAAGTAACAAAGGTAAACCATGGAACAGACAGGTGTAGTGTTTGTTGAACACAAGGCAACACACACACAGTACACACAAGGCAACACACACACACACAGTACACACAAAGCAACACACACAGTACACACAAGGCAACACACACACAATACACAGAAGGCAACACACACAGTACACACAAGGCAACACACACAGTACACACAAGGCAACACACAGTACACATAAGGCAACACACACACAGTACACACAAGGCAATACACACAGTACACACAAGGCAACACACACAGTACACACAAGGCAACACACACAGTACACACAAGGCAACACACACAGTACACACAAGGCAACATACACACAGTACACACAAGGCAACACACACACATTTCACACAAGGCAACACACACACAGTACACACAAAGCAACACACACAGTACACACAAGGCAACACACACACAATACACAGAAGGCAACACACACAGTACACACAAAGCAACATACAGTACACACAAGGCAACACACACAGTACACACAAGGCAACACACACACAGTACACACAAGGCAACACACACAGTACACACAAGGCAACACACAGTACACACAAGGCAACACACACAGTACACACAAGGCAACACACACAGTACACATAAGGCAACACACACACAGTACACACAAGGCAACACACACAGTACACACAAGGCAACACACACAGTATACACAAAGCAACACACACAGTACACACAAGGCAACACACACAGTACGCAGAAGGCAACACACACAGTACACACAAGGCAACACACACAGTACACACAAGGCAACACACACAGTACACATAAGGCAACACACACAGTACACATAAGGCAACACACACAGTACACACAAGGCAACACACACAGTACACACAAGGCAACACACACAGTACACACAAGGCAACACACACAATACACACAAAGCAACACACAGAGAGTACACACAAGGCAACACACACAGTACACACAAAACAACACACACACAGTACACACAAGGCAACACACACACAGTACACACAAGGCAACACACACACAGTACACACAAAGCAACACACACAGTACACACAAGGCAGCACACACACAGTACACACAAGGCAACACACACAGTACACACAAAGCAACACACACAGTACACACAAGGCAACACACAGTACACACAAGGCAACACACAGTACACACAAGGCAACACACACACAGTACACACAAGGCAACACACACAAAGTACACACAAGGCAACACACACAGTATCACAGTATACACAAGGCAACACAGTACACACAAAGCAACACACACACAGTATACACAAGGCAACACACACAGTACACACAAGGCAACATACACACAGTACACACAAAGCAACACACAGTACACACAAGGCAACACACACAGTACACACAAGGCAACACACACACACAGTACACACAAGGCAACACACACACACAGTACACACAAGGCAACACACACAGTACACACAAGGCAACACACACAGTACACACAAGGCAACACACACACAGTACACACAAAGCAACACACACAGTACACACAAGGCAACACACACAGTACACACAAGGCAACACACACACACAGTACACACAAGGCAACACACACAGTACACACAAGGCAACACACAGTACACACAAGGCAACACACACAGTACACACAAGGCAACACACACAAGGCAACACACACAGTACACACAAGGCAACACATACAGTACACACAAGGCAACACACACAGTACACACAAGGCAACACACACACAGTACACACAAGGCAACACACACACAGTACACACAAGGCTACACACACGGTACACACAAAGCAACACACACAGTACACACAAGGCAACACACACAGTACACACAAAGCAACACACACACA
>JAPXFY010000015.1:35391102-35413246 GCA_030674185.1 Monoplex corrugatus
ACGACCTGAGGGACACGCTGTAACAACACACACACACACATACAGTATACAACTTGTTGTTTTGCCCTTTCTTGCCATTTACAGTTTTGAATTGTTAATGTTTGGAGATGGTGCCGAATGGGTCATGCAACACGTGGGGTCTTCTGTTTTCTGTGATAACCATACACAGAAGGATGTATGCACCCACGTACACGCACACGCTTTGACACACACACATACGCACGCACACACATGCACGCGCGTACGCACAAACACACATTCACACACACACGCACATACACACACACACGCATAAACACACACTACATACACGGATGCATACATACACACACACGCCTCCCCCCACACAAACACACAGACACACACACACACACACAGACCCCCCCCAAAAAAAACATACACGCCCACACCCACCCACACACCCACCCACACACATCCACCCACACACCCATCCCCCACACCAACCCCCCACCCCCACAGACCTGATTGACACTTGGACCCGGTGTATCCTGACCGACACAGACAGCGCCCACTGACCGGGTCACATGCCGTCTGCCCGCACTGACACTCCTGGCGACAGTTCTGTCCAAAACGTCCTTTGGGGCACGCTGCACACAGACATCATCGTCATCGTCGTCATCATCATCATCACTGTTGTCATCATCATTATCTGTGTTATCACCATTACCACCACTGTCATCATCATCATCGTTATCTGTATTATCATCATTGCTACCATCACCGTCATCATCATCTGCACCTGTATTAGCGTCACTTTACCATCACTGTCATCATCATCATCAATGTTATCATCACCACTGTTTCATCATCATCGTTATCTGTATTATCATCACTGTTACCATCACTGTCATCATCATTGTTGTTATCATCACACTGTCATCATCATTATCGTTATCTGTATTATCATCATTGTTACCATCACTGTCATCATCATTGTTATTATCATCACCACTGTCATCATCATCATCGTTATCTGTATTATCATCATTGCTACCATCACTGTCATCATCATTATTGTTGTTATCACCACCACTGTTATCATCATCGTGATCTCTATTATCATCCTTATTATCATCACTGTCATCATCCTTGTTACCATCATCATTACCTCTCTTATCATCACTGTTATCATCATCACCGTTATCATCATCATTATCTTTATGATTGTCAACATCATATATCTCTTTTATCATCAGTATTATCATTGTTATCATCATCGTTAACTCTATTGCCATCACTGTCATCAAAGTTGTCATTATCACTGTCGTCACTACGACGATCACACTAAGTTTGTTGGCCACATATCTGTCTGAAACAGTCTCTGGGGAACACTACACACAGCCATTATCATCATTGCCGTCATCAATATCAGCGTTATCGTCCTTTTCTGTATTATCATCACTGTCATATCATCATCATCATCACTACCATCTTCACTGTTGTCTGTGTTATCATCACATTTGTCATTATCATTATTATCGCTATCATGATCACACGAACATTCCTGGTGACTGTTCCTTCTGACACGTTCTTTGTGACATGCTGCACACAAGTATCATCATCATCATCACCATCATCATCATCATCATCATCATCATCATCATCATCATCATCATCATCATCATCACAATCGTCATCATCATCATCAAAGTCATCGCCGTCCCTATCATAGTAACACTCCTGAAGACAGTTCTGTCCTACACATCCTTTGGGACACATTGCAACGAATATTATCATCAGCTCTATCGTCACTGTTATCATCCTTGTCATCATCAGTAGTCGTCATTATTAATTCCTGGGCACAATTATGTCCTTCTGTCCTTCATGCTGCACAGTTATCATCACTTTCGCTGCCGTCATCGCCGTCGTCGTCATTATCGCCATCATCATTATAGTCACATCTGTGTTGACAGTTGTGTCTCAAAAGTCCTGCTCCACCTAATTATCACCATCACGGTCATCATTACCGTTATTATCATCATCACAGTTGTTATCTCCATCATAACAGTCATCGTTTTCATGATCATCGTCACCGTCACAGTGACACTCCGAGCGACATTCAGGACAATTACCATTATCACTGCTCTCTTAATCATCATCATCACTGTCGTCGTCATCATCATCATCATCGCTTTTATAATCATCATCATCATCCCCGTTACCAGCTTTATCGTCACTGTCATTATTATAATCCTCGCTAATATCCTCATAATCATGGTCACTATATTATTGTTGTCAATTTCATCATCACATCATCATCATCATCATCCCCGTTACCAGCACTATCATTATAATCGCTGCTAATATCATCATACTCATGGTCGCTACCATTAGTGTTGTTAATCTCATCATAAACACCATCCAGTCCGACTGTCGACAGATAACAAGTCTTACCCTTCTCGCAGCGATCTCCAGTGAATCCTGGGCGACACTTGCACTGACCGGTCAGGGGACTGCATCGAGCTCCGTTGACACAGTCACACCGCTCCCTACAGTACGGTCCGTGTGTTCCTGCTGGACACTCTGTCATACACAGTACAACATTTGTGACATACAGTACACATTTGTGACATACAGTACACATTTGTGACACACAGTACACATTTGTGACACACAGTACACATTTATGACACACAATACACTTGAAACACACACAGTACAAACTTGTGACATGCACAGTCCACAATTATGACGAAAACGGTAGACGTTTGTGACACACACCTGTGATACACACAATACGATAGAGTCTTCCGTTGATCTGATGACTGAATAGGCATCATCATCATCAAGTGCCCTGCCACATGGCGATCATGGCCCTCCAAATGTATCTATCCCTTGTTGCCGCAAGCACATCTTCCACCCTCCCTGTCCTCGGCCACCCTGCAAGTCCGTCCAATATTTCCTCTTGACTAGGCATACTGGTCGTTTATCGCCTGGTGTAAGTCTTCATGTGGGATATAGCACCTATGATGGAGGCACATGTTCTTCCATGGATGCTGCTTGAGAAGGGGGTCATGCGGCTTTGGATTCTGCTTTGACCAAGTCCCTCTTCTGCTCAATTGCAGCTGTTCTGTGCTGTTCAAATGTGACCGAGTCTCGTGTGCAGTACTGTCGTCAGTTGTCTATTGGGGGCTATGACTTCCCACTGACGTTGATGCCATACTGACGTTGATGCCATACTGATTTTGATGCCATACTGATGTTGATGCCATGCTGATGTTGATGCCATATTGTCGTTGATGCCATACAGACGTTGGAACCATACTGACGTTGATGCCATACTGACGCTGATGCCATACTGACGTTGATGCCATACTGACGCTGATGCCATACTGACGTTGATGCCATACTGACGTTGATGCCATACTGACGTTGATGCCATACTGACGTTGATGCCATACTGATGTTGATGCCATTACCGACGTTGATGCCATACTGACGCTGATGCCATACTGATGCTGATGCCATACTGATGTTGATGCCATACTGTTGTTGATGCCATATTGTTGTTGATGCCATTAACGGCGTTGATGCCATACTGATGTTGATGCCATTACCGACGTTGATGCCATACTGACGCTGATGCCATACTGATGCTGATGCCATACTGATGTTGATGCCATACTGTTGTTGATGCATATTGTTGTTGATGCCATTAACGGCGTTGATGCCATACTGATGTTGATGCCATTAACGACGTGATGCCATACTGGTGTTGATGCAATTAACGACGTTGATGCCATACTGGTGTTGATGCAATTACGAGTTGATGCCATACTGAGTTGATGTCATTAACGACGTTGATGCCATACTGGTGTTGATGCAATTAACGACGTTGATGCCATACTGATGTTGATGTCATTAACGACGTTGATGCCATACTATTGTCGATGCCATTAACGACGTTGATGCCATACTGATGTTGATGTCATTAACGACGTTGATGCCATACTGATGTTGATGTCATTAACGACGTTGATGCCATACTGTTGTCGATGCCATTAACGACGTTGATGCCATACTGATGTTGATGCCATTAACGACGTTGATGCCATACTGATGTTGATGCCATTAACGACGTTGATGCCATACTGATGTTGATGTCATTAACGACGTTGATGCCATACTGATGTTGATGTCATTAACGACGTTGATGCCATATTGATGTTGATGCCATTAACAACGTTGATGCCATACTGATGTTCTGTGCTGTTCATATGTGACGGAGTCCCGCGTACGCTTCTGTCGCCAGTTCCGTCTGTTCGGGGCAATGACTTCCCACTGACGTTGATGCCATACTGACGTTGATGCCATACTGTATCCCTGTCTTGCCTGTAGTGGTCTTCCCTGGTCACGGTGTCCTTGCTTCAGCTCTCCATGCAGAAACATATTTGGAATGCAGTTGTCTTCACATGGGGACAACGTGTCCTGTCCACCGAAGCTGGCATATGATGTGCAGGAAATCATCATCATCATCATCATCATCATCATCATCATCATCATCATCATCATCATCATCATCATCATTGTCGTCGTCGTCGTCATCATCATCATCATCATCAGACGCTAAATGTTGATGTATAAATCAAAACCCACACTCTCCTCACTGACACAAACATTCACACATATGACAGACACGATTTAATGGTGCAAAGCACATATATACTAGGGTTGGGTGGTGGAGGAGGACTAGAGACGACTGGAATAGAGTGAAGAAGGGAGAAGGAGTGACTGCAGGTCCAAACAGTTCAGTTTTTGACTCAAGAGTTGAAGGAAGAAAGAGTTTGTAATTGTCGAAGAGAAAGGGGACGGTCATTTCAGTTTCATGGACCAGAGACAGAAATGAGCGGCGATCGACTGTGAAACAACTGTATCAAAAATCAGTTTACAAACAGTATCAGAAACAGAACTGAGAGGTCAGGCAGAGATGTAGATTCTGAGACGGTTGCAGAGATAACTAGGTGCAAAACCGTTCATACACTTGGAATAAAACTTACTGATAGCGTGTGAAATTCTCTGAATGACAGGCAACCAGTACAGTCCCTGATTCCCTCTTCCCCCTCCAACAGACATGCCCATCACCCACACACATGCACGAGCGTATGTGTTTTCATTTTGCCCCCTGTTATTGTTGTTTAAAGCCCAGCCGACTGCGTAGAGCCATGTCAGGGCTACAACCGTTCAAAACATATACTTCAACAGGAAAAAGAAAAGAAAATTAAGTATACATATATCAATGCACTCGCACACATAATCTAAGGAGATACCCCGGCGTTGACCACTCCGTCCAATTTATCGCACATGGGGATTTAAAAAACATGTCTGAAAACAAATTTAACATACACAAGGACACTAAAACATATATAGAAACGGACCTAAACTACCTAAAATTGCTTCTGCATAATTCACCTCCCTAGAGCCAAAAATGCACTTAACACATGTACCCAATTATCAATCCTAAGAGAAAATACTTAAGGCTTTATCGAAAACATACAGGTGAATGGACCAGCACGACAGAAAATGATAGGAAGAAATGACAGAAAGCAAAGGAACAAGGCAGAAACAAAGAGAGTGACAGACAAGAGGAAATTTCTAGCACAGAATTTCCAGAAGGTAGGGATACTCTTTATACTGAAAGAGCCCCCAGCGTTCTCACGGGGGGGGGGGGGGGGGGGGGAGGGATGCGGACTGTGAGATGGTTGCAGAGATAACTAGGTGCAAACCGTTCATACAATTGGAATAAACGTACTGATATTGTGTGAAATTCTTTGAATAACAGGTAACCATGGAATCCCTGATTCCTCTTCCCCCTGCAACGGACATATCCCCCCCCCCCAACACGCACATATGCAACGCGTGCATGTATTTCATTTCGTTCCCCCACCCCACCCCCCAAAAAACCAAACCAAACCAAACCCAAAAACAAACAAAAAACGAAACCACACAAAACCACACAAAAACAACACAACAACTACCAAACTCACCCAGTTCACACATCTGTCCGTAGAAGCCAGGGAACAAGAGCAACAGCCGGAAGTGGGGTCACAGCTGGCGTCGTTCTTACACATACAGGAATGCATACAGTCAGGCCCGAAACGACCCGCCGGGCACAACTCTGAGCAGTTGTCTCCCCTGTAGCCCAGGTGGCATTTACACTTGCCGGTTACCGAGTCGCAGTGTCCATTGACGCAGTCACACTTGTCCTCGCAGAAATGGCCAAACCAGTCTTCCTGACATGCTGTGAAGAGTATGATGATATACATGCAGAATGAAATCAAAACAAATCAGGTTATCAACTACCATACATCATGACAAAATGCATAAACATTCTATAGGAAAGAAACATAAAAAGTAAGAGTTATCAAATCACCATACTTCACGATACAATGTAATCACAACTTTACGGGATTTATAAGTTAACAGCTTGGATAGATATGAGAGGTTAGTCAAGCTGGAAACGCCAGCTACCTTGAAATACCACTACTGCTACTGTTTCTTTTCTTTTTCCGTGGGAATCGGAGAAGGTTTCCAAGTAAACAGCAGTTGAACACGGGTCAATCGGTAATGTAAGACGTAAGTCCAGTGTGAATCGACGCACTGTGTGTTGCTGGGCTACTACTTACTGATGACTGCCTGCTGCTATGACAAAAGCCATACAGGTAAAGCTCCTATCTTAACCCTTTGACTCTCGCACCCAATCCACAAACTGCAAAACCATAATCCTTGGACTTCCTCACCCTATCACAAGCTTCCTGCAGGAAGTTGGTGGAATGGGTGAGAGACAAAGCGTTAAGTTTGTGCTCTTCTTGGGTGGATGACAATGCAGGATGCCGGTGCACAAGATGCGGAAGTCAAAGGGTTAAAGAATCTTTTAAGTGTGCCGATTTTTGTCGGATACGTGTATGCACGTTGCCTTGCTCTCACTGTGCGGACTGTATGTTGCTGTACAGACTTGACTCCCGTCTTCCGTAGACATGCATGCTGGGTGTTTTCTTGTTTCCATAAGCCAGCCACTGACATCATTTACATAGTATCTTTAACCAGCATATGTGATATTCTGCATGCGTACACACACAAATAGGATTCAGACACTCGCAGATCTCCACACATGTTGACATGGGAGATAGGAATGAAAAACCTCCACCCATTACCCATCAGGTGAATGAAAAACCTCCACCCATTACCCATCAGGTGAAGGAAAAACCTCCACCCTTTACCCATCAGGTGAATGAAAAACCTCCACCCTTTACCTATCAGGTGAAGGAAAAACCACCTCCACATTTACCTTAATCAGGTGAAGGAAAAACCTCCACCCTTTACCCATCAGTGAATGAAAAACCTCCACCCTTACCCATCAGGTGAAGGAAAAACCTCCACCCTTTACCCATCAGGTGAAGGAAAAACCTCCACCCTTTACCATCAGGTGAAGGAAAAACCTCCACCCTTTACCTATCAGGTGAAGGAAAAACCTCCACCCTTTACCTATCAGGTGAAGGAAAAACCTCCACCCTTTACCCATCAGGTGAAGGAAAAACCTCCACCCTTACCCATCAGGTGAAGGAAAAACCTCCACCCTTTACCTATCAGGTGAAGGAAAAACCTCCACCCTTTACCCATCAGGTGAAGGAAAAACCTCCACCCATTTACCCATCAGGTGAAGGAAAAACCTCCACCCTTTACCTATCAGGTGAAGGAAAAACCTCCACCCTTTACCCATCAGGTGAAGGAAAAACCTCCACCCTTTACCCATCAGGTGAATGAAAAACCTCCACCCTTTAACCATCAGGTGAAGGAAAAACCTCCACCCTTTACCATCAGGTGAAGGAAAAACCTCCACCCTTTACCCATCAGGTGAAGGAAAAACCTCCACCCTTTACCTATCAGGTGAAGGAAAAACCTCCACCCTTTACCCATCAGGTGAAGGAAAACCCCACCCTTTAACCATCAGTGAAGGAAAACCTCCACCTTACCATCAGGTGGAGTCACCAGGGGATCAAATTCCTGTCCTTCCGACTGCAAGTTTGACACAACTCCACGGCACCGTGCCTCGTTTATGACGACTGCCCCCTTCGACATCTCAGTGTATGACGGAATTCCGTACCACTGAGGTTTCAGAGCCGGGTCAGGGTCACTTTGTTGCCGTCAACTGACAACTGCACTTCAATATCATTCATGCAGAGGTTCCTACAGCCGTAGTCCGAAAGGTTGATAAAGGTCTGTCTCGTTCTTGAGGATTACCCATCACTTTACTATCAAAGATGCAGTCACTCTTTTTCTTGTAACAATAAATGAACTAGCTTTCCTGACAATCTGCGAAGAGTTATTGCTATTGTTGTTTAAAGCCTAGTCGATTGTGTAGAGCCGTATCAGGGCTATAACCACTTCAAAACGTACAAAACTTCATCAGGGAAAGTACACATATCAATGCATTTGCGCATATAATCTAAGGAACTGCCCCCGGCGTTGACCACTCCGTCCAATTTATCGCACAAGGGATCTAAAAAACACACCTGAATACAAATTTAAGCATATCTAAAGACACTGAATTCCGAAACATATAAAAAAGGGGCCTAAATTACTTAAAATTGCTCCCGCATATCTCACCTCCCTAGAGCCAAAAATGCGCTTAATACATGTACCCAATTATCAAACCTAGGAAAACGTATGTAAGACTTTATCGAATACATACAGGTGAATGGACCAGCAAGGCAGAAAATGACAGGAAGAAATGACAGAAAGTAAAGGAACAAGGCAGAAACAAAAAGAGCGACAGAAAAGAGGAAATTTCTAGCACAGAATTTCCAGAAGGTGGGGATACTATTTATACTGAAAGAGCCCCCAGCATCCCCACGGGGGGATGCCAAGAGGAAGAAATGTACGCGGCTTAACATAAAAATTACGAGGTACCTCTATCTCAAAACATCAGGTTTGCATGGAATTTATGAAATAATTACTTCATCATGGAAGATGCGATCGCGCTTTTACTTGTCCTCATCACCACCGAAATAAGATCACGTTTTCAGTTAACCCTTTGACCCTACCTACCAACTGCAAAAGGACGCTGGTGGGTAGGGTAAGCGAATCAAAGGGTTAAGTTTTTGCTGTGCAAGCACGGTTAGCAATACAGAATGCTGGTGGACAGGGTGTGAGAGCCAAAGGGTTAATCTGATCATTGCACAGTTGGCACATTTTCAACTCCTCCCCATACTTACTGTCTTCACAGAATTCACCCTGTAGCCAGGCGGACAGCGGCACTTGCCGGAGCGCTTGTTGCAGCGTGCTCCGTTCTGACACAGACACAGGCCGGAACAGTTCTGGCCGTAGCGGTTGTCGTCACAGCGCTGACTGCAGGTGGGACCCACATAGCCATCACCGCACACACAACTACCCGTCTCCACGTCACAGGTGCCGCCATTGTCACACTGGCACACCCGGTCACAGTTGGGTCCGTACTCACCATCCCGACATCCTGTGTGTGTGTGGAAGGTCACGTGTATTTATATAAACAAGAACAAGACTTTTAGTGGAGTACGTTTCTCTTTGCATTATGTTCTTTGACATTTAAATAATGGGGTTTGTGCATGTGTATGTACATAAATAGATGATTAAAAATGTTAATTGAAAGAAAAACAAACTTTGTGCTGTTCGAAATCTTCGATTCAGATAATACAAGCACTGTATAAACAGTAGTTCTGGTAACTGATTGGCACAGTGTTTAGTGTTTAACTGCAGGTTCTGACATGAAAAAGAATGAGAGATCAGGCACAGAGAGAGACAGAGAGAGAGTGAGAAAGAGAGAGAGAGAAAGAGAGAGACAGAGAGAGAGAGAGAAGAAGAAGAAGAAGAAGAAGCAGGGAAGAAGGGAGGGACGAAGAGAGAGAGAGAGAGAGGGGGGGAGAGAGAGGGGGGAGACAGAGACAGAAAGACAGGCAGAGAGAGAGAGACACACACACATAGAGAGAATATGAGAGAGAGAGAGAGGACGGAGAGAGAGGGGGGAGACAGAGACAGAAAGACAGGCAGAGAGAGAGACACACACACATAGAGAGAATATGAGAGAGAGAGAAAGAGAGAGAGAGAGATGAAAGAGAGAGAGAATGTGTTAAAGAATTACAAACCCATTGACTTCACATGGAATGGTCTTTTGAATTTTCACATACAAAGCCAAGAAAATACATACAACTGGTTTATGCACTATGAAAACACATTCTTATCTTATAAAACTGTACAAAATCAATGATGTACATCTACAGGCTCAAACTACAGACTGCCAGGAATTACGATGAGCCAAGACAATGAGAAACACACTGAAATGAGTGTGTCGTTATGGCACAATCTTTTAGTCTTACAAAACAAAAGCCGGAAATAATGAAATTTAAACAGAAACAGAACGAACAAAGACATTTTCAAGTGGCCATCGTAATTTATAAGCAGAACAACGCTGCCGTTTCTAACAATTACCAACTGTATTTACATTTAGTTTTTGTTCTTATGTTATGAATGATTATTCTATTAAATAGTATATACAACTCAACAATCACACTTGTATATAACAAGCAAGTGGTTACATATGATTCCAAAAATATTGAACAAATCATAAAGAGAATCTAAACTACCAGAAAAAAAAAATTTCCAATAAAAATATAACTCTAAAAACTCAATAGCACAAACAATTCTCCATAACAAGCATTGTAACAAAATAGTATACGTGGCGCTGTAACTGATTCTGAAGCAGTGGAAAAAATCATCACAAAATGATACAAAATAGCCAATAGCCAGGGGGGGGGGGGGGGGGGGTGAAGAAAGGGATATATAAGTAAAAGACCGAACCAAAATCGTTACGGCGGAATAAATATTGGTAAAAAGGAAAATGAATAGGGGAGAGGGGATGGATAACTGAACACAATAAGTGAGGAATACAAAACGCTCGCGCACCTGAAGGCAAATGAAAAGATGAATACGTAGGTAATAAACAAAACATCAAAGTGAATTTTTAGGTGCAAATGAATAAACGAATACGTAAGTCACAAATAAAACACAAAAATGAAATGTATGCCCGTGGGAAGAGGGGTAAAACCCAACTATTTCCACAGAGACATAACACATATGAATAAAGTAAAAATTAAACAGTTGTGAGGGGAAAACAACCAAGAAGGGGGAAAGCTTTTAACAATGAAATTAATGTTTGGATCCAGCTTATAGCGTGGAAACAAAACGCACGTGCAGGTGAAACGAAAATGAAAGGGCTGGCAGAATAAATGCACGTGCTTTTAAAAACAGAAGTTTGGATACAATGCTATAGCCGCTGAAAAAATGCCCGAGCATGTTGCATTCTTACCAAACACCCAGGAGGCTAAGGAAATAAGAAAACCAGGGAATTTTATGATGTAGGTTTGTGTACACATTATTTATCATGATAATTTGCGTGCATATGTACGCTGTGTGTGCTGTTAATTTCGAAAGCTATGATAAAAAATTGAAAACCCAGGCAGACATGAAAAATGTCACATGTACATGTGACGTGTGTATGTTTGTGATACGTGCGCGACGTGTGTGTGTATGTTTGTGTTTGTATGTGTGTATTTGTATGCGTGTTTGTGTGCGTGCGTGCGTGCGTGTGTGTTGTGTGTGTGTGTGTGTGTGTGTGTGTGTGTGTGTGTGTGTGTGTGTGTGTGTGTGTGTGTGTGTGTGTGTGTGTGTAAAGAAAAGAACGTCATTTCAATTTATGAGGATAACAGAATAAAAGAAACGAACACATTTTTGTCATCCAGTTCTCGCCCAATAACACAGCACAAAAACAATTCAATAGAATGCAAAACTTTACATACAGAGAATACTGAAAATTGCAAAACGCTAAGCTTCAATGTGTGACATTACACACTTTGACTTCTAAACAGTATAAATTATCGATTTGATTGTGAAAGAGAGAGAAAAGAGGGATGGGAGACATATGGATGGCTTTACAGTATCCACATTATTAACTTTGTGCCAGCCTTGAATATTTCAATACTCTTGATATTACTCTTGCAATACATGTAAAAAAAAAAAAAGAAACCAAAACAACAACAAACAATCAAAACAAAAAACTCCAGCCTTCCAATAGTACATTTTGTATTATCAGATTCATAACAAAGTAATATCTTACACACGGGTACACCGTTGCCTTTAAGTTTAAGTAAAATATTTCGACGTGAACGTGCAGCAGTGTACCTGTACACATGCGTATGAAAGAGCAGACCACACTCGGCAAAGATGAACTTTCAAATATTTGTACACACATACAGGCAGACAAACAGACACATGCACGAAATGATTCAAGAGTGCATGCACGCACACACACAAACACACATGCACGTACACACGCGCATGCATGCACTCAAGACGTACGCACACACGCACGCGCGCGCACACACACACACACACACACATACACACAATTGCCATAGGCAGAATTCTAATCAATGCATGCTACTGTTGGAGTACATATATGCTTCTATCATTCAGTGCTTCGAGATTGATTTACTTTTTACGTCAACAGTATTCCTTTTCCAACGCTAGTGACAAACAAACAAACAAACAAACAAACAAACAAACAAACCCCATTGACTCTAGTCACATCTGAAAAATATATGAATATTGAGTAAAATGTCCTTGATAACGTTTTGTCAGATTCATGTATCTGACTGTTGTACATAATTAGAAACAGTAATGTATTACAGCGTAGCAATGTGACTGAATCATGTTTTGTTGAATAGTCATTGTTCAGTGCTCTTGAACTTCAGACACTATATTTCAGTGTCTGAAAACAACACACCTTACAGGTATAGGATACATTATCATTACTATCATTATTGGAACACGACACTTTCATAACAATGTAGATGAACAAAATACCCAGTGGATATTTTGCCTTGTGGGTATTCATGTCCTAAACAGTCTTTGTATTATATTTTGTATTCTTCTGGTGTATGTATGATATGACGTGTCCTTGGAAGAAAAGAACTTTGAGAGGACACACACAAACATAAGACGAACAATACACATAACAGTGTTTTATCTCTCTCTCTCCCTCTCTCTCTCTCTCACAAGGGAGAGAGAGAGAGAGAGAGAGGGAGAGAGAGAGAGAGAGAGGGAGACAACACATACACACACACACACAGAAAGAGAGGAGAGAGAGAGAGAGAGAGAGAGAGAGAGAGAGAGAGAGAGAGAATGGGATAATAAGAGACAAGTCATCCCTGTACAGTCTGTGAAGGCCAAATTTAGGTTTTAAATGAAAATGAATAAGAAATGCGTTATACTGATGCATTGCTTATTGATGTAAGCATATTCAAAATAATCAGCCTTGTCTTTGATATATATTAACAAACACTGCTTACCGTGAACCAAAGAGATACTTCAAATCAAAGAGATACAGAGTCAGATGAATGACGTTAGGTCACAGAAATACACACGGAGCCACAGAGATATGACGATAAGTCAGAAATACAACGTTGTGCCACAGTTACGTCGCTGAGACATGAGACATAACGTGGAGTCAAATAGATATAATGTGGAGTCAAATAGATCTGACGTGGAGTCAAACAGATATGACGTGTAGTCAACTAGATATGACGTGGAGTCAAATAGATATGAGGTAGAGTCAAACATCTGACGTGGAGTCAAACAGATATGACGTGTAGTCAACTAGATATGACGTGGAGTCAAACAGTTCTGACGTGGAGTCAAATAGATCTGACGTGGAGTCAAATAGATCTGACGTGGAGTCAAATAGATCTGACGTGGAGTCAAATAGATATGACGTGGAGTCAAATAGATCTGACGTGGAGTCAAACAGATATGACGTGGAGTCAAATAGATCTGACGTGGAGTCAAACAGATATGACGTGGAGTCAAACAGATCTGACGTGGAGTCAAATAGATATGACGTGGAGTCAAATAGATCTGACGTGGAGTCAAATAGATATGACGTGGAGTCAAACAGATATGACGTGGAGTCAAACAGATATGACGTGGAGTCAAACAGATATGACGTGGAGTCAAACAGATATGACGTGGAGTCAAATAGATATGACGTGGAGTCAAACATATGACGTGGAGTCAAACAGATATGACGTGGAGTCAAATAGATCTGACGTGGAGTCAAACAGATATGACGTGGAGTCAAACAGATATGACGTGGAGTCAAACAGATATGACGTGGAGTCAAATAGATCTGACGTGGAGTCAAATAGATCTGACGTGGAGTCAAACAGATCTGACTGGGAGTCAAATAGATATGACGTGGAGTCAAACAGATATGACGTGGAGTCAAATAGATCTGACGTGGAGTCAAATAGATCTGACGTGGAGTCAAACAGATATGACGTGGAGTCAAACAGATATGACGTGGAGTCAAATAGATCTGACGTGGAGTCAAATAGATCTGACGTGGAGTCAAACAGATATGACGTGGAGTCAAACAGATACGACGTGGAGTCAAATAGATCTGACGTGGAGTCAAATAGATTTGACGTGGAGTCAAACAGATATGACGTGGAGTCAAACAGATATGACGTGGAGTCAAACAGATATGACGTGGAGTCAAACAGATATGACGTGGAGTCAAATAGATCTGACGTGGAGTCAAATAGATCTGACGTGGAGTCAAACAGATCTGACGTGGAGTCAAATAGATATGACGTGGAGTCAAACAGATATGACGTGGAGTCAAATAGATCTGACGTGGAGTCAAATAGATCTGACGTGGAGTCAAACAGATATGACGTGGAGTCAAACAGATTGGAGTCAAACAGATATGACGTGGAGTCAAACAGATATGACGTGGAGTCAAATAGATCTGACGTGGAGTCAAACAGATATGACGTGGAGTCAAACAGATCTGACGTGGAGTCAAATAGATCTGACGTGGAGTCAAACAGATCTGACGTGGAGTCAAACAGATATGACGTGGAGTCAAACAGATATGACGTGGAGTCAAACAGATATGACGTGGAGTCAAACAGATATGACGTGGAGTCAAACAGATATGACGTGGAGTCAAATAGATGACGTGACGTCAAACAGATCTGACGTGGCGTCAAATAGATATGACGTGGAGTCAAACAGATATGACGTGGAGTCAAATAGATATGACGTGGAGTCAATCATATATGATGGGGATTCAGAGAGACCAGAGAGATATGACGTTCAGACAAAGAGACATGACGCTGAACCAAGACGATATCGTCAAGACAAAGAAATAAGACGTTATTCAAAACGACAAGACGTTCAGACAAAGAGACATGACGTTAAGTCAAAACGACATGACGCTGAGACAAAGAGATATGGCGCTGAAACAAAACATGACGTTGAGACACAGAGATATGACGTTGAGCCAAAACGACATGACGTTGAGACATAGAGATATGACGTTGAGTCAAAACGACATGATGTTGAGACAAAGAGATATGAAGCAGAAATAAACAGATACGTTGATAATCCAAGTTATTATGCTGATTCAAAGAGACATTACACTGCACTTTCTGTACATTATCTGAGGCAAAGATATGGCGCTGGCCAGTGAATGGTATTACACCCTAGACCACAGCAACAACGGTATGCTGACAAACACATCTACAAAAACCAGCACATGTTTATCGCTGGAAGCGTAAGAGAACATGAAACCAATATTACTGACTTTATATTTGACAACGTTATTGCTGTAACCATGAGTAAGACAGCGATGATACAGAACCAAGAAAACACTGAAGTGATTTACTGCAATATGTGATATGTATTTAACAAACTTCAGGTCATTTTCAGCAAATAAAGTGTTCAATAATTATACGATAAAAGACACCAGTAATTGACTGCAAGAAATGTAAGAACGTGACAGTTCTGTTACAATATAAGTATGTCGTTAATCGCAAGCGGATCAGGGACACAGTTAAAAAAAAGGTCTCCAAAAATTGTTTCATACCTGTGAACCAATACTGAATGAATATAAAGGATAAACTGCAAGCTGTTTGGAGTAGTGATGACTGATTGAAAAAATGTAATCATATTGTACTGACATCAGTGAATCGTTAATTAAATCGCAAGCAGTTGTGGCAGTTGTTAAAACAATTTCTGATCCAGGCAAGTAGGTTTTACAGCAAGAAATGTAAAGTGATGATCCACCAGCAGGCACTGTCGTTCAACAATGTAATGTGCCGCATGCACAATGAAAATATCTGACGTGGACACAGAGCACTCCAAGCTCCATAACCGGTACGAGACAAGAATATGACGGTCATGACTGAAAACGCAGAAACTAGGTCAGCGAACCAAACTTTGCTTTCAGTTCGAGCCTACATTTGCACAGAAACATTTGGCTGGACCACAACCAAAATCTGCTTTCGAATTATAACACTTTAGTACTTGTACCCTCGCTGCTGCTTGTTCAAAAGTTTGTGTGAACACTAAATCTTGATAAGCGTTGACAGTTACATTGTGAAAGAAATAATAGGACAAATAAAACTGAAACAAGAGGCTACCCATCAGATATTGTTGGACGGTGATGTCATTTGTCTGTCGTTTCCGTTTAGAACGTACGATTGTCGTGCGACAGTGCGTGGATCATCACCTTAAGAATGCACTAAACAAATCGTCAATCACAAGCAGACCAGAACAGCGATAAGAGAATCTCCAATTTACATCTGGCGGTTGCTGCAAGAAACATTAAAGCCATGTTTTAATTGTTCATGCGAATAAAAACGTGTTTGCCAACAGTACCCATGCATGCTATCTAGTTTTGTTTCTTATCACTAACTGTAGGTAGGACCAGTCAGCAGTGTTGCTGCACCACAAACACAAGTATCAGTACAGACAGAAGGAGCAGTGTGCCAGCAGCCGTCACAAGAGGGTTAGTGCAGTAGACTGACAACCAGGAGTTTATAGAATAAAAGCCCATCACTTCAAATCATTGTAGGATTCTTCAGCCCTGGTCAGCTCCTACGAGAGTCGGCTGAGAACACACAGTCCACTGTGCACTCGCATCTACTTCACAAATGCGTTACTGAAGGCAGTGCTCTAATTCCCTGTCAACAACATAGATGTTTGTAGCTTTGATCTGATTGACGCCAGGATACAATTATAAAAGAAAGTGTACAGCTCTCTCATGCAGTCTCACTAACAGAATGGAGCTCCATCAATATCATCTCCTTTTTTATGAACCATAGCACTGTGAAGTCTGTTTCAGATTTGAGGCCATTCATGTCCTGGTCACCTGGTGACTTCACTTTCGGGTTTTCCCGCTGTAATCATGCCTGAGGTGATTTCACATCATGGCCTGTGGTCATGACGGTTTGTGGCAGCTGTTGTTAGAAGGATGCTCACTCACTCTGGCTTTGTGACACTGCAACTGCTGTCATTAATACGGGGCTATGTAGGTGGTGTGCTTAGTACCCTGGAACAGAACAGATGCTTTTCCAACTCCACTTAAAGCGACCCAGTGCAGGACTCTCCTCTGGTAGGCAGCCTCATGGCGGATCATCGCAAGCTACAATGTACGGGGACTCTGACAGAATGAACTTTGGCTTTGGCGTGATGTTGGAGATCTGTAACGAGTGGCGTAGAGAAAGATGCTATTTGCCCTATGCCAAAGACTGGTAAACATTACTGACAAAGCAAAAATAAAATAACATAAAATAAAGTAAAATAAAGTAAAGTAAAGTAAAATAAAATAAAATAAAATAACTATAAAAAAATCTCAGTATACTGTTGGCCAACATGTTTTCCAGTAGTACGCTGATTAAGACAGGGCTTCAGACAGCAACAATACTGTCACGTATAAAAAATTAGTCATAAATGTGAAGTAACACAAATCAGCTGAAAGGAAATCTCCGATGCAGGCAGGCAAGTCCTTTGAGGCAAGCAAGCTTCATTCAGAGGGGCAAGAGAGGCAGGAGGAAAGCTGCAGAGGTTGATGTTATTAACCCTTTGACTCCGGCACACAGTCCACCAGCATCCTCATTGTCAACCATGCTAGCAAAGCAAAAACAATCCTTTGACTCCCTCACCCTATCCAAGGGTAAAGGAGTCAAAGGGTTCGATTTTTGCGGTTGGTGGACAGAATGCGGGAGTCAAAGGGTTAATAACTTAAGGTACAATGCTGACGAGGCGTCACGGCATCTGAGACTTCGACTGGTTGTCCCGTGTGCAACGAATGTTGCGAGCAGCACAGATTTCGATGCGCTGTCGCTTGGCATCATAAACAACTCGCACAAAAAATTCATGCAGCCCTGAGTTTGGTGCTTGACGACTGGCAGATGTTGATACGAACCAGGCGGAGAGCAGATCTACTTTGTAAAGGGATGTCACTGACTGTGTGAAAAAAAATGAAAAGGAGACAGAGAGAAGAGGGATGGAGGGGAGTGAGAGAGAGAGAGGGGAGAGAGAGAGACACAGAGAAAGAGAGGAAGGGAGAGGGAAAGACAGAGAGAAAGAGAGAGAGAGAGGAGAGAGGGAGAGAGAGAGAGAGACAGAGGGAGAGAGAGAGGAGAGAGAGAGAGAGAAGAGACAGAGACAGAGACAGAGAAACAGAGAACAGAGAGAGAAGAAAAGAAAAGTTGAGTTGACGGAAAACACTTTGATCAAACTTTGTTGAGGCCTCGAAAATCTAACATTACCATCATATACATGAAGCAGGCACGCCGATTCGTCGCAAGAATTTTCAGTTATTTATCCATTTATTTATTGTTCATTTCTTTTTTCATGTTTTAACAAAAAAAAAAAACAAAAGCTGGCCTTCAATTATTTTTGTCACAACGGATTCAGCGTATAAAATCAGGGCTGCCCTCCCAGACAGGAGCACGTGGCCAACACAGTACAACGAGCACTTTACGTAAAACAGGCTTTTCTTTTATCCAAACACTATGCATATACGTGTAAAGCCTTTACTGCCATTCACTGCACTGCAACACCGCAACCATCGTTCGACTCCTGACGCCGTGACGCGCGTTCTGTGCAGCACCCTTAACCTTTTCACCCCCTCACCTTATCCACAAACTTTAAACGAGCATTAGCCTGTCTCTCTCTCTCTTTCGTTTCTCTCTTTTTCGTTAGTATGTTGTTCTCTGCTTCTTTTTCTCTTCCTCTTCTCTCTTTTTCATTTGTGTGTTCTTCTCTGCTTCTTTTTTTTCTATTCTATTCTCTTTTTCCAGCAGAAAGTTGGTGGATATGGTGAGGGAGTCAACGGGTCAATACAGGCCTTACGTGGGACTATGAAGAGGCAAAGAAACGGGGCTTAGGGAGTGAAAGAAAAGGAGGGAACAAGCCGAAAGCGGCAAGTTAGTGTTATAAGGCTTGGTTACGGGCCCACAGTGTGGTCCATGCTGTCCAACCTTCGTCTCCAAGTCCAGAGCTGGAGTCAACAAGGTCTATGGAGTCCGCTGCCGCATCAGCCTGCAGCTCATCTATACAACAATACCATTTATGAAAACAATGTCACAACGAAAAGAAAAGGAAAGAAAAGAAAGAAAATGTGGAGAGGAAAAAACTGAGACAAATAAGGAAAGAAAGGAGTAAAGCAGTGACAGAACTGCTTAAAAACACACTCACAGATAAACAATAAACAAACCACACACACAAATCAAAACCAACAGAAATAAAAAAATAAACAGACAAAAACAAAAACAAAAATTCCAGTTTACAAATCATAAACAAAACACGTACAGCAATCAAAAGATAAGTAGAGGGCAAATGGAAAAAAAAAGAGAAAAAACAAAAAACAAAAAAACAAACAAAAAAACTCCCAAAACAAACCCAGAAGTTAAAAAAATAAAAAAAGGAAAAAAAAGGCAGAATAGATAAAAAAAAAAGAAAAATTAAAACGACAAGAAAACACACATACACACACAAAACGAGCAAAACAAAACCCGATAAACAAGGACAGAAAAACAAAATGGCAGATACGACTTGGGGAAAAGAGAGTCATATAACAGAGCACGCAGTGACAACCATCAAGAACAACGAGAGAGGGAAAAAAAGGAAACAAAGAAGAAAAAAAACCGTGATAAATCAGTCGGGAAAAACGTATACACTCACACACACACGCACACATACACACACACTACAATCTATAAAAAGACATAATACGGAAAGAAAGGTGTGGCAATACCACTTGTAAAAGCAAGCAATAACAATCAATTTAAAAGAAAAAAGAAAGGGGGAAATGATACCAAGAACGATATGATACCATTTTCAAAACCTGTGAAAAAACGTACACAGTACAAAATGTCAACCATTAATGAAGAAAGAAAAAAGCAGAAAAGCAGGAAAGAATGAATACAGTAGTAAAGACATAAAGAAAAGAAAGAAAAGAAAAGAAAAGAAAACATTACTGCTAACGAAAACACGGTGAAATGAAACTGTTTTTTAACATAGTACAAACCAACCACAGAGTACTGTTCTCACAACTGAGTAACAGCATGAAAGGAAGGAATGCGAGAGAGAGAGAAGAGAGAGAGAGAGGAGAGAGAGAGGAGAGAGAGAGAGAGAGAGAGATGACAAAAAAGAAAAGAAAAAAGGGGGAGGGAGCTTAAAAAAAACAAAAAAAACACGGGTGTGGGGGTGGAGACCAGTTTTGCTTCGTTCAGTGAAGGCACACTCATCTGTATAGAGGTTCCAAAAAAGTCACACACAGACTGACTTAATTGAAAGTGTGCTGGTGCTGTTAGTTCATAAGTTATCATCACACCACTCACAAGTCAATGTAACTGCTAAAGTCTGATGGTCAGGGTGACGGAGTTAAAAGTTAAATCAAAAGTAGAAAAAGACGGTCAGGGACAGACAAGGCAGGGTTTCAGACACACACACCTTCACTTCCAAAAACCACGAGAGAGAGATTTAACACACTGCACACGGCTTCATGCACACACAAAGAGTTTGTTTCTCTGTGGAATACATTTCAAACAATAACAACAACAAACATCATGAACACACCAGCAACAACAACAAACAATAACAGGCAATTCTGAAGACTTTGAGACTATTGATCGTTTGGAGTGGCAGCCTAGGATGACAGAAACTTTCTCACTGGAGTCAGCAAAGTACCTTCATGTCTCCCAAGACAGAAATGTTTTCACTGGAGTCTGTAGATTTCTTTCACAGCCGAAATTGAGCATCGGTCAACATTCTTAAATCCTCATGTCGTAGCACTTACCTCTTAATTTATCTTTATCTAAACAGTTACTACCTCCCCCAAACCAACCAAACCAACCAAACCACACCAAAAAACAAAACAAACAAAAAAAACAAAACCAAACAAAAAACAGAACCCCAAACTAACCAACGATACAACTAAACCATCCAATTATTATTTTATGGCGTGACACTTACCTCGACAACCACCTGCTTTTTCTAAACGAAATACTCACCTTCTCACATTGTGAAAAAAAAAAAAAAATCAGCGTATCTGTTACATACATAACACAACACAACGGGGTGAGCTTACCGATAGTGACCACCCGCTGTCTACACACACTCCCTCACCAAGCTGTTTGTGAAAGCTGGTGGACAGGGAGATGGAGTTTTGTACGTTAAGGATTAATCTAATCAACACACACAAGACACGTAGTGGGTTAATTACCTGCCTCCAGTTCCTGCAAGGCCTGTGCTTTGTCCTTCAACATGCGGCGACCTCCCTTGTTCTTGCCGCCTTTGCGCCTACCCTCCCTATACTTTCGCCCATTGCGGCGAGCTGTTCATGCAAGCAAAGCACGTCACTCACACACACACTTACAAGCAGGCAAGAGAAAGCAGCAGTGGTGTAAGTAGATCTTAAAATACACTAAACATTCGACTACATCTCAAACCGAACGGGCCAGTGATAGGTTGATATTTTTGGTTGCTGCAGCAGACATCTTGCTTATGCATATGCATGAACCAAGACCTGCGAGAACGGAATCACATGATCGAAAACCTGAAACTAATATCGACAACATGCGTGTCATCATGTCTTGAATGTACACATATTCTGTCTTATCTCCTGGTAAGTCTGGAAGTGAATTTTCCCCTGCGAGATTGAGTCCGGTTGTTCCGACAGCTAGATCTATCCCGCAGTTTTTTAGCACTATTTTCTCAGCAGTTTTGTCCAGAGTGA
>JAPXFY010000015.1:35424477-35432533 GCA_030674185.1 Monoplex corrugatus
CAAAAGTCTCGCATGCCAGACTTGATCGTATGCTTTTTTAAGATCAAAGAAGGTAGCTAAGACATTTTTCCTTTTAGCAAACTGATTTTTTATTTGAGTTGTTAACTTAACTAAATGGTCTGATGTTGATCTACCTTTTCGAAACCCAGATTGATTGATAGGTATTATATTATTTTTCTCACAAAAGTAACTCAGTCTATTCACTATAATTTTTTCCATTAGTTTTGAAACATGGGATGTAAGCGAGATAGGTCTGTAACTACCTGGATCTGAAAGGGGTTTATTAGGTTTTGGTATTGGTAACACAATCGAAGTCTTCCAAATGTCAAGTAAGCCACCACTTTCCCAGCATTTTAGTATGATATTGTGTAAGTATTCAATCCATTTCTCTGGTAAATGATTTAAAAGGGTATATGAAACGCCATCCAGTCCTACAGCCGATTTTTTGTTGTTCAACGAGAGAAGGGCATCTTTAAGTTCTTTTAATGTAATTTTTGAATTTATGTACATGTGACTATCAGGGGCAGGATCTGAGTATGCGACGGACTCTTCAATTTGTGTGTGTGTGTGTGTGTGTGTGTGTGTGTGTGTGTGTGTGTGTGTGTGTGTGTGTGTGTGTGTATCTGTGTCTGTGTCTGTTTATATATATGTGTGCGTGCGTGTATGTGGGTGCATGTGTGTGGGTGCGTGTGTGGTGTGTGTGTGGTGTGCGCGTGCGTGTGTGCGTGTGTGTGTGTTTGTGTGTATGTGTGTGCGTGTGTGTGTCCCACAGACATAGACGAATGCCTAGGAAACAACGGAGGCTGTGAACAGCTGTGTGTCAACTCTGTGGGGTCCTACAGTTGTGCCTGTCATCAGGGATACCGGCTGTCTCGTGATGGCCAGAGATGTGCACGTAAGTCCGCTTAGTTCTGATTGATTCCTGTCTTTCATTCTGCTTTCGTTTTCTTGAAAGGTCGACAACGTTCTATGAAAAATCATTTTGTCTGTAGACTGATTAATGTCTGTTTTATTTGGATTGTTTTTTTTTTTTTTTTATACGATTAAGGAATTTCAGTGAAAATTTAGTTGGTTGGTTTTCTTCGTGCATGAGAGAAAAAAAATTGTTATTTCGCAGAATCTCTTTACTGTTGTTGTTGTTGTTGTTGTTGTTGTGGTAGAACGGAAAGCTAATGGAGCATAATGGCATACGCGCGCAAATGTTCGCGTACGTGCATGCACACACAAACAAACACCAACCACACCACCACACCACACACACACACACACACACACACACACACACACACACACACACACACACACACACACACCACACACACACACACACACACACACACACACACACACACACTCACTCACTCACTCACTCACTCACTCATTGGTAGTGATTATTTGCGGGAACAATTGTTTTTCAAGTCTAAAAGCTTATTTTTGATATTGAGATAACTTAATCACAGGATGTTGCAAAAAAATGCGGACTGAAAAGGAATACTTTCAGCTTATGTTCATTTTTCTGTGTTAAGTTTTACAACATGGATGATAAAAAAAAAGTCTAGGCATGCTATTCATAGCTCCACTTTACACGTAGTTTCAGGTCTGCTGTTCATACAAATTGCTCTTCTTTTGCTTTTTTGTAAAGTTGATCCTGTCTAGTGCATATTTTGAAATAAGCATTTTGCATGTGGTGTGACTTGGTAGTTTTCATCATTCATTACCATAGGTATACGGAGTAAATTAATGTCGCCTTGAAAAACGATGTCATCGTATTTCTACAGCTAATTTTTATTCTAAGCTTATGTGGCAAATATCGCGTAAAATTGAAAAAATGTAATAGACAGATGTAACATTTTGTCTGTCATTATCAGATCCGTGATAGAATGTAACATTTAATCTATCTTTGCCAGATCTGTAACATAATGTAACATATTTCTTCAGTACCAGACCTGCAACAGACTGTATTATTTTGTCTTTGAAAACAAGACCTGTAACAGACTTCTAACATTTTGTCTGTCAATACCAGACCTGTGATAGAATGTAAACCTCAGTATCAGTAAGAACTTTGACTGGGTTATTGATGAGATCACCAACAAACCATGAAGGAATATAACATTGTGCATTGTTGAGATCAATAAGTCTTTGACAAAGGTAAGAGAATTTATATTCCCTAGAAATATTAAGAGAATGCAATGTTCTACAATGATTACGTCACTATCCAGATGGTAATATTGGTGAAAGAATTAAAATTTTTGTCTGTAATGTTTATGATATTATCAAGAATATGTGAAAGAACGTACCATTTTGTATTGATGATAGCACTGTAAGTCTGAAATTTGTAATCACTGATGGTATTACACAATGTCTGTTTTTATCATTGAAATTAGTATTTGAAAGAATGAACTGTTTGTATCGATGAGATCATTACGTAGTTGTCTGTAAAATACGTCAACGATTTATATCATGGGTAAATGAACTAGTAGGGTACACAGTGTGATGGATTCAATATTTCTCGATAAGTCATCTTGGTGACTCAATGTAATCAACGTATTATTGCTTGCCGTGCTGTTTTGATCTTGAATCTGTTTAGGCAAGAGCTATTTACTGGAATTGCTGTGTATGATAGCTTAAGATAAGGCTAGTCCATGCATCTGAGAAACATAGGGCACATTTTTCTTTGTTTATTTGTTGTTGTTGTTGTTTTGTTTACATGGTAATGAGGAGTGTATTTCTAATTGTTCGTTTAAAAAATATTCACTTCATATTTCGTATGGTTTGGTTTTGTTTTTTAACTGATGTACCTTGTTTTAGACTGAAAATTTACTGTTATAATGAATAGATGGCCTTGTCCGTCTGTTGAAAAAATAAGTGTTTCGTGTTTTGATTGACATACTTGCCTTGTCTGTCTGTTCAAAAATTACATATTTTGTATTTGATGATGTTGTTTTTAACTGACGTACGTTATTTCATAGACTGAGCAGGTACTGAAATAGTACGTATATGGCCAACCTGCTCACAGCACAATTAGTTGTAAATATAAACATTTTCACAGTATGAGGATTGTTTCCTTACCTTGCCATTCAAATCGATAAAAGTTTCACCCGCAGAGTCCAGTTCGTATGTCAGCGTGATGGGCTTCCTTTGGTCCTCAAGGACTGTGTAGTGCGAAGTTGGATAGACGTCTTTAAGACAAACGCCTAGGTATTGTGATAAGGAGAACCTGCTCTTTCCCTCTGCAATAGGTTCCTCCTTTCTGCAGTCCTGCTGGCCCATTGGAAGAGACTAAAGTCGATACAGTTGGAACGAAGAGAGAATAATTTTAACAGTGGCTTGTATAGCTGTGCATGCTGGATATTTCCGTGTTTCTATAAATCACCGAACAGTATCATGGCTCTCAGGATCTATAACGTGCATAATATTCTGCATGAGTGTACACACGACGAGAGTTTATGCACTAGCAGGTCAGCACAGGCTGACTTTGCAGATTGGTAAAATCTGTACATTTTACTAACCACCAGTCTGACCAGGTGCTTCAAGGCAGGGTCCACCTCAGACCATCTGTCTTGGAAGTCTGAAGTTCTCAGTAACTTTGCTTCGTATCCAAAGAGGCTGAAAGCTTATGGCTGGCAGATGAGACTGGACTCTTGCAGGTGGAATTTATTATTTATCCAAATGCTGACTTGTTTATGCACCAAGGTTTCCTGTGTTTTGTTTGGGTGGACTGAAGATGTCATGGTGTAAACTTTTTATGCAGAGCAATATTCAGCGCTGGCCTTATCCTCTGGTAGGTCAAGGACACAGCATAACTCTTGTGTCGACAATTTTGTTTCTGTGTTTACTTCACGTTGCATGATAGATTTCACTGTGGTTTTCTTCCTCCTTGTGTGCTGTTCCTTTCTCTTCACTGTTTGTTGGTTAGAGTGTTCGATGTGAATCATGTCAACATGGCTTATATACTGGCAGGATAGCAGCTGAGTAGTAAGCACAACATTTAAATGTTAACATTTTCTCTTCTTTATGCGATGGGTGTATGTGTGTTTTTTTTCTTGGATCTAGGGGATGTACTTGTAAACATTGTATTTTATTCATGTCTTTATTTGACCTCGGTGTTTATGTGTGTACCATTACTATGTCTTTCCATGATAATGGTTTGGTGTTTCTTGTTGATAGAACAGCGATGCAATGAATTCTATACTCATATATGTTCTCTTCATCTTTAAATGATTCCCCCTGTAACTTGCCTGTTGACAATTCGTACACAGTGATTCCCCTTGCAATTTGCATATGGACCAGTACACACATAATAATTCCCCTTAGACTTAGCATATGGGCTATACATGATGATTCCCCTTAGACTTAGCATATCGGTTATTCAGATATAGTGATTCCCCTTCGAATTTGCATATTCACAGGTCATGCAAGTTGCTGGGAATGTAGTGAGTTAATCACTGGAAATTGGGAGGAACGGCAAACATGAATGGCGAACGTCTATGAAATTGTTTCACTTTCAGATCTCATTTAGAACCAGAATCAGGCCTCTGCTCTAACTTACTGCAATATTTGGATTAGATTCTGGCAAAGGGTCTTATGTAACGACAGTAGTTTATTTGCTGGAAATTTCCATCGACGAAACACCCGCAAAACTTTCACTTTTCAAAAATTTCAAAATTCTTTCAATACCACAAAAATGTTCTATATTTCAACATTTCGATCGAATTCGGAGGAAACAAATGATATAAAGATAATAATTGATTAATCTAATTGTTTGCTGTAGCTGTTTGCTGTAGCTATCCATCTATCGTGCTGACCTCAGCTCCCAGACGAAAGATTGGAGATGCATATTGACTCAAAAAACAGAACATTTTCCCCTAAAACATTGTCGTATTTTATTTTTGTTGTTCTTCATATAAATCATTAAATCAGCATCTTGTTCCACTACCATTATCAAGCTTAAATGGCTTTTGTTGGGTCAACTCTGCACTAGGTTGGAAGTTTACATCTCGTTCAGGATCAGAAGAATATTCCAGACTGACCAGCAGTCTTTTCTTCGCAAAGGGTTGAATTCAGCGTTGACACAATTCTTGAGTGCTTCTCTATAGTACAGTTATGTCTTGGATCATTGCTACTGCAGGTAGCACAGATGTAAAGAATTAGATCCCTGTGGGCAGTTATATACCGTCTGCATTAGAAATGCTATGTTGAATGTGTTATATTGGGCATAACTTGTGCTTCGTTGGGTTGGTCCAAACATTGTTCAATTGATTCATTAAGATATCAAAAGTCGAATTATTCACAGACATTTAGCTTCAGATAATTATTCCAGTCACGAGTTGATTTATCATCATTTGAATAGAAGTCAACTATATACTCTAAGCTCTGAAGTAACATTCGTGGTAGGTTGGGCTTTTGCAAGGAGGATGGAACAATTCCCCTCCTCCATTTCGCCTCTCAAAAAGGGGATACAAACGGGAACTGCATTGCCTGTATGCTAGAGTCTATAAAAACCGTTAGAATGTTTGCACGTCATATCCTTGTTATTAATGATTTTGGAAACGTTTGTGTAATTGTCAGCTAAGATCGGGTAGGCCTACACGCGATTCAGTTACTGAGCCATGTTTGCCAACAGTTACAACAAAGAGTTAGTTATATGCTTGTTGGCAATAGAAAAAAAAAAGAAGACGTTGAAAATGGGGAATGGAACAATATCTACTGAATACACTGCACCGCTGTTCTGTCAACAGTATTTCCCTGCTGTTTACCTCCTATTGTGGTTGATGTTGTCTGGACATTTTCTCTGTGTGTTCACAACAAGAGTGGTTTGGTTGGTCTTTTCTTTCTCCCCCCCACGTTTGTTTTTCTTTTGGTTTGTGTTGTAGCCGTGGAGTCCCGGTCCAGAACGGAAGATCGTGGTCCACAAAGAGGCGATCTGCCCAAAATCCGTTTTGAGACCACACCCCGCACGGTTATTCCTGCCACTGAAAGCAACTTCTTGTCGCAAGAGCTGCTGGTGCCGGAATCTCGATACAGTCAGTATTGAAAACACTCTCCTTAACGCCAAAAACACTCTCCTTAACGCCAAAAACACTCTTAGTGTCAAAACACTTTCCTTAGTGTCAGAAATATTCCCTTAAAAAATGTCAAAAGCACTCTCCTTAGTGTCAGAAACACCTTCCTTAGTGTCAAAATAATCTCCTTAATGTCAGAAACACTCTCCTTAGTTTCACAAACACTCTCCTTAGTGTCAAAAACACCTTCCTTAGTGTCAAAAACACTCTTAGTGTCAAACATTCTTAATGTCAAAAACACTCTCCTTAGTGTCAAAAACACTCTCCTTAATGTCAAAAACACTCTCCTTGTGTCAAAACATCTCTTAAGTCAAAAACACCATCCTTAGTGTCAAAATAATCTCCTTAGTGTCACAAACACCTTCCTTAGTGTCACAAAAGTATTTTCCCTAATGTCAAAAACGCTTTCCTTTGTGTCAAATTCCTTTGTGTCAAAAACACTTCCTTAGTATTACAGATCTCTGTAGTATTGAAACACTTCCTAGTCATTGTCGATTAAAACCCTCCTTAGACCTTTATCTACACACATTCTGATATTGTTTTCCACTGCACGGGAGATTTCTTTCCTTAGCAGGGTTACAGTATTAATGCATGTTGAGTTATGCCATATGGTATCAACATTTGTATTCTGCTTTAGATCGATTGTAGTAGTGACTCAAGAATTACTAGACTTGTTAGGTGGTAGGCACATTGTGGTGTCTGTTACACACTACACCAGTCTAAACACCCAACACACACACACACACACACACACACACACACACACACACCACACCACACACACACACACACACACACACACACACACACACAACACTACATATGATATATAGTGAAATATTTCTTAGTGTTAAAACTATTTACAGTATTAAACAGTTCAGTCAGTGTTGAACTGTCGGTAGTCAGTGTTAAAAAAAAAAGAAACAGATTCTTTCAAACAATGTCTGAAGAAGAATTTCCCACAACTCCATGCTGTAATTATGATTACCGTTGTCATTTTGTTGGACACCGTGTTTTCAGTAGCTGTTTTTGTTTTTGTTGTTTTTTCGTTGAGACTTTTATGATATTTCATCGTGCTGTATTTGATTTCAGTGTTCAATGTTTTTGGTGTTTCTCGTCACTGTAGCTAGTTTGTTTTCTGAGTCACAATGGTAGTGTCTCTATGACTGGTGTTGGTGTGTAGATAAGAAACGGCGAGTGGTGTCTTCATTTGCAATGCTTCGTAGAGTGTCTTGGCATTGTTGAACAACTGGTATCGCCATTTGTTGCTTATATTCTGAAATGCAGTGCGAGTGACTTTCGTTATGGACATTCAAACGTCAAGTATCTGCCGTATGTGATTTCAAATGAAGATTTTATATGTGTGTGTGTCTCTATTGTGTGTGTGTTGTGTGTGTGTGTGTGTGTGTGTGTGTGTGTGGGTGTGTGTGTGTGTGTGTGTGTGTGTGTGTGTGTGTGTGTGAACATATATCCATAAAATAACGAACACAGTGCATATGGATGGGGTACATGGTTTTAGAACCTGCCCAACACGGAGAAACCCGGATTGGAATCATGGATCGGACAGGGATTTTTGTCCCCACCTCAATCCACTAGATCTGGAGTGGTGATCTCGGATCTGGTCTTTTGTATAAGACGATAAATCGATGTCCTGTGCACAGCATGCACTCTGTATACATTAGAACTCCCATAGCTACAATAGGGGTGTCCCTGTTACAATAGGGGTGTCCCTGTTACAATAGGGATGTCCCTGCTACAATAGGGGTGTCCCTGCTACAATAGGGATGTCCCTGCTACAATAGGGGTGTCCCTGCTAAATAGGGGTGTCCCTGCTACAATAGGGGTGTCCCTGCTAAATAGGGTGTCCCTGCTACAATAGGGGTGTCCCTGCTACAATAGGAGTGTCCCTGCTACAATAGGGGTGTCCCTGCTACAATAGGGGTGTCCCTGCTACAATAGGGGTGTCCCTGCTACAATAGGGGTGTCCCTGCTAC
>JAPXFY010000015.1:35432633-35442633 GCA_030674185.1 Monoplex corrugatus
GCCAACCAGGTCAAGTGATTCCATGTCAAAACAGCCAACCAGGTCACGTGAGTCCATGTCAAAACAGCCAACCAGGTCAAGTGATTCCATGTCAAAACAGCCAACCAGGTCACGTGATTCCATGTCAAAACAGCCAACCAGGTCACGTGATTCCATGTCAAAACAGCCAACCAGGTCACGTGAGTCCATATCAAAACAGCCAACCAGGTCAAGTGATTCCATGTCAAAACAGCCAACCAGGTCACGTGATTCCATGTCAAAACAGCCAACCAGGTCACGTGAGTCTCCATATCAAAACAGCCAACCAGGTCACGTGAAGTCCATGTCAAAACAGCCAACCAGGTCACGTGAGTCCATATCAAAACAGCCAACCAGGTCACGTGAGTCCATGTCAAAACAGCCAACCAGGTCACGTGAGTCCATGTCAAAACAGCCAACCAGGTCACATGATTCCATGTCAAAACAGCCAACCAGGTCATGATGTCCATGTCAAAACAGCCAACCATGTCACGTGAGTCCAAGTCAAAACAGCCAACCAGGTCACGTGAGTCCATGTCAAAACAGCCAACCAGGTCAAGTGAGTCCATGTCAAAACAGCCAACCAGGTCACGTGATTCCATGTCAAAACAGCCAACCAGGTCACGTGAGTCCATGTCAAAACAGCCAACCAGGTCACGTGAGTCCATGTCAAAACAGCCAACCAGGTCACGTGAGTCCATGTCAAAACAGCCAACCAGGTCACTGAGTCCATGTCAAAACAGCCAACCAGGTCACGTGAGTCCATGTCAAAACAGCCAACCAGGTCACGTGAGTCCATGTCAAAACAGCCAACCAGGTCACGTGAGTCCATATCAAAACAGCCAACCAGGTCAAGTAGATTCCATGTCAAAACAGCCAACCAGGTCACGTGAGTCCATGTCAAAACAGCCAACCAGGTCAAGTGATTCCATGTCAAAACAGCCAACCAGGTCACGTGAGTCCATGTCAAAACAGCCAACCAGGTCACTGAGTCCATGTCAAAACAGCCAACCAGGTCAAGTGATTCCATGTCAAAACAGCCAACCAGGTCACGTGAGTCCATGTCAAAACAGCCAACCAGGTCACGTGAGTCCATGTCAAAACAGCCAACCAGGTCAGTGATTCCATGTCAAAACAGCCAACCAGGTCACGTGAGTCCATGTCAAAACAGCCAACCAGGTCACGTGAGTCCATGTCAAAACAGCCAACCAGGTCACAGTGAGTCCATGTCAAAACAGCCAACCAGGTCAAGTGATTCCATGTCAAAACCACAAAAGGTCACCAACCAGGTCACGTGATTCCATGTCAAAACAGCCAACCAGGTCACGTGAGTCCATGTCAAAACAGCCAACCAGGTCAAGTGATTCCATGTCAAAACAGCCAACCATGTCACGTGAGTCCATGTCAAAACAGCCAACCAGGTCAAGTGATTCCATGTCAAAACAGCCAACCAGGTCACGTGAGTCCATGTCAAAACAGCCAACCAGGTCAAGTGATTCCATGTCAAAACAGCCAACCAGGTCACGTGAGTCCATATAAAAACAGCCAACCAGGTCACGTGAGTCCATGTCAAAACAGCCAACCAGGTCACGTGAGTCCATGTCAAAACAACCAACCAGGTCAAGTGATTCCATGTCAAAACAGCCAACCAGGTCACGTGAGTCCATGTCAAAACAGCCAACCAGGTCAAGTGATTCCATGTCAAAACAGCCAACCAGGTCACGTGAGTCCATGTCAAAACAGCCAACCAGGTCACGTGAGTCCATGTCAAAACAGCCAACCAGGTCACGTGAGTCCATGTCAAAACAGCCAACCAGGTCACGTGAGTCCATGTCAAAACAGCCAACCAGGTCACGTGAGTCCATGTCAAAACAGCCAACCAGGTCACGTGAGTCCATGTCAAAACAGCCAACCAGGTCAAGTGATTCCATGTCAAAACAGCCAACCAGGTCACGTGAGTCCATATCAAAACAGCCAACCAGGCCACGTGAGTCCATATCAAAACAGCCAACCAGGCCACACGAGTCTACGGCTGTGTCAAAACAGCCAACCAGGTCACGTGATTCCATGTCAAAACAGCCAACCAGGTCACGTGAGTCCATATCAAAACAGCCAACCAGGTCACGTGAGTCCATATCAAAACAGCCAACCAGGCCACGTGAGTCCATATCAAAACAGCCAACCAGGTCACGTGAGTCCATATCAAAACAGCCAACCAGGTCACGTGAGTCCATATCAAAACAGCCAACCAGGTCACGTGAGTCCATGTCAAAACAGCCAACCAGGTCACGTGAGTCCATATCAAAACAGCCAACCAGGTCACGTGAGTCCACTGCTGTGTCAAAACAGCCAACCAGGTCACGTGAGTCCACTGCTGTGTCAAAACAGCCAACCAGGTCACATGAGTCCACTGCTGTGTCAAAACAGCCAACAGGTCACGTGAGTCCACTGCTGTGTCAAAACAGCCAACCAGGTCACGTGAGTCCACTGCTGTGTCAAAACAGCCAACCAGGCCACGCGAGTCTACGGCTGTGTCAAAACAGCCAACCAGGCCACGCGAGTCTACGGCTGTGTCAAAACAGCCAACCAGGCCACGCGAGTCTACGGCTGTGTCAAAACAGCCAACCAGGCCACGCGAGTCTACGGCTGTGTCAAAACAGCCAACCAGGCCACGTGGAAGATGGGACAGCAAAAAACGTAATGCCCGAGTGTGCAACAGTAACTCTCCAATGAGCGAACGGGAACACACGCATAGTGGCTGTAACTACTGACGGAGCAAGATAAATCTAGTCTTCCGGGTGACAGGTGAACCATTACACAGGTGTTTACCACTGGGACACACACACACACACACACACACACACACACACACACACACACACACACACACACACACACACACACACACACACACACAAACACACACACACACACACACACACACACACTCACAAAAACACAAACACACACATACGACAGACAGGTGTACAGAGTGACTCATTCACCTGGAGAGGTCTGTGTGGGACTAGTCATGAAGACAGAACGGCCACATAAATATGGACCCATAGGAACACACACAGACACAAGGAAAGACACACAAACACACAGACACACAGACACAAGGAAACACACAGACACAAGGAAACACACAGACACAAGGAAAGACACACAAACACACAGACACAAGGAAAGACACACAAACACACAGACACAAGGAAAGACACACAAACACACAGACACAAGGAAAGACACACAAACACACAGACACAAGGATAGACACCAAACACACAGACACAAGGAAGACACACAAACACACAGACACAGGAAGACACACAAACACAGACACAAGGATAGACACCAAACACACAGACACAAGGAAAGACACACAAACACACAACACAAGGGACAGACACACAAACACACAACACACAGACACAAGGACAAGACACAAAACACACAGACACAAGGAAAGACACACAAACACACAGACACAAGGAAGACACACAAACACACAGACACAAGGAAAGACACACAAACACACAGACACAAGGAAAGACACACAAACACACAGACACAAGGAAAGCACACAAACACACAGACACAAGGAACAGACACACAAACACACAGACACAAGGAAAGACACACAACACA
Organism: Monoplex corrugatus; assembly: GCA_030674185.1. NCBI lineage: Eukaryota > Metazoa > Mollusca > Gastropoda > Littorinimorpha > Ranellidae > Monoplex > Monoplex corrugatus. The sequence goes on from JAPXFY010000015.1 coordinate 35,436,303, forward strand.
CAGACACAAGGACACAAGACAGGAAAGACACACAAACACACAAGACCAACAAAGGAAAGACACACAAACACACAGACACAAGGAAAGACACACAAACACACAGACACAAGGAAAGACACACAAACACACAGACACAAGGAAGACACAAACACACAGACACAGGAAGACACACAAACACACAGACACAAGGAAAGACACACAAACACACAGACACAAGGAAGACACACAAACACACAGACACAAGGAAAGACACACAAACACACAGACACAAGAAGACACAAAACCACAGACCAAGGATAGACACACAAACACACAGACACAAGGAAAGACACACAAACACACAGACACAAGGAAGACACGACAAACACACAGACACAAGGAAAGACACACAAACCACACGAGACACAGAAAGACCAAACCAAACACACACAGACACAAGGAAAGACACACAAACACACAGACACAAGGAAAGACACACAAACACACAGACACAAGGATAGACACACAAACACACAGACACAAGGAAAGACACACAACACACAAGGATAGACACAAACACACAGACACAAGGAAAGACACACAAACACACAGACACAAGGATAGACACACAAACACACAAAGACACAAGAAAGACACAGACACAAACACAGACACAAGGATAGACACACAACAAAAACACACACAGACACAAGGATAGACACACAAACACACAGACACAAGGAAAAAGACACACAAACACACAGACACAAGGATAGACACACAAACACACAGACACAAGGATAGACACACAAACACACAGACACAAGGAAAGACACGACACAAACACACAACAACAAAGGATAGACACACAAACACACAGACACAAGGATAGACACACAAACACACAGACACAAGGATAGACACACAAACACACAGACACAAGGATAGACACACAACACACACACAGACAAAGCAAGACACACACAAACACACAACACAAGGATAGACACACAAACACACAGACACAAGGATAGACACACAAACACACAGACACAAGGATAGAACCACGACCAAAAACACACAGACACAAGGACAGACACACAAACACACAGACACAAGGAAGACACACAAACACACAGACACAAGGATAGACACACAAACACACAGACACAAGGATAGACACACAAACACACAGACACAAGGATAGACACACAACACACAGACACAAGATAGCACAACACAGACACGGATAGACACACAAACACACAGACACAAGGAAGACACACAAACACACACAGCAGACACACAAGGAAAGACACACAAACACACAGACACAAGGAAAGACACACAAACACACAGACACAAGGAAAGACACACAAAACACACAATAGACACACAAACACAGACACAGGAAACACAAACACACAGACACAAGGAAAGACACACAAACACACAGACACAAGGAAAGACACACAAACACACAGACACAAGGAAAGACACGCAAACACACAGACACAAGGAAAGACACGCAAACACACAGACACAAGGAAAGACACGCAAACACACAGACACAAGGATAGACACACAAACACACAGACACAAGGAAAGACACACAAACACACAGACACAAGGAAAGACACACAAACACACAGACACAAGGAAAGACACGCAAACACACAGACACAAGGAATAGACACCAAACACACAGACACAAGGAAAGACACGCAAACACACAGACACAAGGAAAGACACCAAACACACAGACACAAGGAAAGACACGACACACAACACACAGGACCCCAAAAAAGAAAAGACACACAAACACACAGACACAAGGAAAGACACACAAACACACAGACACAAGGAAAGACACACAAACACACAGACACAAGGAAAGACACACAAACACACAGACACAAGGAAAGACACACAACAACACAAGGAAACACACAGAAACACACAGACACAAGGAAAGACACACAAACACACAGACACAAGGAAAGACACACAAAACACAGACACAAGGAAAAGACACAACCAAACACACAGACACAAGGAAAGACACACAAACACACAGACACAAGGAAAGACAGCAAACACACAGACACAAGGAAAGACACCAAACACACAGACACAAGGAAAGACACACAAACACACAGACACAAGGAAAGACACGCAAAACACAGACACAAGAAAGACACACAAACACACAGACACAAGGAAGACACACACAAACACACCACAGACACAAGGAAAGACACACAAACACACAGACACAAGGAAAGACACGCAAACACACAGACACAAGGAAAGACACCAAACACACAGACACAAGGAAAGACACGCAAACACACAGACACAAGGAAAGACACGCAAACACACAGACACAAGGAAAGACACACAACACACACACAGGACACCAAGGACAAGACAAAAGAAACACAAACACACAGACACAAGGAAAGACACACAAACACACAGACACAAGGAAAGACACACAAACACACAGACACAAGGAAAGACACGCAAACACACAGACACAAGGAAAGACACACAAACACACAGACACAAGGAAAGACACACAAACACACAGACAGAAGGAAAGACACGCAAACACACAGACACAAGGAAAGACACACAAACACACAGACACAAGGAAAGACACGCAAACACACAGACACAAGGAAAGACACGCAAACACACAGACACAAGGAAAAACACACAAACACACAGACACAAGGAAAGACACACAAACACACAGACACAAGGAAACACACAGACACAAGGAAAGACACACAGACACAAGGAAAGACACACAAACACACAGACACAAGGAAAGACACGCAAACACACAGACACAAGAAAGACACACAAACACACAGACACAAGGAAAGACACGCAAACACACAGACACAAGGAAAGACACGCAAACACACAGACACAAGGAAACACACAGACACAAGGAAACACACAGACACAAGGAAAGACACGCAAACACACAGACACAAGGAAACACACAGACACAAGGAAAGACACGCAAACACACAGACACAAGGAAAGACACACAAACACACAGACACAAGGAAAGACACGCAAAACACACAGACACACGCACGAACGCAAATACACAGACACACAAACACACGCATACACATATAACGAAAAAAGAAATTATACACACACACACACAGTTTTCTGTCTGACATAAACACACACAGACACACAAACACACATATACACGCATACACATATAACGAAAAAAGAATTTATACACTCACATATACACTTTTCTGTCTCACATAAACACACACAGACACACAAACACACGCATACACATATAACGAAAAAAGAAATTATACACACACATATACAGTTTTCTGTCTCACATAAACACACACAGACACACAAAGAGACAGAGTACCCATCCCCTCTACACATGTCAAACAGACAACCAGAGCCGATTCTTTACGACTATCAGTGAGAGAATAAAGGACGTCCACCACACACACAGAGAGGTGTTTACCACACGAATACACAACACTACAGGTAAGAGAAAGAGAGAGAGGAAAAAAACAGGTGAGTCATTACCTGAATCCTTAGGGCTATTAGTGGCGTTAGAGGCTGGAACGGCTGTTTCCATACAATAATAAGCAAACATGATCAAAGGCATGAACACACATTAGCAGCATGAAGTAAACAAAATCATGAACAGCAACCAATGCGATTATTACTGAAGCAAATGTCACAGAAGTGCACCCTCGTTTTCTGTTTCTTTCATTTTTTTTATATTTCCTTTTTTGTCCTTTTCAATCTTCCTTCGAGCGTAGTTCACGCCAGTCAGTCCGTGGTTTACATAAGATTTGGTCTTTAACAGGTGCTGTCTGTTGCCCCAAAGCTGTTCTTCTGTAGTTGTCACGTTAGGTCAATGCACGATTATTCCTTTAATCACTTTTCGGATGTTGCTGTTTTGTGTCTTCAGGCTTTATGGAGGTTTTTGTGACAAAACTTAATAATACATTATTCTGAGCCTTTGTCGGAGCCTGAGACCGACAGTCAAAGTCTGAATGAAAATCCAAGTTCAAGTTCATATCGTTTACAGCCCAGCCGACTGCTAGAGCCACATCAGGGCTAACACCACGTTAAAAATGACAACCCGGTTAAGATAAAAGACAACAGTTAAAAACCATCTGAGTGAAAATGTTGGAAATGACAAAGACAGAATCTCGAGTCTGAATAGATATTTTGGAAAAAGCAACTTTAATTTCAGTCTGAGTAGAATGATGTGGAACTAAACGTTTCCAGCTGCCACGGACATTTTGACGTTAATCTAAGCCACTGGTTAGATGCTAGGTTTTAATGGATTTACTTCTCTTCGTGTCTAGAAATTTCCCATTGTGATGAAGTTACTTCACTAGAGTGATCCCAGTCATGAGTATTGTATGAACAGACCACTGAAGGCAGTTATCTCTTAGAGGGGACTGGGGTGTGTAGATACAATTATTTTCTTCTTTCGTTAATAAGGTGAAGGCTCACACACACAGGTTTCACAGCCAACGGCTCGTAAATGGGAGACACCCAAAACATGTAGACTTAGCAAAGTCAGCATTTTGTTAGTTTGTAAGAACCAAAACCAGGGACATAGTTGCAGAGAGGTAATGTGACATTTCAAACAAACAACAACAACAACAACAACAACAAAACACCCCCACATTTTAAATAAAACAATGAAACAGTCCACAAAAGGGCATTTCTGTGACAGGTTGCTACAGCAAGGTGGTGACTGCAATATCTCTCCCAATACAAAGCAGAGCAAGTCATGGTTCAGAAACAGGCAGAGAAATGAGCTGTCCTACAAAATGCAGCATGGTGCACCAATACTTTACTCACTTTCAATGTCAATTCTAAGTCAAAGCATACACAATTAGTTCCACCATTCAGAAGTTTGAAACTGAAGTCAAAACTACAGGTACGAATACCGAACACCACGAGTATCATTTAACTTCTTGGTCTCACTAATGAGACATTTTCAAAATGATACTGAAAAACAATACAAGTAATATTAACATCTCGGCCTTATGAAAGGTGCTAAATTTTAAATCATAACCGAAAATAGACCAACACCCTACGCGGCAAATATCCAAAAAGTATCGTCTTTATCCGAGGAAAAAATAATTATATTCGAAGGGCATACAGATTTTTGGACAACACCGACATTACATTTATCCCAGAAATAATTATCTTCAAGGTGTACAGATGTTTGGACAACACCGATATTACATTTATCCCAGAAATAATTATCTTCAAGGTGTACAGATGTTTGGACAACACCGATATTACATTTATCCCAGAAATAATTATCTTCAAGGAATGCAGATTTTTGGACAACACCGATATTACGTTTATCCCAGAAATAATCATCTTCAAGGTGTACATATTTTTGGACAACACCGATATTACGTTTATCCCAGAAATAATTATCTTCAAGGTGTACAGATGTTTGTACAAACACCGATATTACGTTTATCCCAGAAATAATTATCCTCAAGGTGTACAGATGTTTGGACAACACCGATATTACATTTATCCCAGAAATAATCATCTTCAAGGTGTACATATTTTTGGACAACACCGGTATTACGTTTATCCACGAAATAATTATATTTAAGATTAACAGATTTTTGGACAACATCGATATTACATTTATCCAAGAAATAATCATCTTCAAGGTGTACATATTTTTAGACAACACCGATATAACTTTTTCATCCAAGAAATAATTATAATCAAGGTGTACAGATTTTTGGAAAACACCGATATTACATTTATCCATAGAGCGTGAGTTCAGAAGTAAAGAGCTGTAAAAAGCAGGTATAACAGGCAAGCACTAAAGACACGATCTTTCTTCACACTGTCGCAATGTCCTGTTGGTCTTGTAACCCATCAACTATTGTCATTTGTTTCTTTCAGGATTTGGACAGATAAAAAATGGTTTTGGTTGCCTAATCGTAAAATGTTTGGCAACGTACAAATCTCTGAATAAAAATTTACAGCCAATGCAGGTTTAACGCGAAGGATTCATACAGACTGTCTTTTTGACTTCAAATCAAACTTCAGAAAATGTCTATTCTAAGCAATGATCATATTATAGAGCCAATGTTCAATGAGAAAAAGCATATATTAATGTAAATTACATCTGTTAGTGGATACTATTTCAATACAAGGGAATGCACCGTTGTTCAAGTTAATGTTGTTAACAAAATTTATGCCAGTGAATTATTAGTGTCAGTATTTAGTAATTGGTGTACTTATTTGAATTTGTGTGCTCACACACACACACACACACACACACACA
>JAPXFY010000015.1:35445133-35447633 GCA_030674185.1 Monoplex corrugatus
AAATGAAAAAAAACGAAAAAGAAAGAAAATGAAGAAGAGACAGAAAGAACAACATATCACTAGCACCCTTACCGTCACACCCACAAAATAAGGGAAAGAAATTCGGGCAGACTGACATTATTCAAAGAAGAAGAAGAAGACAACAACAACAAAAAGAAAGAAAAACGAAAGAAAACAGAAAAGAAAGGAAAGAAACGAAAAAGACAATAAAAGTACAGAGAAATAGAAAGGAAAAAAACTAACCCGAAACGAAAAGAAAGAACAGTATCATTAAACTAGTGCTGCTGCCATTGGTGATTTTTGTCATCCCATCAATAACACACAGACACCTTACCCCACACACATATATACACACACACACATACACACACACATACACACACACACACGCACACACACACACACATACACACACACACACACACACACACACACACACACACACACACACACACACACACACACACACACACACACACACACGAAAACAAAGAAAGAAAAACAGCAGACGAGAGAAAAGAGAGGGGGGGGGGGGGGGGGAAGGGAAGGAGGAGATGGAGAATAAGAAAGACGGCAAAAAGCAAACCCAAAGACAAAAAAAAAGTAATAACAACAAAAAAGAAGAAAGAAAAGCAAGCAAGCAAAGAAAGAATAACATTTAAACTAACATTACCGGGGGGTGGGGTGGGGTGGGGTGGGGGTGGGAAAGACTGAAAGAAAAATCAAACGAAAAATAGGAAACCAAACTTTAAAACTAGCACTTCAAACCATGATCTTTGTTATTCCATCGATAAGAACAGAAAAGACGACGAACGACTACAAAGAAGAAAGAAAAAAGACAGAAAGAAGGAGAAAAAAAGGAAGAAAAAAGACAGAAAGAAGGAGAAAAAAAAGAAAGAAAAAAGACAGAAAGAAGGAGAAAAAAAGAAAGAAAAAATGACAGAAAGAAGGAGAAAAAAAGGAAGAAAAAATGACAGAAAGAAGGAGGAAAAAAGGAAGAAAAAAGACAGAAAGAAGGAGAAAAAAAGGAAGAAAAAAGACAGAAAGAAGGAGAAAAAAAGGAAGAAAAAAGACAGAAAGAAGGAGAAAAAAGGAAGAAAAAAAGACAGAAAGAAGGAGAAAAAAAGGAAGAAAAAAGACAGAAAGAGAAAGTAAGAAAAAAAAGGAAACAGAAAGTAAGATTGAAAAGAAAAGCGAAAGAAAGAGAGAAAACGAGAAAAAGAAAAAGAAAACCAAAACAAAAAAAAGAAGAAAAAAGAAAAGACAAAAGAAGGAAAAATAGACAGACAGACTGACAGAGAAAGAATGAAAGAAAGAGGAATCAAGAAAAAAGAAAGAAAAAGAAAGTAGAGAAAATTATCATTGTTTAAACCCAGCTGACAGCGCAGTACCATATCAAGGCTACAACTGGCACTTCAAAGAGAGAGAAAGAAAAACAAAGAAAGCAAACGGCAGATTAACAAAGATAAAGAAAGAAAGTAAAAGACTGATAAAGGAAAGAAAAGGAAAGACGAAAAGAGAGAAAAGACATAGAAAGACAAAGAAAGAAAAAATGATAAACAGAGACAAAGAATGAAAGGGGAAAAAGAAAGTGAAAAATGAAAAGATGGAAAAAATAAAAGACAATTAATGAAGAAAAACAAAGAAAGAAAGAAAAGACAAGACAGAATGATAAAGAAAGAAAGAAAGAAAGAAAGAAAGGAAGACAAAAATACAATAAACAAGAAAAAAAAAGAAGAACATATAATGAAGGAAGAAAGAGAAAGAAAAACAAAGTAAAACAGGAAGAAACAAAAGGAAAGACGAACAAGGAAAGACAAACCGAGACAGATGATGATGATATTGAGTTAGTGGCTAAAAGCTACTTTTTCAGACTTGCCGTAGTTCGCAAGCTGGGTGTTTTCATGTTTCCAGACGCCAGCCACTGACATGACTTACAGGATCTTTATCGTGCATATATTGACATTCTGCATGAGTATACACACATGCAGGGGGCTTAGGCACTGGCTCAGCTGAATTGGGAGATGGGAAAAATCTCCATCCTTTCGCCACCAGGTGGAAGTGTCCAGGCGGATTGAAATCACGACGTTACGATTGGAAGTCCGGAGTTTATCCACTTGACTGCCCTACTCGTAAAGAGAAGAAAGAAAGAAACAGAAAGACCGAAAAAATGAAAGAAAGAAAAAAACAGAAAACAGAAAAAAAGAAGAAAGAAACAGAAAACAGAAAAAAAGAAAGAAAAAAACAGAAAACAGAAAAAAACGAAAAACAACAACAGAAAACAGAAAAAAAAAAGAAAAAAAAACAGAAAACAAAAAAACGAAAAACAACAACACGAAAACAGAAAAAAAAAAAAACAAAAAACAGAAACAAAACGAAAAACAAAACAGAAAACAGAAAATGAAAGAAAAACGAAACAGAAAAATGAGAAGAAAACGAAACGAAGAAACAGAAACAGAAATGGAAGAAAGACAGAGACAGAAGACACACACACACACAC
>JAPXFY010000015.1:35457633-35467633 GCA_030674185.1 Monoplex corrugatus
GAGAGAGAGAGAGAGAGAGAGAGAATTTTAACTGCTGTTTGACAGGAACCAGAAAAAAACACGAAAAAAGAATAAGAATGCGTATCTAATACAACAAGACATTGAATACGTGTTCTTATTCTTTTCTCGTGATTTTTTTCTGGTTCCTGTTTGCTTGAACGCGGGCAGTCACACTTGTTTTAGATGCTGTTTGACTTTTACATAATATCTTTAACTGCTGTATGACATTCATGGATTCTTTTGATGTAATACTTTTTTTCCTATCACGGTATGAAGTTGACTTTCTTTTCATGTTAGTGTGGGGTGGGTTGATGACCCTTTTAGTGACTGCAGTTATGCAGCGTACAGTAGTGTGTTATATATAGGACATATTGATAAAATGTATCACGTGGGCTTTTTTAACAACCATGGCATAGAAATAGCAAACAATTTTGAGAAGGCAAAAGGACTTTTGAGAATATATTTGCAATTCTGGGTTTGCTGCGAAATAATGTAATAAAAATGTGTGTGTGTGTGTGTGTGTGTGTGTGTGTGTGTGTGTGTGTGTGTGTGTGTGTGTGTGTGTGTGTGTGTGTGTATGGTGTGTGTGTGTGTGGGTGGGTGGGTGTGAGTGTGTGGTGTGTGGTGTGTGTGTGTGTGTGTGTGTGTGTGTGTGTGGTGTGGTGTGTGTGTGTGTGTGTGGTGTGTGTGTGTGGTGTGGTGTGTGTGTGTGTGTGTGTGTGTGTGTGTGTGGTGTGTGGTTGTGTGTTGGTGTGTGTGTGTGTGCTCTAGCTTTTGTGTGTGTTGTAATCGTTCTTTCAGTTAACATGTTTTTACACACTAAGGAAAATTGGAAGTCAGAGAGAGAGAGAGAGAGAGAGTGAGAGAGAGAGAGAGAGAGAGAGAGAGAGAGAGAGAGAGAGACAGAGACAGAGACAGAGAGTGTGTGTGTGTGCGCATGCGTCTGTGCGTGTGTGCGTGCGTGCGTGCATGCATGCGTGTGTGCGTGTGTGTGTATGTATGTATGTATGTATGTATGTACATGTATATTATGTATGTATGTATGTATGTATGTATGTATGTGTGTATGTGTACATGTATGTGTTTGTGTGTGTGCTCGCGCGTGTGCTCGCACGTGCTAGACTGTACACTTTCAGGACCAGTTATCAACTGTTTGCTGAACGACCGGTTTGCATCAACATCGTCTGTGACTTTGTTCCTCTTATACAGGTACATAGGTACACAATTACCCAGACACACCGTCATTAACACTGTGGTATGTACCTTTGATATACAGTAGGCACACGTCTACATGTTAACAAGAAACACAACGGGTGCGGATGGGACCCAGAGCACCAATGCCTCGCCACTCTCGGGACACTCACCTCCCGAGCTCCCGACGCCAACCGACAGTCATTTCTTCAAGCAAAGGGGAGCTGCCCATGCGTTGCATGATCCATTCGGACCCAGTCATCAGTTACCATGTTTATAAACCGAATGGCAAGGTGATGAGATGACAAACCCCGGGACATATCCACACAACGCGCCCCAACCAAGTCCAGCCCAGCCTCTGGACCTAGAGAGAATGGAAGACCCTTCTCTCGCCCCCACTGGTCTTCATCTCTCTTTCGGGCAACCCGCCCTGCCACCAGCTCCCATAGCTGTCAGCACCTTTCTCCCTACTATAGTCCCGACACATTGCAGTCGGAAGCTCCCAACGTTGTCTTACTTCAATTACAGGGCTTGTTTGAACGACCGCGAAAGAAGCCAGGCATGTGCTCCAGACACAGCCATTTCTGCTGTTTAGCAAGATCTGACATGCCCCGAACGGGGTCCCAACTTTGCCCTCTTTCCAAGCAACCAGCAGGTCTTTTCCTACGGTCATCAGACCTGATTCCCTGAAGTCAGTGGCCACGCCACAAGTCGAAGTTAACACTCTGGTCTACATGTATATCTTTGGCCACATCATTAGATCACCACTTGGCTTCTACATTTTCCTTACCATCCCATCTTACTACCAGTCTCAAATACTTGTACTTCAACCCCCACCCCCACCTCCCGTCACTCCCAAACCCTCGTCATCATCACGTGCCCTTCCGCATGGCGTTGGCGATCATGGCCATCCATACGAATCTATCCCTTGTCGCTGCAAGTTCATCTCCCACCGTCTCTGTCCTCAGCCACCCTGCAAGTCCGTCCAATATTTTCCCTGGGTCTACCTGGTGTTTTTTCTTTTCCCTCTACTTTCCTTTGTCCTGGGTGTTTTCTAATTCCTCTTTCCTCTCAAAATGTCTCTATAAGTTTGCTTTAGTCTTTTTTCTAATTCTGATCAATGTTTTTCTGTCTGCCTCCACAAGACTGTTCCGTTTGATTTTCTTGGGCTGTCCTCATACGTCAAAATCGTTTAGTTTCTCAAGTTAATCCCACGTAATTTCAGCCTCATGCCCCACTGGTTTCCATGAAAAGGGGATGGTTTCAATAACGTTACAAGTTACATGCCGTAACAGCCGCTGGCTTGATGTTATCCTGATGTTTTGGATGGTTTTGTGTTGGTGTCTTCGTTGTCTTTTTTGGTGTGTGTTGTGGTGGTGGTGTTGGTTGTGTGTGTGTGTGTGTGTGTGGTTGTGTGCGGCGTCGTGTTGTGTGTCGTGTAGTTGTGTAGTGTGTGTGTGTGTTGTGGTAGTGTGTGTGTTTGTGATGAGTGTGTTGGTGTGCTGTGTGTTGATGTGTGTGCGTGTGCGTTGTGTAAGTTGTGTGGTCGTGGTGTGGTGTGTAATGTGTGTGTGTTGTGTGTGTGTATGCATGTGGTGTGTGTGTTTTTGTGATTTAAGCTTGATTAGGTAGTGTAATATGTCTTTTGTGTCGTGTATTGTGTGGCCGTTCTGTCAGTCGTTTTGTGTGATGCGTGTCGTTGTGGATGTGTTCCATCTTTCCAAACACTCTGATGGAGAGATTCTTCTGTAATCCCCCCCCCCCCCCCCCCCCCCCCCCCCCCCCCCCTGTCTTTGAGTTGTGTATGTGTGGTTTGTGTAGTAGTGATGTACGTAGTGTGTGTGGTGTGTACTGGTGGGGTGCGTGCATTGTGTGCGTGTCGTGTGTGTTATGCATGCGTGCGTGTCCGTGCATGTTTTTTTCCACCTTTAAACTTGAAACATTCACTGGCTCAGTGCCCTCCAACATATTCCTTTAATGTTCATGTTTGTGTGCCTTCCTGTCAGCTCCGTCTTTCTCGTGTGACACGTGTCTTTTGGAGTGCTCCATCTTTCCCAACACAACTCTGATGGAGAGATATCTTCTGCTAATATCACGGGCTCTCCAGTTCGCTATCAACAGCTTTGCATGTAGCAGACATGCCTCCTTCATGTCTTCGCGCAAGTCATCTTATGTAAATCTCACTTGCTAAATCAACTATTATGCCATTTTCAAGTCCTGGGAGAATGTGTGTGTGGTGTGTGTGTGTGTGTGTGTGTGTGTGTGTGTGTGTGTGTGTGTGTGTGTGTGTGTGTGTGTGTGTTGTGTGTGTGTGTGTGTGAGTGTGTGTGTGTGTTTGTGTGTGTGTGTGTGTGTGTGTGAGGAGTGTGTTGTTTTTTTGTGTGTGCGTGTGTGTGATGTGTGTGTGTGTGTTTGTGTGTGTGTGTGTGTTGTGTGTGTGTGTGTGAGTGTGTGTGCGCGTGTGTGAGTGTGTGTGTGTGTGTTTGTGTGTTTGTAATATGTGTGTGTGTGTGTGTGTGTGTGTTGTGCGCGCGCGCGGGCGTGTGTGTTTTGTTGTTGTGTTGTTTTTGTTTGTGTGTGGGTGTGTGGGTGTGTACGTGTATTTTTTTTTGTTTTATGTGTGTGTGTCTGCGTGCGTGCATGTGTGTACGTGTGTGTGTGTGTGCGTATGTGCGTGTGTGTATTTGTTTGTGTGTGTGTGGTGTGTGTGTGTGGTGTATATATATATATATGTGTGTGTGTGTGTGTGTGTGTGTGTGTGTGTGTGTGTGTGTGTGTGTGGTGTGTGTGTGTGTGTGTGTGTGTGTGTGTGTGTGTGTGTGTGTGCTGGCTGCACAACTGCCAATGTTAAGATTTTCAAAGCGAAGAACGCTGGCAGTTTTTCTGACCCTCCATATAGACACGCGTACGCTCTAAGGTTGGTTGGGAAAGAGGTCGAGTTCCTAACTTCCACTCAGATTACACCGGTTCCAATCTGTCTTACCGTTACTGTTATTTTTGTTCAAAGCCCAACCGACTGCGTACAGTCACATCAGGGTTAAAACCGTTTCAAAACACACACTCTTCAACAACAACACCAACAAAAATAACAAAAATAACAACAACAACAAAGAAAAGTAAGTACATGTACACGTATCAATGCACTTGCGCGCATAATCTAAGGAGATGCCCTGGCGTTGACCAGTCCGTCCAATTTATCTCATAGGGTTTTTTTTTTAAAACACCTGAACGCAAATTTGTTCATAACTAAGGACACTAAAACATACATAAAAACAAGTCTAAATTACCTAAAACTGCTTCCGCATATTTCATTTCCCTGGGGCCAAAAATGCACTTATATACCCAATTATCAATCCTAAGACAAAGTATGTAAGACTTTATCGAACACATACAGGTGAATGGACCAGCAAGGCAGAAATTGATAGGAAGAAATGACAGACAGCAAAGGAGCAAGGCAGGAACAAAAACAAAAAAACAAAACAAAACAACAACAAAAGACAGAAAAGGGGAAATTTCCAGAAGCTGGGGACATTTTTTACACTGAAAGAGCCCTGGCATCATCACACAGGAGAATCCAGTCTGTCCTTAAAAAACTGTGAGTGCGGTACCCCGTGTCCACCCAACTGTCCAAGTGTATCTGACTGTATTCAGGATTGTATCATGACATAAACCACTGTTGTTGTTGGGCTCTACCGTCACTTCCACGGATACCCAAGAACACCTTGTCATGAAAAACTGAAGATCTTAAGGCCCTGAAACACACCACAGGCTGGCCGGGAACAGAATGGAGTGGAGAACCTTTGTTGCTGCCTTACATGCCAATGGCATACTGGCCGGGAATCAGTAAGTTTGTGTCTCAGCGGTGGATCACACAGAACTAAGTCCTAAGTCCGATGCCTGGTGGCATCATGATCCCTGCACGGTCTGACTCACCTATACACGATCTGCCGTCATCAGCCAGGGTATATCCGCTGCGGCATCGGCAGGAGAAATGTCCGTTATAGCCATCCGTGCACACGTGTTCGCATCCACCGTTGTTGACGCTGCATCCAGACACCGCTGTCACACACACACACAAGCACAAACATATTACTATACTCAGCAAGCCGCCTTCAATGGTTCTGTATTTTCCCATACCGCCTTTCCCCTCACACAAACTCACACTTTTTTTTTTATCCCAAACAGCGCTGTCATAAACACTTATCTATGTAGTCACCAATGCCGGTTCTGTATCGTTTTCTGTACTTCGTGCAGACGCCGCTATCGTATGAACTAGACAACAACAGATTTCTGAAAATCATTCCAATTTTTCTCAGAAGCGTTATGCACGTTGCTTTCCCCACACTGTGCAAGCCGTATGTTGCTACATAGTCTGCATACTCTGTACTAGGTGGGAGAGCATGCTGGGTGTTTTCATGTTTCCATAAGCCAGCCTACTGAAGTCATGGATGTGTTGACATAAACATTTCAGCAATGGCTTCAGAAATCCGAAGTAAGCATGATCAAGCGTGGTTACCAAATGGACGAGTGATCATGCTTGTTCACATCATTTCAGCCTATCCAAGTCTAAATGAGTACCTGTCCCTGTCTAAAGACAGGAAAAGTAAACTACAATGGATTAGACATGGGCAACACCCTTATAATGCTGCCTGGACAACAGTTAAGGTCTGAAAATAAACTGTGATTCTGTGTGCAGGATAAATTCACAAGTTGCTCGTCCTGGCTAACTTTAGTCACACAAACAGACGAACAAATCATAAAACAAACAAACAAACAGACAAAAACCATACACACACAGACAAAAACCACACACACACACACACACACACACACACACACACACACACACACACACACACACACACACACACACACACACACACACACACACCACTACCATCACCATCACCATCACCACCAAAAAAAACCAAACCACCTGTAATACCATTAAACTGAAACACATGCATGGTTCTCCATTTACTCCGTTAAGGTACACTCTTTGGAGCGTAGCCTAATCTTATGCAGAAATATTCCTCCTTGTCAATACTTGTAAAACGATACAATAAAACAATACAACATACAACAGTGTACATAGTCAAAACACAACAATACAACAGAATACGTTACACAACAAGTGAAGACAGTTCAAGAATAAGTTACAACATGTTCATACCTACCAATGAAAACAACAGTACATGTTTTACCACAACCACCAAACCCACAAACGTACAATCAAACAACATAACATCTGTCAGTCAACATACGGGTACGTTTCCACATATCATCAGTTCTCGCAATAAAGCCGACTGACTACGCTTACAACAGTTCGTGTTAACGTTAGCAAACTATTCATCGAACACATGCGTAGATTCCATCACCACAAATACGTCAGTCGAAATTATGCATGCTCCAAATAATATCCACACTCACCAAAATACAACTATACGTTTCAACATTATCAAAACCATCACACACACAATTTATGTTTCAACATTATCAAAATCACCACTAAACACGACTATAAGTTTCAACATTATCAAAATCACCACTAAACACGACTATAAGTTTCAACATTATCAAAATCACCACTAAACACGACTATAAGTTTCAACATTATCAAAATCACCACTAAACACGACTATAAGTTTCAACATTATCAAAGCTATTCATAAAGGCAACGTTATACTGTACGTTTCAGCATTATCAAAACCACAATTAAACACAACTATGCATTTCAACAATGTCAAAACCACAGTCAAACACAACTGTATGTTTCAACATTCTCCAAACCACCATTAAACACAACTATACGCTTTATCATCACCAAACTCATTACTGGAGACAAGTTTTAACATTAGCAATGGACAGGTTTATACGTTTTAAGATCATCAGTGAACACAACTACACGTTCCAACATGGAAACCATCATCAAACGTACTTATACTTTTCAAAATCACCCAAAGCATAACTGAACACAACTATAAACCTTAACATCACCAAACTCACCAATAAATTAAAGTGTTGCAGCATCACCTAACCCTTCACTGACCACAACTGTATGTTTAAACCACTGAACGCAAATAAATGTGTTTACATCACCAAACTTACCAATAAATACAACTATACGTATTAACATCATTCAATCCACCTGTACACAAATGCACATTTTATTATCATCAAACTGATCAATGAACACAACTGTATGCTTCAGCATTCTTAAACCCACCAATGAACACAAGCCAATACGTTCCAACACTACCACACCACCTATCAAGAGAAGAGTATATTCCCATAGTATCACATCTACCAATAGAAACAGATGTCTCTCTAACATTTCAACAGAGATTCTTTTTTTACTGGATACGCAGGCGACAGAGGAAAAAGACGACACAACATGCATATGCCAAATACAACATCAAACATGCCACGTACCGTGCTAGAAAAACACAAACAAACAAAACTAAAAGAAAAGACAGAATCAGGGGTAAAATACACCTTATCACATATCCACCCATCACATTACGTCATATAATGTCGTCATACATGTATACATAGCAAATACACAGTGTCGTCACATGATCTCACGATGTCATATAATGCCGTCATTCATCATGAACACACACTGTCGTCATACTTTACAAATACATAGTGTCGTCACATTGATCGCACTACATCATGTAATGTCGTCATTCATCATGAATACATAGTGTCGTCATACTTTACAAATACATAGTGTCGTCACATTGATCGCACTACATCATGTAATGTCGTCATTCATCATGAACACACACTGTCGTCATACTTTACAAATACATAGTGTCGTCACATTGATCGCACTACATCATGTAATGTCGTCATTCATCATGAATACATAGTGTCGTCATACTTTACAAATACATAGTGTCGTCACATTGATCGCACTACATCATGTAATGTCGTCATACATCATGAATACATAGTGTCGTCATACTTTACAAATACATAGTGTCGTCACATTGATCGCACTACATCATGTAATGTCGTCATTCATCATGAATACATAGTGTCGTCATACTTTACAAATACATAGTGTCGTCACATTGATCGCACTACATCATGTAATGTCGTCATTCATCATGAACACACACTGTCGTCATACTTTACAAATACATAGTGTCGTCACATTGATCGCACTACATCATGTAATGTCGTCATTCATCATGAATACATAGTGTCGTCATACTTTACAAATACATAGTGTCGTCACATTGATCGCACTACATCATGTAATGTCGTCATACATCATGAATACATAGTGTCGTCATACTTTACAAATACATAGTGTGTCACATTGATCGCACACATCATTAATGTCTATATCATGATCATAGTGTCGTCATACTTACAAATACATAGTGTCGTCCATGACGCATACATCAGTAATGTCGTCATTCATCATGAACACACACTGTCGTCATACTTTACAAATACATAGTGTCGTCACATTGATCGCACTATATCATGTAATGTCGTCATACATTATGAACACACAATGTCGTCATACTTTACAAATACATAGTGTCGTCACATTGATCGCACTATATCATGTAATGTCGTCATACATCATGAACAACACACTGTCGTCATACTTTACAAATACATAGTGTCGTCACATTGATCGCACTATATCATGTAATGTCGTCATACATCATGAATACATAGTGTCGTCATACTTTACAAATATATAGTGTCGTCACACTGATCGCACTACATTATGTAATGTCGTCATACATTATGAATACATAGTGTCGTCATACGTGCACTGATCATACTATGTCATGTAATATCGTCATACGTTATAAACAGTGTCATCACACTGATCACACTACGTCATATAATGTCGTCACACATAAATGAATGCCATCAGAGTATCGTCACACGTACACTGGCTATGCCATACATAATGACCAGTTTATGTCATAAAATATCGACAGATTATGATGACTTACAGTGAGTCATACTATTAACGTCAAACTGTATAACCAAGCTATCATATGACTATGTAACCAGACAGCATGACCAAATATATCATATTATGTCACCGGACATTAAGTCTCGATCAGAGTCACCACACATGATGACAAAACTAAATTACGATGAAAAGATAAGAATCACATCGTGACCAAAATGTCATAATGTCAAACAAACGGCAAAACTATATCATAGAATAACTATATCATAGAATGTCTTTACGCACATATCCAAACTACTCCACACAATGCCACCACAACACTGAACAAACCAAGATACATCATCAACAATCAACAACAACAACAACAACGACAACGACAACAACAACAAAACCCAAACGACCAAGGCAAAATACATATTTCTGCTGGAAATATTTACAAAATCAAAGTGTAGCAAAACGTTTGTCTCAAACACAAAATGAGATATTTATCTGGAATTAAGATTGGGATTAAAAAGCAACTGTCTTAAAACAACAACAACAACAACAACAACAACAACAAAGAATGACAAATCGCTAGTAATGGCAACACTCACCCCCACGACTCTCACACCGCTTCACATACGCACACACACTCATTAACTCGATGATCGTTTTTATTTCAGAATGAAATCACAATGAAGTGCACTGTATAATAATAGTTTATTTTCGAGATTATTTCATAATTAAACCTATAGATAACAAAGTGTTATCAAGTCTATCATACATCTGCTTAAGAGGAGATAAATTTACAAACACAACAAAAAATTGCTTGTACTTTAAGAAACTGCAAATATGCCATCATCAAAGTACAAAATGACT
>JAPXFY010000015.1:35472633-35477633 GCA_030674185.1 Monoplex corrugatus
GTGTGTGTGTGTGTGTGTGTGTGTGTGTGTGTGTGTGTGTGTGTGTGTGTGTGTGTGTATGTGTGTGTGTATGTGTGTGTGTGTGTGTGTGTATGTGTGTGTGTATGTGTGTGTGTGTGTGTGTGTGTGTGTGTGTGTGTGTGTGTGTGTGTGTGTGTGAGTGTAAGGTGTGATGTACGTGTGCGTGTGTGTGTGTGCGTGTATGAGTGTGTGTGTGTGTGTGTGATTGTGTGAGTGTGTGTATGTGTGTGCGTGTGTGTGTGGTGCGTGTGTGTGTGCGTGCGTGTGTGTGTGTGTGTGTGTGTGTGTGTGTGTGTGTGTGAGTGTGTGATTGTGTGAGTGTGTGTATGTGTGTGCGTGTGTGTGTGTGCGTGTGTGTGTGTGTGTGCGTGCGAGTATAAGTGCGTCTTCGCGCGCGCGAGCTTGTATGTATGTATGTGTGTGCGTGTGCGTGTGCGTGCGCATGCGTGTGTGCATGTGTGTGTGTGTACGTGCGTGTGTGTATAGGTTTCTTCCTTCATCAAGGTGGATAACCATGCTTACCAACGACAGACGTCAGACATCAAACTTGATGATTCATACAGGCCACAACCCTTCATGAAGGGTGTGTGAAACACAAACACACATTTCAAACAAAAGTCTGCCAAAAGTTCATAAATGATATGCTTAAAATCAACAATAAACTAAAGCCAGTGTTTCACACTGATAAACATTTCGAACCTAAGCATGAGGAACAAACTCTGGCAATTTGATTACTATGTCCCAATTCCTGGCAATACTATTTCAGATGCTGACGATGGCTCTGGAGCTGGAAAACCCGTGTAACGACAAACGTTCCTAATGCCAATATACAAAGTCTACGTGCATATCTAAACATTCCAATCCACACAAACTTTTAGTAATTACAAATACCGTATTGCTGTAGTACTAATATTGAAAACTATTTAGAGTGCAATACATCAAACGGAAAAGGTAGTGCTGATCTTAAAAAATAAAATACTTTTAAAACATACAAACTGTTAAGTAAGGAACTGTTTTCATTTTTTAAAAAAGCTGTTCGGAGTCCCAAATAACAAACAGACATGCACGAATATTATTACAGCTTCTGTGACACAAAACCAGATTTGTCTCCAGTGATACAAAACACGATTTGTACCATTAACAAAACTGACAAATCAAACTCTATTCTGTATAACCAATGGGAATAAACAATAATAAAATTGTCTTTAATTATGAAATTAATACAGTTCTGATAACCATTCATACTGACTTTTACACCACTAAAAAAACAAAACAAACAAAAAACCCGCTGATAAAGCAATATATGGAAATTGTAGACAGTACCATAATGCTGAAAGTAGTAGTGATGACAGAGAGCACACAATAGTCACACACACACACACACACACACACACACACACACACACACACACACACACACACACACACACACACACACACACACACACACACACACACAGAGTCAATGACAGATCGCCGACTATGGAAATAACGGTAAATTACTGAGGGCAACATTACTTCTGATGGATATACTTGGGGCCAAAATAATGATAGGGAAATTATATATGAAAGACATATTGCATACGATAGCAACATAAACACGAAAAAAACCCATCGGATGATGTACAACACACAAAATAATGAAGACATTTGAACTAGCAACGGACTACAGACAGCAGTCAGGACAAAATCATAATTATCTATGATATCCAAAGCACAGCTCTATACAGACAAAAACATCTATGGCAGCATAGTCAGGTCAAAATCATAATTATCTATGGTATCCAAAGCACAGCTCTATACAGACAAAAACATCTATGACAGCATAGTCAGGACAAAATCATAATTATCTATGGTATCCAAAACACAGCTCTATACAGACAAAAACATCTATGACAGCATAGTCAGGACAAAATCATAATTATCTATGGTATCCAAAGCACAGCTCTATACAGACAAAAACATCTATGACCACACAATCACATAATAAAGGAAAGGTAAAATTCATTCGTGACAATCAAACCACAGAAATGTACCTACTTACAGCCAGAAAACATTAAAAAATAACAACAACAACAAAACATTAAATTATTTATGAGAACCAGAATACACATAATAAAAGACAAAACAAAGATACGAATAATGTAAAGGTGAACATTAGCAATAACAGCCAAACAGACAATAAAACAAATACAGAATCAGCTACAACAGCTAAAATAATGATTACAATGCAAGAATAAACTTATCTATGAAAGTGATACAGAATATACGACAAATATGAAAACACTGATAATAATGCAAGAATACGCTTATCTATGAAAGTTGTACAGGACATATCACAAATATCAAAAACAAGGACATTACGATTTAGTCAACACAAAAAAAATGCAACGATGACGATGACAAAACTACATAAAACAAGTACACAAATATTTCAAAAGCCAGATCACGGACAGTATATTGACAAGAACATACGTGTGACACGAAGACTCTAAACGACAAATCAACAATTACACTATCTAAAATACTTAAAAAAGATGAAACCAGGAAAAGCCCCAGGAACAGACAACATTACTACAGAGATGATTGAAGCCCTGGAGGAATTTGGCATAGAAAAAATAACAGTCCTCCTAAATGAAATTTATGACGCTGGAAAAATCCCCAAAGATATGTCAAAATCAATTTTCATTACACTTCCAAAGAAGACAGGGGCTATAGAATGCGAACTCCATCGCACAATCAATTTGATGAGTCATGTAACAAAAATCCTAAGAATAATCATGATGAGGACAAGGAATAGAATCAAAAGAGAAATAGCAGAAGAACAGTGTGGATTTGTGGAGGGGAAAGGAACTATTAATGCCATATGCATCCTAAGAACTATCATAGAGAGGTCAATTGAGATGAATAAGGATTTGTATTTATGCTTTGTTGACTATACCAAGGCTTTCGATCGGGTACGACATGAGATGAATTGATCAACCAACTGGACAGTCTCAATGTCGATGGAAAAGATCTACGAATAATCAGGAATATGTACTGGGAACAAACAGCTGCAATGAGAATAGAAAACAATATAAGCTCTTTTCAAAACATCAAAAGAGGAATCAGACAGGGTTGTGTTTTGTCACCAGATCTGTTTTCACTATATAGCGAAAACATCATGAGAAGACCCTGGATTAAAGGTTGGAGGGAAAATGATAAACAACATTCGGTACGCAGATGACACCGTGCTAATTGCAGAAAATGAAAGGGACCTACAAAACCTTGTGAATATACTAGAAACAGAAAGCAAAGGTAAGCGGTTGGAACTAAACAGCAGGAAGACTGAAGTCATGGTGATCAGTAAAAAATATGAAATCCCCTCCTGCAAAATAATAGCAAATGGCACAACCTTGACACAGGTTAATAAGTTCAAATACCTGGGAACGGTCATTTCATCAGAAGGCAGATGCACATCGGAAATAGCTGGCAGAATCGGCCAAGCCAAAACAGCATTCAAGAAGATGACAAGCATTCTTACCAACAAATGCCTATCAATTAACATCAGAAAGAGAGTCCTTGAGTGTTATATAGAACCAATACTATTGTACGGATGCGAGGCGTGGACAGTCAGCAAGCAAAGCCAGAGCAGGATCGAGGCAGCCGAGATGTGGTTTCTCAGAAGAATGTTGAGAGTTCCATGGAGAGCAAAGAAAACAAACGAGACAGTCTTGATGGAGGCATACACAAGTAGATCACTCATAAGGAAGATTAGGAAAAGACAAGCAACATTTATAGGCCATTTTATGAGGAAGGGGATTTGGAGCACTGGTCACAACGGGAAAGCTGGAGGGAAAGAGAGCACCAGGTAGACCCAGGGAGAGAATGCTGGACGGACTTGCAGAGTGGCTGGGGATGAGGAGGGTGGGGGAGATGCTTGGGGCAACGAGAGATAGAGATGGTTGGAAGTCCATGGTCGCCAACGCCATGCGGCAGGGCACCTGATGATGATGATGATGATGAAAATACTTAAACAGCGCAAAATTAATAACGAATCTATAGAGTTTGGGTTATTCCAAAAGGGTTATATTGCACTCGGACAATTCCATATACTTTTATTGTCAGTTTGTTTAAAGCCCAGCCGAGTTCGTAGAGCCATGTCAGGGCTATAACCGTTTCAAAACATACACAGTACTCCAACAGGGGGAAAAAAGGAAAAGAAAATTAAATACACATATCAATGCATTCGCGCACATAATCTAAGGAGATGCCCTGGCGTTGACCACTCCGTCCAATTTATCACACAGGGGATTTAAAAAAAACCATACCTGAATGCAAATTTAAACACAACTAAGGACACTAAAACATACTTAAAACAGGCCTAAATTACCTAAAATTGCTTCCGCATATCCCATTTCCCTGGTGCCAAAAATGCACTTAATACATGTACCAAATTATCAATGCTAAGAGAAAGTATGTACGACTTTATCGAACACATACAGGTGAATGGACCAGCAAGGCAGAAAATGATAGGAAGAAATGACAGAAAGCAAAGGAACAAGGCAGAAACAAAACAGAACGACAGAAAAGAGAAAATTTCTAGCACAGAATATCCAGAAGGTGGGGGATACTGTTTATAGTGAAAGAGCCCCCGACATCCCCACGGGGGGGAGGGGGGGGGAGGTGGGGGGGGGGACTTCGTCCAAATCTGCAAGCAAGTATCTGGCAAACTCGCTGATCGTGCACCAAAAAGCTATGAACTGGCTAGGTCCTGAAACACAGTAAAAGCGGACCACCACAGCTGTGGTCCCTGCAACGACATAACGTTGGCATAATAGCGTTGCCAAGCGACTTGGAAAATACATATTTTTTCCACTCTTCGCCAGTTTGATCACGCAACACTGAATCATTGGGTTCGTGGGAGAGATATAATGGAGCAGACATGACAAAAATCTGAGATATGGTTCTTAGATATGGTCAGGTTAACTTGTATTGTG
>JAPXFY010000015.1:35480133-35482633 GCA_030674185.1 Monoplex corrugatus
TACACATATCAATGCATTCGCACACAGAATCTAAGGACATGCCCCCGGCGTTGACCACTCTGTCCAATTTATCGCACAGGGGATTTAAAAAACACACCTGATCACAAACTTAAGCGTACCTAAGGACACCAAAACATATATAAAATGGGTATTAATTACCTAAAATTGCTTCAAAATTGCTTCTGCATATCTCACCTCCCTACAGCCAAAAATGCACTTTATACATGTACCCAATTATCAATCCTAAGAAAAAGTACGCAAGATATTATCGAACAAGTACAGATGAATGGACCAGCAAGGCAGAAAATGATAGGAAGAAATGACAGAAAGCAAAGGAGCAAGGCAGAAACAAAGAGATGACAGAAAAGAGGAAATTTCTGGCACAGAATTTCTAGAAGGTGAGCATATTATTTATATTGAAAGAACCCCCGGCATCCCCACGGGGGGAGGGGGGCATGGGGGGGGGGGACTTGACGTGCAGTGAGGACAATGGTAGACAGTCACAACAATGAGCACAAGATATAAAAGTTTTAATACTATTACAAATTCCCGAGAAAATGCCGTTCACATACCTTCCTCAAAAATTGAAGGTTTTAGGCACTTTTTTTGGCCTGTGTGACCTTGACCTTCATGTTTTGTCTTCTAAACGTAGGCACCCGCGACTCTTCAACAGTTCACACGTACTTTTACCACAATTTGGTACAGATCCTTTCAGCAACAGACGGGAAAATCTTGCTAACATAATTTGGTACAGACACATACATTCATGATCTGGTCCATGAGACTGCAAGGAAGGCTGAAACAAAACCACCACCAGCACAACAACAAACAACAACAACAACAACAGCAGCAACAACCACAAAAGAATCAAAAGGGTCTGCATCGCAATGCCCATAATGACAGCATAACTATAGGCCAGTATAATATTTGCTTAACCACGTTTGGGGGGGGGGGGGGGTTAGGGGTAATTGTTTCCTATCGACCAAAGTGAGGTTCTCTACTTCCATCCAAGTTTTTTTTCTGTGCGTCAGTGTGTGGGTGCGTGTGTCCGGCGAGCGCGCGCGCGCTCGTGTGTGTGTGTGTTTGCGCGCGCGCGCGCGCTCGTGTGTGTGTGTGTGAGTGTGTGTGTGTGTGTTTACGTACGTGCATGCGTGTGTCCACAGATTTCTGTCAAAAATTTGTTACAGATACACAAATAAGGACCGGTGTGATCTAAGTCTAACTGTTAAATAGTTAATTGTGTGATGTCTGATTTTGAACAAGAGATCAACCACGTAAAACATATTCCGCGAAAACATCGCAACATTTTAACCGATCTGAAACAAACTGGTCTACACACTCCACACCCAACTATTGCCATACATGGCCAAATCCATGTAAATACAAACATCTACAGACACTGAAGCCCATGAAATTTTGTTTGCTAGAATATAAATCGTACATAACTTCATATTCTTTAACTAGTAAATAGTCTCGTCTATTCTAGTTAATTTAAACTAATATTTATTAAATCTCATGAACTAATTCATATAAATCTTCCTAACTCGCCATATATCAAATCGTTTGCGGTTCGCCACTGGACACCAAATAGTCGTTTCATGGCAAACATATGCAGTCTTTCAATCGTAATGCCTTAACACTAACCCACATTTCTGCTCCATGTTGTACAACTGGCTAGACTTGCAAGTCAAACAGTTTCATACATATATCGACTGGATAATTTTCAAACGCACTGAAAATCTTTGAAACTTTAAGAACTGCTTTCTTGCTCTGGACACCAAGTAATCACAAGAAAACTTGAACCATAACACTGTAGTGAAATGTATACCAACATATTTTTACTGTCAAAAACAGACGTTTTAGTTCCTTCATGTTATCATTATTCTCCTGCTGCTAGATTATCCTCTTTCCTGAAGACAATAATGTTATTTCTGTTCATAGTAATTGTAGGTTGTAATTTATCTGCTGCTCGGTATAGACTGTTCAGTTGAGTCTGTAGATCAACAGCTGTTTCTAATAAAAGCAAGATGTCATCAGGAAAAAGCAAAGTGAACAATTATACACAACAGTATGAAAACTTTAATCCATATCTATCATTATCTGTTACCTCAAGAACAACTTCATTTACAAATAAGGAAATAAAACTGGACTACAGACATCCCCTTGCTTAACCCTTGACTGCAAATGATATGAATCACTAAATGTGGCTCCCAACATCCAACCTTAGCTTTTACTTTTCTCTACATATTTCCAAAACAACGACACAATTTATTTTTATTTTCATTTTTGACTAAAATCGGTCATAAAAGCTTTCTTGATAATCAAACGCTTTTCGAGATCTAAATGCTAATTTACGGTTTTCCAAATCACCTTTGAACAACTGCCGTGAATATGAGCATATGATTGATAGCCGAATAATCTTTCTTAATGCTGCTTGATATTCACCTGTATCAATTTGAATCCATTCCTTTAGCTTGGCATTTGATGACAGAACTGTATA
>JAPXFY010000015.1:35490133-35530133 GCA_030674185.1 Monoplex corrugatus
AGAACAATAGTACAGATAATTAACAGTTTAACGCAGTAAAATGCAGTCTAACAACAGTACACATAATTACCAGTTTAACGACAATACAATGAACAGTTTAACGACAATATTCAGGAGAATTAGCCAGCTAAAACAACACTCCAGAAAATGAAAAACGTTTTCATCAACAAACGCCTCTCGACTGTTATCAGGAAGAGAGCTTTTCAGTGTAATATAGAACCAATCCTGTTGTGCGGATGCGAGGCCTGGACAATCAACAAGCAAAGGCAAAACAAGATCGAGGCAGCTGAAGTGCGGTTTCTAAGAGGAATGCTGAGTTCTACGGACATCAAAGAAAACAAACCAGACAATATTGAGAGAAGCAAACACAAAAAGAACATTAATAATGACCATGGTTAGGAAAAGACAAGCAGCCTTTAGAGGACATTTTACGAGGCGAGAGAAATTTGAACACCTGGTCACAACAGGAAAGCTGGAAGGACAAAGTGCACCAGGGAAACCCAGGGAGAAAATATTAAATATTTTTGCACTGTGGATGGGGACAAGAAGAGTAGTAGAGATAATTTCAGCGACTAAAGATAAATTCGTGTGGAGGGCCATGATGGCCAGTGCCATGTGGCAAGGCACATGAAGATGATGATGATGACAGATAACAGTTTATCAACAGTACAGACAATGAACAGTGCAACTACAGAACAGATAATTAACATTTTAACGACAGTACAGACAATGAACAGTGCAACTACAGAACAGATAATTAACATTTTAACGACAGTACAGACAATGAACAGTGCAACTACAGAACAGATAATTAACATTTTAACGACAGTACAGACAATGAACAGTGCAACTACAGAACAGATAATTAACATTTTAACGACAGTACAGACAATGAACAGTGCAACTACAGAACAGATAATTAACATTTTAACGACAATACAGACAATGAACAGTTTAACCACAGCACAATGAGCATTTCAACAACAGTACAGACCATTAACAGTTCAACAACAGCACAGACAGTTAACAGTTCAACAACAGCACAGACAGTTAACAGTTCAACAACAACAGTACAGACAGTTAACAGTTCAACAACAACAGCACAGACAGTTAACAGTTCAACAACAGTACAGACAGTTAACAGTTCAACAACAGTACAGACAGTTAACAGTTCAACAACAGTACAGACAGTTAACAGTTCAACAACAACAGCACAGACAGTTAACAGTTCAACAACAGCACAGACAGTTAACAGTTCAACAACAGCAGACAGTTAACAGTTCAACAACAGTACAGACAGTTAACAGTTCAACAACAGCACAGACAGTTAACAGTTCAACAGCAGACAGTTAACAGTTCAACAACAGTACAGACAGTTAACAGTTCAACAACAGTACAGACAGTTAACAGTTCAACAACAGTACAGACAGTTAACAGTTCAACAACAGCACAGACAGTTAACAGTTCAACAACAGTACAGACAGTTAACAGTTCAACAACAACAGTACAGACAGTTAACAGTTCAACAACAGTACAGACAGTTAACAGTTCAACAACAGTACAGACAGTTAACAGTTCAACAACAGTACAGACAGTTAACAGTTCAACAACAACAGTACAGACAGTTAACAGTTCAACAACAGTACAGACAGTTAACAGTTCAACAACAGTACAGACAGTTAACAGTTCAACAACAGCACACAGTTAACAGTTCAACAACAGTACAGACAGTTAACAGTTCAACAACAGCAGACAGTTAACAGTTCAACAACAGTACAGACAGTTAACAGTTCAACAACAGTACAGACAGTTAACAGTTCAACAACAACAGCACAGACAGTTAACAGTTCAACAACAGCACAGACAGTTAGCAGTTCAACAACAGCAGACAGTTAACAGTTCAACAATAGTACAGACAGTTAACAGTTCAACAACAGCACAGACAGTTAACAGTTCAACAACAGCACAGTTAACAGTTCAACAACAGTACAGACAGTTAATAGTTCACAACAGTACAGACAGTTAACAGTTCAACAACAGCAGACAGTTAACAGTTCAACAACAGTACAGACAGTTAACAGTTCAACAACAACAGCACAGACAGTTAACAGTTCAACAACAACAGCACAGACAGTTAACAGTTCAACAACAGCACAGACAGTTAACAGTTCAACAACAACAGCACAGACAGTTAACAGTTCAACAACAACAGCACAGACAGTTAACAGTTCAACAACAACAGCACAGACAGTTAACAATTCAACAACAGCACAGACAGTTAACAGTTCAACAACAGTACAGACAGTTAACAGTTCAACAACAACAGCACAGACAGTTAACAGTTCAACAACAACAGCAGACAGTTAACAGTTCAACAACAGCACAGACAGTTAACAGTTCAGCGACAATACTGACCACTAACATATCAACAACAGTTTTCAGTAACAGGGACATGGCGTGGTTGGCGTAGCAATAGAGTTTCTGTCTACCAGTCTCAATGCGTGTGTCTTCGGCCATAGGTGGAAAACCGCCAGCAGCCTCGAGTCCGACCACGCTGTAAAGGGGTACCTGACATTGTTCTGGGTTAGGGAAGATAAAAACAAAGAAGAAACAGGAGATGGATACCGCTCTCAGAATGCTGACCTAAAGAAAAGCGGAGGTCTCTACCATGTCACTCCCAAACGACTTCAGTGTTATGGAACAACCTTTTCTTTTTATAGAATATGAACAGCGCAACGACTTCAGTACAGTACAGAACTTTTATAGCTTAACAAGACCACGGAGTGAGAGAAAATCTTGCTGTTCAGTATTTCGTCTTGAAGTAGGCGATCTCGTTCCAGTTGATGCCATAGCACTTAGAAGGGAATAGACACGTGTGTTCTCAACACCTTACAAAATCTAACTATCCTTGCGGACTTGTTGAATACCACATCCCTGGACCACATCACCAGACTGATCATTTACGGCATGACCATACTTGAAAGCTGAAGAATAACAATGAGTTTCCTTGAAAAGGAAAGAGGCGTGTATGTCCAGAGGGCTTCTGATGGTGGCGTTTGAGGATGGAAATCTTTCTTCACTGTGGCCAAAGTACTACAGAGTGGAACTGGAAGGAAAAGTTGGGACACAGAGAGAACAGCGTTGAAGAAGACTGTGTGGGGATGGGTTGGGGTGGGGTGGGGGGACAGGGGGAAGGAGGGTGTCAGCTCTGCAAGTGAGCGATCTGGATGCAAAACACCAGTTGTAGATGCAAAACACCAGTCGTAAGCTACGGGCAGTGCGTTGAGCCGTTTGGACGTTAAACAGAGTTCGGTTGTGCCACCCCATGGAGCCGTTGGAAGCATGCAGGGTATATACACATTCTGTGGTTTGCAGGCCAAATATCATGGCGGCGCCAGTCACGCGATCTCCTACTTTGGGCAGTGTCCCCCTGTAGTTTGTTTCATTTGCCCGTCTTCCTTGGGGCACGATAGCGGGCTGACGATCACGCTATTCCCCCTCTCTCGTCTACTGGGTTCTCTCCTCTTTGACGCTCTTTTATCGGGCTGCTAGTGTAGACTGGCTTCTGACCCAGACCACAGTACAAAATCCACTCGGGTTATTATTTTGCGCTTTGTATTCTGATGGATAGAAAAGGTCGAATTTTCATGTATTCCCTTTCTCGCAGTCGATACGGAACTGTGCAACATATGAGAGTGATAAGATTCCGTTATTATTTTACGTTCTGTGTTTTTAGGAAGACCAACAGTGTTGCTGTCTTACACTTTGTGTTCTGAGGGTTATCAAGTTTCTTTTCACTTTTTTGTGCTTTGTTATTTTGAGGAGACTGCCAAAGATAAAAGTCCAATCCAGGTATAACTGGCGCTCTTTATCTTTAGGATCATGAAACGTCGAATTACAGTCCGGTTATTATACTACATTTTGTGTTCTGACGGATTTCAAACTAAAAATCCAGTGCGTGCGTGCGTGCGTGCATGTGTGTGCGTGTGTGTGTGTGTGTGTGTGTGTGTGTGTGTGTGTGTGTGTGTGTGTGTGTGTGTGTGCGCGCGCGCGCGTGGTGTATGTATGTGTGTGTGCATGTGTGCATGCGTGCGCGTGTGTGTTTCGCTTTGTATTTTGAGGAATTAATACCATTCAAAATTTAAGGGAACTAGTCTTGTCTGGTTGTATTAAAACACGCGTTCTGATTCTATTTTCGTGTCTTTCTGGTTCCTGTTTGCTTGAACACGGGCAGCCGCACTTGTTTTGGACTGAAAATTTAGTGAACTTCTTATTTTGCGCTTTGAATTTTGAGACATGTTAATGGTCCCAATCTGACCCAATTCAACTACAATAATACTTTGTATCTTGAGAGATATCAAAGGTCAAAGTCCAACCTCGGAATTATTTTGCAGTTTGTACTATAAAGGCTAGCATCCTCAGGCGGGTTTTGCTGGTTCAACGAGAACTCTTCTTTAAACGTATTTTCTTGAATAATTCTTCGGCAGTCTGGCACATCGACTTCTAGATAATTCTCATGAACTTTTAAGCTGAGTAAAGACAGGAGAAAGCCACATAATTAACTCTTTGACTCTCACCATATCTATCGGCTTCCTCCGTGAAATTTAACACTTTCACTCCACTTCCATCAGGAAGTTGGTGGATGAGGTGAAGAAGTGAAAGGGCAGGAATGACTAATGTTTAGGAAGCTGGTGGATAGGATGTCAGTGAAACACTAGTAAATCTAATAAATAGTTATTTAATCAGATTGGCGGATAGAATAAGGGATTTAAGGGATTACGTGTTTGTAGCTGGTGGATAGGGTGAGGAAGTCAAAAGATTAAGATTTCCATTTGACAGCTACAAGAGTGTATATATATATATACAATATCAGCACAAAATCAGTTTGGAACGCTCTTTGGAATGATTATCGAGATTCACAATGAACCTACATCTGTGAGACTGGCAGACTCTCTCAGTACACAGATTATCCCCACCTTTTGGAAATTCTGAGCAAGGAAAGTTCGTTTTTCTAGAAGTCTCTTTGATCCTATCCTTTCTTTCTGACCTCTCTTCTTTCCTCCTCCTCTGTCTTTCTAGTCCATATATCTGCAGTCCCCCTTCTCTCTGAGAAACTGTAGTATAGTTCGTTGTCTTTCCTTTTTTTTTACACACAGACGTAAAACTATCTAGCCTGCAACAACACACGCTACGGGTACCGTTTTTGTCCTGTTAACTTTCAGGACAGAATGTAGCTTGGACGTTGGCAGGGTTAGTACGGCTGTGTGACTGTTTTCATTGTTGTTGTTTTTGTGTCTGGTAACACGGGAAAAATAATACATTTGGTTATGATGTTTCCGTTGTTTGTTTGTTTTTTTAACCTTTTTTATATTATTTTATTCTGACCGATCAAACCATAAAGATAACGAGAGTTTCTGACCAGACAATAACAATAACAATGATATCAATGTGTTTATTCTACAAAATGAGAGTAGTTTCAATGTGTCGACTCCACCAAGTCTTTTTGTTTTCTTTCTTAAGACACAATAACAATGCCAGTGTTTATACTAACGATACAATCACGACGGGTATTTATACTGAATACACCAGCAGTCCGTGTTTGAGCCGATTATACAATATTAATCTTAGTGTCATAAAGGTGTTCACTCCGTCAGTCTTTATCATACTGTACTCAGCGCTTAGATTTGATTTCTATCAAGATTTTGCGCTATATAAATATTGTAATTATTATTATTATTATGTACATTGTGTCTACAATACTACTACTATAATAATAATAATAATATTAATAATAAATCAGATTCTCCCACACATAGGTAAGGACTCACTGCGCTTTACATTGATTAGTTCATACACACACATACACACACACAAACACACACGTACACAGATACAAACAAACAAACAAACACACCACACCACACGCGCATACTGAGGTAGGGTACACACAAGCCTGTTAGGCGAGAGATCCTTGACCCAAGTTGTCAAATATTACGATTTATGCTGCTGCTGAAATGTTCAATCCCTCCAATCACACAGCCCATCATGCTTATTAGACTAGACACATTTTATGTGTTAAACGCGGGCTGATCGCCCTGAAGAAAGTACACTGCAGCTTGGCGCCACTCACTTTTTTTCTTTTTATCATTGTTTACACACTGACAAAAATACTAGCCTTCAGCATACTGCACATTATGTCCACAATACCACTGATATCAGTGTCTATACATTGACAAACATACCAGCCTTTAGTATACTGTACATGGTGTCCACAATACCACTAATATCATTGTTTATACACTGACAATATACATTGACAATAATACCAGGCTTCATTATACTGTGTCCATAATGCCACTAATATCAGTATCTATATCTTGACAATAATACCAGCTTTCATTATACTGCACTCTGTGTCCATAATGCCACTAATATCAGTATCTATATCTTGACAATAATACCAGCCTTCATTATACTGCACTCTGTGTCCATAATGCCACTGACAGCGTCTATACATTGACAAAAATACCAGCCTTCAGTACACTGCACATGGTGTCCACAATATCACTAATATCAATATCTATATGTTGACAAAAATACCAGCCTTCAGTGCACTGCACATAGTGTCCACAATATCACTAATATCAATATCTATATGTTGACAAAAATACCAGCCTTCAGTACACTGCATCATGGTGTCCACAATATCACTAATATCAATATCTATATGTTGACAACAGTACCAGCCTTCATTATACTGTGTCCATAATGCAACTAATATCAGTATCTATATATTGACAATAATGTCAGTGTTTGAAAGGACAGATTCATGACGTAGCGTAACTAGGAAACATGGAGGACACCCGTTTTTTTCCGGAATTTCCCGTCTTCACCATTTTCATTGTATACATTTAAACCGTATGTTTCGAGCTTAAGATAGTCTGGATAAGACTGCATGAAGCGCAATATACGTTTCTAGGCATCCTTAGAGTTATTTGTAGTATGAACTCAGATCTATTTTAACGACTGTTGAGAGGACATTTTGGTAGGAAATCATCATTAATTTTGCTTTCTTTCTTTTTCACTGTTTGGGGTTTAGTTTCGTTTTCATTCACAATGGCATTTTTCTGTTTGGAGTGCAGGCCGCACTCCCTGCGAAAGATCGTCGCAAAAGTACGGCGCTACCCATTTTCCCCTCTGTCTTTTGTACGCGCGTATAATTATCATAAATGGGTTTTCCTACAGAATTTTGACAGGGACAACTCTTGTGTTGCTGTGAGATCTTGAAAACGTAATGAGTGCATGCTATAAACGGCACTTCCGTTTATCAACTCATCCTAAAGTCTAGCACTTCCGTTCATCAACTCATCCTAAAACTAGCACTTCCGTTTATCAACTCATCCTAAAGTCTGGTACTTCCGTTTATCAACTCATCCTAAAACTAGCACTTCCGTTTATCAACTCATCCTAAAGTCTAGCACTTCCGTTTATCAACTCATCCTAAAGTCTAGCACTTCCGTTTATCAACTCATCCTAAATCGTAGCATCCGTGTCACCACTCCAGGTACACTGGGGAAGAAAAGCCGGGGGAAGGGGGTGGACAGAGAGAGAAAAAAATCTGTAGCCTGGAACCAAAGCAGCGTTTCTGGCATTCTAGATGGGCGTTTAATCATCTACTGTGACACACTCCACCATTTAACCCTCTGACTCTCGCACCCTGTCCATCAACATCATACATTGTCAACCATGCTGGCAGAGCAAAAACTGAACCCTTCGATTCCCTCACTCTATTCACCAGCTTCACCAGGGTGAGGGAGTCGAAGGGTTAAGTTTTTGCAGTTGGGATGGATAGGGTACGGGAGTCAAAGGGTTAAACGACGTTTACACACAAACTATTCAGTAACTGTAGTACTGATGTTAATTACCAACGACAAACCACGCCTGTCTGTCCGTCTTATATTTTACATCTATCGGCACAATGATGATAATATCATGTCAGCGTTTGATATATCCTGACGGGACAATGACCACTGAAGTGTTTTTATTGATCGAACAATCAGGCTTAATGCCGGTGTTTGCCCGGGTGCCTTATATTATATGGACAGACGGGTGTGTAGGGAGAAACTGTCATAACCAATGAACGGTCATCGATCACCAATAGCCTATGATTACCACCCAATTCGACTTCATTACCGACACGGAGGGGGTGGGGCAGTTTGGATGGGGAAAGGGGGCTGAATTGAGGGAAGGGGGAGTGGCTGGACTGAGGGATGGCAGGAGGGTGGATGGAGGGGAAAGGAGTGTAGACACTCTGGTGATGGCGACAGGAGGTGGAGGGGTGTTGATGGTGGTGGCAGTGGTGATGAAGGTGGCAGAAGTGGGTGGTGGGGAATTGGTCGTTCATTTATTCAGTGGGCAATCAGAATTCGCTACCAGTTTTTGTCCGTTTCGCGTTACAGAGACTAGGGCGCGACGCGCGCGCGCACGCACAGACACACACATACATACACAGACACATAGACACAGACACGCGCGCACACACACACACGCACACACCACACACACACACACACACACACACACACACAAACAGAACACACAAACACACACACACATACACACACGCACGCACGCACACACACACACACACACACACACACATTCACAAGGCTTTAGTCTGTCAATCTGCAGCCTTCTAATGGGTTTGCAGCCTTCTAATGGGTCTGCAGCCTTCTGATGGGTCTGTAGACTTCTGATGGATCTGCAGCCTTCTAATGGGTTTGCAGCCTTCTGATGGGTCTGTAGCCTTCTGAAGGGTCTGCAGCCTTCTGATGGGTATGCAGCCCTCTGATGGGGCTGCAGCCTTCTAATGAGCTGTGCAGCCTTCTGATGGGTCTGCAGCCTTCTGATGGGTCTGCAGCCTTTTGAGGGTCTGCAGCCTTCTGATGGATCTGCATCCTTCTGATGGGTCTGCATCCTTCTGATGGGTCTGCAGCTTTCTAATGGGCTGTGCATCCTTCTGATGGGTCTGCATCCTTCTGATGGGTCTGCATCCTTCTGATGGGTCTGCAGCCTTCTAATGGGTCTGCAGCCTTCTAATGGGTCTGCAGCCTTCTAATGGGTCTGCGGTCTTCTGATGGGTCTGCATCCTACTGATGGGTCTGCAGCCTTCTGATGAGTCTGCAGCCTTCTGATGGGTCTGCAGCTTTCTAATGGGCTTGCAGCCTTCTGAAGGGTCTGCATCCTTCTGATGGGTCTGCAGCCTTCTGATGGGTCTTCTGATGGGTCTGCAGCCTTCTGATGGGTCTGCAGCCTTCTGATGGGTCTTCTGATGGGTCTGCAGCCTTCTGATGGGTCTGCAGCCTTCTGATGGTCTGCAGTCTTCTAATGGGTCTGCAGCCTTCTGATGGGTCTGCATCCTTCTGATGGGTCCGCAGCCTTCTGATTAGTCTGCAGCCTTCTGATGGGTCTGCAGCCTTCTAATGGGTCTGCAGCCTTCTAATGGGTTTGCAGCCTTCTGATGGATCTGCAGCCTTCTAATGGGTCTGCAGCCTTCTGAAGGTCTGCAGCCTTCTGATGGGTCTGCAGCCTTCTGATGGGTCTGCAGCCTTCTGATGGGTCTTCAGCCTTCTAATGGGTCTGCATCCTTCTGATGGGTTGTGCAGCCTTCTAATGGGTCTGAAGCTCTCTGATGAGTTGTGCATCCTTCTGATAGGTCTGCAGCCTTCTAATGGGTCTGCAGCCTTCTGATGGGTCTGTAGCCTTCTGATGGGTCTGCAGCCTTCTAATGGGTCTGCAGCCTTCTAATAGGTCTGCAGCTTCTCATGGGTCTGCAGTCTTCTGAAGGGTCTGCAGCCTTCTGATGGGTCTGCAGCATTCTAATGGGTCAGTCTCCTTAGAGGGGTCAATTTTCAACACAAGGACAGGAATGTGTCTATCGCCGGACATTTTCAAACCGCTGCTTCTGGCGGTCAATGGTTCCAACGTTTAGGTCAACAGAAAACGGTGAGGCATGTGCTGGACGTTCTCGTGTTACTGCACGGATAAAAGACCCAATCATCATGGCCACTCACGTTCAGAGTGACACGTCTGTGTAAAGCGCTAGAGACAAGGACGTTAAGAAGCCGACTGTGAAAGACAAACGTGTTAAAGGACAGCTGAAGACTCCCTTGACCTCCCCTCTGTCACTGGTTCACAAGACAGGGCTCACCACTCCACGCCCTCCCACCCCCACCCCCACAACAACGACAGCCCTTTGCTTAAAGTGACACCCCTTCATTTCGAGAAGAGAAGGAAAAATATCATCGCGTCTAACTAATCTGGACGGAATGTTGCTGTCACACACAGACAGTTAAACAGAACAAACTAAAACAGAACAATTGAAAACAAAAATTTTAATAGAGGTCGGAAAATAAGAAAGATGAATTAAAGTGGCTGTGAAAGAACACGCACTAGAAAAAAACAAAAAACAAACAAAAAAACCCGAACAGACAAAAATCTGGTACGATCCATCGCTGCGCTGACAATGTCAACAAACTACCCTATGGTCCATTCTGACCACACCTTACGTCATAAAATTTGTCAGGTTCGTTCGTTATTTCGGACATAGAGTCGCTCGCTATATTTTGTGATACGAAGGCTGATCCAAACGTCTACTCACTGACTTCGGAAAATAAAAATGATGGTTCAACGTAGATTAAATTGTTCAGAATCCTTTAACCCTTTGACTCCCTCCCCCATCCACCAGCTCCCTGGATGAGAGTAGGGAGTCAAAGGGAGCAAAGCAAAAACATAATCCTTTGACTCCCTCCCCCCATCCAAGAAGCTGGTGGATGGGGGGGGGGATCAAAGGGTTGTTTTTGCTTTGCTAGCATGGTTGACAATGCAGGAAACTGGTGGACATGGTGCAGGAGTCAAAGGGTTAAAGTATTCTCCTCTCCAGTCCACACAGTTTCAGCCTCCTCAGCCAAAAGTCAAATATTTCTGATCGTCGACTGAGAGATGACAGCAAGCTATGATTTCACTACTTTTCCCAAGTTCTGAATTGTTGCAAACTTCTTGCCAGCCAGATTTTGCTTTAGAAGGAGAAACAACCAGAAACAGCAAGGGCTAAGTCAGGACTGTAGGGTGCTGAGGGTGAATGGCCTGCTCTTAAAGAAATATCAAGTGGCCTTGGCTTTATGGGCTTTTGTATTGTCATATAGAAAGACTGTTTTGCTGGTTCCCATATTCGGACCCTGCTCGTGGATATACCGCACAACTTTGTGCAAAACAATGACACGTGTAGCAGTAAGAATAGACTTTTCAGGTAAAATGTCGATCACCACAGAGCCTTGAGAGTGGAAGAAAATGATAAAAGTTCCTTCCAGCTTTGAAAACCAGGTCTCAGTACAAGCGGTCTTTCGTCATTAGCGCCCACCCGCATTAAGGTGATCAATGTTACATCACCTGTAATTATTCAAATAGTCATCAGGTGCTCTCTGGCTCAAACATTTCAAACAATCGCTCAGAACTCTGAACCCTCTGCTTTTTGCGGCTCCTCTGTCACAAGACGAGGTATCCATGTGGCAGCCAGTCTCCTCATCTCAAAACCATACATGAGGATCCGTTTGACAGTGCCATACGAAAACACCGTAAGTTTCATGAACTGAAATATGTGGATCCTCTTCAACTACTCTCTTTACAAGCTGAACCGTTTGATCGGATGGGCTTCACTTTGATGTCCACATCGGTATTTGTCTTTCAAGTTGTTTTTTTCTCTTTTGAAACTATCAAACCAGCTGCAACCTGTCCTATATCATACACGCTTGTCTCCATACACAAATATCAAATCGGCGTGAATTTTCATCAGACCGTCTCTAAGTCGGAGTCTGGTGAAGTCGGCATCTGAGCTGCTCTCTCTCTCTCTCTTCTCTCTCTCTCTCTCTCTCTCTCTCTCTCTCTCCTCTCTCTCTCTCTCTCTCTCTCTCTTATATTATATATTATATATATACTATATATACCTAGATCCATTTTCGGACGCGGTTAATTAGTAACATCACACAGTTAAACCAGATATTGGAGTTATTTAAATTTTGTGAACATAAATTACACAAAAGCCATGTTTTATCTACATGTACACACAAATTTAAAGTATTGACAATAAACAGTTCAGAAATAGGAACCTAACTGACAAGACTTTGGTTCGTCCTGTATTAATGCCATGCAAAATGAATTCT
Organism: Monoplex corrugatus; assembly: GCA_030674185.1. Lineage (NCBI taxonomy): Eukaryota > Metazoa > Mollusca > Gastropoda > Littorinimorpha > Ranellidae > Monoplex > Monoplex corrugatus. Next base: position 35,502,352 of record JAPXFY010000015.1, read on the forward strand.
TCTCCACCGTCAGAACCGGCTCGGTTCACTTTCTAATAACGGGTGTTGTATCAAAAACTTAATTTCTCGCATATTGAGGTCTAAAATAAAACTGTCGGTATAGATTTGAAATAGTCGCCATTAAAAAAACAAAACAAAAAACAAAACAAAACGAAAAAACACTGCTAACACAGGAATTTCACTCAGTACTTAGGGAATTATCCTATCGCCGTGGCAAAATACTATCTAACCGTGGTGTATGCCGTAAAGCATTCTTACACATTTGTTAACTTTCAAATACTGGAGTGGCCAAACGGCGCCTTCAGCGTCCACATTGCAAGTCGCCAATCAGCGACTAAAACGTTTCTAACGTCATGTCGCCGAGGAGCGACTAAAGCGACTAAAGGCTTGTAAGGGTATTCCGCCCTGCTCCTTGTAGTCAGTGATGATTATACCGTCTATTATGTTAGTGATACTGTACGTTCTCCTGTTGATCGCCCACCGTGAAGAGGGACTTGAGGGACTGGTTCGTATAACAGAGACAAGTTAAACGCCCACCCCTTGCAGGCCGAGACACCCTCACCTGTTTAGCAATAACCTACATTCTCGTGTGATCGCCACTGTAAAAAGGGTCTCATGGGCTTCTTTGCTTAAAAGAGACAAGCCACAATCCCCAATCCTTTCCGCCCCGCCCAGCCTGCCGAGACGCCCTGTCCTGTCTGCGGTGAAATTACACTCACAAAACGGTACTGTCAACCACTGTAAGCGTCAAACGTAGCAAAACAATCACATTGAAAGCCTACCTTTCAGTGGAATGGGCGAAAGGGGACGAGACTACTGCAGAATGGGTAAATTCGATTCAGTGACGACGGACACACATGGTAAGAGAGAGAGTGAGAGGGAATCGGAATCAGAATCGTAGTCAAAAATGCTTTTTGGAAGCCAAACCCCCATTTCAAGGGGTGCGACCATAATGCAATCAAGCTAACAGTACAACAGACATGAAGAATACAAAATTCAATACAAATAAATATAAACATAGCACAGGAGATGAAAAGGCGGGCCTCTGTAGCTCAGTTGGTTTGACGTCGGATTCACATGCTAATGGTTGTGGGTTCGAATCCTGGGGTGCGCTACATTAAATCTGGCCTTCTCACTGTCCCATCTTAGCATCATTGTTGTTCTGGTGGTGTCAGTATAGGATTAGATAAGTCCCCCATTGCCCCATTTTCCTGGGATGGTTATCCCCGTCGGCCATATCACCTGAGGTGGGTGCTGACGTAAAACTGAATCAAATCAATCAATCAATCAACAGGAGATGAAAAAAAGGCAAAGAGAGAGAGAGAGAAAGAGAGAGAGAGAGAAGAGAGAGAGAGAGAGAAAGAAGAGAAGAAAGGAGAGAGAGAAAGAGAGAGAGAGAGAAGAGAGAGAGAAAGAGAGAGAGAGAGAGAGAGAGAGAGAAGAGAAGAGAGAGAGAGAGAGAGAAAGAGAGAGAGAGAGAGAGAGAGAGAAAGAGAGAGAGAGAGAGAGAGAGAGAGAAAGAGAGAGAGAGAGAAAGAGAGAGAGAGAGAAAGAGAGAGAGAGAGAAAGAGAGAGAGAGAGAAAGAGAGAGAGAGAAAGAGAGAGAGAAAGAGAGAGAGAGAGAGAGAGAGAGAGAGAGAGAGAGAGAGAGAGAGAGAGAGATCTATAATAAGCATGAAACATTACGTTCTAACAGTAGCACTCACCCGTTGAATGCCGTTTTCCAAATTTGCCGTTGCTTACCTGTGTTTGTGTTTTCTATTTGCCAACTACTGACATAACTTGACAGGGTCTTTTACGTGTATGTCTGATAAAATGCACAACAGAGAGACAGAAGGAGATGGGGGAAATAGAGAAAACGAGAGAGAGACAGACAGACAGACAGAGAGAGAGAGAAAGAGAGAGAGAGAGAGAGAGAGAGAAAGAAAGAGAAACTCAGAAACTCAGAAAATGTTTATTGTACATCGGCCTTAGGCCACAATACATGCATGGGGAAGGGGAGGGGAGGAGATCAGGTTTTCTTATACATTCATACAAGTTATACTTTCAAACTGCAGTGAACTCTGTCACATTGTCCCCTTCTATCGTTTACCGTCACATAAGCTGGGATACATTCATCTTTGCATTTACAGTGGTCTTTTCATTTGTATTCTAGTCCATATTCCTTAACTGGCCAGCTAAGAATATTTGTCATTAACCGCATCTATATCATTCATCCAACTGTCAATTTTACAATAACTGGCTATCAGACAAACAAACCATTCAATTAGTGCACAGATCTGACATTTCTTGTACCCTTCGGAGATCATACAGTTGATCAATATATTCAACCACAGGTACTTGACATAAACACTCAATCCATCAATCGATCAACCAAACAACCAATCAATCAAACAGTCAACCAATCAATTAACCAATCAATCAACTGATTTACCAGTTGATCAATCAAAGAATCCGCCATTCAGCCCGTGATTCAACTGACAAATCAGCTTTCAATTGACTGGGTCAGATGCATCATCCAACTGTACAATCGATATCACTTCAGTAACAATCACTTAACGTAATCAGTCCCTCTCTCAATCAATCAATCGATCAATCATTTAACCAGTTAATCAGTCATCCAGTGACTTAATCGACCAGATAACCTAGAATTTAACTGAGTTCAATATATCAATTTGCAATCGTTACTTCAAATAACGCGAATCAATCATCCATACATTCCATAATTCAATCACTGATCGATCAATAGCTAAAACCATCAATCTATAAATCGATCAGTCGGTGAGCCACCCATCACCATCAATTAACAAATCATATAATCATTCCGTTGTCAGCTAATCATGCGTTCAGTTTATCAATTTATTCACCAGTGAATCTAAACCAATCAATGGAATTAATGTACAATGAAGTGAAACAAGAAATATATGACATAAGAGCAATTCGACCCCAAAACAGTCGGTTAATTGGCAAAAACAGACATTCATAATGCCAATCCATTAATCAGACTAATCGCAGATCAGTCACTCATTTACCAAAACAATTGACATTGAGACAATACCAAATGATCATTCAACGCATATTTAGCATTTCGTGCATCTTTTAGTTCAGAGATAACTCAATCTTCGGCGGTCAGCAATGGTTCAGGCCATAGACTGAATTGAAGGTTATGTATAAACGCACATACACACATACACATCTATATACACGCACACATACATAATCACTCATACATATATACATACATAGATATATATACATATGTACCCACACATATACATAATGTAGATACTATCACCTATATATGCACATAAGTACACCAACGTCAATGTGAATACACAGGCACCTATGCACATGTGTCTCTATATGAGCACCCCTTTCATATTCAAATAAACATTTTTTTTTTCTTTACAATTGAAATTAATTATTGTCTGAAATTCTAGTGCTAGTATCTACATAACTATTTACTTTTCTTCTCCTTTTAACAATTTTTTTCTCCTATTCATGGCGTGGAAAACGTATCTGGATACGCTGTGGCTTCGGTGGCTATTTGTTGATTGGAGCAGTATGCACATAGGCATGCTGACTAAATCCTTTAAAAATTTCGCCCTGAGATCAGCGTAAGTGGAACATCTAAATAATAAGTGTTCTTCGTTTTCAGATTCTGTCCTGCAAAATGGACACACCTTTTCTTGATCAGATTCACTGTATCTATTTATATTATTGTTTAGTGGTAAAACGTTCAACCTTGTTTGTGAAAGGGCAACTCTGAAACAGTATATATCAATAGAGTCAATGTACTTCTCTTTTTCAAAGATAGTCTTAAATGATCTGTAGCTTTCATACCTATCTCTGTCTCTGAGTGACCCAGACCATTCTTGAATATATAAGTCTACAAGTCTCCGTTTAAATACACGCAAAAAGGCTTTTACATCACCAACACCTTGTTGCAGCCACACGATATTAAATCCCGTTTCACACAAAATTTCCCTTATTTTTGAAGCCCAGCATTCTTTCCCAGCCCTGTCAAGTTCCACTAACATTTGGTAAGCCTTATAAGGTAACCTATTTGGATTCATTTCCAGTAATTTAAACCAATATCTAAGACAGGTAGTTGAGGAGTTGACATAAAGAGGATATCTTCCCAAATCCCCATATACCATCTTGTTAGGTGTCCTGACTGGAACACCCAACAGTCTTTTGCACGATACCAAATGTACTTTCTCTATATGCTCGAGTCTGTTAAGTCCCCATATCTCAGAAGAATACAACAAAATAGGTTGAATTTTTGCATCAAACAACTTGAAGAAAGTTTCTATAGTCATGTCTTTATATTTTTGAAAAGTCCTGTTTAATAGCAAAGTTGCTTTTTTACCTTTTGTCACCAAATGTTCTGTGCCGGCCTTGGTGCTAATCATTGTCGTGAAACTGAACCCCAGATAACAATATTTACTAACTACTTCCAATTTTGTCCCTTTGTAAAACCATTGTTCATGTCGTCCTAAGAAGCCCCCTCTTCTGAAAACCATAACCTTAGTTTTTTCAAGATTAACTTCCAGTTTCATGCTGGCACAGTATGTCTGCAAGACTCTTAACTGGTTTTGCAAACCATTTGGTGTTGTTGACAGAAGGGCTACATCATCTGCAAAAAGAAGAATGAATATTTCCATTGAACCTGGCATCAGCTGGATGCCATGTCGCCCCTTTTCATCCATACAATTGGCTAATTGATTTATTAATACCGAAAATAAAGTAGGGCTTAAGACACATCCTTGTCTCACGCCTATGGAGTTATCGAATATTTCAGATAATTCCCGGTTTGCCCGAATACATGAGCATAATGATTCATACATTGCTTTTAGCGAAACCAAAAACTTCCCTTTTACTCCTTGATTTTGAATACACTTTAAGAGTTTGTCATGCTGAACCGAATCAAAGGCTTTCTTAAAGTCTACAAAAGCAACATATAGTTTTCTACCTTTCTTGCACATAGTTTTCTGAACCATAGCGTACAGACTGAAAATTTGATCCACTGTAGAATATTTTTTCCTGAAACCTGCCTGACTTTCTGATATTAAATTATTGTTTTCTAACCAAGCATACAATCTAGTATTCAGTATTGATGTGTAACATTTTGAAACAATGCTTAATAACGACACACCCCTGTAATTGTCCACTTTATCAGGATCTCCTTTCTTAAATATTGGTATGATAATAGCTTTTGACCAGTCTTGAGGATAAATTCCTCGGTCAAATAAAGTGTTAAACAGCTTCCAAAGAAAATTATGGATATTTGTGTTACCATTTTTTAACATCTCGGCTGTAACACCGTCCATTCCACTGGCTTTACCTATCCTCAATTTTCTGATGGATTCTCTGACTTCTTCTATAGTTATCTTAGAATTTAATGGGTGTTCTGATGATTCATTTAAATCTACTTCGACAATGCAGCGCTCATCATTTGTTGATCTGTTATCTTGAAATACGTTTTTAAAATGACTGAACCATTCATCAATACTTATATTGTTAGTGAGTTTGTTTTTGGTACCATACCCTATATTTCTTAACTCAGTCCAAAACTGCGATGAATTTGAAATATTTCTGGCTAAGCATTCTGCTTTTTGTTTATTATACTGCTGTTTTTTATTCTTTAATAATTTTTTATACTTCTTCCGTGCTTCACAAAACACAACTCTATCATCCTCATCTTTTGTTTTTCTGTAGTGTTTGAGAGTTTTTCTGCTTTCTGCTTTTGCTTTCTCACATTCACCATCAAACCAATCAGATCTTTTTCTCTTCTCTGTACATTTCTTACGGTACATACAAGCACCAGCTTCTTTGAGACATTCAACAAATATGGTTAAAGCCTTATCTACATTAGTGTCTAGAGTATTCGAAGCCAATGTAAGTCTTCTCTGAATGTGCTCACTTTGTAATTTGTTTGTATAATCGTCTTTCTTATTTTCTTGCCATATGAACTTTTGTGTGATGTTATTTTTTGATACTTTTCCCTCCGCTTTTATTCCTGTTTCAAGCTTTCGCTCCACTTTCATTATAACCGGTAAAGAAAGAGAGAGAGAGAGAAGAGAGAGAGAAAGAGAAGAGAAGAGAGAGAGAGAGAGAGGCACAGGTGGCTGAGCTGTAGAAAACCAGTACGAATGCACTCGCACTGACAAGCAGAGAAACACCGGGAGAAAAAAGACAGCTGTTTCAATCATTCTCACAAACTCAAGATATCAAATTTTACTTGTAAAAACATTTATTTCAACATCCTAATATGGACACTTACCAACTGTTTCATTATGACGTACACCATCACTATTAGCTTTGTAAAATAAATCATTACTTACAAGGTGCAACATTGCCGCTAATATCATTGTGTGAAAACACAATAACTACCACAATGGTTTGTGGTGATGGTGTTTTCACAATGTAAAGTGTGTGTCGAGTGTGATGTTTCACAAGGATAGTGAGTGGTGGTGTTTCACAATGGTATGTGGTGTGTTTAGGGGTTTTTAATATAGTGAGTTTCACAGGTGAATGGGATGGTGTTTCACAATGGTAATAGTGGTGGTGATGGCGTTTTCACAAGGTAACAGTGATGGTGATGGTGTTTCACAATGGTATATGGTGGTGGTGGCGTTTTCACAAGGTAACAGTGATGGTGATGTGTTTCACAATGGTACTAATGGTGGGTGTTTCGTATGTGTGTTTTCACAATGGTAATAGTGGTGGTGATGGTGTTTTCACAATGGTAATAGTGGTGGTGATGGGTGTTTTACAATGGTAATAGTGGTGGTGTTTAAGGTAAGTGTGTGATGATGTTTCCACAATGGTAATAGTGGTGGTGGTGCGTTTTCATAAGGTAACAGTGATGGTGATGGTGTTTTCACAATGGTACTAATGGTGGTGATGGTGTTTTCACAATGTAATAGTGGTGTATGGTGTTTTTACAATGGTAATAGTGTGGTGATGGTGTTTTACAATGGTAATAGTGATGGTGTTTTCACAATGGTAATAGTGGTGGTGTTTTCAAATGGTAATAGTGTGGTGATGGATTTTCCAAAATGGTAATATGTGGTGGTGTGTTTTCACAATGGTAATAGTGGTGGTGATGGTGTTTTCACAATGGTAATAGTGATGGTGATGGTGTTTTTTCACAATGGTAATAGTGTGGTGGTGTTTCACAATGGTAATAGTGGTGGTGATGGTGTTTTCACAATGGTAATAGTGGTGGTGATTAATGGATTGGTGTTTTTTCACAATGGTAATAGTGATGGTTTTTCACAATGGTAATAGTGGTGGTGATGGTGTTTTCACAATGGTAATATGTGGTGATGGTGTTTCAAAGGTATAGTGATGTTTTCACAATGGTAATAGTGTGGTGATGGTTTTTCACAATGGTAATATGTGGTGATGGTGTTTTCACAATGGTAATGGTGAGGGTTTTTCACAATGGTAATAGTGGTGGTGATGGTGTTTTTCACAATGGTAATAGTGGTGGTGATGGTGTTTTCACAATGGTAATGTGATGAGTTTCACAATGGTAATAGTGGTGTGATGGTGTTTTCACAATGGTAATAGTGATGGTGATGGTGTTTTCACAATGGTAATAGTGATGGATTTTTCACAATGGTAATAGTGGTGGTGATGGTGTTTTCACAATGGTAATAGTGGTGGTGATGGTGTTTTCACATGGTAATAGTGTGGTGGTGTTTTCACAATGGTAATAGTGGTGGTGATGGTTTTTCACAATGGTAATAGTGTGGTGATGGTGTTTTACAATGTAATAGTGGGTGATGGTGTTTTCACAATGGTAATAGTGAGTGGATGGGTATATGGTGTTTTCACAATGGTAATAGTGGTGGTGATGGTGTTTTCACAATGGTAATAGTGGTGGTGATGGTGTTTTCACAATGTAATAGTGGTGGTGATGGGTTTTCACAATGGTAATAGTGGTGGTGATGGTGTTTTCACAATGGTAATAGTGGTGGTGATGGTTTTCACAATGGTAATAGTGTGGTGTGGTGTTTTCACAATGGTAATAGTGGTGGTGATGGTGTTTTCACAATGGTAATAGTGATGGTGATGGTGTTTTCACAATGGTAATAGTGGTGGTGATGGTGTTTTCACAATGGTAATAGTGATGGTGATGTTTTTTCACAATGGTAATAGTGTGGTGATGGTGTTTTCACAATGGTAATAGTGTGGTGATGGTGTTTTCACAATGGTAATAGTGGTGGTGATGGTGTTTCACAATGGTAATAGTGGTGGTGATGGTGTTTTCACAATGGTAATAGTGGTGGGTATGTGTGGGATGGTGTTTTCACATAATGGTAAATATGTAGTGGTGATGGTGTTTTATAATGGTAATAGTGGTGGTGATGGTGTTTTCAAATGGTAATAGTGGTGGTGATGGTGTTTTATAATGGTAATAGTGGTGGTGATGGTGTTTTCACAATGGTAAAAGTGTGGTGATGGTGTTTATATGTAAGTGGTGGTGATGTGTTTTATAATGGTAAAAGTGGTGGTGTTTTAAATGGTAATAGTGGTGGTGATGGTGTTTTCACAATGGTAATAATGGTGGTGATGGTGTTTTTATAATGGTAAAAGTGGGTGGTGTTTTTTATAATGGTAATAGTGGTGGTGATGGTGTTTTTATAATGGTAATAGTGGTGGTGATGGTGTTTTAATGTATATTGGTATGTTTTATAATGAAGTGGTGGTGATGGTGTTTTTATAATGGTAAAAGTGTGGTGATGGTGTTTTATAATGTAAAGTGGTGGTGATGGTGTTTTTATAATGGTAAATGGTGATGTTTTAAATGGAAAATGTGGTGATGGTGTTTTTATAATGGATAATAGTGGTGGTGGTGGTGTTTTATAATGGTAATAATGGTGGTGATGGTGTTTTTTATAATGGTAAAAGTGGTGGTGGTGGTGTTTTTATAATGGTAATAGTGGTGGTGATGGTGTTTTTATAATGGTAATAGTGGTGGTGGTGGTGTTTTTATAATGTAATAGTGGTGGTGTGTGGTGTTTTGATAATGGTAATAGTGGTGGTGATGTGTGTTTTTATAATGGTAATAGTGGTGGTGATGGTGTTTTTATAATGGTAATAGTGGTGGTGATGTTTTTGATGTGTGTTGTTTTATAATGGTAATAGTGGTGGTGATGGTGTTTTTATAATGGTAATAGTGGTGTGATGGTGTTTTTTATAATGGTAATAGTGTGGATGTGTTAATGGTTGTTTGTTGTTTTTAATGTAAAAAGTGCTGGTGTATTGTCTGTGAGAATGACGGAAGTTGTCTTTTATCTCCGTGTGTTTTTCTACTTGGTCTGGTGTGTACACTGGGCAACATGTTTTCTTCTACTGTAACCTCCCCCTCTCTCTCATATCTCTCTCTCCTTTGATCTCCCTTCCTCCCCCCCCCCCCTCTCTGTCTGTCTGTCTCAATGACGGTTCATGACGTTGCTCCTTCATCTGAATGTATTTGCAAACTGCCGACCAGCAACAGGAATTTTGAAAAAATGGCTTTGAACCAAGAAATTTTACCGTTGGAAAATAAAACATCTGGTGACTGTCCTTTCTTATTCGTAGTTCTACGCGGGCTTGTAATGATAAGTTTGAAAAAAAAAAAAGGGTGGTGGTGTCTGTTTTCAGCCAATAACATTTACATCTGGAAAATAACATTGTTGTTGTCATTGCATCTCTCTCTCCCTCTCACTCTCTCTCTCTCTCTCTCTCTCTCTCTCTCTCTCACACACACACAAATCGACTGGGTGTCTTCCATCTCTGCCAGTCGTCATTGAATTGTCCTGATCCTCTCCCTCCCCCCTCCCACACCTATTCACTGAAGGGGGGCAGGCAAGCGGTGTCAGTGTTTTGCTAAGCTTGACGATTACAGCGGACGACACTACCATTTCGGTGGCTGTAATTTCAGCATAGACAGGAGGGGGCGTCAATCTCTGCCGTCAGGGGTGGTGGGCTGGAATAACGCTTGTCTCTATTATGTGAACCAGCCCCTCGAGCCCCTCTTCACAACGGCCATCAGCAAGGAGAAGGCAGAGCACAGAGAGTACTTACAAGGTTTTTGCGAAGAGTATCACTAACACAAGGGAGCAGGCTTGATCGCTAACCAGGGACAGCAGGGGGGTGGAGGGAGAGACATGAGTACAGGAGACCGGCAACTACAAGAATTCACAAACGGCCAGCCTGCACGTGCGCTGTACGTCTCACAGCTACAACCATCTGTGGCTTGTGTCACGGTAAGTATTCTGCACAATCATATACACTACTTATATATATATCTATATATAATATATATAAAGACGTCTTATATATAAGTTGTCGTGGTTCTGCAGCGCTATATGCGACGGCCTGTAAATCCACAGCAGCTAAACAGACAAGAAACGAGTGTTTCAGAGCCAGTTACCGGTCTCTCTTCCTATGTCTTTGGATGGTTCGTCCCTCAATGTAAGGGTGTGACATATCAAGTTTTAGCAAGACGACTGACGTTTTGGGCATGGAGTGGCGAGCCATCTCGTTGTGGACCTGTGACAGGGCAGAGGTCAGGGACTCTTCAAGCTGTCCTTCACACGTCTGTCCATCACAACCGGCCTTTCACACTCTGTCTCAAGAGCTTTACTTGCTTAGGGATGGTGAGCTTCACACCATGGTATTAACGGCGCTCCACGTTCTGTTGGGGTGGTGTGGTGTGGTGTGGGTAGCTATTTTTCAGTCCTGAGAAACGAAGCTGTATGTATTGGCAGACGTTTCATAGATGGTGATCGAATTTTTGAAGATGGCAACTGATTCGTTGGTGATCGAATTTTTGAAGATGGCAACTGATTCGTTTAAGACTACGGCAAACGGACGAGCTGATTCCGACACTCCGAAAGGTAGTTGGTACAGGGTGACAGTATTTTCTGATAGGTGTACATATTTATTCACACCTCACCTGGTACTTCACTAAGGTGGAAGAAAAGCTGATAGTTTATCGCTAATCTAACAAATGTGGAAGTTAGCTTCTAGGTAGAGGAATGTAAAGTATGTACGAGTAGATCTCACTTCTGTACTTCTAGAAACAAGACATTACCTCCTCATATCAGACATTGAAAATTATTCGTTTTTTTTAATGCATCAGGTTTTTAATCAAGGTTGAAATAAACTTCTGTCATCATGCCAACGTAGTCTGTTGAGCTTTTAATTATTCTCTAGTCTTGCATGCTTGTTTGTTGGGCTGACTTGCTGACTGTGCTTGTGTGTGTTTGATGACCGACTGAAGGTTATTCTACCAATACATCTGTCACAGCAACAAATGTTCTCAATGTGCAATTCTTTTCTGGCAGGAAAAAAATTATTAAAATCAGCAAAAAGTGTCAAAAGTTTTAAAAATGTAGTTATATTCTGACCATTTGTCATAAGACTAAACTCAAATGGACTTTTTTGTTTTCGGTAAGACAGGGAGATGATGACAACTTGGGTAAGGGGGTCACACGCCCAACAGGCTGAGTGTGCCCTAGCTCAACATTCCTCTCTCCCTTTCTCTGTTGTGTGTGTGTGTGTGTGTGTGTGTGTGTGTGTGTGTGTGTGTGTGTGTGTGTGTGTGTGTGTGTGTGTGTGTGTGAAGGATGACAACCTGGGTCAAGGATAGATCACACACCTGGGAAGTTGAGTGTACAGCTGAGTATACTAAGTATGTGTGCACCTAGTCACCTGCAGTGAGTGCATGCTTCTGACATGAACTGTTTACACTAGATAAGTGATATTTTTATCATCATAATCATTATTATTATCATCATTATAAGTCATTATCTGTTTGGCTGTGTGTCCTTTTGTCTGTATGCCCGTTTCACAGTTAAAGTAGCATTTAGCTTTTGCTGGACAGCGGTATACATTTACCTGAGTTTTGATAGGTCTGATCTGTGGCCATTCCTAAAGTTCTTCAAGAGTTCTGAATGATCTGTGCATGCTAGCAAGAACAAGGCAGAGAAAAGGGTGAGGTGAGTGAGAGAAGTGGGGGAGGGAGGAAAGAAGAGAGGTGACACTGTCTTTCTGTAATATATGCAATGCACGTAGCTTGGGGAACACAAACCTTGGAGAACATAATCCAGATAGATGATAGATCTGTGGAGCACAGACCTAAAGAAACACTGACCTAAGAGACCATAGACCTGGGGAATACAGACCTGTCAGGAAATAGACCTGGATGAACAAAGACCTGGGGAAACATTAGACCTGGGGGAATACGTACCTGGAACGAAATGGATTTGAGGGAACAGAGATCTGGGGCAACACAAATGTGGTGAAGGGGTGGGTGCTACCTGGGGAACATATTCCTTGGCAAACGCAGGCCTGTGAAAATTTCGATATTTTGCTTCTCTCCTACATAATCTATAATACTTAAGAACTTCTTGTGTGCGCGCTCAAAATACAGAAAGTCACACAGATAACACAAATAACAAGACAAACACATTCATTACATAATAATCCCCTCCACCAAAACAAATGGACGAATAAACAAACAACAAAACAAGAACACCCAAACCCAAACAAAGACACCTGATAGTGACCAAAAATCGAAAATATGTCTCAAATCTCGTGAGACAGAACAATACAACAACGACTGTGTAACTGACTGTAACTCACTGTCACGTGATCAAAAAATCAAATCATATCAAAGAAATAAGAAAGACCACAACTTAAATGTTAAAACACAATGGTTTAACAATGTTCAAAATAATGCCTCAAGTCACACCAAATCAAGGCAATAACACCACCACTTTATAGTATTAATTTCCAAAATACAAAACACATCTTTGGATTTGAAAAAGTAGAATCATATAAAGCAAATAACAAGGGCAAAATAACAAAAAACCAAAGTTACAATAATAGTAACTTAAACGTATTCAATGACGACTGAACAAATTACATCATGGTTACACACTGGAAGGAAAAAATATCCAGTGATATTAGACATAAACGAATCCTCATACGTTTCTCTCTTTATGAAGGAAGTAGAGTGGCGTATCACCTTAATGACGCCACCAAACGTCATGTATAGTGCTGTCAAGATAAAATGTAAAACCTGGCTTCTACAGGTGGTCATGCCAAAAAACTACAGTCTGCAGGAACCTACAACCAACACACCCGTCTCTTCACACACAGTTACACCTCCTCCATCTCACTCCTCCACATAAAGCCAGCATGCACACACACACACACACACACACACACACACACACACACACACACACACACACACACACACACACACACACACACACACACACACACAACACTTTAACACCTGTGCGCTCTCCCCTCCCCCAGTTTCACCGTCACAGCCAATAAGCATGCATAACTTTACCCTCCCACCACCACACAGAAGCCAGCATGCACATCTATCCCAATCCTGTCATCTTCTCCCCCCTTCATCAATTTAATATCACCCCCCCCCCCCCATTCTTTCACTTAACTTGGCAATTACCACAATCTGTAGTATGGCATGCAGTAGCGGTATGGCCCTCGAGATCGTGAAAGTCCTCCGACAACTGTCTAGAAAGTGGATGTAATAACTCATGCTTTGAAATTTAAATTCAAAGTACTTGTCTCTGCACAGCGACCAAATCATTCAATGACACATTACGCTCTGCTATCCCACACCAGGCATCATGCAGGCCGACTACAGTTGCAAGAAAACGAAGAGCTAATCACAAAGACAAAGACAGACAGATGACAGGCAGACCAACACCACACAGCAAAACAGCATCATGACTTACGGATGCACGTGCGTCGGTCCGCGTGCAGTCTCTGTCCCTTGGGGCACTCGCAGTAGAAGCCTCCGTGCGTGTTGACACACTTGTGCTGACAGCCACCGTTATGGTCCACACACTCGTCCACGTCTGTAACACGCGCGTACGCGCAGACAAACCCAAATAATTATATGTATATATGTATGTGTATATATGTATATGTACGTAATGTATGAGCGTACGGATAGCACCAGATCAGCTCATATGCACACACGATTGGGGGATGACAGGCACAAACGAGTCACTGTGCGCAGACACACACACATCCACGGTCATAGAAACACACAGGCCTACATACGTTTGTTTATCATCACTGTTGTTACGATGATTACCATACATTATAAAAAGCTGTACGATTCTAATTATCATCAAAATTATTATTTGTTCATTATCATGTTCCCAAAGGGCAACTAAAACTTGCACACATGCGTTCAGTCGCTGTTCTTATATATGTATGTGTATATATATATATATATAATAATAATAATAATAATAATATATTTTATTTATATAGCGCAAAATCTTGATAAAATCAAATCTAAGCGCTGAGCGTATACATGCATACATACCTACATACATATGAGCGTATACATGCATACATACATGCTTACATACTTACATACATAAATCTAAGCTGAGCGTATACATGCATACATACATACATACATAAATCTAAGCGTATACATACATACATACATACGTACGCACATGCATACATAATAATTACAATATTTATATAGCGCAAATCTCGACAAAATCAAATCCAAGCGCCGAAAAGACACACACGCACAACACGCACGCACGCACGCACACACACGCACACACACACACACACACACACACACACACACACACACACACACACACACACACACACACATGCATGGCCACAAATGGGGAGAAAAGAATAAAAGCAATAAAAGCAAGAATAAAACCAATGGAAAACCACAGAGAGCACATCATATACAATTATATATTAAAACAAAGTGATTCCCCTCCGAGCGGAGACAGGCTGCAGAGGGGGGTTGAGTGAGGTTAGGATTTTATGCAGAGGAGAAAAGGTGAGTTTTGAAAGCGGACTTGAAGGAGGCAAAAGTAGGTTGCTGACGGACTGAGAGAGGAAGTTTGTTCCAGGAGAGTGGACCAGAAACAGAGAAGGCTCGTGGACCATAGGTATTGAGCTTAGTGCGTGGAAAGCGAAAAGTCAGAGCATCGGAGGCAGAGCGGAGGGTACGTGAGGGAACATAGATCTCAAGTAGGCTTGACAGGTAATCGGGGGCTGCGTTATTGAGGCTTTTGTAGCACATGGTGTCTAGTTTGTACTGTATGCGCTTTGATACAGGGAGCCAGTGAAGTTGTGCCAGGAGAGGAGATATGTGGTCAGCTTTTTTCTTTTTGAGTACAAGGCGTACAGCATTGTTTTGAATGCGCTGTAGGATGTGAATGGTGGAGGCAGGAAGACCAGACAGGAGTGAATTGCAATAGTCAATGCGAGACATTATGAAGGAGAGAACGAGTTTTGCAGTTGTTTCGACAGAGAGATACTTCCTGATCAGGCTTATACGATGGAGATGATAGTAGCAAGATCTGGCAGTTTGAGAAACAAAGTTGTTCATGGACAGGGTAGAGTCAATGCAGACACCAAGGTTTTTAGCTGAATCAGAAATTGGGACTGATGTGTTACATAATGGGAGAGAAAGAGGAGGCAGCTGGGAAAGTTTCTGACGGGTGCCAATGAGGATAGCTTCTGTCTTGTCGTCATTAAGCTGAAGTCTATTGTGTGTCATCCAGTTCTTAATGTCCGAGTAACACTCAGTGGTGCGAGTCAACAGGCGCTGTATATTATCAGGTGAGTCACTATCTTGAAGTTGGGTGTCATCAGCATAGAAGTGGTGTTTTATAGAGTGGGAGTTGATGATGGTGGACAGAGGGGAGGTATAAAGAGTGAAAAGAACAGGGCCAAGGACAGATCCTTGTGGAACACCACAGGTCAGGTATGCAGGTTGAGAGTAAGTGCCATTGATGAGAACAGTTTGTTTTCTGTTTGATAAATACGAAGTGAAAAAGGAGAGAGCAATGTCAGAGATGCCAAAAGTATGATGAAGTCTAGAAAGGAGAATACCATATATATATATATATATATATATATACATATTTATATAGATAGATAGATATATACACCATCTTCAGACACAAAAGAGAGAGAGAAAGAGAGAGAGAAACAATACAAAAAACCTTCAAGGGAGACAACACTATTAACAACTACATGGGGTTACGGAGTTCGACAGAACTTAGGTGACCAAGGTGTAAAGTCTTTTCCAAAGTCCAAGTGAGACAACCCCATTTACCCTCTCTTGGATCCATAAATAACACATGCATTTACTCTATCACATTTTGTTCACAATATGCACAAAGAAAGACAGGCAGACAACATTTTTCATCGATTTGTAAGTCTGTTTTAATAAAGGAAATAAAAGAAGAAAAAAAAAAAAGACACACACAAAGATACACAGTCTGCAGGAACCTACAACCAACACACCCGCCTCTTCACACACAGTTACACCTCCTCCATCTCACTCCTCTACATACAAGCCAGCATGCACACAAACACACACACACACACTCACACGCACATACGTACGCACGCACGCACGCACATATACACACACACGGAACCAGACACACAAAGACAGAAAATATAACGTACCCAAACAGCTCTTCATGTCCTCAGCCAGTTCAAATCCCATGCTACACCGACAGCGATAGGAGCCCACCGTGTTCTCACAATTCCTCTGGCACCCGCCATTGTTCACCGAACACTCGTTCACATCTGAAACAATAGTCACACACACACGCTAGTGTCAATTTAAACACGTATAGCATAGCACAAGATAGCACACTTTTGAGCATTACGGCAACGGAAAAAAATGTCTCTGCCCCAACATTTAACAGAAAGTGACAGAAATACACATTTACCACTGTAGTCACATGCTCTGTACAGGGACAGCATTTCAAGAGGAAAAATTCTTTTGTGGGTTCGAATCCCGGTGTGCACTGTATTAAAACTGGCCTTCTCACTGTCCCATCTTAACATCATTGTTTTTCTGGTGATTTCAGTATAGGAAAAGATAGGTCCCCCTTCCCCCACTTCCCTGGGATGGTTATTCCCGTCGGCCATGTCACCTGAGGCGGGTGTCGATGTAAAAACTGAACCAAATTAATCAATCAATTCGTGATGCAAACGAATGTAATCCAATCCAATCGGAAACCAATGTGGATTTAGCACAGAACTCAGCAGAGATCACCAACACAGAGGACAGATACACAGGACTACGACATTAAATGCTGTATGACGGGAAAAGGTTTTTAACACAACCATAGCAAATTTTGCTTTGATATTTTAGATCCTTGTCCATCAGTGGAAACGATAGTGTTAGCGAAAATAGAATCCATTCGAGTGTCTTCAGAAAACTGAAACGGGAACCCACAACCAGCGCCATTCACTACTTTGAGCATATCAAATAAACAAGTAATGAATTACTGTATTACTATAAAGATTTATAATTATTGTTGAATAATTTTGATATCATTACCATCGAATGTTATTTGCTTTAAAAGCTGTAAATATCTAACAAGCATATTGGAAGAGGGAGACAGGGAGAGGGAGAGAGAGGGACAGAGAGAGAGGGAGAGAGAGAGAGAGACAGACAGGACAGACTGAGAGAGAGAGAGAAAGTGGGGGATGTAAGAAGAAAGGGAGAGGAAAGCAGGGGGGAAAGAGAGACGGACGAAAAGAGAAAGACGGAGAGGGGGAAGGAGGGGGAGAGAAGGGAGAGGTAGAGAAAGAGGAGGAAGAGAGAAAGAGAGAATTCCTTGGATATGTTTGGAATAGACCGTTCTTATTCAACGCATATTTATTTATTCTCTATGAAAAGGATTCAGTAATCAGATACAAGAAAGACGACAACAATAATAGCAGCAGCAGCAGCAGCAGCCAAAGCAAGGAGAAGAAGGAGGAAGAATAAACAGAAGAAGAAAAGGAAGAACATCAAACAAACAAACAACCACCAAAAGCAGCAGCAGCGACACCAACATCAACAACCACAACATGATATTGTCATTATCATCGTCATTATTACCAGTATTTTCATTTCCAACACTGGTAGATGAAGCAGGGCCAGTAAAACAGTTGGCAAAGAGTCAAAAACAACAACAACAACAACTATGACAACAGGTGATAATAATAACGATGTCTATACATGGAACGGCAGCGACACAAAAACAACCACCAATGATAACAATAATAACCAATAATAAGCCAACAATAACAATAATTTCATATCCGCCAGCGAGGGTGTGTGTCTGAGAGAGAGAGAGAGAGAGAGAGAGAGAGAGAGAGAGACAGAGAGAGACAGAGAGAGACAGAGAGAGAGAAGAGAGAGACAGAGAAAGAGAGAGACAGAGAAAGAGAAAAGAGAGAGACAGAAGAGAAGACACAGAGAGAGAGACACAGAGAGAGAGAGACAGAGAGGACAGCAGCGCCGTTAAATTAATAAGTTGCAGTCCTAGCCATTGTCCACTGACCACTGGCTACGTGCGTGACAGGGAAGCGTGGGGGTGGGGGCATAGGTGATGACAGAGAGAGAGGATCATTCACAAAGAGAAGAAAGCAGGAAAAGACGTGGACAGACGGGGGCAGGAAAGACGAGGTTATCATTTCCCTTTCCTGTCTCCTGTCCCCTCAGGCCTCTGTCCGCAAACGGGCGTGCCTTACCTCTCTTTAATTACTACTCTTCAGTGATCGAAGCCCATCAAAAAGCCAGTTAGAAAAGCAGACGGCACCAGACGACAGGGTGGGGTGGGATGAAGGAAATCTACAGGGATGGGAGAAGGTGGGAAGCGTCACCACAGAGGCTGAAAGAAAGACTTCCCAGCCTCTTTGGTGTCACTGCACTAATTAAAGAGCTCGGGGTGCCGTGGTCATCTCCGGTGGACGCTTTTGTGTGGGGATGTGACCAGAACACTGTCACGTGCAGCTGTACACAGGGTCCCTCTGACACGGTTCTATCGAGAAAAGTAAAGACACGACCTACAGTGAACCTATAGCGTTCTTCTCTTCAGACTCTGTAATCAGGTCACGAATGGTGTATATAATGGTTCCCGAAAACCTTGTGATCATATACCGGTGTATTGGCAGGAACCTCAACTTCTCTCAGGGCAAGCGTTATAAGGGTGGTACGGTGCTTATCTCTCCCGCTATGCTTTACCTTCTTTAACCCTTTGACTCCCGCACCCTGTCCACCAACACCCTGCATTGTCAACCATGCCAGCAAAGCAAAAATATAATCCTTTGACTCCCGCACCCTGTCCACCAACATCCTGCATTGTCAACCATGCCAGCAAAGCAAAAATTTGTAACCCTTCTTCACCCTATCCACCAACTGCTTGCAGGAAGCTGGTGGATAAGGTGAGGGAGTCAAAGGGTTGAGGTTTTGCAGCTGGTGGATAGGGAGCAGGAGTAAAAAGGGTTAACCTTTGATGTGGTCAGATGCCCATTTACAGCTGGGTGGACTGGAAACCACTCACACACCGAATCAGGATCGACCTTGTACAGTCAGACTGAAAGTCGAAGCGTCTACCCCTGCGCCAACATGGTTTCTAAACCCACTGCTGTGGATGGAACACGGCAGCAGAGAATCTTCCATATCTCTGTCTCGCTTTTCTGGGGAGCAGCAGCAAGCAGGTCCAGTACATAAAGCTTAAAGGGACAGACATTTTATTTCTACGGATCCAAGCATTTGTGTTGTATCTTTACTTGCTTGCTACAAGGGTGTCAACTTTCATTTCCACATGGGCATCTGCGTCGATATTTCTTCCACTGATAGCAAGTCCACACCATATCCCCTTTGAATGCTAAGCAGTAAAAATCTGAACGAGTTGACAAAGGAATTGTACTTGCCGCCAGATAAACGGAGTGTCGGAAGACGAAGAAAGGAGAAAGAAGAAAGAAAGGAGAGAAGAAGAAGAAGAAGAAGAAGAAGAAGAAGAAGAAGAAGAAGAAGAAGAAGAAGAAGAAGAAGAAGAAGAAGAAGAGAAGAGAAGAAGAAGAAGAAGAAGAAGAAGAAGAAGAAGAAGAAGAAGAAGAAGAAGAAGAAGAAGAGAAGAAGAAAAGAAGAAAAGAAGAAGAGGAGGAGGAGGAGAGAGAAGGAGAAGGAGAAAAGAAAAAGAAAGAAGAAGAAGAAGAAGACGAAGAGAAAGAAGAAGAAGAAGAAGAAGAAAAGAAAAAGAAGAGAAAGGGAAAAAGAAGAAGAAGAAGAAGAAGAAGAAGAGAAGAAGAAGAGAAGAAGAAGAAGAAGAGAGAAGAGAGAGAGAGAGATAAGAAGAGAAAAAAGAAGAAAAGAAGAAGAAGAGAAGAAGGAAGAAGAGAGAAGAAGAAGAAAGATGGAGCACAAGGAGAAAGAAGAAGAAGAAGAAGAAGAAGAAGAAGAAGAAAAGAAGAAGAAGAAGAAGAGAGAAGAGAAGAAGAGAAAAGAAGAAGAAGAAGAAGAAAGAAGAAGAAGAAGAAGAAGAAAAGAAGAAGAAGAAAAAAGAGATGATAGAGAGAAGATGAGAAGAAGAAAGCAAGGAACGAGAAAAAGAGAAGAAGAGAGGGAAGAAGAAGAAGATGAGCAAGAAAGAAAGAAACGAAAGAAAACAAGAAACAAAAGAAGAAAGAAAGAAGAAGAGAAGAAGAAGCAAAGAAAGCAAAAAAGCAGCAGAAAGAAGAAGAAAAGGATGAGCAAGAAAAAAACGAGAAGCAAGAACAGAAACTAACAAAAAACAAACAAAAAAGAGTAATCCGAAAGAGTTGGAGAAGAATAAACCAGCCAACAAATCTGCCACAAAGCCAGTGAGGATGGGCATTTAATCTGCATTGCCGTGAAGCTTAATGAACTCCAATCACGAGCCTTGCTTTTCTTATTATTTCAAGCAAGCATTTCAACGCTTTCAAACGTGATGAAACCGAACAGTCTTTATCTTTGAAAGGGATGCCACCACCACCAACCACCACCACCACCACCACCACCATCCCAGCAAATATCACCACCACCATTACTATCAAATCCACCCCACCACAATCACAATTATTATCACCCACATCACTATCATTATCACAACCTCTGGTACCTCAACCGATATACTATCACCACTGCCATTATCATTAACCATAATCACCACCTCTACCATCATCACCACCACAACCACCACAACTACCACCACCATCACTTAATTACAAAAACTGCCATCACCATACTACTACCATAACCACAAACCACTTTCACTACAGGCCGTAGGCTCGATCTTCAAACGGACCTTGCTTCTCTCTCTCTCTCTCTCTCTCTCAATGTGTTGTCTCTGTCTCGTCTGTCTGTCTCTCTCTGTCTGTGCAAAACCTTGTCACTTATGAGCAGTTTTTTGTTTGTTTGCTTATGACATGGCCATTTTTTAAAATTACTTTCAATAAGATGGCATCTGTGACGTCAGTGCATATGGAATTTATACCGAGCGTGGAGACACTGTCATGAGAAACTGAAACAGTAACTACTACCGCCATTACCAGTATCATATCCATTACTCTTATGGTGGCCATAATCATCACCATCACCATTATCACCACTACAACCTACAACCATCACCACCACCATCACCACCTCCTCTAACATTTTCATAAACCACAACAACAATCAAAACTTATTACATCCTTCACACCATATATCCCTACCTCCCTTTATTTTGGGTTACCTTACACCGGACACAACTCTTCAAAAAAATGAAAATTTAAATAACAATAGAATAATGAAAATAAAATGAAATAAACAGCCGTCAGCTGCCTTGATTAGTTTTCTCCCTTGAGTGTGGCCACCACCTCCTCGTCCTTGACAGAGGTCACAATGGGTGACACCCGGTGTCTCCCCACAGGAGGATGCAGTCTTCATTAACCGTCCTTCAGGGGACAGACACGCCCATCCCCTACTCCCAAGGCTACGCGATTAACACAGACAGAAAGAGGGGTGTGTGTGTGTGTGTGTGTGTGTGTGTGTGTGTGTGTGTGTGTGTGTGTGTGTGTGTGTGTGCGTGGTGTGTGTGTGTGTGTGTGGTGGTGTGTGTGTGTGTGCGTGCGTTGTGTGTGTGTGTGTGTGTGGTGAGTGTGTGTGTGTATGTGGTGTGATGTGTCTGTTTGCTGGTGTGTGTGTGTTGTGTGTGTGTGTGTGCTTCTGTAGTGTGTGTGTGTGTGTGTGTGTGGGGTTGGGTGTGTGTGTGGTGTGTGTGGTGTGTGTGTGTGTGTGTGTGTGTGTGTGGTGTGTGTGTGTGTGTGTGTGTGTGTGGTGTGTGTGTGTGTGTGTGTGGTGTGGTGTGGTGTGTGTGTGTGTGGTGTGTGTGTGTGTGTGTGTGTGTGTGTGTGGTGTGTGTGTGTGTGTGGTGTGGTGTGGTGTGTGTGGTGTGTGTGTTGCGTGCGTGTGTGTGTGTGTGTGTGTGTGTGTGTGTGTGTGAGTGTGAGTGTGAGTGTGTGTGTGTGTGTGTGTGTATGTGTATGTGTTTATGTGCGTGTATGTGTGTGCGCGCGCGCGCGAGCAAGTGCACGCCCATGGCATGTGTAGTCAGCACAACGTTTATGTCAGTCTGACAATAAATGGTGATGATGATGTATAATGCGTGCGTTATGCGCGACTGTGGTTAACATCCAACTCTATCATCCCACAGAACGTTCGCACGCCTGAGTCACTCGATAAAGTATAATTATAAAACTATGTCCATCTCCCACCTCATCTCCTTACTCCATCCCCACCCACCCAACGTACATCTAATTTTTTTTTTTTTTTTTTTTTAACCTGTCGAAGTTTTGTATTACGAAATCCTAAACAAGTGTGACTGCCCGCGTTCAAGCAAACAGGAAGCAGAAAAAAACACGAAAAAAGAATACGAACGCGTATTTAATACAACAAGACAAGACAGGCGCAAATTTTCGGCCAACTGGCCTTTGTCAAGCGTAAGATTACAAACAAACAAACACCAGATACAAAAATTATAAGGAAAAAGACCGAAACATCTGTGCTGCTGTGTCCAATGTGAGAAAAGGAGTTTATGTTCATGTGTGTGGATTTCGTAATGCAAAACTTCAACAGCTAAAAAAAAACAAGAAAAAAAAAAAAAAAAAAAAAAATTAAATGCTCCAGTTGGCCGAAAATGTGTGCCTGTCTTGTCTTGTTGCATTAAATACGCGTTCGTATTCTTCTTTCGTTTTTTCTGGTTCCTTTTCGAAGTTTTTGTGTTTTTGAAGCAGTTATAGCCCTGATATGGCTCTACGCAGTCGGCTGGGCTTTATACAATAATAAAACAAAACAATAACAATAATCCACCCACCCCTATCCGTAGCAGGCAATCTATAACATAGGAGTACTTCAGTTTTATTCCATACAGGTTCGAATATCACCATTTTTTTTCTTATACCAAGGCCTCCCTGCACAGAACATAATTACGAGTATTTCCAGCCCGACCTCTTTGTTGCTAACAGTATATCATGTTGGTTGGAAGGAAACCTTGTTACAGTGATAGCCACGAGGCCGTCAGTAGTCCCACTCTGATGATTTCTCTGTACCCGAACTTGACACCCGTTTCATGACTTGGCATCCACGGTCAGCACGGCAAATGGTGTATAGGTCTGTTGACGGTCGATGAAGTCTGACTGAGGGAAACTGCTCCGAAAAGACCTCTGTCGGAAAACGGCGTAGTTGTTGGGAATGAAATGTGAGACGAAATGCGGACTGTGCGGTGTTGAAAGAAACATAGGGACCATAACTTGCCCACAGAATAATAGGTTTCATGTATCTTCTTCTCCCTCATCCGTCCAACCCTCACCCGTTCTGTCTGAAAATTAACTGCCTCTGAAGTCTACAAGACTTCAACACGCTTTGTGCTGTCCGTTTTCTCAGTGGGGCCAATAGTTCGGCTTTCCTGGTGATTTTCTTTCTTTGTTGTTTTTTATGTTCGCTTGATGGAGGCCGGTCGTGTTCGTATCCTGTTTATATTTGTTTCAGTTTATATTTTGTTGTTACTTTCAGATTCAGATTTCAGTTTATCCCCCCCACCCTTCCTTCTGTGTGTGTGTGTGTGTGTGCGCGCGCGCGCGCGCGTGCTTGTGTGTGCGTGCGTGTCTCTCTGTGTGTGTGTAGTGTGTGTGTGTGTGTGTGCGTGCGTGTCTGTGTCTGTGTTTGTGTGTGTGTGTGTGTGTTTAAGGAAAACTAAGAAAAACATGTCTCCAGTTTGGGCCCGCTTAAAACAAGAAACACAAGACACCCAACGCAGAGGCTGGAAAAACAGAGAGATTAACCGCTAACGCCATCTATCGCGGTAAACTTGGGTCAGGGGACAGCACTAACATGTGTCTTTTCTAACGGGAGATAATCCATCAAGCGCCTCAGCTGACTGCGTGGGGTCAACGTACGTGTCTGTCTCTCTGTGTCAAGGTCAGGTGAAAGGTCAACAGTCATTCCCTGTAAAACTGTAGGGTCCTGGGAGAGGAAGGGTGAGTGTGTTATTTACTTTTCTAAATATCTGTTCACACATGTGCTTTAGGACCATCTCCTCCCCCCCCCCCCCAAAAAAAAAGGAAAAAACTCTTTCGTGTTACACAGTCTAACTCACACACACACACACACGCGCGCGCGCGCGCGCGCACACACACCCCACACACACACACACACACGCACACACACACACACACACACCAACGCTACCGACAACTACCCAACAAACGCAAATAAACTGAACCAGATAACACAATCTTACGTTCATAAGAAGTGCATGTGCGTGTACACGTGAAAGAGGAGAGTGGTTTTCCCCAAAACAGTAAATCCTATGTAATGTTATTGATAGCACCCGGCGCCTTCTCTGTGGTTTTCATGAAATATCGTATCCGCCGATGTTTGAAGAGCGGCAGTAAAACAATTCCAACTGATATCACACATGTACATACACATCGATGTTGACTGTGAAACGAGCGAATCTCATTTGCTTTTAGTTCTTGTGGGTTTTGTGTTCACTCTTTGACCACTGGTCATTGAGCAGACAAAGTCACATGGTCAATCATCACTCAGCAGACTGTCAAAACCTCACTGTCACTGACCACTAAACAGACAGTCAAAATCTTACTGTCACTGACCACTAAACAGACAGTCAAAATCTTACTGTCACTGACCACTAAACAGACTCAAAATCTTACTGTCACTGACCACAAACAGACTGTCAAAATCTTACTGTCACTGACCACTAAACAGACTGTCAAAACCTCACTGCCACTGACCACTAAACAGACTGTCAAAATCTCACTGCCACTGACCACTAAACAGACTGTCAAAATCTTACTGTCACTGACCACTAAACAGACTGTCAAAATCTTACTGTCACTGACCACTAAACAGACTGTCAAAATCTTACTGTCACTGACCACTAAACAGACTGTCAAAATCTTACTGTCACTGACCACTAAACAGTCAAAATCTTATGGCCATTGGTAACTGGGCAGACAGTCAAAACTTTATGGCCATTGATCGTTAATCAGACAGTCAAAATCTTATGGCCATTGGTCGTTAATCAGACAGTCAAAATCTTATGGCCATTGGTCGTTAATCAGACAGTCAAAATCTTATGGCCATTGGTCGTTAATCAGACAGTCAAAATCTTATGGCCATTGGTCACTGAGCAGACAGTCAAAATCTTAAGGCCAATGGTCACTCCGCAGACAGTCAAAACTTTATGGCCATTGGTCGTTAAGCAGACAGTCAAAATCTTTGGCCACTGGTCACTGACAGACAGTCAAAATCTTAAGGCCAATGGTCACTCCGCAGACAGTCAAAATCTTATGGCCATCGGTAACTGAGGAGACACAAATTACCACGGCCGTTGGTCACTGAGCAAGCACAGTCAAACTCTCATGGCCTCACTGACGTCTTGTGGTCACTCATTTAAAAACGGGGTGGGAGGGGTGGGGCGCTACCAGAATAATAGAGATAATGTTAGACTGTGTGAAAAACACAAAGCCAGACACAAAGAGGGCGAGTGTGTATCGATAGAAAATAGGAGGTGGGTGTGAATGGACAAATCAATCCAACAATCAAAAGACATTGGCAGTATGAAAAGTGTATCGATCAATCAATGAATTAATCAAATCAAAACAAATCAATCAACAACTCAATCAACTGTTGTGATTAATATCCACTGAGTGCCTGTCAATATTTATCACAAATCTACATCAAACAGTCGGCAGAATGTTGATATTCCATCAACTCTACGCTTCGTTGTGTTTACTAGGCAGTAATTGTCTCCTGAATGGTGGACGCACAGCTTTTTTCTGTCTCTGTATAATCATTTGTTTGCCCCCACACCCTCGCTCTCACCCTCTCTCTCTCTCTGTGTGTGGGTGCGTCTTTGTGCGTGCGTGTGTGTGTGTGTGTGTGTGTGTGTGTGTGTGTGTGTGTGTGTGTGTGTGTGTGTGTTGTGTGTGCGCGTGCGCGCGAGTCTGTTTGTCTTTCTGTATGTCTCTCTGCCTCTCTCTCTCTCTTTCTCTCTGGATTCAGCCATTGCTGAAGGTGATTCTCAAAATTTTAACTAGTAATTTACATAAACAAGCTTCATAAATCGCCTTTTTGAAGAACACTAGCGTAGTTATTCTGACAACTGAGATTTGAACATTTTACCATCGGAACTTAAGAGATTTCAGTATAACAAAGAGATGCCGGCGTGTAAATCTAATGCACGGAACGAAGCACACAAGAGTACGAGTCTCTTGTCTTCAAAATTTTGAAATTTTGCCGCTGAAACGTATAACTGAGTATGACGACCAGTCAAAGTGGCGAAGCGGTTAGGGCAACGGATTACTAAATTTGGAAGTCGTAAGCGTGACTACGGCGCTGACTATGCTATGGGCCTACTGAAAAGACTGTGGGACCACACGACCGAGTTTCATCCACTTTACGGATATGTCATTGAGGAAGTTGCTCAAATTTCTTGTCCAACACTGCAAGTGTCTGTATCTCCCAAGCCCTTACTATGATAGTAAGTGTAGAGTGTAGCCCTGATACATTGTCTCCATTCCATATGGAATTACATAGCATCATAATCATCATACCCACTGTCATAAAATCCCAAACCATCGTAGCATCGTGAATAGTCTCCCAGATTCTGTGGTATTTCGTGCCCTGACCTCACTTACGGCTTCCCCCACTGTTTTCATGCCTGTGGTAAATTTAAGTTTGTTTTGTGTGTATCTGTGTGTCTGTGTGTGTACGTGTGTGTATGTGTGTGTGTATGTGTGTGTGTGTGTGTGTCTGTGTGTGTGGATGTGTGTGTGTCTGTGTGCGTGCGTGCGTGCGTGTGTGTGTTTGTGTCAGTGGTTCACAGCAGCTGTCGCTGGAAGGATGTAGTGGAGTATCTTTACAGAGGGTGGGGTGGGGGCGCTCACTCGGTTTGGGTCCTTAATTAACACGAAACACACGAGGATGCTGTATGGGACCCAGACCAACAATGCCTCATCACTGACTGGACAATCACCGCCCATTTTCCGATGCCACAAGGTAGCCATTTCGACATGTGAAAGGGGCTGTCCGTGCGCTGCATGACCCTTTCGGACCCGGTCATCAATTACCTTGTTTACAAACCAACTGGCAAGATAGGGGAGGTGACAAGCCCCGGAACGTAGCCACGCAACGTGTATCAACCAAATCTAGCCAGGCTACAGGACCTACAGAGGAACAGGGGGGGGGGGGGGGTTCATACGACCGCAAAAGCGCACAGACGTGATGCTCCAGACACAGCCTGTTTTGTTTTTCAGCTAAGTCTGGCATGCCCCCAAAGGGAGACCATAAATTAGCCGTCTTTCCAACCTATCACCAGGACCTTCCCCGCAGTCATCAGGCCTGATTCGCTGAAGCC
>JAPXFY010000015.1:35552633-35557633 GCA_030674185.1 Monoplex corrugatus
GGGTGAGCGATACACATCTGCCATTTTCTCCTACTGAGCGCCACGTTTGGAAAGTTGTCTATTTTTGTTTTGTTTTGATTTGATTTGTTTTATGTATTTATCTATTTTTGCGCTGAGTGTTATTTCTTCTTTGTTGTCTTTTGTATACGCTCGACAAAGGCCAACTTTGCGCCTGTCTTGTTTTGTTATATATTTAATACGAAATCTAATGTTATTTTTGTGTTCTTCTGGTTCGTACGCGATGTCCCCCTTTTCTGCACTTACATTATGATAACATTTCTTTCCAGGTGACTCACTCGCCCTTCTAAACAGACCTTCACCCATATCCCCCCAACAAACAACAAACAAACAAACAAAGAAAAAAAACCCAGATTATATGCAAGCCACACAATTAATCATGCAGTAAAACAATATGTTCCCTCTAACTTTCACGTGTGCAAAACCTCTGGTATTGCAGTTGTTAGACAAGCAAGTGGCAGCTGAACAGAGCACTCACTGTGCAACCAAAAACCATCAACATCCCAATGAACTGATAACTGGCTGCTCTGATGAAGCACAACGCCTGACGAGAGACTGATTAGCCCTTTTACTCCCTCACCCTATCCACCAGCTTCCTGCAGGATGGATAAAGAGTTAGGGAGTGAAAGGATTAGACGAAGTGTGACGACTGATGAAGACTGGGATAAGGCAGAACCTGACGGCAGACAACCGTAAAGTGTCCAACCTCCATGGATATAATAATGGTTCCTGCAGATCCGGAAGTCATCGTCAGCCATCATAACGCGATAAACTCGTCTCCATGTCATTTCCCGGCGTCAGAACAAGATGGCGTTGTCGGTAAGTGTGCCGTTTGAAGTGGGCTTCATTACGTCATTCTTTGTGTTCCCCGTTATCACGAGAACTGCGTGTGGCGGGATTCTACTGCACTGATAGACTGCATTTCGTCAGGGGGTAGGGGTGAGCCAGTCCATAGACTGTAGGGTCTATACTGTGTAACTTCTGAGAGAATCCCGATGACTGAACAGAGCGGAACAGCTGCTATTCAACCCAAGAGGGACTAGCAGAAGCAGATTCCAAGGCCGCAGGATTCCTTCCTGCAAAAGAACTTGAGCCTCCAACATCGGTACTGTATATCCTATACGAAAATCCAAACCAAACGGTAAGAACTACAACGCCTAATCATCCTTCGGATTCATGGGAGAGACCATCACCATCACCATCACAATCATCACCATCACAATCACAATCATCATCATCATCATCATCATCACAATCACAATCATCATCATCATCATCATTATCAAAATGATCATCATCATCATCATCGTACGGTAGTAAGGTGATAGAGATCGAATTCTTTCTGGACGGGCATTATGAGGGGACTGTTCAACTTCTCTCGTCTAGCTTTATCTTCCACAACGCTGAATAGAATCAGATACCCATTCACGGGTGGACTGGAGTCTGGGAAAGAAACGTCCTGAAGATTTTTTTTCTTTCAGGTGAGATTCGCATCCGTGCAAACCCGTGCAGTCAGATCACAAGGTGGAAGGAAGTTGTAGCATAACGCCAACCAGGTATGTGCAGACAACAGTAGACAGGCTGAAAGATGTACAAAACAGACTGACTGCACTTTTACGGTCAACCCAACCGAACTGCAGCGATGAACTGTTTACAGCGCTGTCAGGTTTCGCTTGGCTACAACACCGAAACACAAAAGCCCTCAGATAAGACACAAATCAGGGTGGTGAAGATGGAGGTTGACGGTGGGGGAGGGAAAGAAAAATGCAAACACTTGCTGTCCTTCTCTTCTTTTTCACATAAACCCTCACTTAGCGTTGTGGAGACAATTTATAGCGACAAGAACCAAAACTAACACTGTTCATGTTGGAAACACAAGCCAATGGCAGACGGTTGAAGATGACAAAACCAGAGCTGGAGAAGAAAGGTGAAGACAAAAGGAGACGGGATCTGTTGGCAGTAGGACTTACCTACCTACATGATTACCATCACTTTGTTTCTTAACACTTGCTGTTCTCTTAATTTACGAACTAAGAAACGATCCTGTCCTTTACTCTTTCTTTCTCAACACCTTTGGGCATTTCAAAAATACTGCCCATTGGTGGTAAATTTTTCAACATTATTTCTCAGTAAAACCCACTTACACAAAAAGTCTTCACAGACAATCATTCACACACGCACTGGTCATGTTATTATTGTTACTACTTGGAAATGAAGTTGTGTGACGAAAGGCGTTGGGTTGCTTCCTTTCCAAAATGATTTCTTTTTCTCTTGCTGCCATGCTGGTCAAAATGCTTTGGTTGTATTTGCCTTTGTCAGGACTGCATTACTTATTTGGTTTTTGTTTGTTCGTTTCCAATTGTTCCTGGAGGGAAAGGGGAGCTGGAAGAAGGTTAGACAGTTCTTTTGTGCGGGTCTGTTTGTCGTCTCTGAGCTTGTGGCGGCATTCAATAACAAACGTTTTACTGCTTGACGTTTGTTTGCCTTGCTTTGTTTATGTTTGTTTTGTGTGTGTTTGTGGCTTACGTTGGTGTCTTGTTATTCACCTTTAGCCCGTATTTAATTCTTTCTGTGTGTATGTCCCTATTTCTGTCTGCTCGTCTCTGTTTTACTTAAGAAAGTGAAGTAAGCATCTGGAAGAGCGCCCAGAAACGTGATGATGTTCTTTTTCTTGCAGGCGGTGAGTGCAGTCAGTGTTGTTTTTCTGGTAGTTCTGGGTTTGTCATTGAGACACTGACAGTGTTGTCTGATTTACAATGGCTTTTATTCCGTTCCCCATCCCCACCCCTAAGCTAGGCTTTGACTGTTCGTGGCACAGTTCGTGGTATGGTTGACGATGAACCATATTTTCTAAACAGTTGTAACTGATACAATGACACAAGACCGAAACTGATAAACAAAATTCAAGAAAATGACACCTTCTACGTTTCCTCGATTGCAAATACAATACACTACATGCAAATACAATACACTACATGCAAATACAACACACTACATGCAAATACAGTACACTACATGCAAATGAAATGCAAACTGAACATAATTTACAAATTCATGTTGCCGAATGTAATCTACGATTGCTGCCAACATTTGGGAAAATGATATGGATTCTTGTATTGTACATGCATTCCCATTAATGATACATTGTATGAAATAAGGAACTGTTGACTGATAGCTTCACTCTGGGTAGTCATTCTTCTTCTTCTTCTTCTTCTTCTTTCTCATCATCTTCTTCTTCGTTTTTTCTTTCTTTCTTTCTTTTTAGCTTAGTTTAGTTCTTATTACAAATAAATGCTTTCAAGCCTGAATGTCAGTAGGAGAGTCAACAAGAGACATGCTCAGAGCTGAGTAAACAGACAGTTGAAACTGTTACAGTCAGCCCACTTCAACCTCCAGTGATGACATGTTTATTGTGCTGTCAGGTTTCTCTTGACAACAACAGTGAAACCTAGACCATAGCCTTCAGGCAGGAAACATATCAGGATGGTGAAGGTGAAGGATGAAGGATGAAGAAAAGAAAAACTGAAGCGCACACTTCCTTTCCTTCTCTTCTCTTTCACATAAAAATACTCACTTGGCGTTGAAAGGACAATCTGCAGTCACAACAACTAGAACTAATGCTCTTCTTGATGGAAGCCCAAGCCTGTGGCAAATGGCTGGAGATAACAATAAGTTGGAGAAGAAAGCTGAAGACAACAGGAACATGAGAAGTGTTGACATGGGATTCCGCTACATGATTACCAGCATTAAGTTTCTTAGCTGTGCTGTTCTGTTGGACCAAAATATGGTACTGATACAGTTTATTTACTGCCAGGTGTTTTGAAAATGCTGTTCTTTGATAATCAGTATCTTTTCTTTATATGACCGTCAACAGAAAACCAGTTATACATGCGCTGGTCTTTCTTGTGTTACTACATTATTCCCAATCCTGACAGACAACTTATGCACAGTAAGTCCATACTTAATACTGCTTATAGTCCAGTCAACCACTAGTCATACCAGAGCTAACAGTAAGTCCGAATGACATAATGGCTACCTGGCTGAACCTGTCTCTCGGTGACAAAAAAAGCTACTTACTGCGTAGCTTTCATCGGCGATCCGGCCGACTTCTTCAGCGCAACTGCTGGGTTGAGAACTGGCTTCAGTGCGCACCGCCGTGAGCGAACTCACGACAGTGCAACTGAATAAGTGAGGAGTACACCGATGGCAGGTTGTGTCGGCCCCGGTCACGGTTGAGAGTGGGGTTCCTTGCGGCGATGTAAACTGCCTCCTTTACTCCCCTCTGGAACCATCTTGCTTCTTTGACGAGAACTTGCACACTGTCCTTTTCAAAGTGGTGTTGGGTGTGGGTCAGATGTTCTCCCACTGGAGAGGACTCACGTTTGTGTTCTTTTAATCTTTTGTGCAAGTTGCGCTCAGTTTCGCCAATATAACTATGGTCACAGTCCTGGCAGTCTATCTTGTATATCACCCCTGATGTGTCCAATTTGTCTGTTTTGTCTTTGGAGTGGACTAACTGGCTTCTGATGGTGTTGGTGGGCTTGGCGTGGACACTGACTCCC
Source organism: Monoplex corrugatus (assembly GCA_030674185.1). Classification (NCBI taxonomy): domain Eukaryota; kingdom Metazoa; phylum Mollusca; class Gastropoda; order Littorinimorpha; family Ranellidae; genus Monoplex; species Monoplex corrugatus. The sequence goes on from JAPXFY010000015.1 coordinate 35,557,214, forward strand.
AACTTCCTGATCTTCCTGCTGAGAGCCTCAGTGACGCCACTGACGTATGGCATGGAGACGTGCCCTCCCGAATGAGTTTGGAGAATAACGCTGTACCAGAATGATTTGTTGTTACTTATTACATAGAGGTTTGTTGGAGCCTAAGGAATCTGCCTGATGGAAGATTTGGATGGAGCACTTATTGGAAAAAATCTGACAGCGATAAAACCATCTCAAACAAATGTTAGTTTTACTTGTAACTAAACGTAATTATTATGAAGATATTTCCTTTTTTTTTCTCAGATGTAGTGCTAGTGATGAAAATCTCCGGCTTTGGCTGTCGCTCTAATTGTGAACACAGACAATTCCTCTCACGTTTCCACTGACCCAAACTAAGCGTTGTCTCACCTGCATCATGACCCCCCATACCCCATCCTTCTC
>JAPXFY010000015.1:35567633-35582633 GCA_030674185.1 Monoplex corrugatus
CACCACCACCACAACAACAAATAACGCAGCGCTGGCAAACGCAAACAAACCAAATGCCAGAAAAACATGCCAGAAACAAAACATGCCAGAAACAAAACATTCCACTAACATAGCAACGAGGGGAAAAAAAACCGCGTGCAACTTGCAAGGGAGGCAACCCGACACCTTCCGTCACAACACTGAAGCTCTCTGTTCCTTCCTGCACTCAAAAGGCCACAGAATGTATACACTGTCCTCCCCCATCTTTACCCCTCACTCCCACCCTTAACATGTAGATCCTCCAATACAAATATCACATCGTGACGTAAGATGCTCACCTCAAACAACTCACTCACCGACGACGCCATCTTGTTCTGACGCCTGAAATGACATTGGGAAAATATGATGGTTGATGACGACTTCTGGGTCTGCACGAAGTGGTGCTATCCATTGGTGTTAGGTATTTTATGGTTCAGGCAATCGGCCAAGTCAAAACAGCATTCAAGAAGATCTGGCAATCGGCCAAGCCAAAACAGCATTCAAGAAGATCTGGCAATCGGCCAAGTCAAAACAGCATTCAAGAAGATCTGGCAATCGGCCAAGTCAAAACAGCATTCAAGAAGATGAAAAGCATTCTTACCAACAAATGCCTGTCAATTAACATCAGGAAGAAAGTTCTTGAATGTTACGTAGAACCGATAGTGTTCTACGGTTGTGAGGCGTGGACAGTCAACACGCATTGCCAGAACAAGATTGAGGCAGCCGAAATGCGGTTTCTAAGAAGAATGTTGAGAGTTCCGTGGACAGCAAAGAAAACAAACGAGACAGTCTTGATTGAGGTAGACACAAAAGATCATTGATAAAGAAGATTAGGAAAAGACAAGCAGCATTTACAGGCCATTTTTGAGGAAAGGGGAATTAGAGCACCTGGTCACAACAGGAAAGCTGGAGGGAAAGAGAACACTGGGTAGACCGGGGAGAAAATATTGGACGGACTTGCAGGGTGGCTGAGGACAGAGAGGGTGGAAGATGTGCTTGCGACGACAAGGGATAAATGTATACGGGGGGTCATGATCGCCAACGCCATGCGGCAGGGCACATGATGATGATGATGATGATGACGGTTCTGACTCGGTCACGCTCTGCTCTATCCAGACTCGTCATCTGTTATGCTTCGTCTAATCTGTCTCTGACCAGCCGTCATGCTTGATCTACTTAAAGTCTCTTTAACCCGTTACGCTTCGTCAGAGCAACAAGTTATCAGTTCTTTGAGATGGTGGCAGTGTTGGTTGCATTGCGAATGCCTGAGTCATTTTTCTTATGCCTGTTCAACTATCATCAGGAATGCCTAAAGCCTCTCTCTCCTCCTCCTCCCTCTCTCTCTCTCTCTCTTTCGCTCTGCATGTATGCATGTGTGCAATTTACGAATAGCAGTGTCATACTTCACTGTAGCAGCAAGAAAGTTGAAGGTGTTGGCAGCACAGTGAGTGCTCTGTTTTATTCCTCTTTGTACGTCTGTCATCAGCAATGCCAGAGGATTTGGTATGAAAAAAAAAAGGAAACTTATCACTTTCTAAAACTCGTGTGGGCTGCATAAAATCTGACTTCTCTTTTTCGATTTTGTTTTCATAAAAATGTTTGATAGTGTGTATAAGGCGAGCGAGCCACACGAAAACAAACACTACCAAAATTTGAGTGCAAAAACAGGGACCTCTCTCTCTCTCTCTCTCTCTCACCACACACAACACACACACACACACACACACACACACACACACACACACACAACACACACACACACACACACACACACACACACACACACACACACACAGTGTGCGTGTGTGTGTAAGAGAGTGAGAAAGTTTGTAAAACGAGAAAGAGAGAAATTGAGAGAGAGAGAGAGAGAGAGAGAGAGAGAGAGAGAGAGAGAGAGAGAGAGGCAGACAGACAGACAGACAGAGAGAGAGAGAAAGAACAGTACTGCGAATGTAATAACGTGAAGCATTTCATGTCTATATCTAGAAGAGTTGAGATCTAAGGATTACGCTATCAATTCATACAGTCATGGTCATGTCAGTTTCTGCCATCTACCAACGTGTTTATGACAAATATGTGCATGTTAATTCCCTCATGAAAAGGGCTGTTGTCCTGTAATCATCTACCAATGTGTTTATGACAAATATGTGCACGTTAATTCCCTCATGAAAAGGGCTGTTGGCCTGTAATCATTGAAATTCCAAGTTCCACCCCCTTCTCTGCCTTTCCTCAGTGTGTACAGTTGTGCAGATTATCCATGACAAACATGTAAATTGACCAGTGTGCTGCACACCAGGTCTCTTTCTCTTCCTCCCTCTTCCACTTTTCCTACTGTCCTCAAATAAACTGGAGGTGTATGGGTTCGTTTTGCTGTCCCAACTTATGCGATGCTTCCTTTGCGTTGATCCTATGCCACTTATTGTAGCTCCACAACACAGCACCAACTCCAAGTACATTCGGCCCATTTTCTCTTACCAAGAAGTCCACCAGCGGAGACCCTGTGCCGTTTGCCGAGTTCAACAGTGTCTGTTCTGATCCAACTTACTACGGACACTCACTACTTAGGTCTCTACTAACGATAGTAATCATTCAATCATAGAGTCAGACTGCACTGACTTGACGGACTGGTGGTTCTTCTGATACCCCCATGGAGTCAACTGATCATGTCTCAGGTTCCATCCCAGCCCATGACATTACAAACTGGCCAGTTCGTTGTCTAACTTCATGGTTCAATCATTCTGATGGTGTCAGCTGATGTTTTTACAGGTCCCTTCACAATTTTCCCATTTCAAGACCGTGCCAGTGCACACGTATTTTTCACAGGCTCAAGAAGTCAGCCAGATAATCGCTGGCAGATTTGGATGGAGCGCATATGGAGCTGTCCAAGTGGGATGAATCTCTCTCAAACAAATTCCGATATCCAAACGCCAGATGGAGTGACATTACCCCTGGTAAGGAAACCACTACCACGGCGCTCTAAAGACAAGTCTCCATGAACCACTGACACCAAAGATCACAACTATTACTGTTAGTTTTGTTTAAATCCCAGCGACTGCGTAGGGCCATATCAGGGCTATAACCGTTTCAAAACATATACAATACTTAAACAGGAAAAAAAAAGGACAAGAAAATTAAGTACACATGTCAATGCATTCGCGTTTATAATCTATGGAGATGCACCTGGTGTTGACCACTCCGTCCAATTTATCAAACAGGATTTAAAAAACACACCTGAATACAAATTTAAACATAAGTAAGGACACTAAAACATGATAAAAACGGGCCTAAATTACCTAAAATTGCTTCCGCATATTTCATTTCCCTAGAGCCAAAAGTGCACTTAATACATGTACGCAATTATCAATCCTAAGGAAAACTACATAAGACTTTATCGAACACATACAGGTGAATGGACCAGCAAGGCAGAAAATGATAGGAAGAAATGACAGATCAGAAAGCAAAGGAACAAGGCAGAAATTAAGAGAGTGACAGAAAAGAGGAAATTTCTAGCTCAGAATGTCCAGAGGGGGAGGATACTAGTTAACTGAAAGAGCCCCCGGCATCCCACGGGGGTAAGATCACAACTACAATTTGCCTCAGGCACAGAAACGGTAGAGGACACCAAAACTGAGGTCATCATGAGATCACAACATAAAAGGCCACAGAAAATGAGACAATTTTCACGATAACACGACGACGATGATTTTATGATAACGAGGACGATGATCATGATGCTATAGAGTTCAATCTAGGATCAAGATTGCATGACAGCGTTGTGTTCTTACCCCCGTGGGGATGCCGGGGACTCTTTCAGTATACATAGTATCCCCACCTTCTGGAAATTCTGTGCTAGATATTTCCTCTTTCCTGTCACTCTCTTTGTTCTGCCTTGTTACTTTGCTTTTAGTCATTTCTACTCTTACTGTCATAGCATGTCCTGGCATCAAACCAGGCCCGAGAAATACAGAAATACCAGCAATGTTGGTCATGAAATTTGAGCAACACTCTCACTGGCGCCTCTGTAAAGTGGATGAGACTCGAATGTGTGGTCCCAGTCTTCACACTGAGCCCATATCACGCTCACCTTTGGGTACGAGCAAGTTAGGGCAAAAAAATCTCACAACAGGTTTTAACTAGCCAAATAGGAATTGAAACCACGACCTATCAGTCGATAGAAACCACTTTGTCAGAGTGACTGGTCAAGGAGGTATCTTAACCGTTTGATTCCCGCACCCTGTCCACCAGATTCTGCATCGTCAACCATGCTAGCAAAGCAAAAACTTAACCCTTTGATTTCCTCTCTCTATCTACCAGCTTCCTGCATGAAGCTAGTAGATAGGGTGAAGGAGTCACAGGGTTAAGTTTTTGCAGTTGGTGGATAGGGTGAAGGAGTCAAAGAGTTCAATTTTGTGTTCCAAAGGATCAAAATAACTGCCAGACACTTGACTGTCCCGCCCTGCCTCCACCCCTCTCCTTCCCTCCTTCCTCTCGCCCCATCCCCACCCTCCTTTGTCCATCCGTTTTTCGGTCATAGACACTGGCTATCGCTATAGTTTCTATGTACTCCACTTACCAAGTGGGAAAAGGAACTGAAGTGACTATGCGGGCGTGCGCTCGCAAGCCTTTGTGTCTGAGTGTTTCCCTTTAAGTCATAACGATAATTTCAATTGAGGGGTGGAGAGAGAGACAGAGAGAGAGAGAGAGTGATAGATGATCACCGTGCTTGGGGAGAGGGAAAGAAAGAAAGAGAGGGAGAGAGAGAGAGAGACAAAGAGAGAGAGAGAGAGAGAGAGAGAGACAGGGCAGAGACAGAGACAGAAGAAGAAGAAGAGGCAAGGAAATCTAGGGAGGGAGGAGGAAGAAAGATTTTGTGTGTGTGTGTGTGTGTGTGTGCGTGTGTGCGTGTGTGCGTGTGTGTGTGTGTGTATGTGTGTGTGTGTGTGTGTGCGCGCGCGCGATAAGTGTGCTTGCGTGTACATATGTAGGCATGCGTGCATGTAAGTGTGCATATGTACACATGCACACAAGATGTCACCTCATATTGCTTGTAGCCCAACCGACTACAAGACAGAGAGAGAAAAACAGAGACATAAGACAGGAAGAGAGACAGAGAGACCATCCAGGGTTCACACCTGTAAAATCAACCAACAGGCGGATTAATAACAACAGAGGAGGATTTAATTCCTACGCAGGCGGATCACGCATTAAGTTGAAGAAGAAGGGGAAGGCAGCTCAGGACAGGCACACAAACTGCCCAAAGCCACAACAAAACCGTAAGCCACGACCCGGATTCTTCATCATCTCACCGCTAGGGCGGAGGAAATAAAGAGGAGGAAGCCAGGGGCCACACACAGTGCACAAAGACGCACAGTTTAATTAACCCTTTGACCCTGCACCCTGTCCACCAGCACTCTGCATTGTCAACCACGCTAACAAAGCAAAAACTTAACCCTTTGACTCACTCACCCTATCTACCAGCTTCCTGCATGAAACTGGTGGGCAGAGTGAGAAAGTCAAAGGGTTAAGTCTTTGCGGTTGGTGGATAGGGTGCAGGAGTCAAAGGGTTAAGCCACCACCCCTAAATCATCATCATCATTATCACACTTCAAGGGCCGGATAAATTAAAAAACCTGGTTTGCCCACTCACGCTCCTCAGACTTGTTTAGCTGGCGAGACACGACCAGCGACCTGAAAGCCCTAACCCGTGTCATAAACCAAACAACATCCAACAAACCATGTCGTCTGGGGATGAGAGAAGGTCAGTAGCCCCTCCTGTCCTGCCCTTTGCTTGGGGCAAGGTTACTGTCTCCTAACCCCTTCCCCCCTTACTGTTTCCTGGGTGTCTGGGTGACAGGGTTAAGGGCGGAGCGCCTGGAGACAGGGGTCGGCGGAGGAAGGCCAGTGTGCATGTGGGAGAGCGGTCAGTCTGAGATAAAACTTATTGTCGTTTAAAGACCAGCCGACTGTGTAGAACTTATCAGGGCTATAACCGTTTCAAAACATACACAATACTTCAACAGGAAAAAAAAAAGGAAAGAAAATTAAGTACACATATCAATGCATTCGCGCACACCCCTGGCGTTGACCACTCCGTCCAATTTATCGTACAGGGGATTTAAAAAACACACCTGAATACAAATTTAAGCATACCTCAGGTCACCAAAACGTACATGCACATAAAAACGGGCATAAAGTAGTACATAAAATTGCTTCCGCATATCTCACTTCCTTAGAGCCAAAAATGTACTTAATACAGGTATCCCTATTATCAATCCTAAGAGAATGTATGCAAGACTTCATCAAACACATACAGGTGAAAGGACCAGCAAGGCAGAAAATGGTAGGAAGAAATGACAAAGCAAAGGAACAAGCAGAAACAAAGACAATGACAGAAAAGAGGAAATTTCTAGCACAGAATTTCCAGAAGGCGGGGGTACTATTTATGCTGAAAGAGCCCCCGCCATCACCACGAGAGTGAGATACAACTGAAGAACACGGGGAAATGTCTTCATAAGAGTGAGAAAAACATGGAGAAATGTCTTCATACGAGCCCGAAGAACAAGGGGAAATGTCTTCATACCAGCTAGAAGAACACAGGGAAATGTCTTCATATGAGCCCAGAAGAACACGGGAAATACGAGCTAGAAGAAAGCGGGAAATGTCTTCATATAGCGAAGCTAGAGAGAAGAAAGCGGGAAATGTCTTCATATGAGCTAGAAGAACACGGGAAATGTTTCCAACGAGCCAGAAGAACACGGGAAATGTCTTCCAACGAGCCAGAAGAACACAGGAAATGTCTTCCAACGAGCTAGAAGAACACGGGAAATGTCTCATACGAGCTAGAAGAAAGCGGGAAATGTCTTCATACGAGCTACATCTATTTCGAATTAGAATTAGGCTTCGTTCAAGAAGAATTCGTCACTTTGGTGACTATTCCACTAGCGAGGGTTTGCTCAAGTTCAAGTTCATATTTCTTATAGCCCAGCCGACTACTGGAGCCATATCACGGCTAACACCACGTCAAAAACGACAACCAGGTTAAGATCAAAGACAACTGTTAAAAACCATGCTCACCGTCAATCTTGCAAGTCTAAAATGCAATTAAAGAAAAACGTACTCAAACGTAAAGTCAGATCAGTCGAAATCTATTGATCTCTTGTAAACACTGGAAAATTGCATCAGGAGGGACGTCTTGAAAGAGGCTCTTTAATGCCGTGTAGTGCCTAAGTCTCACATCGTACAAGTCCCATCAATCCAGGAAGAGGTGTCTGCTGCTCAACGGCTCATCACACGGTACACACCACAGTGCTTCTTCATCTTTTGAAAGGTACGAATAAGTGTAGGGTGTGTAACCCGTGCGTAACCTACATAACGCTGTCTCTTTCTTAGGATTTGCTCAAGAAGGATAAGTCGCCACTTGAGCCTTTTTAAATGTTAAAACAATTCTAACTGGCAGACCCCTTAAAGATGTGCTAAACCTAAGCTTCTGCAAAGTCTTTAAATGGATGAGGAGGACACGGCCCATAGTTTATTTGTAATTTGTTCAAAATGGAATCATTGCACTCGGAAAACTCCATATGCGCTCCATCCAAATCTGCCAGCAATATCTGACAGATTTCCGATGCCTGCGCAAAACCTTATGCGCTGGCAAGGTCTTGAAATGGGGAAAAAGGGACCTATGAAACATTAAGCTGACACCACAATAGAAACATGAAACTGAAACCAGCAGAATGACTGACACGATAAAAAGGACAGACTGAAATCGAAGTCACTGGATCCTGGGATCATGGCTCTGTCAAGTAAGTGAATCAGCCTGCCCACAAACATCTGACGATGGCACGTGATAACTAGAGGTACTCCTAACGAAAGAGGGGGGAACACAACTACGCTTGCAACAATGGAGAAGGAGACGTCCTCCTGTAGGTACATCATGGGCAGAATGTGGAAAATGTCACCATTAAACCCTACTTGCAGCAACAAAAGATGGACTCATATGGACGGCCATGATCGCCAACGTAAAAACATTAAACCTTTGTAAAGTATATGTAAAATGCCACCATTAAGTCTGAGTCGATGTAAAGTATGATCATTTAACAAGATCGCAAATTTTGGACTGTCTCCTCTTTGACGTCGATATCTGAAGGACAAGAGGTTCAACTAATCAGTTTCAGGTAAAATGCTTTGTCATTCTTTTTGTAGCTTTTTCCTTTTTCTTCAAAATGCTAGCATCACTTTGTCAATTGAGACAGACAGAGAGGCACGGAGAAACAACAGACAGACAGACAGACAGACAGACAGACAGAACAAACAACGAAAATAAACGAAACAAAACAACACGCACATATACAAACCAAAACTAACAAACGACAAGTAGTAAAAGGTTTATAAGAGATGATGGAACATAAGACGCAACACAGCCTCAACATGACAAAAAGATGGGCACAAAGCAGAAGACAACAAACTGCCCTTCTTTCTCCCCAACCCCGTCACCAAAACATTTTAGACTACACGTGAGCTCACGCACGCACGCGCACACAAGTAAAGCAGAACGGGTAAATGCAAACATAACAAACATTCCACCAGCATGGCAGAAAACAGCAAGCAACTTGTGAAGAGAGGCAACCTAACACTTCCCGTCACACACGGCGTCCTTTGATACTTGTTGAACACATACCGCCACACAGTGTGAGCTGCAGAAATAATAAAGAGTAAGATGCAGCCTATCTGCATCTCTCCCTATATGTTTACTCTTCGCACCAAGATACTACCACCACATGCAGATCTCCCGACACATGATAATGCAGCGATTAACATCACGTGGCTCACTTCAAACGACTCGCTCACTATCGACGCCGACAACACACAGAATGATCTAATGAAGATCACAGACGGGCATCATCTTGTTCTGATCACAGACACGACATCACGACATATTTTCGCGTCTTGAAGGCTGATGATGACTTACGATGGTTGATGATGACTTATGATGGCTGATGATGATTATGTGGCTGATGATGATTTATGGTGGCTGATGATGATTTATGGTGGCTGATAATCACTTGTAATGGCTGATGATGACTAATGGTGGCTGATGATGACTTGTGATGGCTCATGATGACTTATGATGGCTAATGATGATTATGATGGCTGATGATGACTTATGATGGCTGATGATTATTTATGTGGCTGATGATGATTTATGGTGGCTGATAATGAATTGTAATGGCTGATGATGATTAATGATGGCTGATGATGACTTATGATGGCTGATGATGACTTATGAAATCATGGCTGATGATGACTTATGATGGCTAGATGACTTATAATCATGGCTGATGATGACTTATGATGGCTGATGATGACTTATGGTGGCTGATAATGACTATGTAATGGCTGATGATGACTATGATGGCTGATGATGACTTATGGTGGTTGATGAATGATTAGATGGCTGATGATGACTTAATATGGCTGATGAAACTGTAAGTGGCTGATGATGACTTATGATGGCTGATGACGCTATGATGGCTGATGATGACGTCTATGATGGCTGATGATGACTTATGATGGCTGATGATGACTTATGTGGCTGATGATGACTTATGATGGCTGATGAGACTTATGATGGCTGATGATGACTTATGATGGCTGATGATGACTTATGATGGCTGATGATGACTTATGATGACTGATGATGCCTTATGATGGCTGATGATGACTAATGGTGGCTGATAATGACTTATGATGGCTCATGATGTACTTATGATGGCTGATGATGACTTATGGTGGCTGATGATGACTTATGGTGGCTGATGACGTCTTATGATGGCTGATGATGACTTATGGTGGCTGATGATGACTTATGTGGCTGATGATGACTTATGGTGGCTGATGATGACTATGATGGCTGATGACTTTATGGTGGCTGATGATGACTTATGATGGCTGATGATGACTCTTATGATGGCTGATGATGACTTATGATGGCTGATGATGACTTATGGTGGCTGATGATGACTTATATGCTGATGATGACTTATGATGGCTGATGATGACTTATGATGGCTGATGATGACGTCTTATGATGGCTGATGATGACTTATGATGGCTGATGATGACTTTATGGTGGCTGATGATGACTTATAATGTCTGATGATGCTTATGTGGCTGATGATGACTTATAATGGGCTGATGATGTACTTATGTGGCTGATGATGACTTATAATTGCTGATGATGTCTTATGATGGCTGATGATACTTATAATGGCTGATGATGACTTTATGATGGCTGATGATGACTCTTATGATGGCTGATGATGACTTATGATGGCTGATGATGACTTATGGTGGCTGATGAGATTATAATGGTCTGATGATGATCTTATGATGGCTGATGATGACTTATAATGCTGATGATGACTTATAATGGCTGATGATGATTTAATGGTGTGATGATGACTTATATGGCTGATGATGTACTTATGATGGCTGATGATGACTTATAATGGCTGTGATGTCTTATGTGGCTGATAATGACTTATAATGGCTGATGATGATTTATGGTGGCTGATGATGACTTATGATGGCTGATGATGTCTTATGATGGCTGATGATTATTTAGTGATGAAATGACTTGTTGGCTGATGATGACTTATGTGGCTGATGATGACTTATGATGGCTGATGATGCTTATGATGGCTGATGATGCTTATGATGGCTGATGATGTCTTAACATGGCTGATGATGACTTATGGTGGCTGATGATGACTTATGGTGGCTGATGACGTCTTATGATGGCTGATGATGACTTATGGTGGCTGATGATGACTTATGATGGCTGATGATGTCTTATGATGGCTGATGATGACTTATGATGGCTGATGATGTCTTATAATGGCTGATGATGACTTATGATGGCTGATGATGACTTATAATGGCTGATGATGTCTTATAATGGCTGATGATGTCTTATAATGGCTGATGATGACTTATTATGGCTGATGATGACTTATAATGGCTGATGATGTCTTATAATGGCTGATGATGACTTATAATGGCTGATGATGACTTATGATGGCTGATGATGACTTATGATGGCTGATGATGTCTTATGATGGCTGATGATGTCTTATGATGGCTGATGATGTCTTATAATGGCTGATGATGACTTATGATGTCTGATGATGACTTATGGTGGCTGATGATGACTTATAATGTCTGATGATGACTTATGATGTCTGATGATGTCTGATGATGACTTATGATGGCTGTCTCTCATCAGTCATTAAGTTTTGTTACATTTATCAGTTCACTGACGGCGTTGTTTGTTTGTTTGTTTTTCTTTCTTTTTCCTTCCAGCTTTCTTTCTTTTTCATTCCATCTTTCTTTCTTTCTTCTCCTTTTTTTGCTTCCCCGTCTTCTCCACTGCTACTGTGTCACTACTCCTATTCCACTCATTTCGGCTCTTCTACCCATTTCCAGACCCACCAAAACTGAGGCCACATGAAAGCTGGTAATGAACGACTACACAATATGAGACAATTTTTTCACAATGTTATGATGATGAGAATGGGGATGATAGTGATGATGCTATAAAGTTTCATTTCGGAATGACACTGCGTGACAGGGCTGAGCTCTAGGCTTACTTTCGTACCACATCTTGGAGTTAGTCAACCAGACCCGAGACATGCTCATGCCTGTTGCGCTAGTCAGGAAATTTAAGCGACACCCTCAGGGATGCATCCATACTCTGGATGAGACTCAACTGTGTGGGTCTCAGTCTTCCCAGCAAACCCATAACAATGCTTAACTGTGGGTAGGAGGTTGCTGAGGCCGAAATGTCCCATCAGAACTCTTTTTTTCTAATTGATGGGGGTGTGAAGTCTCGTCGGGGCAAAAACAAAATCCCATATTAACCCTTTGACTCCCGCACCCTGTCCAGCAGCATCCTGCATTGTCAACCATACTAGCAAAGCAAAAACTTAACCATTTGACTCCCTCACCCTATCCATCAGTTTCCTGCTGCAGGAAGCTGGTGGATAGGGTGAGAGAGTCAAAAGTTAAGTTTTTGCGGTCGGTGGCTAGGGTGCCGGAGTCAAAGGGTTAACTTTTTTTTTAAACTGACGGGAGTTGAAACCCTCGAGCTCCCAGCCAGTAGTCTGTGGCCCTAATCACTTCATCAGGCTGACTGGCGTTCATTGAGATGTTGATGGTGCTGGATGCAGAGCCAGTGCTCTGTTCCATTCCTCCTTGTTCATCTATCATCAGCAGTGCCAAAGGCTTGGCACAGAAAGTTTGCAGGGGAACTATCACTTTCAATCGTGCTGCTGGCATGAATCTTTATTTCTGTGTTATGTTGTTTTGTTTTTCCAATGTAGAAAACGGATTAGCATGTGTAAAGAAAGTCGGGTGAGTCATATAGAAACGTTATCAAAAATTTTAAGTGCAGTACCAGGAACGTCACATCCCTACCCCCCCCCCCCTCTCTCTCTCTCTCTCAAAATGTTTGCTATGCTGTTTATCAACAACAAATATGTAAGATGTAAGCTGTCCAGAGTGTTGATATATATACCGGTAGAAAACACATTTCATTCCCCTGGTCGTCTTATCTCTCTTTATCATCATCTTTTTCTCTCTCCCCTCTCTCTCATACGAAGAACGCATGTACAAACACTCACGCATGCTCTTACACACATATACGCACTTTTACTTTCTGCATCTTTAATATTTTAGCTGTTCTATTCCACAGTTCTTTGTATGATTACAGTCTTTTGTCTCTGTTGCAGTCCCTCTCAGATCGGGGGCCAGAAGACAACAACAACAAATTATTCAATATGATCAGGCCTGTCTGTTGTCCTAAAAAATAAACCGTTTATCTTCGTTTTGTGTTTTAGACCAGACAGTTTATTCAGTGTGTCGAGAGAAAGGTCTCTTTAGTATGTTTGTTGTGTTTTTCTGGTTGTTCATACCATTGCTAAAGAGACAATCTTCCTTTCCCTTTTTGGGGACTATTTTACAACATACCCAAGTTTATTTCACATGGCAACCAATCCCTGGTAGTCATTCTATTTTAGTTAATATTTAACCATACAAGATTACTTCCCTAGAATGAAACAATATGTTTCCTTATATACTGTCCTAGAATGAAAAAAACATACTTCTTTATATCTTTCTTCCAATTTTTTCTTTTTCTTTAACCTTCACGGGGTGCTCTGTTAGCTGTTGAAATGATGTTTCTACATCTGTGGGCTTTTGCTTCCTTAGGTTTGGGTCTGTCGTTCTACATAAGTACGGATGCTCCTTTCAACGCGCTATCCCAGATTGCAGTCCAATGAGCCATACACGGAACGACGAAACGCGTCACCTGGTTTGGAAGCATAAGAACCATCCCATTGAAGCACCTAAGTATTCACAGTGCGCTGTAGGAGGGTCACCTAGCTGGTCCCCAACCCCCACAATTTTTTCTTTTCTTTTCTATGTATATTTTTTTCTACAGCTTGTCTTTCTTAAAGGTTCCCTGTTTCGACTGATGTTTCAGAACACACGGTTTATACTGTTATACTATCCATTTAAAAGGTCTGCTTGTTTTTTGTCTTTTTGTCTTTCGTACCACTGAAGGGAAGACAACACTGCTTTCCCTCTCTTGGGTTGTAACAATATACCCAAATTACTTTAATGCAGTCCTTACCATTCTCTCTTTTTATGAAACAAAATCATAAAATCTATCGCCTCTCTTCCTCTCTCTAACACACATATTCACACATACCCACATGTCCTAAGATGAAAAGAGAAACACTCTAAAACGTACACACACACACACACACGGAAGAACACACCATACTGCCGACGTCTTCCCCCCCTCCCCCCCGCTCCTCCCCCCGTCTTCTGTCTGTCTGTCTGTCTCTCTGTCTGTCTCTCTCTCTCTCCCGTTTCCCTCTCACACATACATGTACCAGAGCAGGAAAAAGCAGAGACAGCTTTAAATCAGAATAATGAAAAGCCCATTTCCTCGTCCACCTGAAAGCCCCAGCCTTCACTACTAACACCACAGATATATATGGTCAGTCGTTGGGCCCTCACGCGCGACCCTCAGACAAAGGCGACGGTCAAGATTTACACCTGTGCAACCTCCTCTCACCTGCACATCAAAGAGCGTTGCCGGCGCGCTTTATCAGTTCTCGGGTACACCCACCTACCTATCTAGCACAGCTAGAGAGGGCGTGCGTATAAATAAATAGCCCGGGACTCTCTCAATCACTCATCGGTACTCAACTCTTCATTCACTTTCCCTTTTTTATGTTGCCCCGCCATATGCTCCTTGACTGACCATCGTCCATGTGGATGGGAAGGGTGTGAGCGAGGGACAGAGGGAGAAATAAGAGAAGGGAGAGGAGGAGAGGGAGGGAAAGGGGTTGGAGAAAGGGAGAGAGGGGGAAGGAAGGAGGGAGGAGAGAGAGAAAGGGAGAGAGAAGAGAGAGGAGAGAGAGAAGAGAAGAGTAGCGAGAGAGCAAGAGGAGTGCTTCCTCGGGGGAGACGGGAGAGAGAGAGAAGGAGGGAGAAAGAGAGAGACAGAGAGAGGGAGGGAAGAGAGAGAGAGAGAGAGAGAAGGTGCAGGAGAGAGCAAGAGGAAGGCTTTCTGACGGAAGGAGAAAGGAGGCGAGCTAGAAAGGGGGTGGGGGTGCAGCGAAAGAGAGAGAGAGAGTGAGGCGAGAGAGAGCAAGTGAGAGAGCGAAGCGAGAGAGAGAGAGAGAAAGAGATAGAGAGAGAGACAGAAAGAAGAGAGAGACAGAGACAGAGAGACAGTGTTAAGACTTTTTATGAGGCTATCACATGCTCATATCACAAAATACATATTTATTATAACTAACTGTCCTCACTCGTCTAATGGCGACATAACCACCTCATACCATATCAAAGCGACTGCCAGCCATCAAACAGACAGAAACCAGAAACGAATGAAACCAGAACGACAACGGCATTTCA
>JAPXFY010000015.1:35587633-35597633 GCA_030674185.1 Monoplex corrugatus
TATGTCTGTCTGAATGCTGTATGTATGTCTCTGTCTGTATGTCTGTCTGTATGTCTGTCTGTATGCTGTCTGAATGCCTGTCTGTATGTCTGTCTGAATGTCTGTCTGTATGTCTGTCTGAATGCCTGTATGAAAGTCTGTCTGAATGTCTGTCTGTATGTCTGTCTATACGTCTGCTTGCATGTCTGTCTGCTATATGTGTCTCTCAAGAAGTCTGCACGTATGAATCATGCATACGCACGCACGTACGCACGCGCACAGACACACACACACACACGCACACACACACACACACACACACACACACACACACACACACACACACACACATACACACTCGCACGTGTATACGTACCCACCTTTTTCTTCTTCTCTCTCCTCCTCCTCCTCCTCCTCCTCCTCTCTCTCTCTCTCTCTCTCTCTGTTTCTCTCTCTCTCTCTCTCTCTCACGCACACCTCTTCTCGTCCTTCTTCTTCTTCTTCTCATCTTTTCTCGCTCTCCATCTTTTCTCCTACCCCAATCCCTGGCTGTAGGCAAGATATGAAGCCCCAAATCAACGATGTCCATGGGGCAGTATTGCGTGTCGTTGGGGAACACGGTGGTGTGTGTGTGTGTACCAACCTTGTTTTCTGAGAGTCTGGCTCCAACATCCAATATCGGCAACAGGAGCCCGCCTGTTTCCTCCAGTCTCAAACTCCTAAAGAGGCGATGGGAATGGGATTGTTTACTGTCTTCTTTTTAAAGCCCTGGTAGCTCTGATGATTGGACCTCTACGCCCATAACGCAAACGTCTTGGATTTGACCTTCAGGCTGGCTATGGTTGTTGCTGCTGCTGCTGATGTTGTTGTTGTTGTTGTTGTTGATGATGATGTTGATGATACTGTTGATGATGCTGTTGCTGCTGTTGTATTGTTGTTTTTTCGGGCCGGCTTACGGTTGAAATAACAGTAGACTAAAGATCTGATGTCTTGAGTTCAGCCCAAGCCTACAATTATATAAACAGGCCTAGTTGCTGTCCAACCTAATGCTCCATTTGGTCAGCTTAGTGTTCGGTAGGTCGTGTTCTATACGCCTTATCCTTCCCAACTCTCCATTTCCAAATCTTGTCAACGCTTTTCACCCTTTTTTTCTTCTTCTTCTCTCTTTCTTTTTCTTCAAACTCACTTCTGCAGTAAATTCAGATTGTAGTAAAAAATTTTTTTAATTTTACAGAAAACGGTTGTATTTTTTAAACTAAGTTTTATATCATTCTTGTTAAACAATTATTCCTAAAAAGGTCAGGACTTTTTCCTTTTGATTCAATTTTCAATTGTTTAACAAACAAACAAACAAACACACACACACACACACACACACACACACACACACACACACACACACACACAACACACACACACACGCACGCACGCACGCACGCACGCAGAGAGAGAGAGAGAGATAGAGAGAGATATATACACACACAGACACACACGCACAGACACACACAAGTGTGCGTGTATGTGCGCGCGCGCGTGGTGGTGTGTGTGTGTGTTGTGTGTGTGGCACGCGTACGCGCGCGCATGTTTTCTTTTTTTTCAAGCTCCAGGTGGAAGAGTTACATAGACAGGCTGTAGGGGGGTACAGTGTCACTGGCTGAAGTATAGAATCCATTTCGTATCAGCCACACATCAGCTGGCTGTCAATGGGGGTGCGAGACACCTCATTCAATGGAAGGAGGGAAGGAGGGAGAGTAAGAAGGGAAAGAAAAATGAGGAACGACAAGGGAAGGGAAGGATGGGGGGGGGGGGACTGACTATATTATGCCTGTCAGGGTCATGACCTCAAACGGCCATGGGACCAGGGACATTTACATTCCTCCACCTATCGGCACCTAGAACTTCACAGCTACCTGAAATCTTTTATAACACGTGCCGGCCAGACATCCAGATGGCAGTATCCTTGACGGGTCTGGCGAGACTGTCGCTTGGCAGACTTTGGGCATTGGCATCTGGCGCTGTTTGGAGTTTGGTTCAGAGTCAGAGGAGGCGACAGAAGGAGGGAGGGAGGGAGGAGGGAGAGAGAGAGAGAAAAAAGAGACAGAGACAGAGAGACAGACAGCAGACAGAAAGGAGGGGAGAGGGAGAGAGACAGAAAAGAGAGAGAGACAGAGAAGAAAGAGAGAGAGAGAAAGAGAAAGAAAGGAGAAGAGAGAAAGAAAGAGAGAAGAGAAGAGAAGAAAGAAAGAGAGAGAAGAAAGAAAGAGAGAGAGAGAGAAAGAGAGAGAGAGAAGAGGAGGAGAGGGGGAGAGGAGAGATAGAAAAGAGAGAGAGACAGAGAGAGACAGAAGAGAGGAGAGGAGAAAGAGAGAGAAAAGAGAAGAGAGAAGAGAAAGAGAGAGAGAGGAGAGAGAAGAAGGAGACAGATAGAGAGAAAAAAGAGAGAGAGAAGAGAAAGACAGACAGAAGAAAGAAAGGAGGGAGAGAAGAGAAAGAGAAAAGAGAGAGAGAGAGAGAAAGAAGAGAGAGAGAGAGAGAGGAGGAGAGGAGAAGAAAGAAAAAAGAAGAGAGAAGAGAGAGAGAAGAGAGAAAGAAAGAGAGAAAGAGAGAGAAGAGAGAGAAAGAAGAAGAGAGACAGAGAAAGAAAGAGAGGAGAGAGAGAAGAAGAAAGAAGAGAGAGAGAAAGAGAGAGAGAAAGAAAGAAGAAGAAGAAAGAAAGAGAGAGGAGAGACAATTTTTCATTTACAAGGACATGCCGTAGCCAGAAAATGTTTTCCTGCATCAATCCCTCGCCTGCGGACACTAAAACAAATGTATTATAACAGCATAGAGAACGCACGGAAAGACAGAGAAAGAGGGGGGAGGGGGGAGACAGAGAAAGTAAGAGACAGAGACAGACTGACTAACATAAGACTGAAATTCATGATTTTAGGAGATGTCGTTTAAGTCATGTTAATGTAGCGGTCTCTGAAATCTATGTCATGTTAATGTTGACCTGGTATGTGTTGCTCTCACTGTCTTATTCAACTTGACTAAAAACCAGTTTTTTAAATACACGAAGAAAGACAAAGTACACACACACACACACACCACACACACACACACACACACACACACACCACACACACACACACTCACACACACACACACACACACACACACACACACACACACACACACACACACACACACACACACACACACAGATGAAATAACTTTTCAAATATGTCTCTCAAGGACAGAAACAGAGACAGAAGGGGAATAAAGAGAAGGAGAGTGCGACAGACACAGACATGAAAGTTTAAACATTATTTTTCTGGAGAGAGAGAGAGAGAGAGAGAGAGAGAGAGAGAGAGAGAGAGAGAAGAAGACAGACAGACAGACAGACAGAGACAGACAGACAGAGACGCACAGAGACAGACAGTGTGTGTGTGTGTGTGTGTGTGGTGTGTGTGTGTGTGTGTGTGTGTGTGCGCGCGCGCGCGCCCGCGTGCGCGCGTGCCTGTCCGCGCGCCTGTATCTGTGATTTTATCAAATTTTCTAACATTGAATTGTTATCGTCTGAGCATTTAAGTCCTTGTATCATGGAATGCACACTTTCAAATGTACTTCTTTTGTCAGACTGTTATTCGTTGTTTCTACTTCTTGTTACATGTTGATTCCATTGGATTTTGTTGGTCTATTGCTGTTACCGTCTATGCTCCCAATGGGGGTTAACAGATCTATTAAACATTGAACATTGAACATTGGACATTGTTTTAGTCCTTTTCTTTCAGTAGACGAAGCAGCAGGGAAGTTTTAGTCTTTTTCTCCTAATTTTGTATTGGTGTTTGTTCGTTTGTGATCTCACGTCTGCGCTTGGCATAGGCCAGTTAGCCGAAAATTTGCGCCTGTCTTCTCTGGTTGTATTAGATACACATTCTGGTTCTATTTTCGTGTTTTTCTGGTTCCTGTTTGCTTGATCGCGGGCGGTCGCACAAGTTTTTTCGATTTAGTGAACGTTGAACTGTGGTGTGTGTGTGTGTGTATGTTGTGTGTGTGTGTGTGTGTGTGTGTGTGTGTGTGTGTGTGTGTGTGTGTGTGTGTGTGTGTGTGTGTGTGTGTGTGTGTTGTGAGTGTGTGTGAGTGTGTTAGAGACAGACAGACAGACAGGTGTAATTACAAAAGGCAGATATCAAGCTCTCAGGTGTTGCTCACGCCCAGTCCGTGTCGGTACGTGCAGGTATTTGTATTACCCATTACACCTCTTGTTTACGACTATAGTGTTCACACTCAGGTAAACATTGCAATAAACATCGTCACATACACATACACACATACACACACACACGCTCGCGAGCGAGCGAGCGCCACGCACACACCTGACTGAACTGACTGGCAATGAGACCGACACAACGAGGGAGAGAAAGAGAGGGGGAATGATAGACGGAGCGACGAAGAGGGAGAGAGAAAGGACAAGAATTTTGTTGTAAGATCATGTGCCTGTACACAGAAGGTACACGTGTCAGGTGGGAAACAATTAAAGTCAAATCTTCAACACAAACACGCGAACAGAGAGAGAGAGAGAGAGAGAGGGAGAGAGAGAGAGAGAGAGAGAGAGAGAGAGAGAAGAGAGAGAGAGAGAGAAAGAGAGAAAGACAGACAGACAGACAGACAGAGACAGACAGGCAGGCAGGCAGACAGACAGAGAGACAGAGACAGACAGAGAGACAGAGACAGACAGAGACAGACAGAGAGACAGACAGAAGTGAAATGAAACTGACAGACTCATAGCGAAGTAAAAAAAAAAAAAAAAAACAACCAAAAAAACAAAACAAACAAACAAACAAAGAGAGAGAGAGAGAGAGAGAGAAACGACAGACAGACAGGCAGACAAAGAGCTAGACAGGCAGACAAGCAGATAGAAAAGAGACGGACAAAAGACAGACAGACAGAAATAAAGAGAGAGAGGTGAGGGAGGGAGAGAGAGAAGGTGAGGGAGGGAGAGAGAGAAGATGAGGGGGGAGAGAGAGAAGGTGAGGGAGGGAGAGAGAGAAGATGGAGGGAGAGAGAGAAAGTGAGGGAGGGAGAGAGAGAAGGTGAGGGAGGGAAGAGAGAGAAAGTGAGGGAGGGACAGAAAGTGAGGGAGGGAGAGAGAGAAGATGAGGGAGGGAGAGAGAGAAGGTGAGGGAGAGAGAGAAGGTGAGGGAGGGAGAGAGAGAAGGTGAGGGAGGGAGAGAGAGGTGAGGGAGAGAGAGGGGAGGGAGAGAGGTGAGGGAGGAAGAGAGAGGTGAGGGAGAGAGAGAGAAGGTGAGGGAAGGAGAGAGGTGAGGGAGGGAGAGAGAGAAGGTGAGGGAGGGAGCAAGGAGCGGCTTCCTGGGGGAGACGAGAGAGAGAGAGTGGTGGGAGAAAAAGAAAAAGAGAGAGAGGGAGAGAGACAGAGAAAGAGAGAGGGAGAGAAAGAGAGGGGGGGAGAGAGAGAGGGGAGAGAGAGAGAGAGAGAGAGAGAGAGAGAGAGAGAGAGAGAGAGAGAACAGGAACACACATACGAACGAAAGCATATTTTTTCGAGTTAATGTTTTCTTTTGTTTTGATTTTGTTTTTGTTTTTTCACACCCAGTCCATGGAAGGATTACACTAACACGAGCACACAATCAAAACAATCTATAAGAGAGGGAGAGAGAGAAGGGAAGGGAGAAGGAGACAGAGAGAGACAGAGATACACACACACACATAAAGATGGTATGCATATTCAGGCCTTGGTCCTTCTTGAAGCAGTTTTGTCAGTTTTTATAACCAGGTTTTCTCGAGATGGCTTTGCAGCATTTGTATGATTCCATATGCGCTAATACCACAGATGTCACAAGACTGAAAGACCTAAATTAACCATTGCATGTACCGCATATTTACTCGTAATCGTAAACTCTACGCGCTGACCGGAACATTAACATTATACAAACATCACTTACATTAACGAGAGCATAAGCTGTGAAATGTACTAACAGAACAAATAATTGATATTTGTATAGTCTCACAGCAGAACAAATATCTCATTTTTATTGGTTTTTAATAGTTTCAGGAAGTCACTGTATCTCCAAATCTAAAGATCTTTGATCGAGAATAAAGATAAAATTTGTACAACATCAGAAGCAATTGATGACAACAATAACATAAACTTGTGTGTGTGTGTGTGTGTGTGTGTGTGTGTGTGTGTGTGTGTGTGTGTGTGTGTGTGTGTGTGTGTGTGTGTGTTGTTTTTGTGTGTGTGTGTGTGTGTGTGTGTGTGTGTGTGTTGTGTGTGTGTGTGTGTGTGTGTGTGTGTGTGTGTGTGTGTGTGAGAGAGAGAGAGAGAGAGAGACAGACAGACAGACAGACAGACAGACAGACAGACAGAGAGAGAGAAACATTAATGTCACTAATTTCATAACTTTTTGGCACGGGGAAGACAGAGGGAGGGGGAAAGGATGGAGTGTTACACACACGCACGCACGCACAAACAAACAAACAAAAAAATAAACACAAATACACACACACGCACGCACGCACACGGTATGCTGACATTAATTGTAAAATTAACGAGAACGCCACGAGCAGAAGCCTCGTAGTCTGCATTGTGAGGAGGACCAAGTTTACTTTCTCCGTCATCTTCTTTATTCACTGTCTTCATTTCAGTCTTATAACAAGGGTTTTCTCTGTCTCTGTGTGCCGCTTGCCAATACATGTGTTTGTTTCTATCCCTTAAACGACAGTATATAATCATAAGTAGGATAGGTCTGGGCCGGGCCAAACGGTATTGTTACTGTTATTGTTGTTTAAAGCCCAGCCGATTGCGTACAGCCATATCAGGGATATAACTGCTTCAAAACATAAGAAACTTCAACAGGAAAAAAAAAAGAAAAGGAAAGAAAATTACGTACACATATCAATGCATTCACGCACATAATCTAAGTACATGCACCTGGGTTGACCACTCCGTCCAATTTATCACACAGGGGATTTAAAAAAACACACCCGAATACAAATTTAAGCGTATCTAAGGACACTAAAACATATATAAAAACGGGCATAAATTACCTAAACTTGCTTCCGCATATCTCGCCATCCTAGAGCCAAAAATGCACTTAATACATGTACCCAATTATCAATAATTAAAAAAAAAGTACGAAAACTTTATGGGAAAACATACCAGTGGATGGACCAGCAAGACAGAAAATGAAAGGAATAAAGGACAGAAAGCAAAGGGACACGGTAGAAACAAAGAGAGTGACAGAAAAGAGAAATTTCTGGCACAGAATTTCCAGAAGGTGGGCGAAACGTTAAAAAAATAAAGCAACATAATCTTTTATTTGAAGACTTCCAAACTTTTGTTTTGTTTTCGTTTGATCGAGTTCAACTAGTTCAGATTTTCCGCTTGATTGTTTGTCAGTCTGATTTAGAGGGTGTGGAGGGAAGAGAGAGAGAGAGAGAGAGGGAGAGGAGAGAGAGAGAGAGAGAGAGAGAGAGAGAGAGAAAGTGTGTGTGTGTGCGCGCGCGCGTGCGTGCGTGCGCGTGCGCGCGTGTGTGTGTTTGTGTTCGTGCGTGTGTGTGTGTGTGTGTGTGTGTGTGTGTGTGTCCTTGTTTGTGTGACCGCATGCGCGTGAGTGTTGTTTTGTTTGTGTGTGTAAAAACGACCCTAAATCATCTATTCCTAAGCAAAAACAAATCAATAAAACAAATACACACACACACACACACACACACCACACACCACACACCCATAATATATTATATATATATACACACACAAAAGGGCGGGGGGTGAGAGATGGAGGGGGGAGAGAGAGAGAAAATTTGCACAACCACCTTTTCTCCCTCAATCTGTACAATACTACCACCTCAAATTGCCCCTCACTATATGTAACACCACCAACTCATTTTCTCCTCAAGTTGGACAGTACGATCACCTCACTCTCCCCTCCATCTGTATGTACAATAACGCAACTCTCTTTCCCCCTCAAATTTATCTGCAGCTTCCAAGTCAGTCAGTGATTTTGTTTGTAGAAGCGCCTGCAGAAAACCGTAAGTTCATGCACACCATACACACTGAAAACTAACTCTTTAAATCACCATTACCATATTTTCGATAGATGTAAGACAAAACGTGTTTATAGCCAGTTAAGTGCACTAACAATACGAGAGCTGAATAATGTTTGAAGGATTAACTGGTTAATTAACAGATGGATGGGATGGATGGATGGGATGGATGGATGGATGGATGGATATGGATGGTGATGGATGGATGGATGGATGGATGGATGGATGGATGGATGGGCTGATTGACTGACTGACTGACTGACTGCTTGATTGATTGATCGATTGATTGATTGATTGATTGATTGATTGATTGGATGACTGATTATGTGGGTAAGTGAATGAGTGAGCAAGTTTATGTGGGCAATACACAACTATTCGCTCGTGCTTGCACGCAAAGTACACACATCCAAACATTCTCATTTTTGCACACGTATACGCACAACGCACACGTGGTGATGATAAACAATAATTTCATTTGTTAAGCACAGCCAGTTCATTTCAAAACACAGTCGCTGCACTTTGCATAGCAAAAGAAGATTGTTACTTTCTGCTTAACAGAAACACACACACACACACACACACACACACACACACACACACACACACACACACACACACACACACACACACACACACACACACACACACACAGATAGACAGACAGACCACAACACACACAACACCACACCACACCACACCCACACCACACACACAACCACACACAACACACACACACACACACACACCACCACCACCACCACCACCACCACCTCGTACCAATCTGTATCGCCCTCCTTTCTGTTTCTCTTGTAAAACCCGACAGATACAGATAGAACATGCTCATTTTCACTGTGGCTGGGTCTAGCAGCAGTAGCAGTGTTGTTCTTTGCCCCCGCGCTTTGTTGTTAAAAAACAATCCGTGTGAATAGCCTAACCACCTTGAGCAAGCTAAAAATAGCTATGCTGAATGAAGACGTATGGCCCGTCTCCATAAAGAAACACTTTTTTTTTCTCACTATAGTTTTCTTTCTTATGTTTCTTGCTATCTGTTATAGTTTCTTTCTGTGCTTCTGCCTTTTTTTCCTCTGTTTTATCTCTCTCTCTCTCTCTCTCTGTCTCTCTCTCTCTCTGTCTCTCTCTCTCTCTGTTCTCTCTCTCTCTCTATATATATATTATATATGTCTGTCTTATTGTTGTTGTTGTTTCTATTTTTTCCTGCTCTTCTGTCTCTTCACTTTTGTTCCTCTCCTTCTTGTGTTTCCCCCCCCCCCCCTTTCTTTTCTTCTTTTAACATTTTTCTTCCTTTTTGTTTTCTTCCTTTCTTTATCTCTTTCTTGTTGTCTTCATTTTCTGTCTTTCTTTTTCTCGCTGTCATCGTCTCTTTTCTTTGTTTCGTTGTTTTTTGTTTTTTTTCCCTTTCTTTATCGTTCTTTTTATAATCTATATTCATCCATTTTTTTTTCCCCTGTCTTTTTCTTCTATTTGTACTCCTCTTGCACATTTCCTTCGCGCTTTCTTTCTTTTATTTTTCTATCTTCCTGTCTATCTGTCTTTCGTTCCTTTTGTATTTCACTCTATATCTTCCAGTTTGTTTGCCTTTGGTTTCGCCAAGTTTTAAACACTTGGACAAAACGAGAGAAAGAGAGATAAGTAGAAAGACTGAGAGAGAGAGAGAGAGAGAGAGAGAGACAGACAGACAGACAGACAGACAGACAGACAGACAGAG
The DNA here is from genome assembly GCA_030674185.1 of Monoplex corrugatus. Taxonomy (NCBI): domain Eukaryota; kingdom Metazoa; phylum Mollusca; class Gastropoda; order Littorinimorpha; family Ranellidae; genus Monoplex; species Monoplex corrugatus. The sequence continues at coordinate 35,597,388 of JAPXFY010000015.1, forward strand.
AGAGACAGAGACACAGACAGAGACAGAGAGAAAATGTGTGTGACAGAGGGGGTAGAAGGAGAGTGAGATTTGAGAGAGAGAGAAGAGAAGAGAGAGACAGAGACAGAGAGACAGAGACAGAGAGAGAGAGACAGAAAGATAGAAGCAGACAGACACACAGACAGATAGGCAGAGAGAAAGAGAGAAAAGAAGAGCAGAACTTTTACGTCCCCACCCCCTTCGCTCTCTTCTTTCTTTCTATTCATT
>JAPXFY010000015.1:35602633-35642633 GCA_030674185.1 Monoplex corrugatus
ATTTAAAAAAAGAGAGAGAGAGAGAGAGAGAGAGAGAGAGAGAGACCGCTGAGAGAATATTTTGTCACGCAGACGGAATGACATAGACTGAAACACTCACCCGAGTGTAGTAGCATTGTGGGTGCCAAAAGAGTTTTCAATTCTTTCTCTCCGCTCCCCCCCCCCCTCCCGTCTCTCTTTCTCTCTCTCTCTCGCCTCTCCTCTCTCTCCCTCTCTCTCTCTCTCTCTCACGGTGTGAGATGAGATAAATCCATCTCGAAAAAAAACAAACTCCAGACAAGTTATCATCATCATCATCATCACCACCACCGTTGGTATAATTATTACTGTCATTATCATCATTGTTATTACCATTATTATCTGTATTACTACCATAATTGTGTGTGCGTGCGCGCTTGCTTGCGCTTGTGTGTGTGTGTGTGTGTATGCGCGCGCGAGCGCGTGTGTGTGTATGTGATGTGTGCCATCTCTGTGTGTAAGAGACAGAGACAGAGACAGAGAGAGTGCATGTGTGCTTGTGTGTTTGCGTGCGCCTTCTCGTGTTGTGCGTTCGAGAGGGGAGGGAGAGGATGGAAGATCCATGCACGCGTGTAAGAGGGGTGGGGGAGGAGGGATGTCGGTTTCAGTTCGTTTGTTGCAAGAATCACATCTATTTCTGGGTCTCCGCATAAACAGAACACGCTACTAAGCATTGGCAGGCATCAGGCAGACAGACACACAGCTAGCAGCATCAGGCAGACAGACATACAACTAGCAGCATCAGGCAGACAGACATACAACTAGCAGCATCAGGCAGACAGACATACAGCTAGCAGCATCAGGCAGACAGACATACAGCTAGCAGCATCAGACAGACAGACATACAACTAGCAGCATCAGGCAGACAGACATACAACTAGCAGCATCAGGCAGACAGACATACAACTAGCAGCATCAGGCAGACAGACACACACCTAGCAGCATCAGGCAGACATACATACAACTAGCAGCATCAGGTAGACAGACATAATAGCTAGCAGCATCAGGCAGACAGACATACAGCTAACAGCATCAGGCAGACAGACATAATAGCTAGCAGCATCAGGCAGACAGACATACAGCTAACAGCATCAGGCAGACAGACATAATAGCTAGCAGCATCAGGCAGACAGACATACAGCTAACAGCATCAGACAGACAGACATAATAGCTAGCAGCATCAGGCAGACAGACATACAGCTAGCAGCATCAGACAGACAGACATACAGCTAGCAGCATCAGGCAGACAGACATACAACTAGCAGCATCAGGCAGACAGACATACAGCTAGCAGCATCAGACAGACAGACATACAACTAACAGCATCAGACAGACAGACATACAACTAACAGCATCAGACAGACATACAGCTAACAGCATCAGACAGACAGACATACAGCTAACAGCATCAGACAGACAGACATACAACTAACAGCATCAGACAGACAGACATACAGCTAAAAGCATCAGACAAACAGACATACAGATAACAGCATCAGACAGACAGACATACAGCTAACAGCATCAGACAGACAGACAGACATACAGCTAGCAGCATCAGACAGACATACAACTAGCAGCATCAGACAGACAGACATAATAGCTAGCAGCATCAGGCAGACAGACATACAGCTAGCAGCATCAGGCAGACAGACATAATAGCTAGCAGCATCAGACAGACAGACATACAGCTAACAGCCATCAGAAGACATACAGACTAGCAGCATCAGACGAATATAGCAGCATCAGACAGACAGTACATACATAGCAGCATCAGACAGACAGACATACAACTAGCAGCATCAGACAGACAGACATACAAGCTAGCAGCATCAGACAGACAGACATAACTAGCTAGCAGCATCAGGCACAGACAGATACATACATCAGCAGCAATCAGCACGACAGACATACATAAGCTAGCAGCATCAAACAGTGACAGACAGACATAACTAGCAGCATCAGACAGACAGACATACAACTAGCAGCATCAGACAGACAGCATACAACTAGCAGCATTAGACAGACAGACATACAACTAGCAGCATCAGACAGACAGACATACAACTAGCAGCATCAGACAGACAGACATACAACTAGCAGCATCAGACAGACAGACATACAACTAGCAGCATCAGACAGACAGACATACAACTAGCAGCATCAGACAGACAGACATACAACTAGGCAGCATCAGACAGACAGACATACAACTAGCAGCATCAGACAGACAGACATACAACTAGCAGCATCCAGGACAGACAGACATACAACTAGCAGAGCATCAGACAGACAGACATACAACTAGCAGCATCAGACAGACAGACATACAACTAGCAGCATCAGACAGACAGACATACAACTAGCAGCATCAGACAGACAGACATACAAGCTAGCAGCATCAGACAGACAGACATACAGCTAGCAGCATCAGACAGACAGACATACAACTAGCAGCATCAGGCAGACAGACATACAACTAGCAGCATCAGACAGACAGACATACAACTAGCAGCATCAGACAGACAGACATACAACTAGCAGTCAATCAGACAGACATACATACAACTAGCAGCATCAGACAGACAGACATACAACTAGCAGCATTCAGACAGACAGACATACACTAGCAGCATCAGACAGACAGACATACAACTAGCAGCATCAGCAGACAGACATACAACTAGCAGCATCAGACAGACATACATACAACTAGCAGCATCAGACAGACAGACATACAACTAGCAGCATTAGACAGACAGACATACAACTAGCAGCATCAGACAGACAGACATACAACTAGCAGCATCAGACAGACAGACATACAACTAGCAGCATCAGACAGACAGACATACACTAGCAGCATCAGACAGAAGACATCAGTAACTCAGACAGACATACAGCTAACAGCATCAGACAGACAGACATACAACTAGCAGCATCAGACAGACAGACATACAGCTAGCAGCATCAGACACACAGACATACAACTAGCAGCATCAGACAGACAGACATACAGCTAACAGCATCAGACAGACAGACATACAACTAGCAGCATCAGACAGACAGACATACAGCTAGCAGCATCAGACAGACATACATACAGCTAGCAGCATCAGCAGGCAGACAGACATACAGCTAGCAGCATCAGCAGACAGACATACAGCTAGCAGCATCAGACACACAGACATACAACTAGCAGCATCAGACAGACAGACATACAGCTAGCAGCATCAGGCAGACAGACATACAGCTAGCAGCATCAGACCACAGACATACAACGAGCAGCATCAGACAGACATACATACAGCTAGCAACATCAGGCAGACAGACATACAGCTAGCAGCATCAGGCAGACAGACATACAGCTAGCAGCATCAGGCAGACAGACATACAGCTAGCAGCATCAGGCAGACAGACATACAGCTAGCAGCATCAGGCCTGGCCTGTCACACACTGTAACACTGGGCCATTGTGCCAGACTTCCATGGAAGCGTGAAAAACCCTAAGACTCTTTCCCTTTCCCCGACTCCCTACGGCATGTTTCTACCTTACTCCATCCTCTATTTATAGCAACTTTTTTTTTTTTCCCTCTCCATTCCCAAGCCCGGTCGCCCTTTCCCACCCCCACCGAGCCTCCGTCCTTGTTTGTTTCCTTATTTGTGTAACGCTTCATATTTGCCCCATTTTGTTCATCTCCCTTGCATCTGTTTACATTTTTTAACGGAAATTACGATGATGATGATGATAGATGATGATGATGATGATGATGATGATGATGATGATGATGATTATGATGATTGCTGCTGTTGTTGTTATCATCATGATTAGTGTGTGTGTGTGTGCCATTGTGCCATACTTCCATGCAACCGTGAAAAAAACCTAAGACTCTTTCCCTTCCCCAACTCCCTACGGCATATTTCTACCTTACCCCATCCTCTATAGCAACCTTTTTTTTTTTATTTCTCCCCTCCTCTATTCCCAAACCCAGTCGTTCCTCCCCCCCCCCCCCTGCCTTCTGTCCTTGCTAGTTTCCTCGTTTGTTTCTTTATTTGTATAACACTTCATATTTACCCAATTTTGTTCATCTCCCTTGCATCTGTTTACATTTTTTAACGGGAAGATTTTCTCAGCCGTTGTGGACGGATGTAAGGTGTGCACTTTTGAAAAGTCACTAACGCATTAGTTTCGATGAGTTTGGAGTTTGTCCAAAACGGATTCATTGCACTCGGACAATTCCATATGCGCCGCCCCCAAATTTTGTGGCAATCATCAGGCAGACTGCTTGACCCCGCACAAACCTCTGTGCACTGTAAATTTCAAAGACAAGATGTCAAGACTACACACGCTGAGCAAGCAGCACAAGGCCTGGCTTGTCACTTACTATACACTAAGCCATTGTGGCGTACCTGCAGGAAAGCGTGCAAAAACCCTTAGACTAACCCATCTCATATGTTCTTCTTGTTAACACTCTCTCCTTTGCTAAGCGTGTGGCCTCCAGTCTACCCAGATGTGAATGGGTACCCGACTCTCTTCAAAGTTATGGAAGGTACAGTAACGATGGGAAGAAATGGGTCACGCTCTCATCATGATAGCCCTGAAGAACGTTGAGGTCTCTTTACCGGGACTACATGACTTCGCTACGATTTCAGCGTTACGGGACAACCTTTGCCATTTTTTAAACGAAATTCTTTCTTCCTTATTAGACTCCCTTTCCTCCACCCACCCCTAGAATTTCCTTTTTTATAACCCATACCCACACACGCTGGTACGATTTCAGTGTCACGGGACAACCTTTGCCTTTTTAAACAAAATTATTTCCTCCTTATTAAACTCCTTTCTTCCACCCACCCTAAAATTTTCTTTTTTAGGACCTCCCCCCCCCCCCCCCCGGACCCTGGTTTCTCTACTGTACTGCTCTTTCCTCCTTTTCCGTTCTCTCCCTTCCTCCATGTTGACGTATGGAGAGAGATACATTTCACTACAACACAGCCAAAGTTTGTTTTACGACAGACTTGATACAAGGACAGACAGAAAACCCATACGCCATGTACGACCTCAAGACCTTACTAGATTGGGGGGCTTATATGCAGGCGTACGGCTTATGTCATAGCCATTATGGATCTTCTCCATCGCCTGGTATCTTGTGGCGTCAGTGCATATATGGAATTTAATCCTAGCGCAGACAAGCTATCTTGAGACAGTGAAACTGAAACCCTCTCTCTTGTCGCTTCCACCTCCATCCCTGCCTATCTTCTTGTTTGGTTTTTTGAAAGAACTGTTCCTTGTGTCTTCTCCAAATGTTTTTCTTTTTCCTTTTCCTTTTCCTATTCTCTCTCTCTCTCTCTGTCTGTCTGTCTGTCTATCTCTCTCTCTCTCGCTCTCTCGCTCTGTCTGTCTATATATCTTATCTGTCTCTCTCTCTCTCTCTCCTCTCTCTCCCTTCTCTATTTCTCTGTGTCTGTATATATATATATATATATATCTGTTTATTTGTCTGTCTCTTTCTCTTCATCTATATATCTCTATCAATCTCTCTATCTATCTATCTCTACCTATCTATTTCTATCTCTCTCTCTATCTCTCTCTACCTCTATCTGTCTGTCTATCTATCTAACTATATATATCTTCTTTCTCTCCTTTTTTCCCTTCTTTCTTGTCATACACCCTCTTTTAATTTATTAAAATTTCTCCTTTTGCTCCGGCACGGTTTCTACTTTTGTTTGTTAAAATTTTCACCTCCCTCCCCTCTCCTCCCCTTAGCCTCAGCATGTTTTTGTTTTTGTTTTCTTTAAAATCTCTCCCCTTATTCTATAACATCCTATCTCTGTTCTGTACTTTTTTCCGTGATCGCCTCCCTTGCTTATTGTTATCGCCATTGGTGGTAGTGGTTATGGCGGTTGTAGTTTTATTTTACGTCTTATTACTATCTGATGCTTGTCCTGTGTTCGTTGTAGCTGGTCACAGGAGAACTTAAGATTTTCTACATCCGAAGGTCATTGTGACCTCGAAGAAAGCTCGGTCAAAATGAAAGTTTGGGAACCGTCTAGAGGGAAACGGTAGGCTCTCACAATCGACAAAAACAACAAGGTCTGGTTTCAGATGCTCATTTTATCATTTCACACGTATATGCCTTCATTGTTCCTGGATGAAGTGTACGTAATATAGAGAAAATGCCTTAACTATCCCCCATTTCCAACCACACCTAATTTCTATTTTGCCTGTTCGTCCATTTTGCTGCTTACACGATATTCCCATTGCGCTTCTTTTCCATGTCACCTCCCGATGATCCTGTTCGCCTGTTCTTTATTCCAATGTCACCTAGTGACGTTCCCGTTTTGCGTATACGTTGTTTCCATGTGACCTTCGGCTGCTCCTGCTTCGCCTATACCTCGTTTCCATTGTTGCCTACCATTGTTTATGTGTCGCCTATACTTTGTTCCCTTATTGCCCACCATTGTTTATGTTTCGCCTATACCTTGTTCCCTTATTGCCCACCGCTGTTCCTGTTTCATCAACACTTTGCCCCCACGTCACCTACCGCTGTTCCTGTTTCATCTACACGTTGTTTCTACGTCACCTGCTACTTTTCCTGCTGGGCCTATACGTCGTTTCCATGTCACCTACCCCTGTTGTTGTTTCACCTATACTTTGTTCCTATGTCACCTACCCCTGTTCCTGTTTGGTCTTTGTTCCTACGTCATCTATCACTGTTCCTGTTTCACCTATACCTTGTTTTCATGTCATCTGTCGCTGTTCCTGTTTCACCTATACTTTGTTCCCATGTCACCTACCCCTGTTGTTGTTTCACCTATACTTTGTTCCTATGTCACCTACCCCTGTTGTTGTTTCACCTATACTTTGTTCCCATGTCACCTACCCCTGTTGTTGTTTCACCTATACTTTGTTCCTATGTCACCTACCCCTGTTGTTGTTTCACCTATACTTTGTTCCTATGTCACCTACCCCTGTTGTTGTTTCACCTATACTTTGTTCCTATGTCACCTACCCCTGTTCCTGTTTGGTCTTTGTTCCTACGTCATCTATCACTGTTCCTGTTTCACCTATACTTTGCTCCATCTCACCTTCCGCTGTTCCTGTTTCACCTATACTTGCTCCCATCTCACCTTCCGCTGTTCCTGTTTCACCTATACTTTGCTCCCATCTCACCTTCCGCTGTTCCTGTTTCACCTATACTTTGCTCCCATCTCACCTTCCGCTGTTCTTGTTTCACCTATACTTTGCTCCCATCTCACCTTCCGCTGTTCTTGTTTCACCTATACTTTGTTCCCATCTCACCTTCCGCTGTTCTTGTTTCACCTATACTTTGTTCCCATCTCACCTTCGCTGTTCTGTTTCACCTATACTTTGTTCCCATCTTACCTTCTGCTGTTCCTGTTTCATCTATACTTTGTTCCCATCTCACCTTTCGCTCTTCCTGTTTCATCTATACTTTGTTCCCATCTCACCTTCTGCTGTTCCTGTTTCATCTATACTTTGTTCCCATCTCACCTTTCGCTGTTCCTGTTTCATCTATACTTTGTTCCCATCTCACCTTCCGCTCTTCCTGTTTCATCTATACTTTGTTCCCATCTCACCTTCCGCTCTTCCTGTTTCGTTTATATCTTGTTTCCGTATTGCGTATATATTTTTCCCGGTTAGGCTGGTTCTGTTCCCATTTCGATGTCATTAATGAATTCTTGTTTTACTATTTCAGTTCGTGATAACGTTGTCCTTTCCGCCAATGCACTGCCTCCTTACTGTGAGCGTATGTGTGTGTGCATTTGAAAGAGAGAAGACAGACAGACAGAGACAGAGAGAGCAGCCAGCCAGTGTGTTCGTGTGTGTGTTGTGTGTGTGTGTGTGTGTGTGTGTTGTGTGTGTGTGTGTGTGTTGTGTGTGTGTGTGTTGTGTGTGTGTGTGTGTGTGCGTGTGCGTGCGTGCAAGTGTGTGTAAGATAGGCTTCGGTGTGTATGTTAAAGATAGGCTTCGATCTGATTGACGATTCTGTCCATTAACGCGTCTTAATTCCCAGACAATGCCAAACGGAACACATACAATTTTCTCCTGCTCAAACATTCAAGCCAAGACATTCACACGCTTCAACACATACATGCCTACGGATGTCTCACGTTTCCCTATCATCTCACTGCTCCCAGTAACAACACTCAGTCCCAACACGTAGTGACTCGATTCTCCTATGGTGCCAACGAAACGAGGTACTGAACAAACAAACAAGCAAACGAAAACTTTCTGACTCACCATACTGACACCGAAGTATTGAACCAAAAAAAGAAACAAAAACTCGCTGACTCACCATATTGACACCGAGGTACCGAACAAAGAAACAAACGAATATCGCTGACTCACCATACTGACACCAAGGTACTGAACAAACAAACAAAGAAAACTCGCTGACTCACCATATTGACACCAAGGTACTGAACAAACAAACAAACGAAAACTCGCTGACTCACCATACTGACACCAAGGTACTGAACAAACAAACAAAGAAAACTCGCTGACTCACCATACTGACACCAAGGTACTGAACAAACAAACAAAGAAAACTCGCTGACTCACCATACTGACACCAAGGTACTGAACAAACAAACAAAAGAAAACTCGCTGACTCACCATACTGACACCAAGGTACTGAACAAACAAACAAAGAAAACTCGCTGACTCACCATATTGACATCAAGGTACTGAACAAACAAACGAAAAATTGCTGACTCACCATACTGACACTGGGACCTGGAAACCTCCGGACATGCGCATGATGGGTAGTAACCTCCCCTGCACTGTCCTCCGTTGTAACACATGGCGTTGGTACACTGTCCTGTGGAACACAAAAACATTCCTGTTACACTGGTTGTATCGCAGCAATTATGTAACACATGCACTTGTTACACATCATCTTATCAGACTGACCATCTGACAGTAATGTGTAACACATTACTCTGTTACATTGTTTTTGTTACACATCAACAGTGTTGCAAGAGCTTGTAGTACTACCATGACATCAGCCTAACCTTGCTGTATTGCTACGAGATCTGGGCTACCAGCCGACGCATAATTCAACAGCTGGGGAAAAAAAGTTCCACCAAAGACATCTGCGCAAGTTTGCAACATCATGTGGCAAAATCGAGCGTCCAACCTTTAAGTTTTGAAGAAGTGTGGCTCGACAAGCGTTAGGTGACTACTTATCAAGTTCTAGTTCTACTGGACAAGACGCACTGTCTGCATGGAAGATGCTCCTATATGGAGAACTGAAGCAAGGACATCTTCATCAGACATTGATCCATCAGTGAAGATTCTGTGGGATGACGGAAATTTCTGACACAGGTCTGCATAAAATCAACAACACGAAATGGAAAGACACTGCCACAGCAGCACACGCAGGATACAATCACATATGAATCGTGCAGACCGGTAGTTATTCAATAGAAGAGGGACCGGCGGGAGCTGAACCCAGGGCCACAAGGCACTTTCCCATGCAGTGCCTGCTGTAGAACATGTGGCTTCACAACTGGTCTTCTATCCCCATAAAGGCCCACATCAGGCGCTGAACACCAAAATGTCTACTGACTGATCAGACCAACGACAGAGTCTATTTTGTGGGTTGGTTGGTTGGTTGGTTGGTTGGTTGGTTGGTTGGTTGGTTTGTTGGTTGGCTGGTAGGTTTGTTGGTTGGCTGGTTGGTTGGTTGGTTGGTTGGTTTGATGGATGCATGTTTTGTTCTTTGATTGGTTGGTTGGTTGGTTGGTTGGTTATATGGATGCATGTTTTGTTCTTTGGTTGGTTGATTGGTTGATTGGTTGGTTGGTTATAATGCATTTTTTTGTTCTTTGGTTGGTTGATTGGTTGGTTGGTTGGTTGGTTATATGGATGCATGTTTTGTTCTTTGGTTGGTTGATTGGTTGATTGGTTGTTGGTTGGCTGATTGGATCTTTGGTTGGTTGGTTAGATGTTTCATTCTTTGGTTATATGGTGGTTTGTTGTATGGTTAATGACGTGGTATGGCTTTTTTTCCAGCAGAACTCAATATTTTTTCTTATTTTTTCCCGCTCACTATCTTCCAATTAGTAGGTAAGCATCCAAATAATTGTCAAGTCGGATCCTCACCTTTAATAAGGGCGGGATTTATTCACAAACCATATAAGGTACACACATGCGCACGTGCAAGTTACAGAAATAATCAAATGCCGAAATACGTAGAAATTTCACCCACGCAGGCACGCGCACGCGCATACATACACACACACATACACACACACGCGCGCACCCACGCACGCGCGCGCGCGCGCCCACACCCACACACACACATTCATGCAGAAGCACATAGACACAAGACACACGCACGCGCGCGTGCGCACACACACACACACACACACACACACACACACACACACACACACACACACACTAATATCACTTATAGTGAAAAGACGTTAAATCAAGCAACGAACACACACACACACACACACACACACACACACACACACACACACACACACACACACACACACACACACACACACACACACACACAATTAACTTTGACGCGTTTCTCGGCACGATACGAGACATGGTAACTCAACCATGGACGAAACCCAATTTCCAATGTGCAGTGTTCGTATTAATCAGTGCGCAGTGTTTAGATTAATAAACATCACAACGACTGCCAACCACTCACAGAATCAGAACCGAGCAGACAGGGAAACAGAATATGAACGCTCGCTTCACCTGATTAATGACGGAACAAGACAGAAGCAGACCTGACAATGGAGTTTGCTAAGCGTGTGAAAAACGAGATAAACAAACGAGACCCGGTTACAGTGACAGCAACTGGTCCTCAAAACTAGGACCGAAATACACAATGAAATAACATATGATCGCTTCATTTAATAAGTCATAATGAATCAAGGCAGAAGGAAATTGTCAGCACAGTGGGGGGGTTTTCCCCCCCAAACACGTGAAAAAGAAAACAAGATGGTCGAGCCATTTTAAAGATCTCCCTTTTAATACACAAATAATGACAGAAAATCCAGACTGTGTAAGTACTTCTCAAAGTCATAAAACTAATAGCTGAAATAATACTCGTCGGCAAATCCGTGGTAGGCTGTCACAACAGTGAAAACAGAATGCAACTGTGCTTAGAAGTTCCTGAGAAAGTGCTGTTCATACACCTTCCCCTGAAAGTTTTAAATTTCATCACTTTTTCTGTCTGACCTTAACTTTAGCGCCATAATTTCCAAACTTATGCATTCTTCACTCCTCAATGGTCTAAACGGGAAATCAATAAAGCAAGAAATATATCAAAACCAGGTACTGTTAGCAAATGAGGCACGTGCTGTCGTTAATGTGCCCTGACTTCGGGGGTTATATTTGTTCAGTTTCTTAACTGACTGAATGATCCTTCTATAGATGGATGGACCAATTGTTTGACCGACTGATGGAGTAGTGACCTCAAAGGGTTCTTCCCCCTCTGTTATATCTCTCCTTCCAACACACTAAACGAGGAGGTTTGAGTGCTGTCTATATCCCCTGTGCTGCACTTACCTAGCGCGTGTAAGATGTCTTGCGGCAATACAAGACTTGTTCCTAACAAAATCATGGCAGAAGAACAATCTACACAAACAGCTTAACCCTCTGACTCCCGCACCCTGTCCACCAGCACCCAGCATTGTCAACCATGCTAACAACTCAAAAACTTAACCCTTTGACTCCCTCACCCTGTCCAGGAAGCTGGTGGATAAGGTGAGGGAGTCAAAGGGTTACGTTTTTCCTTCAATAGCATGGTTGACAATGGAGGATGCCGGTGGAATAAGTGTGGGAGTCAAAAGGTTAAACAAGCGCCCACAAATCAATTTCATTTAACTCTGGGCATGTGTTTAGTCTAAGCATCTGTAAATAGAAACAGGCGGCTTTACCAGACTTATCATGTAAACCACAAACCGGCAGTATATCAGACTAGCCTCCACACACCCCTTTCACTCTCCCCACTGCACCTCCCCATACCCACGGATGTGTCACTCGCAGTGAATCTCGTGAGAACTTACCTGCTCGTCTCACAACTCACCTTACCCATAGATATTAACCGTAACATAGACTGGCTAATCAGCAAACTGGAGACCTATGCCAGCTTCAGTATCGACTCCTGCTTGTTTTGTTGCCTTTTGCTTGGGAAATAACAATGTATTGCTTGGTAAGTAACAACATATTTGTGTGGCGATAATTTGCTCCAATTTATATATGACTGTCTTAAGGTAAAAACTTCTTAACGCCTTTCGAGTGGCGACAGTTTGTTCCAATCTGTATAGGACTGACTGTTTTAAGGTAACAACTTCTTAACGCTTTTCGTGTGGCGACAGTTTGCTCCAATTAGTATGACTGACTGTCTTAAGGCAACAACTTCTGAACGCTTTTCGTGTGGCGATAATTTGCTCCAATTAGTATGACTGACTGTCTTAAGATAACAACTTCTTAATGCTTTTTCGTGTGGCGATAATTTGCTCCAATTAGCATGACTGACTGTCTTAAGATAACAACTTCTTAATGCTTTTCGTGTGGCGACAGTTTGCTCCAATTTGTATATAACTGTCCAAAATAGGAATTTCTTAACGTCTCTTTGTGTTTTCTGTTTCAGCGTTGGTCCTATCTGATTGAAAACGTATCCGTTAGGAACAAGTTGTAAATTGACTCTTATCATCTTCTGTCGTATGCCACAAACTTCAACTGAAACTAGCTGAAAGACACAGCAGCGTTGTTCAATTGTACATGCTAACGAGCTCCATGGCATAGTGAGGTGACCTAATCACAGTGTGACAGAGCTAGTTGCCAGTCTTACTATCACTGTCTATGACTCAACCCCCCAAACCACCACCACCCCATCAACCCTGTTGCAATCCAGCACCACTACCATGCAGGCAAGCAGAATGACTGTGGTGCATGGTCGGAATGTTGCGGTTATGACATTGGATAAAGCCCTCTAACTGCGTTAAACACGGGTGGGTTTTACGGCAAAATATAGCCTTCCAACTGTGTTAAACACGGGTGGATTTTATGGCAAAATAAAGACCCCTACCCGCGATAACCGCTTCTCCTTGCAGGGATAATGAGCTTGTAATGAATCAGATCCCCCAAGCCCACTCTCTCACCTTGTTCCACGTCCGCCTTCCCTCCGCCCGTCTTTGCTTTCTGTTTTTGTTTTTGTTTGGTTTTTCCACATCTCTTGATTTACCGTGTGAAACACGGATTGCTATCCTCAGGTAAAGCGCATCGCCGTTCATTTCTGTATGTGAGAACTTTTGCTTACCTACTGAGTGGGATTTTGTTTTTACATAAACATACAAGGAACATCTCACATGGTCTCCGTTGGAAGCAACTTTCTTCCATGTGTTGGGGTGTCCATGTGTATTCATCGTTGCTGTTAGTATTTCATGCGATAAAGATAGTAGCCCTGTTTTGCTTTTAAAAGTTTTCCTTATTGTTATTATTCAGGGAAAAAACAACACTATTCAAATTTTGTGGGACATTACAACAAGCGTAAGGATATATAAAACGGTAACCCAAAAATTACGAAGTATAAATGTGAAGGATAAACAGCTGAATGTTTCAACTGTATGAAAAGCCTTTTTTTCTGGATGCTGTATGCTACATGTAATCAAGGTTAGGGATGGTAAACCAGCAGGAAAGGAGATGCTTGTGCCCTGATAATACTGGCCTTGAAAACAGTCGAGGTTTCTCTCACTTCATTCCCCTACGACCTCAAGAATTAAAAGGACAACGTTATTTCCCTTTTGAATAAGGCAGACACAATATCATTAACAAAGAAGGTTAGGAAAAGACAAGCAACATTTATATGACATTTTATGAGAAATGGAAATTAGAACATCTGGTCACAACAGGCAAGCTGGAGGGAAAGAGAATACCAGGTAGATCCAGGAAGAAAATATCGGACGGACTTTCAGGGTGGCTGAATCACAGAGACGGTGGGAGATGTACTTGCAGCGACAGGGGATAGATTCGTGTGGAGGGCCATGATCGCCAACGCTAAGTGGCAGGACACATGATGATGATGATGATGAGGATGATGATGATGATGATGATGATTTTCCCTCTTCCAGAGAGCATAACGTTATGCCAGGATGTCCTCAATCTTGTTAAGACTCTGTTGGAAGTATACTGGCGTGTCCAAGTGTGTCCCTGGTTGGGTTGGTTCTTGTTTTTGCAAATGGTATACCACAAGCTCCCTTATTTCTAACTGTTGTCCTAGCTTTTCGTACATATTGTGTATTGGTCAGTTCTACATGCACGCACACTGACAATATAGCCCTTATGATAAGCGGCTACACTTTGGAATTAGCAATGATCAAAACAGATCTTGGCTCATGACAGGTTCGCCCCACTTGAAAGGTCCATAATGTATTAGTAGGCATCCTACATTCTGGGAGGACCACTGTGAAGTCTCTCGTGACTCTGAAACAGCGTCACGGTGGCTGTGTGTGTCCACACTGGAAACGTATTATCTCTGACAGTGAACTAAACAGCCATCCCAAAAATAGATACTACGCATGTTTTTGACGGAGGAAAGTCATGCAGAAGCACATTCCTTGTTAATCGCAGCATCAACTATCTCATTTCCAATGGTCTCAGTTTGAGAAATTCGAGACAAGTCAATTATTTTTCGTAGTTTTCGCGATAGTAAAACTGAAACCTACTTATTGTAAACAGGATTTCAGTTTGAGCATTATTAATATTGATTTCTGTGTAATTGTAGTATGGTTAAGTCATGTAAAGGATAAGAATGCAAAGATTATCCCATATGCTTGAGGTCCTAAGGAAATAAGGTAGTAGAACACTCATCTTTCCGCGAGACCAGCAATACGAAGGTTGTTACCATCTCTTCTTTTTCGATGCTTCACCATCCAACTTCGAATTTGTGTGGAAAACACTTTCAGTTACTTGGATGGTTTTAGTGGCGCAGGCTGACTGTCCGCCCGGAGACATGGACAGGGAGACTGTCAACTAGCTCTATCAAATGGACAGGGAGACTGTCAACTAGCTCTATGAAATGGATAGGGAGACTGTCAACTAGCTCTATGAAATGGATAGGGAGACTGTCAACTAGCTCTATCAAATGGATAGGGAGACTGTCAACTAGCTCTATCAAATGGATAGGGAGACTGTCAACTAGCTCTATCAAATGGACAGGGAGACTGTCAACTAGCTCTATCAAATGGACAGGGAGACTGTCAACTAGCTCTATCAAATGGATAGGGAGATTGTCAACTAGCTCTATCAAATGGATAGGGAGACTGTCAACTAGCTCTATCAAATGGACAGGGAGACTGTCAAC
Organism: Monoplex corrugatus; assembly: GCA_030674185.1. Classification (NCBI taxonomy): domain Eukaryota; kingdom Metazoa; phylum Mollusca; class Gastropoda; order Littorinimorpha; family Ranellidae; genus Monoplex; species Monoplex corrugatus. The sequence continues at coordinate 35,618,016 of JAPXFY010000015.1, forward strand.
TAGCTCTATCAAATGGATAGGGAGATTGTCAACTAGCTCTATCAAATGGATAGGGAGACTGTCAACTAGCTCTATGAAATGGACAGGGAGACTGTCAACTAGCTCTATCAAATGGACAGGGAGACTGTCAACTAGCTCTATCAAATGGATAGGGAGATTGTCAACTAGCTCTATCAAATGGATAGGGAGACTGTCAACTAGCTCTATCAAATGGATAGGGAGACTGTCAACTAGCTCTATGAAATGGATAGGGAGACTGTCAACTAGCTCTATCAAATGGATAGGGAGACTGTCAACTAGCTCTATCAAATGGATAGGGAGACTGTCAACTAGCTCTATCAAATGGATAGGGAGACTGTCAACTAGCTCATCATACTTTTGGCATCTCTGACATTGCTCTGTCTTGGTTCGCTTCATACCTATCCAACAGAAAACAAACCGTTCTCATCAATAGCACTTACTCTCAACCCGCATACCTGACCTGTGGTGTTCCACAAGGATCTGTCCTTGGCCCTGTTCTTTTCACTCTTTACACCTCCCCCTGTCCACCATCATCAACTCCCATTCTATAAAACACCACTTCTATGCTGATGACACCCAACTTCAAGACAGTGACTCACCTGATAATATACAGCGCCTGTTGACTCGCACCACTGAGTGTTACTCGGACATTAAGAACTGGATGACACACAATAGACTTCAGCTTAATGACGACAAAACAGAAGCTATCCTCATTGGCACCCGTCAGAAACTTTCTCAGCTGCCTCCTCTTTCTCTCCCATTATGTAACACGTCAGTCCCAATTTCTGATTCAGCTAAAAACCTTGGTGTCTGCATTGACTCTACCCTCTCCATGAACAACTTTGTTACTCAAACTGCCAGATCCTGCTACTATCATCTCCATCGTATAAGGCTGATCAGGAAGTATCTCTCTGTCGAAACAACTGCAAAACTCGTTCTCTCCTTCATAATGTCTCGCATTGACTATTGCAATTCACTCCTGTCTGGTCTTCCTGCCTCCACCATTCACATCCTACAGCGCATTCAAAACAATGCTGTACGCCTTGTACTCAAAAAGAAAAAAGCTGACCACATATCTCCTCTCCTGGCACAACTTCACTGGCTCCCTGTATCAAAGCGCATACAGTACAAACTAGACACCATGTGCTACAAAAGCCTCAATAACGCAGCCCCCCATTACCTGTCAAGCCTACTTGAGATCTATGTTCCCTCACGTACCCTCCGCTCTGCCTCCGATCCTCTGACTTTTCGCTTTCCACGCACTAAGCTCAATACCTATGGTCCACGAGCCTTCTCTGTTTCTGGTCCACTCTCCTGGAACAAACTTCCTCTCTCAGTCCGTCAGCAACCTACTTTTGTCTCCTTCAAGTCCGCTCTCAAAACTCACCTTTTCTCCTCCGCATAAAATCCTAACCTCACTCAACCCCCCCCCCCCCCCCATCTGCAGCCTGTCTCCGCTCGGAGGGAATCACATGGTTATAATATATAAATTGTATATGCTATGCTCTCTATAATTTTCCATTGGTTTTATTCTTGCTTTTATTGCTTTTATTCTTTCTCCCCATTTATAGCCATGCGTGTGTGTGTGTGTGTGTGTGTTGTGTGTGTGTGTGTGTGTGTGTGTGTGTGCGTGCGTGTGTGTGCGTGCGTGCGTGCGTGCGTGCTTGCGTGTGTGTCTGCTTCAGCGCTTAGATTTGATTTTATCAAGATTTTGCGCTATATAAATATTGTAATTATTATTAATTATTAAATGGATAGGGAGACTGTCAACTAGCTCTATGAAATGGACAGGGAGACTGTCAACTAGCTCTATCAAATGGATAGGGAGACTGTCAACTAGCTCTATCAAATGGATAGGGAGACTGTCAACTAGCTCTATGAAATGGATAGGGAGACTGTCAACTAGCTCTATCAAATGGATAGGGAGACTGTCAACTAGCTCTATGAAATGGATAGGGAGACTGTCAACTAGCTCTATCAAATGGATAGGGAGACTGTCAACTAGCTCTATCAAATGGACAGGGAGACTGTCAACTAGCTCTATCAAATGGACAGGGAGACTGTCAACTAGCTCTATCAAATGGATAGGGAGACTGTCAACTAGCTCTATCAAATGGATAGGGAGACTGTCAACTAGCTCTATCAAATGGACAGGGAGACTGTCAACTAGCTCTATCAAATGGACAGGGAGACTGTCAACTAGCTCTATCAAATGGATAGGGAGACTGTCAACTAGCTCTGACATGGACAGGGAGACTGTCAACTAGCTCTATCAAATGGATAGGGAGACTGTCAACTAGCTCTATCAAATGGATAGGGAGACTGTCAACTAGCTCTATCAAATGGATAGGGAGACTGTCAACTAGCTCTATCAAATGGACAGGGAGACTGTCAACTAGCTCTATCAAATGGACAGGGAGACTGTCAACTAGCTCTATGAAATGGATAGGGAAACTGTCAACTAGCTCTATCAAATGGATAGGGAGACTGTCAACTAGCTCTATCAAATGGATAGGGAAACTGTCAACTAGCTCTATCAAATGGATAGGGAGACTGTCAACTAGCTCTATCAAATGGATAGGGAGACTGTCAACTAGCTCTATGAAATGGACAGGGAGACTGTCAACTAGCTCTATGAAATGGATAGGGAGACTGTCAACTAGCTCTATCAAATGGATAGGGAGACTGTCAACTAGCTCTATGAAATGGATAGGGAGACTGTCAACTAGCTCTATCAAATGGATAGGGAGACTGTCAACTAGCTCTATCAAATGGATAGGGAGACTGTCAACTAGCTCTATGAAATGGATAGGGAGACTGTCAACTAGCTCTATCAAATGGATAGGGAGACTGTCAACTAGCTCTATGAAATGGATAGGGAGACTGTCAACTAGCTCTATGAAATGGACAGGGAGACTGTCAACTAGCTCTATCAAATGGATAGGGAGACTGTCAACTAGCTCTATCAAATGGATAGGGAGACTGTCAACTAGCTCTATCAAATGGATAGGGAGACTGTCAACTAGCTCTATCAAATGGACAGGGAGACTGTCAACTAGCTCTATCAAATGGATAGGGAGACTGTCAACTAGCTCTATGAAATGGATAGGGAGACTGTCAACTAGCTCTATCAAATGGACAGGGAGACTGTCAACTAGCTCTATGAAATGGACAGGGAGACTGTCAACTAGCTCTATCAAATGGATAGGGAGACTGTCAACTAGCTCTATCAAATGGATAGGGAGACTGTCAACTAGCTCTATCAAATGGATAGGGAGACTGTCAACTAGCTCTATCAAATGGACAGGGAGACTGTCAACTAGCTCTATCAAATGGATAGGGAGACTGTCAACTAGCTCTATCAAATGGACAGGGAGACTGTCAACTAGCTCTATCAAATGGACAGGGAGACTGTCAACTAGCTCTATCAAATGGATAGGGAGACTGTCAACTAGCTCTATCAAATGGACAGGGAGACTGTCAACTAGCTCTATGAAATGGATAGGGAGACTGTCAACTAGCTCTATCAAATGGATAGGGAGACTGTCAACTAGCTCTATGAAATGGATAGGGAGACTGTCAACTAGCTCTATCAAATGGATAGGGAGATTGTCAACTAGCTCTATGAAATGGATAGGGAGACTGTCAACTAGCTCTATCAAATGGACAGGGAGACTGTCAACTAGCTCTATCAAATGGACAGGGAGACTGTCAACTAGCTCTATCAAATGGATAGGGAGACTGTCAACTAGCTCTATCAAATGGATAGGGAGACTGTCAACTAGCTCTGACATGGACAGGGAGACTGTCAACTAGCTCTATGAAATGGATAGGGAGACTGTCAACTAGCTCTGACATGGACAGGGAGACTGTCAACTAGCTCTATCAAATGGATAGGGAGACTGTCAACTAGCTCTGACATGGACAGGGAGACTGTCAACTAGCTCTGACATGGACAGGGAGACTGTCAACTAGCTCTGACATGGACAGGGAGACTGTCAACTAGCTCTCTCACACAGAAACTAGTTCTGTCTGTGTCACCCTGTAATATGACCGCCAACCTATGCAGACATGGACAGGGAGACTGGCCACTAGATCTGTTGCATTCTGATAATCATCGCCCGACTGCCTCAGTCAGCTAGCTTCCAGTTCAATTTTGTGGCAAATTTCTGTTATCATAAAAACAAAACAAAACAAAACACACATGCAATCAACTCGCACAAATTATTGTTACTCCAGAAGTTTACGAGACCCAAGGCTGAAATAGAAAACAGACGAGAAAAAAAAGCTTCTGTCTTGGTTCATAATATACAATCTACAGGATAGAACTATTGCCATATGAAGAAAATTCTATTTACCACAGAACAACCTATACCCTGTCTCAATCGTTTTGAGCTATAAAGATGTTAATTCGACAAAACAAGCAGGAAGTGATGCTGTGTCTATCAAAGGTCAGATTTCACCGAGTAACGAATATATTTATATCTGTTGTAAATGGCGTGGAATGGTTGACTGCTTCACAGAGACGAATGGAAGGTAGTAGTACCCCCTGCCTATTCCAACACTGTATACAGTCTAGCCACAATCTTACTTCCTGGCTCATACTGTCTGCACGGAAAGTTTGGAACATGCTGGTTTTCTTAGGGCATCTGTCATTTATTGGAGAAGACAACACAGCAGATAACACAGGACGACAATAGTTTGTAACGTCAGTCTACTGTTGGGCGCAATGGTGGCCCAGTTAGTTAAAGCATCTGGATGGGAAGCAAGAGATCCCTGGTTTGATCCCTAAATCTACCCCCCCCCCCCCCGCGTTAGACCTTCCATGGTGGCCTGGGTGCTAGTCTTTTAGATGATATGATAAACAGAGGTCCCATGTGCAGCATTCATTTAGCACATGTGAAAAATCTGATGACTCAAGAAGAATTGTCCCTCTCAAAAGTTTGTAGAAAAATCCACTTTTATAGGTAACCAAATTACATGCATGGGGAGAAATGGGTAGCGCCACACTCCTGTGACATGTTTCAGCTGGGAAAGCAACTCGCATTTCACATAGAAAAATCCTACCATGACTCACGAAAAATCTAATTTACTATCACTTAACGAGGATTGTACCAAAGAGACACATCTCTTTTGACAGGACGTATCTTATGCTATTTCGCTACAGACAATACTCTAATTGATTAGACATTCAACCAGTCAATCTGCAATCAATGTACGACATTTAATCTATCAATCATCAGACAATTAAAAAAGTTCTACCAATTGGTTGATCAATCAGTTGCAATCAGTCAACCAGTCCAATACTAAGAGAACATAGCATTTCAATCACAAGTAATCTCGATTGCTGTTAGATCCATGTAAAACGATTACTACTTTTGCAAAAAGATCTATGTCCATAAGACGAAGAACCAATTAAATACCAGTCAATTAGAAGCTGTCCAAGGTGAGGGCATTAGGGATGTTCCATACACAGTTTGATTTGTGCGATAAGGAGATTGTGTATTCAGTCTTGTCTTCTGTACAATCTTTTAAGTTTCCTATAAAAAAAATCTTGTCTTTTGTAAGCCTTTTCACTTACGGCCAAAGGAGGCTATCGACACGATCTGGTCATGTATTCAGTCTTCACTCTATGGCTAAAGTGGGTGAGCTGTTCCTTTACGCCACCTCTCAACAATTTCCCAGGAGTCCAGTTCCATTATTGGCAACTTAAAGAGCCCCGGAACTTGTTCTTTTCGTCCCTTTGCAAACTCCACCCGTGGGACGATCTCAAGGGCCGCGCTATTTGCCAAATTTGTATTGGACCCCAAAGCAAATACCTTCTCTTGGTTAGAGCCTCACTGCGTTATCGACTGGTGGTGGTGGTGGTGGGCTCTCTGGTGTTGGAGAGCGATCCAGTAACCTGGCAACAGGCAGCAGGCAATTAGGGCGTGGGCAAGACGGGAAGCTGCTCAGATGGTGAAAAGCTGAAAACGTGGTGAATATCGGAGATTTATACTCAGGCCAAATAAAGGGCCGTGCCCCAAAGGCAGCCTGCTTCACTGACAGCGATGTTTGAAACCATGTTGTCCGGCTTTGGTGCTGATCAATTCCCCCATTCTGTGTCCCACGTGGAAACAGGAGATTAGGCCAGAGCGAGAGTGGATACTGATTGGTTTATTGATTGCCTTTCACCTCTTAGAAAATCGCCAGTCCTAAGAGACTGTGCCACGTAGACGGGTGGTCTAAATAGCTCTGGTTCTAGATGGGTGATGTTTCCATGTCCAGTATCCTTCTAAGGAAGTGTCTGGCTGATCAACAAGCCAGGTTGTCCAACTTTTGTCCGGTGATGTTGGAAGATGTTTGGCCATATGGCAGCATTGGCTTGATACTTGTTTCTCTGACAGAAATACCTTCATTAACCCTTTCACTCCTTCATCCCAGCCACCAGCTTCCTGCAGGTAAGGGAAGGAGTGAAAAAATTAATACCACCCCTATGCCCTCCCCCATACCCAGCATATCTTTTTGTTCATGTGTGTGGGTTGGCACCTCTATCATCCTGCTTCCTCCTGTTTTGTGTCTGTGCTGGTTTCTCTTATTTCCGATCTCTTGATGAAAATTAGGCAGCTCTGAATCTAGCTTGTTGAGCTATATTATGGACCCCTGTCTCACATGTGTCTGTGTCTCACAACTTGTCTTTTTTATGTATATTTTTCACTAAATAGATAAAACACACAATATATCTGCTTCAGCATAACGAAATATATGTACAAATAATACATCAAACATGATCCTATTACATACATAAATCTATGTGTAAATTTGAATCATACAGAAACTCATCTCTTACATATTTTTCCCCTCTAAATTGGTTGCTTTATTGTCATTCAACTGCGGCTGTTGTGTAAACATGTCAGAAATGTCATTTTCTTAAATGATTTCTACAGAATAAAGTCCTTCATAGAAATCCTTGAATTCACTTGATATATCTCTGGCATAAGTCAACTTAAAGCCATTCTTGCTAATTGATTTGGAAATAAGTTTGGTAACATAATGTCTTTTTTCAATATTGCAACAAAAACAAAATTTTAGTAACCTTCTCACCCTGTGCGATACATTTTGCTTTAGCGCATAATATTACACCCTCCTCACCCACCTCCCCCCCCCCCTTATTAGTTTCAGAGCATTTTTGTCTGTTCTAATAATAATCCTTCATTGTTGTTTGTTTCTTTTTTCTTTTTTGTTGTTGTTGCTTTTTTTGGTTGTTGTTGTTGTTATCCATGTCTTCAATTTCTTTAAGATTCATTTCTCTCAGTCTCTTTTCCGCCCTTCCTTGATCATCCCCCTCCCTTCAGCCTCTCGTTCTTTCTCAGGATTGCCATCATATCCGCTTGAACGGAGCCCCATACGCGTGCTTGCATGCCTGTGATTGGTTGCGCATGATGACGTCATTTATATACGCCCTTGGGACTTGACATGTCCTAATCCTAAGCCCCACCCCAGACCGTCACCTCTGGGATCTGTTTTATCCCTGAATGGGTTGCTGATCCTGCTGGTGAGGTTAAGGGGTTGGAACTACAGTTAGCGTTGGGAGGTGACTGTTAGTGCTGTCAGATGCAGCGACCTTTAGAATCAAGACTCCACGATGGTAATCATTCAACAGCCAAACAGTAGCATGTGTATGGGACTCTCATTATCATCATCATCATGTGCCCTGCCGCATGGCGTTGGCGATCATGGCCCTCCATATTCATCTATCTCTTGTCGCTGCAAATACATCTTCAACCCTCTCTGCCCTCAGCCACTCTGCAAGTCCGTCCGATATTTTCTCCCTGGATCTACCCAATGTTCTCTTTCCCTGCAGTTTTTCTGTTGTGACCAGGTGCTCTAATTCCCCTTTCCTAAAAAAAATGGTCTATAAATATTACTTGTCTTTTCCTGATCTTCCTTATCAATGATCTTCTTTTGTCTGCCTCCATCAAGACTGTCTCGTTTGTTTTCTTTGCTGTCGATGGAACTATCAACATTCTTCTTAGAAACCACATTTCGGCTGCCTCAATCTTGTTATGGCTTACGTGTTGACTCTGTTTAGATAAAAGTATCACCATCCGCCCTGTCCCCCCTCTCTTTCCTCCCTCCCCATTTTCTTTCTCGCTGAAAGTCTTGGTGGCATTGTTCCAAAATCATTTTCCTGCCAAAGTACAAACTAATCGATCTGTCTTGAGTCTTCCTTTTAAGTTGTTCACTGAAGAGTGTTAAACTGTTGTCTTTTCTTCCCGAGTATCAAGCTTTTTCTTGCGCCATATTTTATAACTGTTTTCAGAACTCTTTATTTGTCAGAACGAGACCATATTAGTCTGTGGACATCACCAACAAATTGACTCAATATAATTCCAAAACAACTTTTCTCGGATATATCAAAAACAGTACAATACCGAACCACGCAATACAAGGGGAGGGGATAGCGCAGTGATTACAGCGCTCATTTCCAAGAGCTTTGGTAATGCACAAACGGGTGTTGTTATCAAATGGATGGATACTTATGTTCGAATCCTAGCTTGAAAGCACTGCCCCACTATATCTAACTGTAAACGAGTGCCTGCTCTTCATTAGGTTAGGGATGGTAAAGAGAAGGCACTAAAGAAAGGAGATGGTCATATCCCTCATCATGTTCGTCCTAAGAGAAGCTGACATCTCGAAAACTTTGCTCCTGCAGGACTGCTGGATTTAGGGGAAATTTGTACTTTTGTATGACATAACTACTGCTGTAACACAAGACTCCCGAACGTCAATTGTGTTGTGTATCATTATGACACACGTCAGAAATGGTTCCAAAAACTTTGTGTTTATATCACGACTGGAATGTGTTGTCACCACGGCCAGCTTTTGACACAGCCTCTAACGACACGGAATAAATATGGCGGGGAGATTTTTAAAAAATAGTTACGTGTAGGTCTTTGCTTATAATCATAGGACTATATTCCCTTTTCCAAATACGGATATGTTATTAGCTAACAAAGAACCAAGGGGGAGGGATAAGGTTCGACATGCATGAGTACATAACATGAATAAAAGAGAGAGGGAGGGGAGGGGGTTTAATTACACTCTTCCCTACAATTATACACATAATTATATTGAATCTATGAGTGGGAGGGATGGTGTAAAGGATGTATGCCGCGTATGCACCGAGTGGAGACGGAGAGGAGTGAGTAGGAGACAATGAGGCTGGGATGAAGTAGGTGAAGGTAAGACAAGTTGAGCAACATGTTAGAGACAGAGAATAATTACAGAGAATTAATGTGTCGATGGCTGAGTGTCGCTGTTGAAAGGTGAGGGGAAAAATCTTGATGACACGTTGAATGACAGTAATGTATATCGACCCTTTGACTCCCGCACCCTATCCACTAACAGCAGAAACTTAAACCTTTGATTTCTTCACTCTATCCACCAGCTGCCTACAGGAAGCTATTGGATGGGGTGAGGGAATGACAGGGTTAGGTTTTTGCTTTGCTAGCATGGTTGACAATGCAGGATGCCAGTAGATAGGGTGCAGGAGTGAAAGGGTTAATGTAGACAGTAACTGTTAAAATCTCTGGAATCTTGATGATGTGGCTTTCCGTTTTGAATGGATTGTGCACATAATCGACGTAAAGGGAAATGTAATCACGAGAACGTGTCATCGCTTGTAGGCTGTATGTCTACAAACAGTTAAGTATTTTGTGCAATATCTAACTCTAAGCGGCTCAAGTGTTGACGGGATCAACTACGAGAGGAGGTACTTGGTACAGACACATCTGTTTCAGTTTCATATTCCAGTGTATTCAAGACAGCGTCCCAGTGTACGGTTAATGCCATATGACATATATGACATATGTGATGGGATGAGGTACAAACTAAAAATTGCAGATGCATAAAGTCAGGAACTCATTAAAATTTACCATAACTCTGAATATGTACAGGAGTGAGGTGGCAGAGTCCTCACGTTTCTTCCCCATACCCAACTCATTTTCCATGCTGATTTATCTTCCCCAACCCTGAACAGGATCAGGTACCTGTTCACAGATGTATGGACTTAAAGTCGACACGCATAAGGCGTTTTCTGAATCTGTGCAGTCATATTAGAAAGCTGCAGCTGTACCTCTACACCAACCAGGCATCTGCGGGTGTTGTGATCCGGCGTTTAGGCCCTCTGTTCTGGGAAGGTCTTGAGATTCTCCCTGCTGACTTTTGGTACTAGTGTTCATTTGTGTATCTAGATGTAATGAGTACACACTTGAACGTCTGTTTAATTTCCTCATGCCATAGTTTTGTACACTTTTTAGAATTTAAGGTCCGTAATTCTGCGTAATGTTCTTGAGGAATGAAGCGAAAACCATGGTGCCTCACAATATGTAAAGCTGTATTCATTTGAGTCGCTCAGCTGCAGAGAAATATGTTATTCTTATCTTGTTCAGACAGCCTTGAAAAATATTTCATAAAGCAGAAATTGCTTTAGTTATCAAGTGTTCCTGACGAGATCCCCAGGTGGTCTTTCCATCTATTAGGCGTACGGTGCGCGCGGCGCGCGCACACACACACACACACACACACACCCCACACACACACACACACACCCCACACACACATACACACCAACCTCTTCTCTGTGTTCTTTGTCAAAAACAAACGAGATTAACCCTTCGACTCCCACACCCTCTCCACCACCATCCTGCATTGCGCAATTTTGCCAACCATGCTAACAAAGCAAAAACTTAACCCTTTGACTCTAACCCTATCCACCAGCTGGTGGATAGCGTGAGAGTCAAAGGGTTAAGTTTTTGCAGTTGGTGGATAGGGTGCGGGAGTCAAGGGTCATTTGCAAGACCTTTCCATAACCCTCAGCCCTGTGTCCCATGACGTAATAACCACCATCCATAGCTAACCTCCTTTGTGCCCCTCCACTTCCCTACAACAAACCTCTCCTCATTCTTTCCAACTACCCTTCTTTGACCCCTCCCCCCCCCCCCTATCATCCCGGTCTGCAAAGGCGCCAGCCAACTGATTTTAGTTCATTAGTGCCGAAATTTATTGCGTGGTTTTAACAGCGCTGATTTAGCCACAGATTTGACAGGTCGACGGTGTGTGGTGTGGAATGGTTGGCTGCTTCACAAGATGGACGGACGGTTGATTGTGTCCCTTGCCTGTTCCACCACTGTGTGTCGCCACAGTCCCACTTCCTGTCTCAGCCAGATTGGAGCCTCTGTCTCTGAGAGAGAGAGAGAGAGAGAGAGAGAGAGAGAGAGAGAGAGAGAGAGAGAGAGAGAGAGAGAGAGAGAGAGAACCAGTGACAGCAGTCTTTAAAAAAAAAAATTGCTATTAACAACCGCCATGGGTACCAACACTTTAAGTGATATGGTTTTCTCCACAAAACCAAAGAAAAATCCACAGTGCCAGAATTTTGATGGAAATCCAATGAAAGCATCCATGTTAATCTGGCCATAAACATAATTTGTCAACTTCGAATAAAACTGTCAAAATTTTACAGGCACTCAACAGACTTGGAGTGAGTCATAATCAACATAAAGACACCAACATGGATAAATATGTGATAATCGTGTTTTCACAGCTATTTTTTTTAAAGAAAAAAGAAAATAAAGCAGAAACCTATCAAAAAAAAAAAAAAAGGTCCCAAAAAGACAAAAACTTGGATCTGTGAAAATTTTCTATCCCAATTACGCTTGGGAGCTTTTTTTTTTCGTTTTCGTTTTTCTTTTCCTTTTTAGGAAACCATTCCACGTAGGATTATGTTTAGAGCCATTGCTTTTCACAGCATATCAAAATGCATCATAGCTGATGGCGTGGTACTTCCCTATGTCCCTTAACTTTTTCATTTCACCCCCATTTAACAAGAGCTAGGGCTTTTTGGTGCAAGAATATACCAACACTCTGGATGGGAAGGCAACAACGATGAAAGTGTCTGTCATGGTGTAAGCCCTTGACACATCAAACATGGAAAAGATCAGTTGGTTTGTAATTCTCAGTGAAGACCATATTGTGACAAAGCCAAGTCTTACAATCTGTTCTGACACGAGAGAAAAGTGGGACAGATGGCATATGGACGGAGAGGGTGAGGGAGAGAAAGAGAGAGGGGGGGAGAGAAGGGGAGACAGATAGACAAACAGAAGCAGAAAGAGACATACAGAGAGAGAGACAGGGGCTGTGACAGACTCAAAAGGAGAGAGAGAGAGAGTGACCTGTATAAGGAGGGGGGTGAGTTGTAATATACCTCCACAGGGTGAATTAAAAGCTGACTAATCTTCATCAAAATAACGGAAATGACAGAAACCAACACAGACAGAAAGAAAAAGGAAGCAGAATGATAGAGGTGCCAACCCACACACACACGATCAAAAAGTTGTGCTGTGAAGGGGGAAACTAGGGGAGTTAGAAGGAGTGGCATTAATCCTTTCATTCCCTCATTCATCTGCAGGAAGCTGGTTGATAGGGTGAGAGAATGAAAGGGTTAAACAAGCTATTTCTATTCCACGGAGAATTATCTGTCAATGAAAGAAAGCAAGGCAGCCATTCAGCAAAACAACTTCCAACATGAACCAAACACACACTTTGGACAATCTGGCCATTATTCAGGCCGACACTTTGTCGCTAGGACAGCGGATTTGGACCCTTCAAGTTCATATTGCTTATAGCCCAGCCGACTATTTGGACCCTTCATCACGCAACCAAGAAACAGAGCCATTTAGTCCATTCCTCTGTGTGGAACAGTCCATAGGACCAGCGATTTTCTCAGTAGTGAAAGGCAATCAATAAACCAATCAGTATCCACTCTCGTTCTGGCCTAATCTCCTGTTTCCATATGGGACATACAAAACGGGGGAAACTGGTCAGCACCAAAATCCGGACAACATGGTTTTAGACATCACTGCCAATGAAGCAGACTGTCTCTGGGGCACGGCCCCTATATTCAGCCATGAGATAAATCTCGGATTTTCATATTCGCCAGGTCTTCAGCTTTTCACCATCTGAGCAGCTTCCCGTATTCTCACGCTCTAATTGCCTGAAGCCTGTTGCCAAGTTACTGGCCCGCTCTCTAACACCAGAGAGCCCGCCACAACCAGGCGTCGATAACTCATTCAGTCTCTAACCAAGAGAAAACATTTGCTTTGGGGTCCAAAACAAATTTGGCAAATGGCGTGGTCCATCAGAACGTCCCATTGGTAGAGTTTGCAGACAGAGGAAAAGAACAAGTTGCAGGGGTTCTTTAAGTTACCGATAATGAAGCCAGACGCCAGGGAAATGGTTCAGGAGTGGCACAAAAGAACAATTCACCCACTTTAGCTTTAGAGTGGAGGCTGTATACATGATTGGATTCTATTTACAACCTCCTCAACACACAAGTGGAAAAGACTATAAAAAGACAAGACTATGTAAAGAGAACATCGTCAACACACACACTCGCCAAAGACTAGATGAATGACAAGACTGTGCATGCAGCTTCTTTCTCACACAAGTCAAAAGAAGGTATACGTTCTCAGTGCTCAAGCTGGTGTTTTCCAGCCACAGGAAGATTTAGTTTATTATCATATGACCTTATAATGTTTGTTCGTTTAACTGTTTTCTCGCGTTTTATATAAATCTTCAAACAAACAAAATAGCATTTCGGAAGAGGCAGGTAAGGTTGTCTTGGCAGCGACTGAATTTTTTTGACCAATTGCTTGATGAATAAATTAATTTTCTCATTGACTGGTTTAGGTTTGACTGATTTTTTTTTTATCAGTTACTGCAGTGTCTGTTGTGAAGTAATATGAGTTTGTCATAACTCACTCTCTCTCTCTCTCTGTCTCTCTCTCTCTGTCTCTTTCTCTCTCTCTCTGATCCAATCATCACTGAATGCCTTTCATAGTGAGTTGATACGACAATGAGCTGATGTAACAATCTAGATTTCCTCTGCCAAATCCGTTCTCCTACCAGTCGCCGTGGTGTTGTGGTTAACGCAACGGGGACTACCGACTGGAAGGTTGTGGGTTCGAATCCCCCATCAGTACTTTCAATAATCATTGTTGGGTATTTCGGTTCTAACCGGCTCCTACCCAGAGTTGGGCGTACTATGGGCTCATTGGGAGGAATGGAACCACACAGTCGAGTCTCATCCACATGGTGGATGCGTCATTGAGGGTGTTGCTCAGATCTTCTGATCAACACAGCAGGTGTCTGTATCTCTCGGGCCTGGTTGACGCCAGGCTATATTATGATAGTAAGCGTAGAGTACAGCCCTGTCACGCAGTCTCAATCCTAGATGGAACTCCATAGCATCATGATTATTATCCACATCGACATCATCATCATCATCATCATCATCATCGCATAATACAAACTGTTTCAGCTTCTGTGGCCATTAAATTGGCGTAGAAAATGGGACGAAAAAAAAAAGGTGAGCACAAAGGTAACCTCCCTGAGTGCAATGATCCTTTAAAAAATCCGTTCTCCTTCTCTGTATCAAATTCATGGTAGAAGTTTAAAACACACACACACACACACACACACACACACACACACACACACAACTAACCAAACAAACAAAACAAATGAAAGAAGCCACTGTATTCTAAAACCTCCAGGTGGCGGAATTACACAGGAAGTGACACACAAGAGAAGAACAGGCAGGGGACACAACTAACTATCCATCAATCCAGTGAAACAGCCAACCAACCCACACCACACACTGTCAACCTCTTAAACCTGCCGCTGAGTCCACACTGTTAAAACAGAGTGATGTAGTTTGACACTAATGAACTCAAAATCAATCGGCGCCTCTAGGAAGTGGGATGTAAACCGTTTTAAGGGAGGGGGCAGGGGACGAAGAAGGAAACAGGACTTGTTGCTGAGAGGCTTGTGTGTAGGTGGAAGTGTCGTGGCAAGGGAGGTAATTTGTTGAAAGCTGATTATGTCGCGGCACAATGGTTTTAAGAAAAGGGGAAAGATTTTGTTGTGAGTACTATAGTTTGTTGCAATAAAAAGCACCAACTGGGGTGAAAGTGTGTGTGTGTGTGTGTGTGTGTGTGTGTGTGTGTGTGTGTGTGTGTGTGTGTGTGGTGTGTGTGTGTGTGTGTGTGCTTTCCTCGTTCACCCCCCTTTCTCTCTGTCTCTCTCATACACACACACGCACGCACACACACACACACACACACACACACATGTCAGGAAGGGCTTTAGCATAGCCCAGAGGGGCACATTCAAAGCTGTTTAAACTTATCCAAAAGACCAACAATAAAAGAAAAAGAAAAAATAACAGAAAGAGGAAGCAAGATAAAACAGATGTGCACACCCAAAACACCTGGACAAAAAAAGTGTGCTGGTGAAGGGAGAAGGAGAAAGTAGGATGGAGTGAAAATGTTAATACCATTTTATAGGCAGCTGGTGGATTAGGTGTGGAAGTGAAAAGAGTTAACAGTGTGTCTCCATCAGAGAGTGGCAGAATGGTTCAGACATTTACCTGCCGTTAACTAAACTCGAGGTTCCAGGATTCGTTCCCCGTACAGGCCCCGACTTTTCTCCTCAGTTTGACCCGGAAATCGAACTGAACGTCTAGTCCTTCGGAGGGGACGAAAACTGAGACGGACCCGCGTGCCTTCTGGCTGCGCAAGCTAAAGATCCCACGGCAGTTGAAAGTCGTGGAGAGCAGGGCATTGCCTGGCTGCCTTGGTTAAAAAACATTGGTGAGATAGGTTGATTTGCCAGGTCCCACCCTTGAAGACCAATTAGTCTTGGTGAAAAAATTGTGAACATGAATATGAATTCGAATCGACAGAGAGGGGATGGGCGCAGCCCTCGTTGCGTTGGGAAAACTTGAGGTCACTGCCAACTCACTCCCCTACGACCCAGGGTTATGAAACTATCTAGGTAGGACCTCAGGACCTGGCCAGCTCGTGGGTATATGTGCAGGCTTAAGGCCTATGCCGTGATCATTCTGGATCTTCTCCATCACATGACACACGTGACATTAATGCATATGGAATTCATTCTGAGCGCGGAGACGTCATCTTGAGAAACTGAAACTGAAACTGAAACTGAAACTAAAGAATTACATGACCAACTGACTACCAGACATGGAAACTCATCACGCACCTAGAACCAGAGCCATTTTGTCCACTCCTCTATGATGGGCGATTTCCTAAGCAGTGAAAGAAAATCAATAAACCAATCAGTATCCACTCTCGCAAAGGGCCTTATCTATATCCAGATTGGAAAAAAATACAGCACCAAAGCTCGAGAACATGGTTAGATATAATGCCGCCAATGAAGTGCGACAGTTTTGGAGTATGGCACATTTATCCTTTATTTGGCCATGAGAATACATCTCCAATACCCTCCAGTAAGGTTTTCAGATTTTTTTCCACCATCTGAGCACATTTATCCTTTATTTGGCCATGAGAATACATCTCCAATACCCTCCAGTAAGGTTTTCAGATTTTTTTCATTCATCTGAGGAGCTTCCCTGTCTTGTCCATCCCTTAATTGCTTGGTGCCCGTCCCTAAGTTACTGGACCGCCCTTCAACACCACAGAGCTTACCACTACTGGACCTCATGATAACTCAGTCAGGCTGTAACCAAATAAAAGCATCTGCTTTGGGTCCAATTCAGACTTGGTGAATGGCACGGCCCATAAGATCGTCCCACAGACTGAGTTTGCAGATGGAGAAAAATAACAAGTTGTGGGGTTCTTCAAGTGGCTAATGATAAAGCCAATTACCTGCCTGGGAAGCCACACAGTAGAGAGAATATACATGAACAGACTGGATCAACTACTTTCAGGTGGAAAACATGGTATAACCAGAACCATACTTAAGACAGAAGTGGTGAAAAACAAGACCGTACATCATCACCATCATCATCAGGTGCCTTGCCACATGGCGTTGGTTATGATGGCCTTCCATCTGTCTCTATCTCTTGTTGCCTCAAGCACCTCTTCCACCCTCTTTGTCTTCAGCCACTCTGCAAGTCCGTCCAATATCTTCTCCCTGGGTCTACCTAGTGCTCTCTTTCCCTCCAGCTTCCCCGTTGTGACTAGGTGCTCCAATTCCCCTTTCCTCATAAAATGGCCTATAAATGTAAGACCGTACAGAATTAGAAAATCTCTTCAATGCACAAATAGAAAAGAATGTATAAGACAACCTCCTCAACACAAAAAGGTGGTAAAGACTGAGTAAAATATAGTACCAGTATTGTAAAACAAAATGCCTTCACACAGTGGCAATGCTGTATTTACAAGTTACACTAATAACCTCATCATCGCACAAGTCAACAGGCAAACTATATATGATACCTCTGATGCTAAGTGTGAAGACTTAGTGTGGGACAGACCACAAGTCAACAGGCAAACTATATATGATACCTCTGATGCTAATGGAAGACTTAGTGTGGACAGAAACATTTTTTAGTCTCATAGCCACATATTCTTTCTTTTATTTTTATTTTTTTTCCTCTCCTTCTTTCTCCTTGTTCCTTTTCTTTCTTCTATTCAAGGTAGTCAAAATAGATAAGTCTGTAAGCAAGACAGAAAGCCTGCCACAGAAACGCAATGTTACCTTGGTATCAGACTGACTGGTTGATAGGTAGCTTCCTTGCATCACTGATTGATGACTGTCTTCTATTCTAACTGACTGACTGCTTGATCAAATTTTCAACAAAATTGCTCATAGATTGCTTAAATGAATTTTGGACTGAGGGACTGACTGATTGTCTCTTTTAATTTCTGATTAATAGATTATTGATTACCACTGTATTGGATACCAAGTGATATGAGAGGTAGGCTGTCAAAACATAGTGCCTGGTATAAATCATTACTGAGTAATATTATTAACGTGTTGACATCACAAAATGATTCTTTCCTCTGTCAGCTCTTATCTTCTTTGCATTCCAATTCATGGAGGATACCTTTAAAAATGTTTTTAAATAAAAGTATGTTATAAACCTTCCACGTCGGCATTATGAGACATGAAATGGGGCTGTAGGGACACACAGTGGTGGAACAGACAGGGGACACAACTAACAGTTTATCCATCCTGTGAGGCAGCCAACCATTCAACACCACGCACCATCAACCTGTCACACCCGCCGCTCAATCCAGTCTATTAAAACCACGCTATAAAGTTCGGCGCTAATAAATTGTGCTAATCTATCAGCGAGTCTGGAAAGTGAGATGAAAAGAAGGGAGAAGAAATACGTGGAGTTTGTTGCCAGGAGGTGTGAGGCAAGGGAGGTAAACGCTGTTGGATGTGGATTGTGTCACGACACAATAAGCTCAAGCGGCAAATTCTTAATAATGATAATAATAACAATAATAACAACAATAACATATACATATATATACATAGGCATACATATATAATCTCGTCTTTCAATGATACATTTTGAGAGTGAAGGGGTGGGGAGGGGGGCAATGTGTGTGTGTGTGGTCACAAACAGCATGACAAAGATTATAAACACAACAAAAAATAAAACGGAATAGAACTCGTGTTTATGTGTGTGTGTGTGTGTGTGTGTGTGTGTGTGTGTGTGTGTGTGTGTGTGGTGTGTGGTGGTGCGTGCGTGCGTGCGTGTGTGTGTGTGTGTGTGTGTGTGTGTGTGTGTGTGTGTTAGAAGACAACTTCAGGGCTCTGTTGGATGCAGTTGATCAATGAAGCAATTCACGCAATACTTTCAAAGCCAAGATGGCCAAATTAAGAATAGCATCTGTTACGCTGCTGCTGAAAACTCTTAATAAACAAAATTACCTGCTCACTTTTATAGACTAATCAACTTTTTTACAGACTGTGATGTATTCGTGTTTTGGCTGTATTCTTGAAGAAAACCACACATCAAAAGCTTGACTACCTAGGTGTTATGCTTTAAAAACGTCAATATAATTCTGTTCACATTGTCTCACTTCACACTGTCTTCCTGTAGTAAATTACAAAAATGATTGACAAGGGCTATACATTAAAATGTTAATGTCTCCAGTACCACAAGCCCAGCAAACATATGCTTAACTCCCGTTTACTGTTGCGCAGGGTGGCTTTGTTTGTTGGTTGGTTGGTTGGTTTTCTTTTGTTTTGTGTTCATTTTGAGAAATGGAGTCAATAAGTCCTCTTTAATCTTCTTAGAAGATTAGTTATACTGACCAAACATTCGACAAGTGAGAAGTTTCATTATCCTCAAAATGTGACTGGTCATCATGAGAACAATCAAGTGGTCTGTCAGCACAATACACAGCAGCAGGCACGTACGTCAATGTCCACACCTGTGTACCAGTCAGTGTCTTGCAATTGATGGTTTTCCCCATTAACTACGTATCAAGGACAAATATTATGTGAGCCACTCCATCATGAGGTAAAGATATTCCACTAATCAGGAACAGAAAGCGACAATGACAAAAGCAAAATAATGGGCCTCTCCACACATCAGACTGACGGGTTTGGTATTCTTAGTGAAGAAGATATTTTGCCCAAGCCATGGATTGTACTCTGTATCATTCTTAATTAAACTGTCGAAGGGAAGGGCCAGTAGGAGGCAGGGAAGACAGACAGACACAAATCCTTATTATCAAGGATGACAAACAAATATATTTGGGTGGGGATGGGGGAGAGGGGTAGAGAAGAGTTACATTAAAGGTTACAGACCAATATGTTCTGGTGGGGGAAGGGACAGAGAAAGAGATGGGGCACAGAGAGAGAGAGAGAAAGAGAGAGAGAGAGAGAGAGAGAGAGATGGGCAGACAGAGATAGAGAGAGAGAGAGAGATGGGCAGACAGAGAGAGAAGAGAGAGAGAGAGAGAGAGATGGGCAGACAGAGAGAGAGAGAGAGAGAGAGAGATGGGCAGACAGAGAGAGAGAGAGAGAGAGAGAGAGAGAGAGAGATGAAGAGACAGATGGAACCGACTTGTGAAACAGGACTGTAATATACACTAAACAAATGAAAGGTAAAGGTTTTACCATAACCTTAAGATCATTGGGTGCAAGGAAGTAGACACTTCAAGTTGTCTCTGAGCCAGCATTATGAGGAAAATACCCATCTCCTCTCTCTCTCACTGGTTTACGTTCTACCCTGAACTGCGTCACATGACCGTTCACAGATGTGTGGACTACAGGTCACACGCACAAAACATCTCTGGGGCTAGATTCGCACCCACGTAAATCTAAGGGGTCACCACGTAAATCTAAGGGGTCAGATTCCAAGGCAGGAACTCTACTTCCACGCTAAGCAAATTTTTAATTACAATGAACCTCAACAAGCTAAATTCAAAGCTGCCAAATACTCACCAGGAACACGCTGATGATAACAATTAACACAGAAAAAAAATCTGCAGGAAGCTGATGGACAGAGTTGGGGAGTGAACAGGCTAATCAAACTATTTCCATCAATGATGAATTACCAGGCAATATGGGAAGCATCATCAAGCCAAAGCAGTCATTTAACAGAACAGCTTCGAACATGTGAACGATACAAACATTGAACAACCTGGCCTCCCCCCTCACATGTTTTTCATACAATCAGCTAGACAATTTCTCGCTAAAATAGTGGACATGGAAACTTCATCATCCACCCAGAAACAGAGCCGTTTTACTTCACTCCTCCACGTGGCACAGTCCCTTAGGACTGGCGATTTTCTAAGCAGTGAAAGGCAATCAATAAACCAATCAGTATCCACTCTCGCTCTGGCCTAATCTCCTGTTTCCACGTGGGACACAGAATGGGGGAATTGATCAGCACCAAAGCCGGACAACATGGTTTCAAACATCGCCGCCAATGAAGCAGGCTGCCTTTGGGGCACGGCCCTTTTATTTGGTTGTGACGATATATCTCCGATATTCACCACGTTTTCAGCTTTTCACCGTCTGAGCAGCTTCCCGTCTTGCCCACGCCCTAATAGCCTGCTGCCTGTTGCCAGGTTACTGGACCACTCTCCAACACTAGAGAGCCCACCACTACTGGAGTCGATATCTCAGCCAGGCTCTAACCAAGGAAAAACATTTGCTTTGGGGTCCAATACAAATGTGGCAAATGGCGTGGCCAGTGAGATCGTCCCGTGGGTGAAGTTTGCATAGGGAGGAAAAGAACAAGTTGTTGGGCTCTTTAAGTTGCAGATAACGAAGCTGTGCTCCAGGGAAATGGTTGAGTGGCGGCACAAAAGCAAAGTTCCCGCACTTTAGCCATAGAGTGAAGATTGTATACACCAGCAGACTGTATTGACGTCTTTAACACGTCAGTGGGAAAAAAGCATAAAAGACTTGTTTGCATGATCTCCTTAATATGCAAGTGAAACAGGCTGTATAAAAGACAATACTGTATACATGACTCCTTTTGAAAAGATTATTATATAGATCACAAGGCTGCATAC
The DNA here is from genome assembly GCA_030674185.1 of Monoplex corrugatus. Taxonomy (NCBI): domain Eukaryota; kingdom Metazoa; phylum Mollusca; class Gastropoda; order Littorinimorpha; family Ranellidae; genus Monoplex; species Monoplex corrugatus. The sequence goes on from JAPXFY010000015.1 coordinate 35,639,390, forward strand.
ACATCAACATCATCACAAAGTTCCAAAAACCATGTACATGTATATCTCAAATGTTCAGGCTGAATAGCTTCCAGCTTTAGGAAAATTGTTTCGTTTTTTATCTTATGGCCAGATATGTTTTGCCGGTCCTTTCATAAGTTTTTCCTCGATTTATCTGAATCTATAAACAAAGGAGACAACCCATCATAAAACGATCAGGCTGTTTCAGTATTGAGGCGATTCAATGATTTACTGATTTATTGGCTGACAGAATTTCTACCTGATTGATTGACTGATCGAACTTCGGTCTGATCAATTCTTTACATTTTCAACTGACCGTCTGATGGATGATTGTAACTTATTGCAGTAAATTGTAAACAGACATCACATTGCAGTAAATTGTAAACAGACATCACATTGCAGTAAATTGTAAACAGACATCATATAGCAGTAAATTGTAAACAGACATCACATTGCAGTAAATTGTAAACAGACATCACATTGCAGTAAATTGTAAACAGACATCACATTGCAGTAAATTGTAAACAGACATCTTATTGCAGTAAATTGTAAACAGACATCACATTGCAGTAAATTGTAAACAGACATCACATTGCAGTAAATTGTAAACAGACATCACATTGCAGTAAATTGTAAACAGACATCTTATTGCAGTAAATTGTAAACAGACATCTTATTGCAGTAAATTGTAAACAGACATCACATTGCAGTAAATTGTAAACAGACATCTTATTGCAGTAAATTGTAAACAGACATCACATTGCAGTAAATTGTAAACAGACATCACATTGCAGTAAATTGTAAACAGACATCACATTGCAGTAAATTGTAAACAGAGATCACATTGCAGTAAATTGTAAACAGACATCACATTGCAGTAAATTGTAAACAGACATCTTATTGCAGTAAATTGTAAACAGACATCTTATTGCAGTAAATTGTAAACAGACATCACATTGCAGTAAATTGTAAACAGACATCTTATTGCAGTAAATTGTAAACAGACATCACATTGCAGTAAATTGTAAACAGACATCATATTGCAGTAAATTGTAAACAGACATCTTATTGCAGTAAATTGTAAACAGACATCACATTGCAGTAAATTGTAAACAGACATCACATTGCAGTAAATTGTAAACAGACATCACATTGCAGTAAATTGTAAACAGACATCTTATTGCAGTAAATTGTAAACAGACATCACATTGCAGTAAATTGTAAACAGACATCACATTGCAGTAAATTGTAAACAGACATCATATTGCAGTAAATTGTAAACAGACATCTTATTGCAGTAAATTGTAAACAGACATCACATTGCAGTAAATTGTAAACAGACATCTTATTGCAGTAAATTGTAAACAGACATCTTATTGCAGTAAATTGTAAACAGACATCTTATTGCAGTAAATTGTAAACAGACATCATATTGCAGTAAATTGTAAACAGACATCTTATTGCAGTAAATTGTAAACAGACATCTTATTGCAGTAAATTGTAAACAGACATCATATTGCAGTAAATTGTAAACAGACATCACATTGCAGTAAATTGTAAACAGACATCACATTGCAGTAAATTGTAAACAGACATCACATTGCAGTAAATTGTAAACAGACATCACATTGCAGTAAATTGTAAACAGAGATCACATTGCAGTAAATTGTAAACAGACATCACATTGCAGTAAATTGTAAACAGACATCTTATTGCAGTAAATTGTAAACAGACATCTTATTGCAGTAAATTGTAAACAGACATCACATTGCAGTAAATTGTAAACAGACATCTCATTGCAGTAAATTGTAAACAGACATCACATTGCAGTAAATTGTAAACAGACATCACATTGCAGTAAATTGTAAACAGACATCACATTGCAGTAAATTGTAAACAGACATCTTATTGCAGTAAATTGTAAACAGACATCTATTGCAGTAAATTGTAAACAGACATCACATTGCAGTAAATTGTAAACAGACATCATATTGCAGTAATAATTGTAAACAGACATCTTATTGCAGTAAATTGTAAACAGACATCATTTGCAGTAAATTGTAAACAGACATCTTATTGCAGTAAATTGTAAACAGACATCTATGCAGTAAATTGTAAACAGACATCATTGCAGTAAATTGTAAACAGACATCAATTGCAGTAAATTGTAAACAGACATCTTATTGCAGTAAATTGTAAACAGACATCACATTGCAGTAAATTGTAAACAGACATCACATTGCAGTAAATTGTAAACAGACATCATATTGCAGTAAATTGTAAACAGACATCTATTGCAGTAAATTGTAAACAGACATCACATTGCAGTAAATTGTAAACAGACACATTGCAGTAAATTGTAAACAGACATCTTATTGCAGTAAATTGTAAACAGACATCTTATTGCAGTAAATTGTAAACAGACATCTATTGCAGTAAATTGTAAACAGACATCTTATTGCAGTAAATTGTAAACAGACATCTTATTGCAGTAAATTGTAAACAGACATCTTATTGCAGTAAATTGTAAACAGACATCACATTGCAGTAAATTGTAAACAGACATCTTATTGCAGTAAATTGTAAACAGACATCACATTGCAGTAAATTGTAAACAGACATCATCATTGCAGTAAATTGTAAACAGACATCACATTGCAGTAAATTGTAAACAGACATCACATTGCAGTAAATTGTAAACAGACATCAATTGCAGTAAATTGTAAACGACATCTTATTGCAGTAAATTGTAAACAGACATCAATTGCAGTAAATTGTAAACAGACATCATATTGCAGTAAATTGTAAACAGACATCTTATTGCAGTAAATTGTAAACAGACATCTATTGCAGTAAATTGTAAACAGACATCATATTGCAGTAAATTGTAAACAGACACTATTGCAGTAAATTGTAAACGACATCATTGCAGTAAATTGTAAACAGAATATGCAGTAATTGTAAACAGACATCAATTGCAGTAAATTGTAAACAGACATCACATTGCAGTAAATTGTAAACAGACATCACATTGCAGTAAATTGTAACAGACATCACATTGCAGTAAATTGTAAACAGACATCTAATTGCAGTAAATTGTAAACAGACATCTAATTGCAGTAAATTGTAAACAGACATCACATTGCAGTAAATTGTAAACAGACATCATTATTGCAGTAAATTGTAAACAGACATCTTATTGCAGTAAATTGTAAACAGACATCATATTGCAGTAAATTGTAAA
>JAPXFY010000015.1:35645133-35660133 GCA_030674185.1 Monoplex corrugatus
CAGAATAGTTTGTGCTCCTCTTTCAGCTTCATTCCTGCAGATCACAATTCAAAGGTAGTTTTATCAAGCTGCTTGCTGGGCCCTGAGATGTTGGTGTGCTTACACTGTCCACACTTCCCCCTCATCACATTGTCCCCAGGTAAGACATTAGTTATACCCGACCAACATCACACAGGCCGGAAAGTTAACTGTCTACAATAGGGAACCAGAAAAAACACGACAATAGAATCAGAACGCATATTTAATGCAACCAGACAAGACAGGGACAAATTTTCGGCCAGCTGGACTTTGTCAAGCGTAAACGTAAGACCACAAAGGAATAAACACCAAATACAAAAATTAGGAGAAAAAGACAAAAACTTCCGTGCTGCTTCGTCCAGTGGGAGAAAAGGTCCTGAAGCCTAGTCAGTGACAACTAAGGTATTAAAAACAACATGTGTGAATAGTTTTTTCCATCATCTGAGTAGTCACTGTGGAAGCAGATTATTAAAGATTGCACAACTTTCCTCTTCTCCTTTTTTTTTTTTAATATTAAATAGTGTAAAGTAGTTTTTGTTGATTGTATGCCTGGTGCATGAGTGCGCTTTGATTTGAATTGTCACGATTTGGTGCTGTATAAATACTGTAATTATTTTTTTATTTTTTTTTATTATTATTATTATTATTATTATTATCATTATTATTATCATCATTATTATTATTATATTATTATTGTTGTTGTTGTTGTTGTTTCCTTTTTTTTTCTTTTTACAACATTATGAGAGTTGTACCCATCTCCGCTCGCTCGTTGCTTTACCTCACCCATACCTAAAGAAGGACAGGGACTCATTCACAAATGACCGGACTAGTCAAGTATTTTCAAGCCATTCATTCGGCAACTAAGCTCAATTAACCTTGACTGCTGAGAGTCACTGCTCATACCGCAAGCTTACCTGATACTGCCAGAACAAAAGTAACCAAACCCAAATTCTCATCAGGAACACACAGTTTACAAAATCACCATGTTAAATATTAAAGTGCTGATGAAAAGTGTATTCACCGCCAGTGCATACAAAAGTAAACAATACCATTTACCTAAGTACTGATTCTATAAGAAAAGACAAGCAACATTAATAGGACGTTTTATGAGGAAAGAGAAATTAAAGCACCTGGTCACAAAAGGAAAGCTGGAGGGAAAGAGATTACCAGGTAGACCCAGGGAGAAAATGTTGGATGGACTTGCAGGGTGGCGGAGGACAGAGAGGGTGGGAGATGTACTTTCAACGACAAGGGATAGACTCGTATGGAGGGCCATGATCGGCACGTGATGATAATGACGATGATGTTGACGACGACGACGATGATGATATTGACGACGACGACGACGACGACGACGATGATGATGATGATGATGATGATGATGATGATGAGATAGAATCTCAGGACTTTGTCACGCGAAGGGCTTAAGCACAATATATGACATTTGTAGAGGCCTGGTTGGCGTAGACGTACAGCTTCTGCTTCCCAATCTGATTGCAGTGTTTAAGCGTGGCTAGAAAAGAAACAGTTTTTGCTTGTGGCCTTCGGTCTATTCAGTGCTGAAAGATATCTGACTGTTTAGAGGTGGGTAAGGTAAAGCAGCATGAAATGAGATCATAATGCTGGTCCCAGGAAAAGTGATGTCTCTACCACATCACTCCCCTACAACCTCAAGGTTACTGGAATATTGATACACGTGTTATGCATGTGCCATGTTTACCCTAACCTCAAGGTTATGAATACAGATACCTTATCTTAATGGCATGTGCCATGTTACCTATGACCTCAAGGTTACGAGATACAGATACCTTTATCTTAATGGCATGTGCCATGTTTATCCTATGACCTCAAGGTCACGGGAAAACAGATACCAATATCTTATGACATTGGCATGTTTACCATACGACCTAAAGGTTATGAGAATACATATACCATTATCTTAAGGATTGTGGCATATTTACCCTACGACCTCAAGGTTACGGGAATACAAATACCTGTATCTTATGGCATGTGCCATGTTTACCCTATGACCTCAAGTTACGGGAATACAGATAAAAGATTATCTTATGACATGTGCCATGTTTACCCTATGACCTCAAGGTTACGGGAATACAGATAAAAGATTATCTTATGACATGTGCCATGTTTACCCTATGACCTCAAGGTTACGGGAATACAGATACCCATATCTTATGGCATGTACCATGTTTACCCTAAGGCCTCAACGTTAAGGGAAAACAATTTTCTTTAACTAGTGACATCTGCCATGTTTACACTTACCTCACAGCATCTACCATGTTTATTTTGTTTCTCACCACACAGAATTTGTGGCATAACGCATATGGGCTTGAACCACACTGAAACTGAAAACCCAAAACAAACGCGTCTGTACTAAGTGGCACCCTTCCTGCTTGATCCTGTAAAACCTGAGCAGCTCAAGAGTCAGAAATTGTAGCCAATACTTAAATTGTCCGTGGATATGTAGCTTACAAGCGGGTGACAACTTCTCGTGATTATATCTCACTTTAACGTCGGTCACGTGCATAATCCATTCAACACGTAAAGACACGTCATCAAGATTCCTTGGATTTCAACATCAGCCATCTACATGATTACACCTTTCTGTCATTCCACGCGTCATTAAGTGCGTTCTACCTTTCAAGTCGAAACCCGGCCTTCGACACATAAATACCCGTAATTACTCGCTCTTCCCCGTCCCTACCTTGTTGCGCTACCTGTCTCACCCCCACCCCAGCTTTGCTGCATTCTCCCCACTCACCCCTTTACCCAGTACATACATATACCTGTAATGGTGCAGCCAAGATCCTCTTACCCACTCACCCTTTATTCAATACATACCTATACTGGTAAAGGTGTAGCCACGATCCTCTTACCCACTCACCCTTTATTCAATACATATCTATACTGGTAAAGGTGTAGCCACGATCCTCTTACCCACACCCTTTATTCAATACATACCTATACTGGTAAAGGTGTAGCCACGATCCTCTTACCCACACACCCTTTATTCAATACATACCTATACTGGTAAAGGTGTAGCCACGATCCTCTTACCCACACACCCTTTATTCAATACATACCTATACTGGTAAAGGTGTAGCCACGATCCTCTTACCCACACACCCTTTATTCAATACATACCTATACTGGTAAAGGTGTAGCCACGATCCTCTTACCCACACACCCTTTATTCAATACATACCTATACTGGTAAAGGGTAGCCACGATCCTCTTACCCACACACCCTTTATTCAATACATACCTATACTGGTAAAGGTGTAGCCACGATCCTCTTACCCACACACCCTTTATTCAATACATACCTATACTGGTAAAGGTGTAGCCACGATCCTCTTACCCACACACCCTTTATTCAATACATACCTATACTGGTAAAGGTGTAGCCACGATCCTCTTACCCACACACCCTTTATTCAATACATACCTATACTGGTAAAGGTGTAGCCACGATCCTCTTACCCACACACCCTTTATTCAATACATACCTATACTGGTAAAGGTGTAGCCACGATCCTATTACCCACACACCCTTTATTCAATACATACCTATACTGGTAAAGGTGTAGCCACGATCCTCTTACCCACACAGCCTTTATTCAATACATACCTATACTGGTAAAGGTGTAGCCACGATCCTCTTACCCACACACCCTTTATTCAATACATACCTATACTGGTAAAGGTGTAGCCACGATCCTCTTACCCACACAGCCTTTATTCAATACATACCTATACTGGTAAAGGTGTAGCCACGATCCTCTTACCCACACACCCTTTATTCAATACATACCTATACTGTACTTGTAATGGTGCAGCCAAGATCCTTTTCCCCCTCTCCCACTTTGAAAACAACTCTGTACATACTTTTATGCATTCTGATTTGATTTATTCTTTAAGATTTAAGTGTCTTATACATATTATTATTATTATCATTATTATTGTCGTTATTATAATAATAATAATAATAATTACAATATTTATATAGCGCAAAATCTCGATAAAAATCAAATCTAAGCGCTGAACATACACTTACGCACGCGCGCACACACACACTTACACATGGCTATAAATGGGGAAAAAGAATAAAAGCAATGGAAAATTATAGAGAGCATATTATATACAAATATATATTACAATGTGATTCCCCTCCGAGTGGAGACAGGCTACAGAGGGGGATGAGTGAGGTCAGGATTTTATGCAGAGGAGAAAAGGTGAGTTTTGAGAGCGGACTTGAAGGAGACAAAAGTAGGTTGCTGACGGACAGAGAGAGGAAGTTTGTTCCAGGAAAGTGGACCAGAAACAGAGAAGGCTCGTGGACCATAGGTATTGAGCTTGGTGCGTGGAAAGCGAAAAGTCAGAGGATCGGAGGCAGAGCGGAGGGTACGTGAGGGAACATAGATCTCAAGTAGGCTTGACAGGTAATGGGGGCTGCGTTATTGAGGCTTTTGTAGCACATGGTGTCTAGTTTGTACTGTATGCGCTTTGATACAGGGAGCCAGTGAAGTTGTGCCAGGAAAGGAGATATGTGGTCAGCTTTTTTCTTTTTGAGTACAAGGCGTGCAGCATTGTTTTGAATGCGCTGTAGGATGTGAATGGTGGAGGCAGGAAGACCAGACAGGAGTGAATTGCAATAGTCAATGCGAGACATTATGAAGGAGAGAACGAGTTTTGCAGTTGTTTCCACAGAGAGATACTTCCTGATCAAGCTTATACGATGGAAGTGAAAGTAGCAAGATCTGGCAGTTTGAGAAACAAAGTTGTTCATGGAGCGGGTAGAGTCAATGCAGATACCAAGGTTTTAGCTGAATCAGAAATTGGGACTGATGTGTTACATAATGGGAGAGAAAGAGGAGGCAGCTGAGAAAGTTTCTGACGGGTGCCAATGAGGATAGCTTCTGTCTTGTCGTCATTAAGCTGAAGTTTATTGAATGTCATCCAGTTCTTAATGTCCGAGTAACACTCAGTGGTGCGAGTCAAGAGGCGCTGTATATTGTCTGGTGTGTCACTGTCTAGAAGTTGGGTGTCATCAGCATAGAAGTGGTGTTTTATAGAGTGGGAGTTGATGATGGTGGACAGGGGGGAGGTGTAAAGAGTGAAAAGAACAGGGCCAAGGACAGATCCTTGTGGAACACCACAGGTCAGGCATGCAGGTTGAGAGTAAGTGCCATTAATGAGAACAGTTTGTTTTCTGTTTGACAGATATGAAGTGAAAAAGGAGAGAGCAATGTCAGAGATGCCAAAAGTATGATGAAGTCTAGAAAGGAGAATACCATGATCAATGGTATCAAAGGCTGCAGACAGATCAAGGAGTGTGAGGAGAGAGACTTTGCCAGTATCAGTTGCAAGGAGGAGATTGTTGAGAATGTGTAGCAGGGCAGTTTCAGTGCTATGGCACTGGCGGTAGGCTGACTGGAAAGGATTGAGAAGATTGTTGGCAGACAGGTGAGAGTTCAGCTGGTTGAGGACAACTTTTTTATTATTATTATTATTATCATTATTATTATTATCATTATTATTATGTGCAGCGCAGAGTGCAGTCTCACCCTCCTCTTCAACCCTACCATTCCGGGCACTCTTTTTATTCAATACGTGCACAAACTTCTTGTAGCGGAAACCGCAGCCTCGTTGTCCCCCTTTCACTTCGGTATGTGTACACATTCTTTTATTCGATACTTACCCGTATTTGTCGAGGTGTCTACAGCCACGCCTTCTCCCTCTCTTTTGTTCAATACATATCCATACTTGTACATGTGACCATAGCCTTGCCCTCTCGCGCGCAACCTCCACACACACACACACACACACACACACACACACACACACACACACACCACACACATATATATTATATATATATATATATATATATATATATATATAATATATATATATATATATATATATATATATATATATTATATATATATATATATATATACAGGGTGTTTCAAAGAGAATACGTCAAAATCATCACGTGATGTGTCAAAAACGAAAAAAATTACAAACCTCTAGCATGAACACATGTGTTGTATATACATTCAAGTTTCATTTCATGTTTTATAAGTGCTCAATGTGGCCACCACCGGCAGCGCGGACAACATCAAGCCGATATGAGAATTCCTCCCAAACGCGCCTCAGCATGTCATGGTCCACCGTGTTGATTGCAGCTGTTATTCGATCTTTCAAGTCATCGATACTTGCTGGAAGTGGTGGAACATAAACTTGGTCTTTAACATACCCCCACAAGAAAAAGTCACACACAGTGAGGTCCGGGGATCTGGCAGGCCAAGCACAGAGAGCAAGGTCTTTAGCACCTCTCCTCCCAAACCATCGCTGAGGCACGTTTTCATTCAGATAAGCTCTAACCCCGAGATGCCAATGGGGTGGTGCTCCATCTTGCTGAAAAATGAAGTCATTCGAATCTGCTTGCAGTAAAGTGAATAGCCAGTTTTGGAGCATTTCGAGATAGGTTTGTCCTGTAACGGTGTTTCCTTCAAAGAAAAAGGACCATAGACCTTGTCTTGAGACACAGCACAGAAGACGTTCACTTTAGGGGAATCTCTTTCATGCTCAACAGTTTCATGTGGGTGATCTGTTCCCCAAATGCGCACATTGTGACGATTGACGTGCCGCTCAATGGAAAGTCGCTTCGTCACTAAAACTAAACGTGAAAGAGAGTTTCATCACCTTCCTCCATCTCCAGCATTGCTCACAGATGTCCTCCGCATCACTGTCATCATTAGTAAGTGCTTGGACGAGGCTTAGTTGTATGGTTTCATGTGTAATCGTCTCTTTAACACACGCCAGACAGTGGTATGAGGGATGGCAAGCTGAAGACTTGCTCGACGTACGGACTTACGTGGGCTGCTCTCAAATGCATCATGAATCCTCTCCACTTGCTCCTCTGTAACACGTGGTCTTCCAGGACTCTTTCCTTTGCACAGACACCCACTCTCTTTAAACTGTCTAACCCACCGTCGAATGCTCTCACGATGGGGCGGATCAATGCCGAATTCTGTTCTGAAAGCACGTTGCACCGTGACAATGGCGTTTGTTTTCGCGAACTCAAGCACGCAAAACGCCTTCTGCTGAGGAGTCGCCATTTTGATTGATCTTCCCACAATTCAGCTGCACCGGAAGTTATACTAACGACAGCGGTGAAACTGACATCCAATCAAACTTTGATAACTACTCTATCAAATAACCACTGATTCAGTCCACTACAATGCTATAGACCTGAAAAAACTGCGTAATGATTTTGGCGTATTCATTTTGAAACACCCTGTATACCTATATACAAACACACACATACACTACACACTCGCGCGCACGCACACACACACACACACACACACACACTTTTATTCAATACTTGCACTGGTGGTGGAGGCCGCAGTTTCCCCCCCCCCCTCTCTCTCTCTCTCTCACAGACATACACACACACACATACACACACACACACACACACACACACACACACACACACACACACTTTTATTCAATACTTGCACAGGGGGTGGAGGCCGCAAAGTTCCCGCCTCCCCCAATCGCAACATACACAACAACTTTAATTTAATGCATACTTACACTTACAACAGAGACTGCAACTCCAACAACAATTTGTATTCAATACTTACACATACTTGCACTGAAGAACGCAACCTCGACATTTGTACTCCCCTCTCCTACTTCTGTACCCTAACCCTTTGACTCCCGCACCCTGTCCACCAGCTTCCTGCAGGAAGCTGGAGGATAGGGTGAGGGAATCAAAGGGTTAAGTTTTTGCAGTTGGATAGGTGCAGGCCATACTTGTAGCAGAGAACACAACTTCAGCACTCCCCCTCCTCTCCTCTTCCCTCTCTGAGATTGAGTACAAACTCATATTTTCTGTCTCACCTCTTTACCCCCTTCCCTCACTACACAAACTCTTTTACTCAATGCATTCCTGCTGCCAGGACCGCAGTCTCAGCTGTACAAGGTCATCTACATCAGACGAGAATGCGGCTACATTCATAGCCATGATTAAGGCCTGACCATGCAGACGGCAGACGAAAGAAGCTCCCTCCCCCCCCCCCCCACCTCTCTCTCTCTCACCTGTTTTCAAGTCGTCTTCTCATCTGCCCGCTTCCCTTACGAACCGCAAGTTATTGTTATTGTTGTTTAAAGCCCAACCAACTGTGTACAGCCATATCAGGGTATAACCGCTTAAAAACATACAACACTCCAACAGGAAAGAAAAAAAAAAAAAAAAAAAATTGAGTACACATATCAATGCTTTCGTGCACATAATCTAGTGCACGTAATCTAAGGACATGCCCCTGGCGTTGACCAATCCGTCCAATTTATCGCACATGGGGATTTAAAAAACACACCTGAAGACAAAGTTAAGCGTGCCTAAGGACACAAAACATATATAAAAACGGGCATAAATTACCTGAAATTGTTTCCGCATATCTCACCTCCCTAGAGCCAAAAACGCACTTAATACATGTATCCAAATATCAATCCTAAGAAAAAGTAAGACTATCAAACACACAGGTGAATGGACCAGCAAATCAGAAAATGATAGGAAGAAATGACAGAAAGCAAAGGAACAAACCAAAAACAAAGAAAGTGACAGGAAAGACGAAATTTCTATGACAGAATTTCCAGAAGGTGGGGATACTATTTATACTTAAAGAGCCCCCGAATCCCCACGGGGGGAGCCCCCGCAGTTGAAAGGATCAGACAGTTGAACATAGATATTGCAGCGATATCAAGTAGAGCCGACTATGACTCCTGTGACGACTAAGCTCCGTGACAGTGGGCAGGAACTGGGAAAAAACAACGGCCATCGCCAGACATGGCCATAAAAGGTGAATGAAGGAAGGCTGTCAATCATGAATGCTGTCTCCAGAGAAGACTTCCAGCGTGAAGAAGAAGGCTGTCATCATGAATGGTCTCAGGAGGAGAGCTGTCCAGCCGTGTGAGAACTGTACATGATGGCAGAGGAAGAGCTGTCAGTCAGCGTGAATGAAGGAAGGCTGTCAATCAGATGCTGTCTCCAGGAGGAAGAGCTGTCAGTCAGCCGATGAATGAAGGACGGTGGTCAATCATGAATGTTGTCTCAGAGAAGGTGTCAGTCAGCGTGAAGAAGGAAGGGTCAATCAGAATGCTGTCTCCAAGAAACTGTCAGTCAGCCGATGAATGAAGGAAGGGGTCAATCATGAATGCTGTCTCCAGGAGGAAGAGCTGTCAGTCAGCCGATGAATGAAGGACGGGGTCAATCATGAATGTGTCTCCAGGAGGAAGAGCTGTCAGTCAGCCGGTGAATGAAGGAAGGGGGTCAATCATGAATGCTGTCTCCAGGAGGAAGAGCTGTCAGTCAGCCGGTGAATGAAGGAAGGGGGTCAATCATGAATGTGTCCAGGAGGAGATGTCACAACGGTGATGAGACGGGTCAGAAGGTGTCAGTCAGCACGGCTGTAAGGATAGAAATACCTGTGACGTCCTTCACACTCGATTCAAGTCTTCCTTGGTATACCTCTCGCTATAAATCCACATATCTTTTGGTTATGAACTTTATTAACCAGCTGATAGGTTTGCATTCTGATCAGATGACCAACCCAGGTGATTTATCGACACTTTCCTATTCTTGCAGAGGAGAGGGCAGTCTTGTCTCGTTCCCCTTTCTCCTCTCCCTCCATATTTTATTTTACTCATTACATATCCGTAGCGAAGAGTTCACACTCCCTCTCCTTCCTCCTCCCTACTCAGCACCATCATACCTGTAGAGAGGTCAACGTAGCCTCCGTCCACTAGACCTCCACTCATTGTATTGCCCAGTATGTATACATACAGTGGAGAATGCAGCCTTATTAACAGAGACTACAGGTACTTTTTTCTGGACACGCACCAGTGTCTATGAAGTGAAGTCAGAGACTGACAGTGTCAAGTTGACAGTAGTGACAGCAGTATAGGGCTTTAACAGAAACAAGCTGGGGTATGTGACAAGCTCTAATACGTGTCCTTACATTACACAACAAACTCTGTGGAGTCATGCCATCACAGAATTAAACTGGCAATCCATACACGCCAGAACGATACAAAACCGACACGGAACAGCACGAAAACCTCGATTCTTGCATCCATCTAAACACAACACGGATACCGTCTTTTTGTTGCTAAGTTTTGACAATCCTGAAAAGAGATACAAGCGAAACACAGACTCTGCAGAAAAACGAAGATGACGTGCTCTTTGTCGTTTGCTGTCAGCAACTTATATCATTGTTGTTTAAAGCCCAGCCGACTGCGTAGAGCCATATCAGGGCTATAACCGCTTCAAAACATACAACACTTCAACAGGAAAAAAGAAAAGAAAAGAAAATTAAGTACACATATCCAAACTTCGCACACATAATCTAAGGACGTGCCCCTGGTGTCAAATTGACCACTCCGTCCAATTTATCATACAGAGGATTTAAAAAAGCATACCTGAATACAAATTAAAGCATACATAAGGACATCAAAACGTATATAAAAACGGGCATAAATTACCTAAAATTGCTTCCGCATATCTAACCTCCTTAGAGCCAAAAATGCATTTAATACATGTACCCAATTATCAATCCTAACAAAAAGTACGTAAGACTTTGTCGAACACATACAAGCAAATGAACCAGCAAGGTAAAAAATGATAGGAAGAAATGACAGAAAGCAAAGGAACAAGGCAGAAACAAAGAGAGTGACATTGGTAACACAGAATTTTTTAGGTGGGGATTCATTTATACTGAAAGAGCCCCCTGCATCCCCACGGGGAGATGTCCAGCAACTGAGGACCTTCCAAGTTTATTCCCTCAAACTATTAGATAATCAAACATTAACATTAGATGATCGAACATAGTTTAAAAGTGTAGTATTTTACTGAGCTCGACTCGCTATGATTTTGATATAAAATACCATTTTGGTGGTTGGCTCCGTTGGATGGTTAGTTGTTGTTTTATCTCAATGCAAAAATCAAACGTTAAAATGGAAACGGCCATTTCGTAATACATAGTCTATCTTCTTGTCGTCACCGCTAATAAATAACAGCTTTTGTAACGACTAGTATTTTGTGCAAATTGTTCAATTGGGACTTGTGCAAGTCTAAAATCTCTCTCTCTCTCTCTCTCTCTCTCTCTCTCTCTCTCTCTCTCTCTCTCTCTCTCTCTCTCATGCTATACATAAATAAAGGCAGTTCATATAATCACAACACAACATAGCTGGCATTCAAGTGTTTACAACACCACAATTCACAACATACCTGACACCTTTCCTACCCTAAATTCCCCACACATACCCCCTCCTGCAGCCATTGTGCAAGTGGATTTGACGTACTCGGTAAAACCTCGGTGTAGCTTTTTCTTTTCTTTTTTTGTCCCCTGGTTTGCCTTTGATAGCTGAACGGCTGTTCGCTTAGGGAAGGCTGCGTACAGTAATTATGCAGGTGTGTAACTGACTTTGACGTAGTATGTGGGGAGAGATGGTGTGTGTGAGAGAGAGAGGGTAGTGTGTGTGTGTGTGTGTGTGTGTGTGTGTGTGTGTGTGTGTGTGTGTGTGTTTGTGTGTGTGTGTGTGTGTGTGTGTGTGTGTGTGTGTGTGTGTGTGTGTGTGTGTGTGTGTGTGTGTGTAAACTTTGAGTGTGTGCGCATGAGTGTGTCTGTGTATACACCTGCATGTACATAGCTGTGTGCACACATATGTGCGTGCTTGTTTGTGTGTGTCTATGTGTGTGTGTGTGTTGTGTGTGTGTGTGTGTGTGGTGTGTGTGTGTGTGTGAGTGTGTGTGTGTTTGTGTGCGTGCATATATACCTATACATATATAATATATATACATACATACATATATCTGTGTGTATATACATATATATATATATATATGTGTGTGTGTGTGTGTGTGTGTGTGTGTGTGTGTGTGTGTGTGTGTGTGTGTGTGTGTGTGTGTTTTCAAACGCTGCAAGGAAACATCTTCGCATTTCCTTGGGATAGAATAAAAGTATGTAGTATGTGTGCATGTGCGCAAGTCGGCGTGCGCGCACGTGTTCCCTTGTGAGTCAGTGAATGAGTGAGTGAGAGAGAGAGTGTATGTGTGTGTGTCAGTGTGTCTGTGTGTCTGCGTATGTGTGTGCGCGCACGGGCTTGTGCTGCAATTAAATTGTGATCGGTTTAAAAAGACAGCGAAATCTTTCAGCTGAATATATTGGGAGTTGTTCCTCTTTATTTTCGTTTTTTTTTTAATTATTGTACCTTAACCAGGGTAGGGTAGATGGTGTGTCAAGGTAGGCTGGAGGCAGAAGGTTAGCTATGTGGTGATAATTTAACATCTGAACGTCAGGTATGTGTGTATAGAGAATGGGGCATAGAGAGAGGGACAATGAATGAGACATACATACATACATACACATACATACATACATACATACATACATACATACATACATACGTACGTACGTACATACATGTACACACATACATACATATAAACATACATACATACATGAGGCATGCAGAGACAGACAGGCATGCAGAGATAGACAGATATACAGACAGACGAAGACCACGACAACGACGGAGGCAGAAGGATTTATGCACAGGCTTACGACTTGTGACTTTTTATGGGCTGACGTGGGGTGGGGTGGAATGGTACCATCGCCCTAACGAGTTGTCATGCGGAGAACGTGCGGCCTGCTTTGAAAGACACAGCAGTTCGGGCGTCGTATTAATTTTTAGTATAATGTTGGGAAAGTTATGTGCCTTGTGCTTTTTATGGCGGCAGATGGAAGTTTCTTAGCTAATGGAGATTTGGCTCAGCCGTGGTTGTACTGCTGCTGTTGTCATACAAAGTCAACTCTCTCTTCGGTCCTCCCTGTCTCTCTCTCTGTCCTCTCTTTCTTCTCTGTCTCTTCTCCTCTATCCCTCAAGTTGGCAGGATTCGCCCAGACGACTGCGAAGAGTCATATCGAGGCCATCACCAATGTACACAGCACCTCGTCAAAAAAAAAAGAAAAAAAAAAAAAGAAAAGAAACTATGTATACATTCCAATGCATTCGCGCACATGATCTAAGGATATGCCCCTGGCATTCACATTTCCGTCCAATTCATCACCAGGAATTTTAAAAAAAGCAAACAAATCTGAATACAGATGTAGACATAACTAAGGACACTAAAACATACATAAAAACGGGCCTAAATTACCTTAAACTGCTCCTGCACATCATGTTTCCTCAGAGCCAAAACTTCATTTAATACATGCACTCTAAAAGAAAGTATTGTTATATAACACATACTAATGACTCTGCAGGAAAAAAAAAGTAAAAAATGTGAAGAAGGAAAAGTCAACAAGACTGAATGAAAAATGAGGATTATTTCTATCCATTTTCAGAAGTAGATATATTTAATAATTGTACCTGTAATCCAGGAGGTAATGGATTTGTGCCAAAACTAAAGTAACACTTGAGTCTTCACTATGATAGTTATATTGTATCCTTTTTGTTCATATACAATGACTTTACATTGTCAAACCTTGGAATAGTCAAAGTAAAATTACATGGTTATTGGAGGTGCAGCAAAAGATGATAATTGATCCTTAGGATTGGCGAGACATGATGTTCTAACCAGCACCACCTTAAGAATCCCAACCAAACACTTACACACTACAGCACACACACACACACAAACACATCATCATTTTCACAATACTATCATGGAACCTTAACACAAATAAATTAATATATATGAGTCGAGAAAGATAAACAAGAGTGGCAGTAAACTCATACCTAGCCACCGGTACTCGAGATGAGCACCATGAGCACCGCAAACTAGATGTAGATAAAGTATCTTGTGTCATGGCAAACAGTGATGTATTAGATTGATCCTTTTGTGTCAAGGCAAAAATTATGTATTATATTGTATCCTTTTGTGTCATGGCAAAGATGATGTATTATATTGTATCCTTTTGTGGTCATGCAAACTATGATGTATTATATTGTATCCTTTTGTGTCATGGCAAACTGTTGTATGCCCTTGTTCCGGCAAACAATCATTATATTGTATCCTTTTGTGTCATAAAACTATATATAAAATTGTTTATTTGTGCCATTGGCAAATATGTGTATTATGTTATCCTTTGTGTCATGGCAAACTTTGATGTATCATTGTTCGCTTTAGTGTCATAATTAACATTTGTCATTAAAATTGTATTATTGTGTTAATATACATGGCTAATTATATGGTTACTCTTGTTCTCTGTGTCATGGCAATGTTATATATTGTATCCTTTTGTGTATATAACATGATGTATTATATTGTATCCTTTTGTGAAAATAAAAATTAATATATTACATTGTGTTCTTTGTGTCATGGCAAAGTATGATGTATTATATTGTATCCTTTTGTGTCATGGCAAACTATATGTATTATATTGTACCCTTTTGTGTCATGGCAAACTATGATATATTATATTGTATCCTTTTGTGTCATGGCAAAGTATGATGTATTATATTGTATCCTTTTGTGTCATGGCAAACTATAATGTATTATATTGTAACCTTTTGTGTCATGGCAAACTATGATGTATTATATTGTATCCTTTTGTGTCATGGCAAAGTATGATGTATTATATTGTATCCTTTTGTGTCACGGCAAACATGATGTATTGTGCTGTATCCTTTGTGTCATGGAAAATATGGTGTATTATGTTGTATCCTTTTGTGTCATGGCAAACCATTGTATCCTTTTGTGTCATGGCAAACTATGATGTATTATATTGTATCCTTTTGTGTCATGGCAAAGTATGATGTATTATATTGTATCCTTTTGTGTCACGGCAAAACATGATGTATTGTGCTGTATCCTTTTGTGTCATGGGAAAATATGGTGTATTATATTGTATCCTTTTGTGTCATGGCAAACCATTGTATCCT
>JAPXFY010000015.1:35665133-35670133 GCA_030674185.1 Monoplex corrugatus
CTTCGCTGGAAATGGCGACATCAACTCTATCCCATCTGGTACCACTTTCTGTCCAAACAGACCAAACGTCACCCCAACCCTTTTTGACTTCAGGCAATAATCCCTCATCATTGACCACGTGATCGTTCGGCCGATGGTGAGGTATTGTTGCCCTGGGTCCCATCCAGCATCCCCAGGTGTGTCTTGATAACTGTCTGAAGAGACCCAACTTCAGACCCATCCTTTCCGACTTCAGGTCAGTCGGTCCGAACATCCTCAGCACAGGGCAAGCCAGAACACAGGCTTCCACAGAACAGCCCAGTACAGCATGTCGTGGCATCTCCCCAGTCAGTGTCAGTGGCACAGTTTGCTGAGAGTGCACAGAATGTGGATGCCCAAGAATATCACACGTCATAACAAAAGGAGATGGCCGAGATTTTTTTTATTTTCTCGAAGCATTGTGTTATGCATCAGAAGGGATCTGCAACCTATCCCAAGGAAAGAAGCTGCAATTCCAATATGTTCACTGCAGAGAGAGAGGGGTGGGGGTGGGGCACAGAGACAGAGAGACAGAGGCAGAGAAAAAGTCATAGAGACAGACAGACAGACAGACAGACACACACACACACACACACACACACACACACACACACACACACACACATACACACACACACACACAAACACACACACACACACACACACACACACACACACACATACACACACACACACACACAGAGTCCTGACAGATGGTCAGACAGCTGTCGTGATCTCCTCAATGTTTACAGACGACTGATTTAGGTAATCTTTTGGGACAAAACACAACAGAAAGACCGAACGCAGATGTGCCAGACGACATACGGTCGCTTCTATCAAAGATCGCTTGGTGCACATGTCTTCTGTTGTTGCCAGCAACAAGACCATCATTGTTTTGAACAGTGAATTTCAGCAGATCAACGTATACAGTGACACATACAATCAACAGACAGAGACTTGTGTTGCTGTAGCCCGTCATCAAGTTGAAGAGAACGTAGGACTCTATAACGCTGTTCTGTACACACACAAGATGACGTTGACTCACTGCCACAGTCCCATTGTCATCCCAGTCGGTCACAAAATCAGTGCAATCAGCTCCAACATCAAAGAAGTCAAAGAAGCCGTGCAACATTTTCCAGTGCCAAGAAAATCGCCAACCATCTCGAAAAGAAGGCGGTGCTGTCAGCAAGCTGAGCTCAGCCCCTTGCAAGAAGAAACTGATAGAAGCTGACAAAACGAAGGAAAAATTCTGCATCAAGAAAGCAACAGCTCAAAAAAGAAAGAAAAAAAAAGGCGTCGGACTCAGAAGACAACTGGTTTCGGGGAAAGGTGTATCACAATCATCATCATTATCATCGTCGTCGTCGTCGTCGTCATCGTCGTCATCATCATCATTTCATCATCATCATAATCGCATCATCATTATATCATCATCGTCGTCGCCGTCATCATCACAATCAGTGGGAATATAAATGTGGTTCTGTGTGGTTCTGTGTCGTGTGTGTGTTGTGTGTGTGTGTTCTGTGTGTGTTTGTGTGTTTTTGTGTGTGTGTGTGTAGTGTGTGTGGTGTGTGTGTATTTGTGTTTGTGTGTGTGTGTACGTGTGTGTGTGTGTGTGTGTACGTATGTGTGTGTGTTGTGTGTGTGTGTGTGCGTGCTGTGTGTGCGTGTGTGCGTGTGTGTGGTGTGTGCGTTGCGTGTGGTGTGTGTGTGAGTGTAAGCACAGACTTACGGTAGGAGCAGCCTTGGTCGCCTTGTTGTTGCATCCGTTACAACATTTGAACTTGGTGACCGGTGTTGTTGGTACTGGTTTCGGTAAGTCGTGTAGTAGTGGGTTCTGAAACATGGCAAACCAAAAAGGACTATTAAGACAAGATGGTGCTAACTGTCATGTTGATGGTGTTTGAGAACGTTCCTATGCGTTCTACCTCAGTCTCTGCCTGTCTGTCTGTCTACTTCTGTCTGTGTCGTTCCTGCTCTTTTCTCGTCTCTCTGTCTCTGTCTCTCTGTCTCTCTGTCTCTCTCTCTCTCTCTCTCTCTCTCTGTCTCTATCTGTCTCTCTCCTTCTGTCTGACCTTCTCTCTCTGTCTCTCCTGATCTGTCTTTGTCTCTCTTCTATCTCTGTCTGTCTGTCTGTCTGTCTGTGTTTCCCTCTCTCTGTCTCTCTCTCTCTCTCTGTCTGTCTGTCTGTCTGTCTCTCCATCTCTCTCTCTCTCTCTCTCTCACCACACACACACACACACACACTTTGCAATCTGTCACACCCGTGACAGCCCATTGAGATCAGCACAAAATCAGCGTGAAAACAACACAGGCATGCGTGTTAGAGTCCACCAGACTCGTACGTTCACATTTATCCTGTCAATGGATTCTGACACGGGGGACGGCAAAAAAAAATTAGCGGTCAGAGCACTCCCTTCCCGAAAACTGACGCTAACCCTTTCACCCCTTCTGTCTGTTCACCATTTTCCTGCAGAAAGCAGACACAGAGTCAAAGGGTTAAGCACAATCGAGCGTGCTCACAAAATGGACGGTGAGCGAGCTTCGTGTCTTGGCTTGAACACGCCATTCCACGAAAAAAAAAAAAAAAAAAAAAGGGGGGGGGGGGGGGGTATGGGTCCCTTGTTTCTTTTATATGCTCTTCTTTAATTTATTCAAGGGAGATTATTTCATTTATTTGCTTTTTTTTAAAATTCGTTTTAGGGAGATTATTTCACATCGACCGGAAACAAGTATATGACGGCGTCTGTGTCTGTGATGAAAAATGTGTCAGCAAGATTTTATCAGCTGTTTCTGCAATGATCTTTACCAAATCTGAAACAAAGCTGTAGGCAGGAAATCATGGCGCAAAGCCCAATGTCACAGAACTAAACAAAGTCCCTAAAAAATGTTCTCGTGAACTTTTGATAATACTTACAATTTAAACACAAAAGAGTGCCTGAAATCTTCTCGTGAACTTGTGGTAATATTTACAATCTGTTGTCAATGCTGTGACAGTCCACCATTACTGTAGTTTCACATCAAGTGAAGGTGTTAAGTAGTTCGTGTGTCTGAAATGTTTTTTGCTGTATCTGAATAGATCACACTGAACTGTGTGTGTATGATGTCTCTATGTGATACAGAAGCGCCGTGGTTCGCTGTCCGACAGACTTGCTTGGTTTAAACAGATATTTTTTGGTTTAAACAGAATTTTATTCTAGAAAAGAAGAGTCATAAATACAGCAAAGCATGGGCAGGGTATCCAGCAATGGCTTATTTTAGCCCTCCCCAAAACAATTGACACACTACTGGCTCAAATACGGCAACTTGTGAACTTTAAACCAACAAAAAACAAGAAAGAAATGAGGGGGGGAAAAAGCTGAAAGCACAACGATCATTTTTTTTCAAGATCTCTCTTGTTCACATGATGCAATGTCATAAGAAAAACCACAAGCATAGCTTACAGTTTGTGACAAGAACCAGAAAAACACGAAAATACCAGAAAAACACGAAAATAGAATCAGAACGCGTATTTAATACAACCAGACAAGGCAGGCGCAAGTTTTCGGCCAAGCGTAAACGTAAGATCACAAACAAACAAACAGACGAAGCAGCAGGGAAGTTTCAGGTTTTCTTCTCCTAATTTTTGTATTTAGTGTTTGTTCGTTTGTGATCTTACGTCAACGCTTGACAAGTTGGCCGAAAATTTGTGCCTGTCTTGTCTGTTTGTATTAAATACGCGTTCTGATTCTATTTTCGTGTTTTTTCTGGTTCCTGTTAGCTTGAACGCGGGCGGTTGCACTTGTTTTGAATTTGTGACAAGTTGTGTAATGACACTCGTGTTGAAAGAAAACCATACGAAAACCACATACTAAAACACATGACATAACACTAAACAGGGACGAAATCTACGTAAACAAAGAAATGTGCTGCTGGTTTGATGTCCTCTTGGTATTAATCAACAGGTTGTGAATACGTTTCACCTACAAACGGTGGCTTGAATTAAGGAACCCTCGCCACATATCTGTCCTCTAGTCCACTATTCCACTCCCTCCCAAACTTACCTTTACACACACACACACACACGCACGCACGCACGCACGCACGCACGCACACATACACATACACACACTCTCTCTCTCTCTCTCTCACACACACACACACACACACACACAACACAACATACCACACCACACACACACACCCCACACCACACCACACAAGCACACACCACACCACATCACAACACACATACACGCGTGCGCGTAACACATGTGATGTAGATTCAGGGAGGGGGAGGGGGGCGGTCTATGTAATGACACGCACATGTTAATTTAGCGGAAGGCGAAGCCGCCACGAGTTGACCTTGTCTTTGAAGTTGCTTTACCTTGCTGGCTCACCCGAGGTCAAGGTGCATGATGACCTTGCTTAACCCTTTGATTCCTGCACCCTAGCCACCAACTGCAAAAACTTAACCCTTTGACTCCCTCACCTATCCACCAGCTTCCCTGCAGGAAGGGTTAAGTTTGTTTTTGTTTGTTTTTTTGCTTTGCTAGCGTGGTTGACAATGCAGGATGCTGGTGTACAAGGTGCAGGAGTCAAAGGGTTAATGAACGCGAAGGGGTGTTTTGAGGTGAGCGGGTGAGGAGAAAAGGTGCCTACTGGTCCTATTTCTAAGACACACATCTCATCCCCCCCCAAAAAAAAAACAACAACAAACAAACAAACAAAAACATGAACTTTCGTACTCTGGGACAACCAACATTTCACTGTTTGTGATGGTCCAAGTGATCGGGTGGCTTATAATGAAATTAATAACTAAAAGTAAACCTTGTCTGTAAGGTCTGAGGCGCATCTCTTAGGTGCGACGTTCTATGGATTATGTGGTTGTTTGCCATAAGAAACCATAGGTTGTTGTGACGTTTGAAACGCTACAAAACATCAACAACGCCCTTGTGAAGTTGCAAAAGTGGCGATTATTCTATTTTTGTTTGTTTGCTTGT
>JAPXFY010000015.1:35672633-35675133 GCA_030674185.1 Monoplex corrugatus
AGACAGAGAAACAGAGAGAGACAGAGACAGAGAAACAGAGAGAGACAGAGACAGAGAGAGACAGACGACAGAGAAACAGAGAGAGAAAGAAACAGACAGACAGACAGACAGACAGACGACAGAGAAGAGAGAGAGAGAACGTGACAGCTTTCTCATTACCACTTGTATAAACTGTCAACATAAACACAGTAATCAGTAGGCCTTATTCATAACTAAACAAACATTATCAAAACAGATCAGTAGGAACGGAGTAAATTCATACAAACTGGGAAATGAAAGGAAAGAAACCCAGTCAAATATACGCATATAGCCAAATCATTACATTAAATAGACATTACATACAGACTATTCAATATACCATCAATGCAGTAATAATAATATACTAACAAGAATGATAATCTTTCCAGTAGATACAGCATTCATGCACTTGCATACATAGATTCATACATATCTATACAAACATTAACTGTATGATATACAATCAAACATAATCATAACAACAACAAGAATAATAATTATCACAATTATATTAACGATAATAATATTTCCACTCGTAGAGCGCTAAAGAGTCCATGTCAAAGCTGTTTCGTCGTACTTTACGTGAAAAAGAGACTGAAAAGTGTGTGTGTGTGTTCGTTCGTTCGTTCTTTGATTTAACGTCTTTTCACTGTAAGTGATATTAGACGGATATTTTCGAAAAACAATTTTTTGTATAGGTGTGTTTCTTTTCATGCCTGTGTGTTTATCAAATGATTGATATATTTTTTATTCCTTGTGCACTTTTGTGAACCTATACAAAAAATTTTGATAAACTGATTTTGTTTATACTACAATTACTGCATATGTTGGCTATAGTGATACTATATGTACATGCGCGCGCGCACACACACACACACACAGAGGGAGAGAGAGAGAGAGAGAGGAACAGAGAGAGAGAGAGGAGGGAGAGAGAGGGAGGGAGGGAGGGAAAGACACACACACACATACACGCACACATACTTACACATATGTGCATGTGTGTGTGTGTGTTTGTGTGTGTGTGTGTGTGTGTGTAAGTGTGTGTGCGTGTAAGTGTGTGTGCGTGTATGTGTGTGTCTTTCCCTCCCTCCCTCCCTCTCCCTCCCTCTCTCTCTCTCTCTGTTCCTCTCTCTCTCTCTCCCTCTGTGTGTGTGTGTGTGTGTGTGCGCGTGCGCGCGTGTGTACATATAGTATTACTATGCCGAACATATACAGTAATCGTAGTATAAACAAAGTCAGTTCATCAAAATTGTAACAGCAGATCAAACTGTGAAATCAGAAATCGGAAATAGTAACACTAGTTCACAAAAGTGCACAAGGAATAAAAAATATATCAATCATTTGATAAACACACAGGCATGAAAAGAAACACACCTATACAATAAAATAGTTTATCGAGAATAACAATAGATCATAACATGAAATCAGACATAGGAACACACCCACTAGTTCATGAAGAATATGAAATGTTTATACCGCCTGAAAAATGAAAACGAGATAGCTACAAACAGACGGAGAGAGAGAAGTGGATAGATAGAGAGAGATACGGTAAGAGAGACAGATGGAGAGAGGGGGAGAGATTTAGTGTTTTAATGCAAAAAGGTAACAAGCTTAGTGCTGGTATAAGGAGGATACGTGTGTGTAACATGAGGCTGATTACAGAGATTTTACCAGCACAATGTTGTGTTAAAATTTCAACAGGAGTTTTAATTACAGTGAAGGTCTAAATTACACCAAGGACCTATTTGTGAAGTTTTCGTTTATAGCTGACCAATAATGTGCAGAACGTGGTGGGCACTGTATTTCAAACAGACCTTTAAAAATAAAATAAAAAATAAAAAGATGCTTTGCTTTCAGTATTGAGTTTGATCTGGAAGACGAAGGTTGTTTCTTGAATTTGTGTAGTGTGTTTGGCAAGGGATAAACAGCTCTATGTTACGTGTCAGATATATCTACAGTTTTGAATTTGAATATTTGTGTGCTTTTTGTTTACTTATGTTGTTTTTGAATGATGATATTTCTGGTGGGGTTATTTTTTCCTATGGTTTGGGACTTTGGGACTGTCAACCACTAGAATTCTTCTTGCTCTTCTACAAGAAAGAGGTGGAGGGAGGGGAGAGAGAGACATATAGATAGATAGACAGACAGACAGAGAAAGAGAGAGAGAAAGACATACAGATAGACAGACAGAAAAAATAGAGGGGGGAGGGAGAGAGAGAGAGACAAACAGACAGACAGAAAAAATAGAGGGGGGGAGGAGGAGAGAGAGAGAGACAAACAGACAGACAGAAAAAATAGAGGGGGGGGGAGGGAGAGAGAGAGACAAACAGACAGACAGAAAAATACGGGGACAGAAAGGAGAAAGAAAGAGACAGAGAGACAGAAAGAGAGAGACAGACAGAGAAAGAGAGAGACAGAGACAGAGAGAGCGAGAGATAGCACGATACAGCATTTTTTATTTACCATGTGAAAGTCGGGTTGC
>JAPXFY010000015.1:35680133-35692633 GCA_030674185.1 Monoplex corrugatus
TCACAAAAACATTTTTCTTCGCTAGTGTGCCGGTAGACATAAAATGATCAACGAAAGACAGAGAGAGCGAGAGAGAGAGAGAGAGAGAGAGAGAGAGAGAGAGAGAGAGAGAGAAAGAGGTGGATACGTGCGTGCGTGTGTGTGCGCTCTCTCTCTCTCTCTCTCTCTCTCTCTCTCTCTCTCTCTCTCCCTCTGTTTTTGTGTATGTGTGTGTGTGTGTGTGTGTACGTGCGTGCGTGCGTGTGTGCGTGTGCGTGTGCGTGTGTGTGTGTGTGTGTGTGTGTGTGTGTGCGTGTGTGTGCGTGTGTGTGTGTGAGACTGCGTGTGACTGCGTGTGCGCGTGCGTGCGTGTGTGCGCTCACATACACCCACACGCAAACTGTCATATTCCTGACACAAGTGCCATTTTTCGAGTTCATTCTTTTTCACCGAGCAACCACAAATCGCCAGGCAAGGTTAAAACATTAGCATGGCGTGTCGATCTTGTTTCCTTGCCTCTGTTTATGACAGTGCCACTGGGGGTTAGTTATGATTGTGGAGGATAGGGGCCAGAGATGGCGGGTGAGGGTAAAAGGCTTTAAAGGGGGTTCGACGTTCGTCTACTTCATGTATTTCGCTTGCACGCAGTAAGAATGCGAATTCTGTGTGTCCTAGACCTGTTAGGTGTCTGAGCAGGTATTTTTGGCAAGGCGATCACAGTTATTCCAAACACACACACTGGATATACACGTAAGCGCACATGTACACCCACATTTGTATGTATACACACGTACGAACGTATGCACACGTGCACGCACGCACGCGCGCACACACACACACACACATACATACACACACACACACACACACATACACACACACACACACACACACACACACACACACACACACACACACACACACACACACACACATTCACACACACACACACACATCGTTATAATATTATCCGCAAGCAGAGCACAGACACTGCATATTCCTTCAATTGCTTTTTAAATGTTATATGAAAAAATAATGAAAGACACACCTTTATTGCCTTATGTCTCCGAAATTTAAAAAGAAATTTAAGCAAAACAGACTTTTACTGCTTAATGTTTCCGGGGTTTGTTTGCTGTTAGTTAGTTTAGTTAGTTAGTTAGTTAGTTAGTTAGTTAGTTAGTTAGTTAGTTAGGTTAGTTTAGTTAGTTAGTTAGTTAGTTAGTTAGTTAGTTAGTTAGTTAGTTAGTTAGTTAGTTAGTTAGTTAGTTAGTTAGTTAGTTAGTTAGTTAGTTAGTTAGTTAGTTAGTTTGTTTTGTTTTGTTTTGTTTGTTTGGGTCTGTTTGTTTCTTTGTTTCTTTGTTGGTTCATTCGTTCCTTCCTTCCTTCCTTCACTCATTCATTCGTTCCTTCTTTCTTTCTTTCGTTCGTTCGTTCGTTCGTTTCTGACACTTTCACACAACACTTACAGAAATCTATGCGATTTCAGCACTAGTCTTGTGCACTTGTGTTTGATCTTATCGTTGGAGAGATCTCTGTCACGGCCGTGCATTTCGATGTGTTAGATGCTAAAGCACACAAAGACATCTCCCCAACCAACCCCAAGCCTTTCATAAGAAATGTCACTACTGCTTTCTGCATTATGGAAAAGGGGGATGGGGATTCCTATCCAGTAAATGCTGGCTCGTTAGTTTTTGTTCTGACAAGATTGTGGACTCAAGATCTGACATCTCGAATTCAATCCAAGCCTGCAACATTAAAAACTGCCTGCTCCCTGCCCATCTTAATGTTTCTATCCTTCTGATGGTGTCGGTGTAACGTTTGATAGGTCCTTTAACACCCCCCCCCCCCCCTCCTGGCTTCATTTCAAGATTTTGCCAGCGTTGATGGTTTTGCGCAGGCTCAGGAAGTCTGCCAGATAACTGCTGGCAGATCTGGGTGGACTGCATGTGGACTTGTCTGAGTGACGAGGAACCTCTCGTTGAACACACTCCAGACTCCAAAGTCTTGTCAATTAAGATTTGAACCTGGAACCAGTCGCCGTGGTGTAGTGATTAGAGCAACGGACTACCGACTGGAAGGTCGTGGGTTGGAATCCTCATCAGTACCTTCAAAACTCATTGTGGGATTTTTCGGCTCTAACCGGTTCCTACCCAGAGTCGGGCGTGTATGGGTTCATTGGGAAGACTGGGACCACACAGTCGAATTTCATCCACTTCAGGGATGCTTCATTTAGGGTGTTGCTCAAATCGTTTGACCAGCATCGCAGGTGTCTGTATATCTCGGGCCTGGTTGACGAAAGGATACATTATGATAGTACAGCCCTGTCACGCAGTCTCAATCCTACATAAAACCCTACAGTATCATGATTATCATCCTCGTCAACATCACCATCAACGCATTGTAAAAAAAACTGTGCCAATTTCTGTAGTCATTAAGGTGGCGTAAAAATGGGACGAAAAGAAAAAGGTGAGCACAAGGTAACCTCCCTGAGTGTGATGATCCTAAAAAAAAAATTAAAAGATTTGAACCTGGGACCTCTGGTCTCTCTTACTTCCCAAGTGGGAGCGGGGGCACAGTTGAACAAAATCAGTTCATGCCCATTTGTAGCTTCAACCTTTAAATAAACCTACAATTAATAGATTTTAAGGCTTATTTCGACAGCATTGTTTCGTCTGTCTTCTTCACATCCAGCCAAAATGATCACAGAACAAAGGGCTCAGGATGGACAAGTGTGGGTGTGGGCAAAATCAGCTGATACACATTGCTCATTTCAAACTAGTTACTGAAAACTGAACGAGACAAACTGATTTAATAGGGTTCTTTTGTCCTTTTTTTTCCTCAGAACAAACCAACATGATTCAACTGAAGAGGGCAAACGTCAGAGACGAAAGAGAGAGAGAGAGGAAGAGGGAGGAGAGACAGACAGACAGACAGACAGACAGACAGACTGACAGACTGACAGAGACAGAGACAGAGAGACAGAGACAGACAGACACAAAGAGAGACAGAGACAGAGAGTAAAGAGAAAGACACTATCAGAGAACGACAGAGAGAGAGAGAGCGTGTGTGTGTGTGTGTGTGTGTGTGTGTGTGTGTGTGTGTGTGTGTGTGTGTGTGTGTGTGTGTGTGTGTGTGTGTGTGTGTGTGTGTTGTGTGTGTGTGTGTGTGTGGTGTGTGTGTGTGTGTGAACAAAATCAGTTTACACACACTGGTCGTTTTCAACCTTCAGGCAAACTTGCCAATCGGGAATAAAACGAAAACAAAACAAAAAACTTGCATTTTCACAACTTTGTTTTTGATCATCAATTTCCTCTACAGAACACAATACAATCCAAGGAAACAAGGGAAAGAGGTCAGGTGACTGTGTGTGTGTGTGTGTGTGTGTGTGTGTGTGTGTGTGTGTGTGTGTGTGTGTGTGTGTGCGTGTGTGTGTGTGTGTGTGTGTGTGCGTGCGTGTGTGTGTGTGTGTGTGTGCGCGCGCGCGCGTGTGTGAGTGCGAGTGTGCGTGCGTGCGTGTGCGTGCGTGTGTGTGTTTGCGCGTGCGTGCGTGCGTGCGTGTGTGTGTGTGTGTGAACAAAACAAAGTCAGTTTATATTCATCAGTCGTTTCAACCTTTAGGCAAACTTGCTCAATCCAGAAACGAAAGGAGGAAAAGATACGTTTTAACAGCGTTGTTATATTTTTCAATCAAAACACAATCCGAGAAGAAATGAAGACAGAGGTGACAGCGTGGGGTGATCACAAGAGAAAAAGGAGAACAGAAAGGGGAGGTGCTGGGACAGCTAGTCTAAGACAAAAGGCAGAGGGGTGGTAGGGGGTGGCTGGATGCACAATAGTTTTCCCGTTATAGTGTAAAAAATATCTCACAAGATTTGCTGCAGTTATCTAATTCATAATCGATTGGTTTCTTACTGGAGACCTATTCTTCAATCTGACACTCCGTGCGAGACGATTAGAAAGGAATGATAAAGAATCTTCCGTGTCCTTTTCCAGAAAGTCGATGGTGGGGTACAAACTGGGTGAGGACCGTTATGAAGGATAAAATGTCACAGAACTCTCTGAGAGTAGGTGACACGATTACCAGGCTTCAGTTAGGCTCAGTTTTTGGCTTGTATCTCTTCTGGGTCCAGTCACCTCCCCACTCCCTCGATTTTTTTAAATTTTGATTGTCATCCCCTCCCATACCCTCTCTCTCTCTCTCTCTGTCTCTCTCTCTCTCTCTCCCTCCCTGCTGTTCTAATTCCGTATACCGAGCCCTCTTTCTCTCCTTTTTGTTTCTTCCACCTCTTTTTTCCCTTGTAGGAAGATACGGGCTCAAAGTTCCAATCTCTGTAGTAGCCTGGAATGAGGGAGCATCACTAGCATCACTATCCAACAGAAAGGTTATTTAGTGAAGTCTGTGAATATCGGTTTATCTAGTAAAGCTCATCTTTGCAACTGCTTCACCCTCACCCTTCCTCCCCATCTCCTTCTCTCCCAAGAATAAAGGAATGAAAAACAGCACATGATACAAATATTGTTTTGATTTTCATTTTCGTCAGAATAAACTAGCATGATCCACGGTGAAATGGATGATGTGGGTCGGGTTGGAAGGGGCGGGGTAGAGGAGAAAATGAGCGTGACTTTGAATAAAGTCAGTTCATACAAATTGGTCATTTCAACCCTTCAGCTAACTTGTTATAAATGAATTTAAATAAGAGAAGGGAGGAAGCTGAGCTGTAAAAGTTTTGTTTTGGGTCGTTTTTGTATGTTTGTTTGTTTTTTGTTGTTGTTTGTTTTGTTGTTGTTGCTGTTGCTGTTGCTATTGTTGTTGTTGTTGTTGTTGTTGTCGTCGTCGTTGCATTTTAACAGTTTTGTTTTATCTTTTTCGTTTTCTGCACTGTGACAGTTTTGATTTTAGTTGCCTTTTTCATCTTCTGCATTGTAATAGTGTTGCTTCTGAGTGTCGTTTTCGTCTTCTGCGTTGAAACAGCTTTGATTCCGACCTTTTTCATCAGAATGATTTAGAACTTTGTTAATCCCCAACACTCCCATCATGTAATCTTTTTCACCCACAGCGTTGTCTCTCTCAAAGCTGTTTTAGACCAGACAGTTCATTCTGTGAATTAAAAAGTCTTGTTTGTTTGTCTTTGTGCCTTTCTGTTTATTTATTCTTACCACTGCAAAGGTTTGTCTTTGTGTGTTTGCATTAATTTTGTTCTTACTACTGCAAAGAGCTGGTTTTTAATGTTTTTAATTTTCTTAAAAATACCACGATCCACGGAGAAGGGATCCAGAGAGAGGTCGATGGCCAGAATCAGTTCATATACTGTAATGGATACAGTTTTAAACAAACTGATGAATTAAAACCAAAGCGTGGGGCAATGAAAAAAAAATGGAAAGGTTGCACTTTAACAATGAAGTTTTGACTTCCCCCCTGTCACAGC
Source organism: Monoplex corrugatus (assembly GCA_030674185.1). Lineage (NCBI taxonomy): Eukaryota > Metazoa > Mollusca > Gastropoda > Littorinimorpha > Ranellidae > Monoplex > Monoplex corrugatus. The sequence goes on from JAPXFY010000015.1 coordinate 35,685,539, forward strand.
AAGCTAGCATCAATCCATAGGGAAAAAGAGGGGGGAAGCAAAACGAACAAAAAATGGAGGGGGTGGAGAGGGAAAAAAGATGGAGGCATGGAGAGGGAAAAGGTAGTGGGCTTATAAGCAGAAGATGAAATGAAAGATGGGCGAGGAAAGAAGCTATGAGTGGGTGGGGCTTGACCATTGTGATTATGCTTTTTGCGTCACTGGGTAGAAATTTTAAACAAGATACAGCAGTCTTTGTTCGTTTTTTACCTTTATTTCAAGATACCAAATTATTTTGTTAGTTATTTGTGCAGGCGTGTTATTCAATCCATCACGCCAAGAAAAAACTGAAGCCACAAAAGAGGAAAGACGATATACAATGGAATAATGAAGACATCGATTTCTGGCCATAAAAAGTCAATGGTGGGGGCACAAAGCGGGCGAGGACCATCACGACAGACACAATGAGTACAGTAGGCGGCAGATTACCTACAGGGCTTTTAGTGTAGCTTGGGTTTACGTGTATGGCTCCCATTTCTTTGTCTGTTCTACCTTTTTGTTTTCCACAGCAAAGAACATACTCAATCTTCTTCTTCTTCTTCTTCTTCTTCTTCTTCTTCTTTCTTCTTCTTCTTCTTCTTCTTCTTCTTCTTCTTCTTATTCTTCTTCTTCTTCTTCGCATTCTTCTTCTTCTTCTTCTTCGCATTCTTCTTCTTCTTCTTCTACTTCTACTTCTACTTCTTACTTCTTCTTCTTCTTCTTCTTCTTCTTCTTCTTCTTCTTCTTCTTCTTCTTCTTCTTCTCTCTCTCTCTCTCACAAAATATATGGGCACAACACCGCCAAAGACTTTGGTATAGATTTCGAGTATACACAGGCGCCTGTTAAAGATTTTGGTGTAGATACTGCATGTGTACAGGCGCCTCAAAGACCGTGGTGTATACATGGAGTAAGTACAGGCTCCCGATAAAGACTTTGGTACAGACATTCAGTAAGTATAGATGCTTGAAAAACATCTTTTATAAACATTAAAATGTCTCAGCAGGATATCCTTCGATATCAGGCCAGTAACACAGGTCATGGACGGGCGTTTTTCTCAACTGCAAACATGAACTGCAGGTTAATTCCAATGGGACTAAAAGCATTATAATTGAAAGACCAAAAACATTACAAGACATTACCACAAATGATCTTGATGAACCCAATAAAGTGAAATGGTGTGTTGATGGAAACAACGACGACATAAGTCGATCATCTTCGAGAGACTTGAGAAACTTGAGAAAAACAAAGAATATGTAGAAGAGGATGTCAAAGTGACAAATCTGAAATTCATGAATATGAAGGAGTGTGACAATGAAGACAAAGCCATGACAGCTCAGATCATTATCGATGTCCTGAACTACCACGATCCAAACCCCAGATGGCGACTAAAAGACATTGTTAGGGCATTCCGCTTAGGCAAACCAGGGCGTCCTGGGCATGACCTGCGGCCTGTCATCGCCCAGTTCTGCCGATGGCCTGGCATAATGGCCGTTTTGAGGGACAGGCAGCTGAGGGACAACCTCAGACAAAATGACATAAAAGTAGCAGTACACCTCACCACAAATCAGAAGGGCATGCTGGATTTTCACAGGAGTCAAGGCAAAATTGCCCTGTACTATAACGGAAAGTTGAGGTAAGAGACAAATAACAGTCTTTCTCACTTTCATATGAAAGCAACCGTGACTGACAATATGGCCAAGAATACAGTTGAGAAAATAAGGACTGGCCACACATCCAGCACAACAAACGCAATGAACATGACAGAAAAGATGAAGGAAAAGAAAACACAAAAGAACACACTCACTCAGAAATCTGTATGGCATTGATGAATAAAGTGATAAACTGAGCGTGTGATTAGTTGATAACAGACTGATTGTCTGATTTGTCATCTGATCTATTGACGGATGACTGACCGATTCATGGACTGATTGATTTATCTACTGATTGATCAATGATTGAATGATTGAATATACGGATGACTGATTAGCAGTAACTCAGTTAATTCTAAGTTGTCTGACTGATTAATTCAATGATTGATTGATTGACTGATTGATTGATTGATTGATTGATTGGTTGGTTGGTTGGTTGGTTGGTTGGTTGGTTGGTTGGTTGGTTGGTTGGTTGGTTGGTTGATTGTGTCTAGTGATAATTACTGAATTGGTATTGATTGTACAGTATGAAGATTTGTCTGACCCAATAAACTGAAAATTGTTGGTTGATTGATTCACAGTTTGAATGACTGATTGATTGATTGCTTGATTGACTGATTGACCTATTACATCAGGCAGTTATTGAATTGTCATTTAAGGATAAACGTAAGGACAGATCAATGCATTTACTGAATGATTTGTTTATCTGATATCCAATTATTCTACTAATTGACAGTTGGACGAATTATAATCGATCTAGTGATAGACATTTTTGGCTGGCAAATTAATAGATATGGACCTATGTAGCCTAGACATTGTAATGGTAAATGTTTGAAGGGGACAACGTGATATGGAACAGTGTTTTCAACACACGAAATAATGCAGTTTGATTGCACAGCTTGTATGAAAGCATACAAAACATGCAAACCCTCCCTGCCCCTTCCTCATGTGTGTATTATGCGTTAAGACCGAAGCACAATAAACATTTTCTCTGATCTCTCTCTCTCCCTCTCCCTCTCTCTCTCTCTTCTCTCTCTCTCTCTCCTTCTCTCTCTCTCTCTCTCTCTCTCTCTCCTCTCTCTCTGTCGGTCGGTCGGTCTGTCTGTCTGTCTCTCTCTCTCTCTGATCTCTTCTGTCTGTCTGTCTGTCTATTCTGCTCTCTCTCTCTCTCTCTCTCTCTCTCTCTCTCTCTCTCTCTCTCTCTCTCTCTCTCTCTCTCTCTCTCCCCTCTCTTGCCTGATGCCAGATAGGAAAAAAGTATTCAATATGCTTATCTATTATGCTTGAAAACAACAGATTTTTTTAAAATTAATTTTCTTCTTCATCATCTTGTTCTTTTCGAATGAGCTGTTTCCATCAACGAAATGGCGGGCGTCAAGAGAACGTCAATCAACTAGCTAAAGAGAATAGTTCTTTAAAATCTATCATTGTCTCTGTCCATTCAGCATTTATTTTCTGTGCAGCTTTATCCCTTTAAAACGTGTAAAAATAAATAAATGAATAAATAAATATAACATAAAACGTGCCCCTCCTTCGCCTCCTTCCACTTCTATCCTGCCCCCTGCTTCCATCCTCCCCACCCCCTTTTCAATTTCAAAGGCTGACGTCAGATCACAAAAACTACGCACATCAATAATTCTGATAAACAACAAACGAACAGTCAAAAAAATTACCTTCAAAACTATCATACTGAGAATTGCCTTCGTCCGTAACGATACAGGAATGTAGATGACATGAAATTTATACCGGAAAATATCAGAAGAGTCAGACAAAAAGTGAATGAACGAACGAACGAACGAACGAATAAATGAATGAATGAATGAATGAATGAATGAATAATCATCTTTACGCACACACATACACACACAAACGCCCACCCGCCCGCATGCATGCGCGAGCATACACACACACACGCACGCACACACACACACACGCACGCACATACACACACACACACACACACACACACACACACAACACACACACACACACACACACACACACACACCATCATCATATCGTCGTCGTCATCATCATCATCGCCCTTAACAATTGCCAGTCTCAGAGTTCCTCTTTGTTCTTCCCTGAAGTTTGGCCCACTTGTTCAATTCAATAAAATCCAGGCAATGAAGAACTTCAGCATGGTGCGTCCATTTTGTTTTAATGTCGTTGTTTATGGTAGCGCAGTCAGTGCCACAGAAGGCTGCAGGAATCTTGGGGAGCTGGAATGGGGGAGGCGTTACAAGTGTAAACCAGAAGAAATGTTTGTCTGCTTAATGTAATTTATTATCTGCTCAGCATATTTGCCGATTCTGCTTTTTCCTGCCTGTCAGGTTAATAGGGAAACTGCATTCTGACTGTTTCATGCCTCGTGAATCAAGAGTAGGGATTTTTTTTTTTTTATCTTCCAGGTCAACGTAGATGCAGACCTGCTAGTGCCTGAACCTCCATCATGTATTCACACATTTATAATGATGATGATATGTGAAATGTGAAATAGTTAAGTGTCGAAATCATTAACCGTTGTGTCAAATTTTCGCATCTTGTCTATCTTGGGTTAGTACGGTCATTAGATGTGTTCTGATTTCTGTTGTTTTGTTTTTTTCACAGCCACCCCAACCTGGCCCCTTTTTCCTTTGGATCTTCTCAACTTTTTTCAACTAAAAAGAAGCCTAACGCAACTGTTTCGTTTCATTTGTAATTTGGAAATTTGTCGGAATGTAGAGAACATCCAGCATTTATATGGAGATTTTGATGATTTACGACTATTGAATGTGTTTACCATTGCCAGTCTTAACGAAAGTTTGTGTTAAATTCTTTCTTTTTTTTTTACTAAAATCATAATGCCTTAGTGTCTAGGTTGTTTGGAACTTTGCATCTGTATCATATGATGTAACGCTGTATTTTGTCCATTTGGTAGAGATACTTTTACATTCAAAATGCACTCTGTGTGTGTGCATGCGTGCATGTGTGTATGTATTTGTGTGTGCGCACGTAGATGGACGTGCATGCGTTAATGTGTGTACGTATCACTTCAGTTATTGTAACTGTCTGCTCCAAGGCTTGCCAGCTTCTACTGCTGTATGCCGTCAGCGTATTCAGAATTCCGTGGCCCGTCTTGCCCATCGTAAAATGAGGCATGATCATACCACTTACTTGTTTCACTTTCTCCATCGGTTGTACTTTTCTCACATAATTTCATATAAAACCAATACATTATGCTACAAATGTGTCAATTAGCCCGCACCTATCTATCTCTGTGACCACCTCCAAATGTATATCTCTGCCCAGTCTCTCCGTTCTGTTTCTGATTCTTCTTCTTTTTGCCATCGAAAGTCTGTTTTTGAACATATGCCTTCCCCAGCTGCTTCCATTCACTAAGTTCCATCGCTTTTCCTCTCCAGTTCTTGTCAAATCCATCTATGTCGTCTCTCCATCCAGTTTTTTTGTCTTCCTCTATTGCGAGTGTCGACTCTTGGTATCCAGAACGTGGTTTTTGTTGTTCAGCGACCGTCCACCGTCCATTCTCCGGGTGGGATGTCCTGCCCAGTTCTATTTCAGTTTGTTGATGGTTTCCAGGATGTCTCGCACTGCTGTTCTTTCTCGGATCCACTGAGCCGTTTTACGATCTTTTCAGGTGATACCACGCATGATTTCTTCTGATACTACTTGTTTACAAATTCCTCGATACACCTGTTCCACAGTCGGTCGCCACTCTTTTTTGTGTCGGGGCCATACAGCTGGAACAACCCTTCCCCGTCTGATCGACAGTCACCTACTCTGTCTTCCTTCGTGTCCGACTTGAAGACATACTTTTTGGTCCAGCAGTGATTTCCTCCTCTGCATTTCCACCCTTTTGCCCAAGGTTAGATCGTAAGTTAGGATCAGGGGAGAGAGAGAGACAGGCCTTGGGAGCTCAGCCCGTCAGGCGAGGTTGCCACAATATTTTAAAGTTTCTTTTAATAATACTTTTATAGCTGGTCTTCATATACCCTCAGAGCGGTAGGACTTAAAACTCAACACAACGGAATCTTTTTGCCCCTCTCCCCTCCTGTCCTCCCACTCCCGATTTAAATATGTGCCTTCTAAATGTCATTATTAATATCATGTATGTATGTATGAATATGTGTGGTGTTGTGTGGTGGTGTGTGTGTGTGTGTGTGTGTGTGTGTGTGTGTGTGTGTGTGTGTGTGTGTGTGTGTGTGTGTGTGGTGTTTTGTATTAGTCCCTACTCTTGATTCACCAGGCGGTATTCAAAAAGGTTCGAACTCGGACCTGCCAAACGAAAAACCCGTGTCTCCACACTCGACCGTCGCGCCCGTCATGTTACATTTTAACAATGCTATTTCCTTTTTTTTTTTTTTTTTTTTTATCTTCTTTTTCACTGGAACGAACTGATATGACGCAAGCGAAGGGGGAGGGAGAGGGTGGGAGAAAACGAGCCTAAGATAACGAGACGAGGGCGTGTATGTGTGTGTGTGGGGGTGGCTGGTCTGACATAGTTTTTGCATCATCACGTAATGGAGCTTTGTTGGCAGTTACCAAATTAATTATTTGCTTTCTTTGTGGGGGGTGGGGGGTGGGGGGTGGGGAGGATTTATCCAATCTGGCACGTTCTGCCAAATGATAAGAACGAAATGATGAAGAATCTTTGGTTCCTTGTAAAGAAAGTCAATTGTGGGGCACAAGGCGGGTTAGGGCAGTCACACAACTCCCTCAAGAGTAGGCGGCAGATTACGAAGAGTTTCAGCATAGCTCAGAGTTCGGTATGGCTTTCTTGTCTCTTTTGTCCTTCTTAGATCTTTTTTCCTCACTCTTAATCCTACCCACCTTCCCCCACCAGTCCCCCCATACCACCACTCCCCCACAAGGCTATGAAGGAAAGATATGGCTTTTTAATGCTCACATCACCGCAGTAACAGAAAATAAGACAGCGCTACTTACTCATTCAAAACCTATTTTTCATGAAATTTAAAAATACATAACTGTCCATTTAGCATTTCTCCCTACTGCAATTCAGTCCTTTTTCTCAAACCCCACGCCAACGCTCTGTCCCTCCCTCCCGTTCCCTCTCACTCCCTGTGTCACTGCCCTTGTTCCCCATCCCTCCTCCCTTCCACCTAATTCTTTATTTCAATGTTTGACGTCACATCACATAAATACGTACATAAAGAATAATAGTAAAACAACAGGGATCAGTCCAAAATCACCTTGATAACGGCCCTGCTGAGGGGTGTTTTGTTTGTGTGCTGAGAAGGATGTAATAATATAAATCATATGAAATTAAACCCAACAAAATATAACACAGAACACAACTGTAAAGTATGAATGTGTGTATGAATGCATGCATGCATGCATGCATGAATGAATGAATGAATGAATGAATGAATGAATGAATGAATGAATGAATACAAACTCTACATTAGA
>JAPXFY010000015.1:35695133-35705133 GCA_030674185.1 Monoplex corrugatus
ATTTTCGAATAACAATATGCCGCTTATAAGTAAACATTTCAGATTAAGAGACAGACAGACAGACAGACAAAGAGAGAGACACAGAGACACAGAGAGAGAGACAGAGAGACACAGAGAGAGACAGAGAGGAGACAGAGAGGAGACAGAGAGGAGACAGAGAGACACAAAGAGAGACAGAGAGAGACAGAGAGACACCGAGAGACACAGAGAGACACAGAGAGACAGAGAGAGACACAGAGACACAGAGAGAGACACAGGGACACAGAGAGAGACAGAGACAGAGAGAGACAGAGAGACACAGAGAGAGACAGACACAGAGAGACACAGAGAGAGACATACACAGAGACAGAGAGAGAGACAGAGAGACACACAGAGAGACACACAGAGAGACAGAAAGACAGAGAGAGACAGAGAGACACAAGAGAGAGACAGAAAGACACAGAGAGAGACAGAGAGACACAGAGAGAGACAGAGAGGAGACAGAGAGACAGAGACAGAGAGATCAAAAGGGGGATAGAGAAGAGACACAGACAGGTGGGATGGTGAAGAAAATGCATCAAGACAAAGACAGGAAGTGAGAAAAAGAAGAAAGTTAGAAAAAGTGAGATGATAGAGAGGGAATGGAGAAAGAGAATCAATAAACTTAAGACCAGAGATGTCCTCAATACGGACATCAGCCCATGTTTACACCAGACAAGTTTTTGAAGAAGGGTGACCGGCTAAGCTAAGTACTGAGTGTGTACTCATCGAGTGCCATGTTTTCTTTTTTCAAACTTATTTTTAATTCCTTTTTGACAAAACACAAACAAAGACAATGTTTGCTGAACATCATTACGATATCATCGAGAAAACTGAACAAGACTGATATACAATGGATTGAGCAAACTGACATACATACGTCATATCTACTAGTCTGCTATATGTTTTTAAACAACACAAAGTCATTTAACCCTTTGACTCTCGCACCCTGTCCACCAGCATCCTGCATTGTCAGCCATGCTAGCAAAGCAAACTCTTAATCATTTCACTCCCTCGCTCTATCCACCAGCTTCTTACAGGAAGCTGGTGGATAGGGTGAGGAAGTCAAACGGTTACGTTTTTGCAATTGATGGATAGTGTGCAGGAGCCAAAGGGTTGATTTAAACAGTTTCAGATTTTAGTTGTTGTTGGTGGTGTTCGTTTGTTTCTTCCTTTCTTTGCTTTAAATTTGTTTGCATTCGTTTTTAGCAAATACTCGAGTGCCATCTTCGTTGGACTGGCCACGCTGTCAGTACGGAACACATCTACATCCCATAGATACACTTGTACAGAGAGCTGAAGCCAGGACACCGTGACCAGGGAAGACCACCAAAGCGATACAAAGATACGCTGAAGACAGACAACACATGTTGTGGCATCAACACACTACACAGAAAACACTGCCCACCGCACAGTTTGCTGGAGACGACAGTGCACGCAGGCCACAATACCACTTGAATAGCGCACAGTAGCTGTCCTTCAACAGTAAAGGGACCAGGGAAAGAAGGGACCAGGGTCGCAGATCTCCTTCCCATGCGGGGTTCGGAGAAGAAAATGTGCCTCCAGGACTATTGTTATTGCTGCGTAGAGCCATATCAGGGCTATAACAGTTTCAAAATATACAAAACTGCAACAGGAGAAAAAAAAGAAAAGAAAATTAAGTATGCATATCAATGAATTCGTGCACATGCACATACTCTAAGGACATGCCCCTGGCGTTGACCACTCCGTCAAATTTATCGCACTGGGGATTTCAAAAACACACCTGATTACAAATTTAAACATAAGTAAGGACCCACTAAAACAGATAAAAACGGGTCTAAATTACCTAACATCGCTTCCGCATATCTCGCTTCCCTAGAGCTAAAAATGCACATAATATATGTACCCAGTTATCAGTCCTAACAGACAGTACGTAGGACATTACAGAACACATACAGGTGAATGGACCAGCAAGGCAGAAAATTATAGGAAGATATGACAAAAAAAGCAAAGGAACAAGGCAGAAACAAAGAGAGTGTCAGAAAAGAGGAAATTTCTAGCACAAAATTTCCAGAAGGTGGGGATACTATTTATACTGAAAGAACCCCCGGCATCCCCATAGTAGGAGCCTCCAGGATTGGAGTACCATCTTATTCACTCGTCGGACCGACGTGGGAGAGTTCAACATCACGCCAATACAAAACTGAACATACTATGCGAACCATATTTAATCATCTTCATACGACCGGTTTAGAGACTTTCGTCCTAATGAAAACGAAAAGATCTGTAACGCGTGCCTTTGCTACGGCCGTCTTCCCATTTTGCGGGGTTTACTATAAGAAAACTGTAGGTTTTTCTGTAGCCATTGAAACGCCGTAGAATAAGCTGTTATTGAAGGCTAAAAGTGTATGACCAAGGACTATATGATTGTTTCTGTTGTCAACGTGGTGATGCGACAATGACCAGCATGAATATCATTACGTTTCTGCTGACTGCCATTTTGTGAATTTGATTGTCAATGAGCACCAGTTTCGGATCCCAAAACAACAGGAGATTTTTTTTTTTTTTTCTGACAAAATTCCGTTTAAATGGTCCACTGTCATTTGGTACACAGAATAATACTTAGTACAAAGATGGAAAAATGGGGGCACTGCATTGCAGCGATATGCTCACCCTGAAGAATTAGCAACTCGAGTTTGACATAGTAAATTCATTGTGATAACGATCACAACCAAAGAAATATACACAAATACCCCCATTATGTATGGACAAGTCCGTTTGACTCATGAAAATACCGCAGCTAGGAAACGTGATGCAAATCATTCCTCTGTGTGTGTGTGTGTGTGTGTGTGTGCGTGCGTGCGTGCGTGCGTGCGTGCGTGTGTGTGTGTGTGTGTGTGTGTGTGCGTGTGCGTGTGTGCGTGTGTGTGTGTGAGTGTGTGTGTTGAATGATTTGTGTGCGTGTGCATGTATATGTGCATGTGTGAGAGTGCATGCGCGCGCGCGCGCGCGTGTGTGTGTGTGTGTGCGTGTGTGTGTGTCTGTGTGTGCGTGCACGTCCTAACTTTATCTCAGACAAAGCCATATCCAACCACTCACATCGGAAAACAAATTGCACATTAAGAACAGGACGTCTTACTGTAGCTCATAAACACAAGAGATTAACCTGGCGTCACACCTTTATGGGCCTGTTTATCACACCTTGAAAAAAAAACGTGAAAAAAATAAAAACAGAAAAGAAAATGGACAAAGATCAAAAGAAAGAGTAATCTTTTTATAAAAAGAAGAAAAACGAAATACACACAGATAGGTAATACAGAATGTAAATGCCATATTCAAAATGATCTGAAATATCACCTTCTGGAGACCAACAGGAAAAAAAATAATAAAAGAAAACGACAACATGTTGGTTTAAAAAACAGTAAATATTATGAAAAGGTGGAAACTACTATTTGGAAGGAGGCAATGGACAGAGGGAGGTGGAAAAGAAAAAATAACAGTAATAACAATTACAACTAAATAACAACAACAGCAACAACAACAACAATAATAATAATAACGATGATGAAAGATGATGATGATGATGATGATGATGATGATGATGATGATGATGATGATGATGATGATGATGGATGACGACGACAATAATAGTAATAATAGTAATAATAACAATATAATAACAATGAGATAATGATGATGATGATGATGATGATGATGATGATGATGATGATGATGATGATGATGATGATGATGATAATAATAAATAATAATGATAAAAATAATAATAATAAATAATAATAATAACTGTTTGTTCAGCGTCTCGTCCCTAAGACCTAAGCGTTTCACAAAAGTTGAAGTGCCTCTAGCCAGGCTCAGGCCCAACAACGACACGTCAATCCATATCGATGTGATCCAAGGGACGGACTGCAATACATGTTTCGAAAAACATTGTCTGACCGAGGAGGAGCGGGGAAAAGCAATGAAGACAGTATAAGAGGATTGACAGGGGAAAAAGAATTGTCAAACGTGCAGAACCCGTGAAGACAGAAGGCACACCAAAACGGAACCGCAATACGTATACATGGAGATCAGGGGTGGGGCAGAAAAAGGACTTAGATGGGCATGGTAAGGAAGTCATCTGGTGTCCACCACTGGACCAGACGACATGGGAGTGGCAGAGAACTGTCCTTATCTGGCAGTCTTCAAACAATGCACCACGATGAACATAAAGCCAAAACTATCATGAACCTGTCGCCGTGGTGTAGTGGTAAGCACATAGGACTACTGACTGGAAGGTTGTAGGTTCGAATCCCCATCAGTCCCTTTTTTGGCTCTAACCGGCTCCTACTCAGAGCTGGGCGTGCTATGGGCTCATTGGGAAGACTAGAACAACACAGTCGAATCTCATCCACTTCATGAATGCGTCACTGAGGGTGTTGCTCAAGTCTTCTGACCAGCACAGCAGGTGTCTGTATCTCTCGGGTCTGGTTGACGCCAATATATATTATGATAGTAAGCGTAGAGTACAGCCCTGTTACGCAGTCTCAATCCTAGATGGACTTTCATAGCATCATGATTATCATCCCTATTGACGTCATCACTATCGCATTGTAAAAAAAAAACTGTGCCAGTTTCTGTGGCCATTACGGTGGCGTAGAAAACGGGACTAAAAAAAAAAGGTGAGCACAAAGGTAACCTCTCTGAGTACGGTGATCTTTTAAAAAACAACTCACATTCCCCATAAGAAAATCCTTCAACCATTCACATTATGACCAAATGCAGGTAGATACTCTTCAACCACAAGGGAGAGAAAGCAAGGTTGTCTGCCTTGCATTGGTATGGACAAACACACAGAAAACCAGACACAAACAATCAAAAAAACAAAACACACAAAAAACAAAAAAACGGCCTTTTAGACAACGTTAAGTGTCTGGCGTGTAACAACACAAACCAAAAAGAAACCTTTGAGGCAGTCTGCTAAAAAACAAATGACAAGATGGCAAGAAAGACATGTGCTAGGTCAGTCTTGGGTCCTCCTCAAGGAAGTTCATGTAGGCTCCAAAATACGAAAGACGATCGTTTCATTCTGTGTAGAACTCATCCAACTCGTTACCTGGTAGTCTGGACTTTCTTCACGAGAGATTCATCGATATCGGGCAATTCCACGTGCGCTCCACCCAAATCTGCCAGTATTATCTGGCAGACTCCTTGAGCCTGCGCAAGACTCTATGCACTGGCAAGGTCTCGACACGGAAAGGTGGGGAGAAGGAGCTATGAAACACTAAGCTAACACCACTACAACGATGGAAACATTAAGATGGACAGCGAAAAGCCAGCCCAGGCTTTAATGTTGCGGGTTAGGATCAAACTCAAGATGTCAGATCAGTCAACGCCTTCTGTCAAAACGAACAACTGCGTATGGCATCCTCCGCGGGGTCATCATCATCATCATCAGTCCCGTAGTCTGGTTGACCGTTGGGGCACCATTGAAGATTTTGCAACCAACTTCCTCCACTCCTCACGGTCCTCAGCTTTCCGCAGAATGATATTCCATTCAAGGCCAGTCCACTCTCTGATATTGTCTTCCCATCTTTTTCTCTGTCTGCCTCTTCGTCTCCCTCCCTGAACTGTTCCCTGCAAGACGGTCTTGGCCAGTCCAGATGATCGTGTGACGTGCCCGTACCACCTCAGTTTGCGTCTTTTCACTGAGGTCAGGAGGTCTTCATACGGCCCGATGGCGTTTTCGATTCGGGTTTTCACTTCTTTATTGGTTATATGATCTATGTACGAGATACCAAGGAGTTTGCGGAAGCATCTCATCTCCATTGCCTGTATCCTTCTTTCAATGTCTGCTGTTATGGTCCATGTTTCGCATGCATACAAAAATATTGACATGACCAGGGAACGCATCAGTCTGATCTTGGAGCCGATTGCAATATTCTTGTCGTTCCAGATGACTTTTAGCTTGGTCATTGCAGCTGTGGTCTGTGCAATCCTGGAAAGTACCTCGGGCTTTGATCCTTCATCTGATACTATAGCTCCCAGATATTTAAATCTATGGACGGTCTCAAGTTTCTTGTTGTCTATGGTAATGTCAGTGCTGATGCCATTGGTATTATTTGTCATCAACTGGGTTTTCTCTGCACTGATCTGCATGCCATATGATGTGGAGGCCTCATCAAGATGTTTTATCAAGCTGACTAGCTCTTGCTCTTGCCCAGCTAGTCCGTCAATGTCGTCGGCAAAACGCAAGTTTGTGATTGTTCTACCTCCGATGCTGACTGTTCCCTCGTGGTCTTCAAGTGCGTCAGCCATTATTCTCTCTAAGAAGATGTTGAAGAGAGTGGGGGAGAGCAGGCATCCTTGGCGTACTCCAACTGTGGTTCGGAACCATTCGCCTATGTTGTTGTCATGGTAGACTGCACTGGTCGCCTTTTCGTAGAGGCATTCTATGGTTCTGATCAGGTTGGCATTGATGTTGTACAGCCTCATGGTTGCCCACAAGGCTGCGTGCCAAACTCTGTCGAATGCCTTCTTGAAGTCCACGAAGACGTGGTAAAGGCCTTGCTGGTGTTGCAGGTATTTCTCACAGAGCAATCTGAGGTTGAAAATTTGCTCTGTGGTACTTCTTCCTGGTCTGAAACCTGCCTGCTCTTCTTTTATTATCTCCTCAGCTTGTGGCTTCAGTCTACTCAGAAGGATTTTTAGCATGACCTTACTTGGATGGCTGATCAGGCTGATGGTACGGTAGTTTTGGCACAGTTGTAGGTTGCCTTTCTTCGGGAGAGTGATGATCAGGGACTGGGTCCAAGGTGTTGGCCACTCACCTGCCCGCCAGATCTTATTGCAGATGATGAGTAACATATCTATCATGGCCTCTCCTCCTGCCTGGACCAGTTCTGAGGGAATGTTGTCCATTCCTGCCGACTTGCCTTTCTTCAATGATTTTACTGCAGCTTCAACTTCTTCTCGCATGATGGGGTAGCTGTCGTTGTTGGTTGGTGGAGGAACGTCTAGCACCTTGGGATCTCCTGTTGTTGTGTGTGTGTATAATTCGGAGCAGTACTCTGTCCACCTCTGCAGAATCTCTTGATCTTCTGTGAGACATTTCCCTGCTTTGTTCTGTATGGTAGTGGTTCTGCCTTGTTTTGAGCTTGCTAGTTCTTTCACAAGCTGGTAGGGGGCTCTGGATAGAGGTAGTACCTTTGATGTCTGGCTGCTGCACTCTACCTGGTAGGGTGGACGGGCATCACTGGTCCTCGTCCATCCTCTAAATCTCTCACGTGCTGGCTCCAAGCGCCACACCCCGGGACCTCGCCTCAGCAGGCGTGCCAAACCATGTGAGGGGGTGATGTTAACACTGCATCACTGGGCGAATAACCTCCACGATGCAGGTTACCGGCCAAGGCGGACGAAGTTCCGCAAGGAACTCAACGGCTATGTGTTCAAGACCAAGGCGAACCACCTAGATGGAGGACGTCGGCTGTGGTCTGGCATGGAGAGGGATGGGCTCCGCCATGCGACATTGCCCAAGACACACTAAATGAAGATTACAACCGCAACTCAATCCATACCGGCCCGGTCGTCGCCCGGAACAAGGACCGCGCCTTCCGTCGCTGGCCATCAGGGCGGAGGTGAAAAGTATGTGACTGATGGACCAAAATCCCTACGTACAAGAAAAAATGTTACTATCGGCACCTGGAATGTGAGATCGCTGAGAGCAGCAGGAAAAGTTGCAGAACTAACGTATGAAATGAAGAGATACCGATGGAACGTCCTTGGGCTCTGTGAGGTACGATGGAAAAACCTCGGAGAAACGTCTACCCCAGAAGGCCACAAACTCTACTTCAGTGGCAGTGAAGACAAACATGAACATGGAGTTGGATTCCTCATTCACAAAGACACTGTGAATGCCATCATGGGATGCCGACCAGTCTCTAGCAGACTCATTACTATTCGGCTTAAGGCTTCACCTTTTAACATCACCGTCATCCAAGCTTATGCCCCAACAACTGACTATGATGACGAGGCTGTCGAAGATTTCTATGATCAACTGCAGGAAATCGTAGATCAGACGCCAAAGAAAGACATCATTATAGTGCAGGGCGACTGGAATGCGAAGATTGGAGAGGATGAACACAATAACTGGAAAGGGATATGTGGCCAATACTGCAACCCTGAGACCAACGAAAGAGGTTTAAGGCTCCTAGAATTCGCCAGTTACAACGACCTGAGGGTGGTGAACACGTTCGGTCCACACAAACCATCTAGACGCTGGACATGGCACAGCCCAGGAGAAAAATACCACAGTCAGATCGACTACATCATGGTTCAAAGACGCTTCCAGTCAAGTGTTAACATCGCAAAGACCAGGAGCTTTCCAGGAGCCGACATTGGAAGCGATCATGAGCTTGTAATGATGACCTTCAAACTCCGCCTCCAGAGGATGAAGAAACAGGGCAACATAAGAATTAAGTTCAATCTTGAGAAGCTCAAAGACCCCAACATAGTTGAAAACTTCCAAGCAACGATAGGAGGGAAGTTTGCTCCTCTCCTCGTCCTTGACAATATGGACACCGAAGTAGACACTCTGATCAACAACTTCAACACTGCCGTGACCGAAGCAGCCAACGACATCCTTGGAAAACACCGACCAACAAAGATGCCCTGGGTCACGGAAGAAGTACTAAAGCTGAGCGACAAACGCAGAGAACTAAAGCAAAAGAAGAGTACGGATGAAGGTGCTAAACTATACAGAAAAGCCAACCAACAAGTTAAAGAAGGCATGAGGAAAGCAAAGGAAACATGGATTGAAGAACAATGCCAAGATATCGAAGCAAACCTGCAGAAAAATAACAGCAAAAAAGCCTACCAGCTTGTGAAAGAACTAGCAAGCTCAAAACAAGGCAGAACCACTACCATACAGAACAAAGCAGGGAAATGTCTCACAGAAGATCAAGAGATTCTGCAGAGGTGGACAGAGTACTGCTCCGAATTATACCTCCGCGGGGTACGAACGGGTAATCTCCAGAATAAAGACAAGGACACTAGCAGCCATCAGGATGAAAAAAAAAAGTGATGTTGGGCCAGTTTTCGATCCTGTACTACAAAGGACAAAACACAGCTCTCAATCTCTTCAAGCCACGTCTTTCCCATTAGCATACAAGCCTACGGCACATCGATCTGTAACTTTGCACCCACATTAAAAGAATTGACAAGTCTTAACGACTGACAAAATCATGTCTAATGTTTACCCCAGTATCTTTTTTGCCTCAACATTTCATCCTGTCTCTTCTCAACTTCCTGTTCTAAAACATTTTTAACACTTCCGTCCTCTTTTCTCTCCACTTTCTGCCCCACCCGAGTTATGGCCCTTGTTCTACAGCATCAAAGAGTTACTTCCCCGTCATCCGTGTTTCTGACTTGTTTTACTCTTCTTTACCAATTTATTTGCTTTCCTGCCCCTGACTGCCCTCCCCTACCCCCATCTCTCTCTCTCTCTCTCTCTCTCTCTCCATGGGCTTATTGGTTTAGTTTATAGAAGAACAGGCTCAAGATCCAAGGTCTTAAGTTCAATCCCAGCCCACAACGTAAAAAATGGCCGGTTCGCCGCCCATTTTACTGACCGACCCAATCTTTTCCAACAGAATCAGATTAGGTCTGATGAGAACCTCAGCCGCAGCTTTACTTCCATTTCACACGCGTGGGGATTGGGGGGCTTTAAAGAATATTCCACGACATACTGGAGGATTCCCGTAGAGCGCATATTATGGCAGCATAGGCTTATGTGATGAATTTCTCTTCAAGGAACTCCCAAATTCCAATCACTGCAGGATTGTTCTTCTGACCTGACCTCCAGCACAAGTCATTTCAGGAAAGTGGAGGCTGTGGCTCGGACATGGGGAACAGAGTCTGGAGGGGGGGGGGGGGGGAGGAGAGAAGCAGGAGAGAAATGAGAAGAAAAAGGCAGTGAGAAACAGACGCGTTGGGGGGGGGGGGG
>JAPXFY010000015.1:35712633-35717633 GCA_030674185.1 Monoplex corrugatus
AGAAACCATTTATTATCAGGTTAACAGACAGACAGACAGACCTTATACGCACGCGCACATCATTAATACGCATGTGCAAATGAGACAACGTCCAACTATACACACGCAAAATTGTAACTAAGGCCATCGTACTAGATTACAACGACCACCTTTACACATACATAACTGTACCTAAGGTCATCAAGGTGTTACAAGTTAGCTTGTTCAAAAACAAAAGTGGAATACACTAAGAAAAGACAAGCACAAAGAAAATTCTCTCTCTCTCTGTCTGTCTCTGTCTCTCTCTCTCTCTCTCCCCTCCATCCTCCCTTCCCTCCCTCCCTCCTCTCTCTCTCTCTTTGTTCCTACCCCCACTCACCCACCCACCCACCATAACTAATCGTGACCCCAACCACAACTCAACTTTATGCTCATTGTTGCACGTTACGTTGACTGTAGCCACAGCTACATCTTCACGTTCATTAAAACAATGCACCGTCCCTCTATAATAGACACAACGCCACAGTCGTTAAGGAGTTGACGTCACCAAAGCGTCGCTTCCGACGCTATTAAAGAAGCCAGTTGTGTTTTTAGTGGCGTTCCCTATGGGGGAACAGAAACGGGATAATTGACGTTTCCCCGTCTGGTTTTGGAGTGTGGGAATTGGCGGTCCTGCCGCCGCCACAGACACGTTTATGCAGAGGCCGGTTAATGAATCTTCTAGAAGAAAGTTGCCTGTGCCAGTCAGTCTTTTGTGGAAAACCAGCGCCTCTCCTTCACCCCCAACACCGACGCCATTGTGGTTTGTCTTTAATGGCGGCGGCCTCGTTCGGAACAGGTGGTGGTTTGTCAGTCACGTAAAGGTACAGAGAGTCTCGATTCGATTTCTGTCACGCAGGATAAATAATTAATTAAGACTGACAAAGCTCATTTCCACACTGTCACGCATGGAAGAGAGACGGTTGATGCAGACGACGGCACACAACTCTTTGTAGCATTTGTCCTGAATATTGCGGGGGGGAGGGGGGGATTGAGGAGGAAGACTGGTCTGGTTCAGTTTTACGCCAGGAATACCCCCCGTGGGATGCCAGGGCTCTTTCAGTATAAATAGTATCCCATATACCCCCCCCCCCCCCTGGAGATGACGGGGCTCTTTCAGTATAAATAGTATCCCCATATACCCCCCCCCCCCTGGAGATGACGGGGCTCTTTCAGTATAAATAGTATCCCCATATACCCCCCCCCCCCCCCTGGAGATGACGGGGCTCTTTCAGTATAAATAGTATCCCCATATACCCCCCCCCCCCTGGAGATGACGGGGCTCTTTCAGTATAAATAGTATCCCCAATATACCCCCCCCCCCCCTGGAGATGACGGGGCTCTTTCAGTATAAATAGTATCCCCATAAACCCCCCCCCCTGGAGATGACGGGGCTCTTTCAGTATAAATAGTATCCCCATAAACCCCCCATGGGATGCCGGGGGCTCTTTCAGTATAAATAGTATCCCCATAAACCCCCCGTGGGGATGCCGGGGGCTCTTTCAGTATAAATAGTATCCCCATAAACCCCCCGTGGGGATGCCGGGGCTCTTTCAGTATAAATAGTATCCCCATAAACCCCCCGTGGGGATGCCGGGGCTCTTTCAGTATAAATAGTATCCCCATAAACCCCCCGTGGGGATGCCGGGGCTCTTTCAGTATAAATAGTATCCCCATAAACCCCCCGTGGGGATGCCGGGGGCTCGTTCAGTATAAATAGTATCCCCATAAACCCCCCGTGGGGATGCCGGGGCTCTTTCAGTATAAATAGTATCCCCATAAACCCCCCCCCCCCCCCCCGTGGGGATGCCGGGGCTCTTTCAGTATAAATAATTGTTTTGGTTTTTTTTTCATAATGCATACATTATACCATTAATAACAATAATACAATGATAATGATCATCGTCCCAACAGCAGCAGCATCGGATGCTAACCTTTGATGTGTAAATCAAACCAAAGCGCACACTTTCACCGTTGACTCAAACATTCACTCACAGTGACAAAAACAACTATGGATACAAAGAACATCATGTCTACTGGGAAGGGAAGGGTGGGGGGGGGGAGGGACAAAGGGATAGGCGGGTAAAGGTGAAAATCACTGCCAGACAAGATCTGAAGAAAGAAAAGAGTTTCTGGCTGTCGAAGAGACAGGGGAAGAACATTGTGGTTATATGGACCAGACAAAAAACAAACAGCCACTAACTGTGGGACATATGTATCGAACAATTTTTATAACAAATGGTATCAGAAGCGGTATGGAAAGGTCAGACAAGGTTAGCATTCGGAGGTGGTTACAGAGATAAGTAGGTGCAAAATCGTTAATACATTTACAGCAGAACATATTGATTTTGTATGAGGTTTTTTGTTTGTTTGTTTGTTGTTGTTTTTTGGGGGGTCGTGTTTTGTTTTGTTTGTTTGTTTTTTTGTTTTGTTTTGTTGTCGTTTTTGAGTAAAAGGCAGGCACTGGAAGAACTGAAAGAAGGACGTTACATGACTGGTTGATTTATTTATTTGTTAATTGGTTTCATTTGTTTATTTGTTTGTTTATTTATTTATTTATTTATTTGTCTTATTTATTTATCTCGTTTTGGTTGTGACTGTGCTTGGCTTTTGCTTTGCGTTGGGTTGGGTTGGGTTGGTTGGGTTTAATTTCGTTTAATTTCGTTTCGTTTCGTTTTTTCTTTTCTTTTCTTTTGTTCACGAAAGACAAGACGCCGTCTGCGCAATACTAGATACATTTGAAGTTAGTAACAGAAGAAACAGACAAGCCAGCGAGCAACGAGTTATAATAATTGATACGAGACAAGATAAGAGAAATTGCGAGTTTTTATGCTGCTTCAGTTGAAAGATACCGGTTAATAGAACCGAAACACCGTACTTGACAGGTTTGGCTAAAGAACTTCTGCGTAGACAGTTGAGGTTCAAGAACAACGCCCAGTTTCTTGACTGAATCAGAAAGTACAACAGTGCTGTCACCTAGTTGGATAGAACAAAATGTTGAAGTGGATAGCTTGTGCTTGTTGTCAATGAGCACTGCTTCAGCTTTTTCTCCATTTAACTACAGCCTGTTCAATGTCATCCAGTTGTAGAGGTCATTATAAGTAGTATAGTCAGGGGCCTACTATCATAGCAATCAGAAGCCCAAGACCCTATGTCGAACCGTCTCCTGACTGCAACAGGCCATCGTGTTCTTTCGATGGCTTTTTTAAAACTATGAACTTCTCAGTGTTTTCTCTATCATGACGTGGCAGATGAGCATCTTTTTTAGTTTAGCTCTTTCCGGGGCTGTAGTCAGCCTGTCCCTCAGATATCAGTTCATCAGCGACGGTCTTTTAAGGGGATGGTGTCTTAATTCCATCGGAGAAGAACATAAAGCATGCCTTGCCAAATAATATTCTCTCGCTAATTTTTTCGGCAAAATGCCAAATTCTACTTTGAGACTCAAAGCATAGTTTGCTGAATAAAGTATTCTCTCTGTGTGTTATCTTTGGCAAAACGCTAACTTCAACTGAACTTTTTCGAGCTGAAAACCATTTTCTTCTCCATCAGGGTCCATAACTCGTTCCGTTTATTTTATATCAGCTTTTCAATTAGGCACGGGGCCCGTGTCTGTTAAGAACTACTCAACAACTGCACTCCTAAGGAAGAAAAATGTCTCCCATGCAGACAGTGCAATAAGAGATGCGTTGGAGATATATAGTGGCGCTGCAGTGGCAGTGACGTCACAGCGTATGATGTCAGCTGCTGCTGGTCTAACGGTGATCAGACTAACTGAAGGAAGCGATGAGACAGTGAGGGAAGCGAGATGGAATGAGCAGGATGCAGACTTTGCTAAAGCAATGAAAGAAAAAAGGAGAGGGAGAAAAACATTCATTAATCGTATCAACAGTCTGGCCTTGGTTCTGACGCCTTCAGAAACATTTCAACTCATTGAAACATTACCACGAGACCTATTTCTATTGAACTTAAGGAGGCCATCTCGTTTTGTTAATTGTTAAGTTGTTTAACTTCAAATCACGTTTAATGTTTGATCTAAATCTGTTTTAAAGGTCGACACAAGCCTGCTTTACTGCCTGACCCACATTTGCTTTAACGTTTTGACTGTTCCACCGAATTCAGATTCAATGTTTGGCTCCAATCTGGTTTAAAAGTTTGATCCAAATAGAATTTTCTATTTGGCTCGAACTGGGTTTCATATTTGACAAAAATTCTGTTTCACGTTTAATCAATTTATTGACTCTTTGATTCAATTTTGTTTTACTGTTTAATCCAAGTTTGGTTTCATGCCAGAGGAAACTGTTTTCATAATTGTGTTTCATTTTGGTTTACTGTTTAATTCAAAATTGGTTTAATGTTTATGCCAATGCTTTATACATCATTATCATCAGCAGGTAGTAGTAGTAGTAGTAGTAGTAACACACACACACACACACACACACACACACACACACACACACAAAGAGAGACAGACAGACAGACAGACAAAGAGAGACAAACAAAGAGAGAGAGAGACAGACAGAGAGACAGACAGAGAGAGACAGAGAGAGAGAACAGAAGAGAGAGAGATTCAAAACTTCCATCCCTGTAATCAAATAATAACAGACAGAAATTGTGTTTTTAATGTTTGACATTGATCAGATGATTAGATATTATTATGGTTCTCTCTCTCTCTCTCTCTCTCTCCTCTCTCTCTCTCTCTCTCTCTCTCTCTCTCTCTCTCTCTGTCTGTCTTCTCACATACACACACACCACACACACACACACACACACACACACACACAAAATATATATATATATATATATATTCATATATACACGCACACATACATATATACATACATACATACATACACACACACACACACACACACACACACACACACACACACACACACACACACACCACACACACACACACCACATATATATATATTGTTTTTGAGATAAAAGACCTTGACCTTTTTAAGAATAAAGTATGTCCA
>JAPXFY010000015.1:35730133-35740133 GCA_030674185.1 Monoplex corrugatus
CCCATTCTAAGTCTTATATTACATGGAACTGTTATCTCATTCTGGGCCTTGTATCATATCAAACCGTTGTCCCATTCTAAGTCTTATATCACATCAAACTGTTGTCCCATTCTGAGCCTTGTATCATATCAAGCTATTGTCCCATTCAGGGCCTTGTATCAAATCAAACTGTCGTTCCATTCTAAGTCTTCTATCACATCAAATGTTGTTCTATTCTGGACCTTATATCACATCAATCTGTTGTCCCATTCAGGGCCTTCTATCACATCAAACTGTTGTCCCATTCAGGGCCCTTTTATCACATCAAACTGTTGTCCCATTCATGGCCTTTTATCACATCAAACTGTTGTCCCATTCAGGGCCTTCTATCACATCAAACTGTTGTCCCATTCAGGCCTTCTATCACATCAAACTGTTGTCCCATTCAGGGCCTTCTATCACATCAAACTGTTGTCCCATTCAGGGCCTTCTATCACATCAAACTGTTGTCCCATTCATGGGGCCTTCTATCACATCAAACTGTTGTCCCATTCATGGCCTTCTATCACATCAAACTGTTGTCCCATTCAGGGCCTTCTATCACATCAAACTGTTGTCCCATTCATGGCCTTCTATCATCAAACTGTTGTCCCATTCGGGGACCTTCTATCACATCAAACTGTTGTCCCATTCGGGACCTTCTATCATCAAACTGTTGTCCCATTCAGGGCCTTCTATCACATCAAACTGTTGTCCCATTCAGGGCCTTCTATCACATCAAACCGTTGTCCCATTCATGGCCTTCTATCACATCAAACTGTTGTCCCATTCAGGGCCTTCTATCACATCAAACGTTGTCCCATTCAGGGCCTTCTATCACATCAAACTGTTGTCCCATTCAGGGCCTTCTATCACATCAAACTGTTGTCCCATTCATGGCCTTCTATCACATCAAACTGTTGTCATTAGGCCTTCTTCCATTCAAACTGTGGTCCCTTCTGCTTTATCACATCAAACTGTTGTCCCATTCAGGGCCTTCTATCACATCAAACTGTTGTCCCATTCAGGGCCTTCTATCACATCAAACGTTGTCCCATTCATGGCCTTCTATCACATCAAACGTTGTCCCATTCAGGGCCTTCTATCACATCAAACTGTTGTCCCATTCATGGCCTTCTATCACATCAAACTGTTGTCCCATTCAGGGCCTTCTATCACATCAAACCGTTGTCCCATTCATGGCCTTCTATCACATCAAACCGTTGTCCCATTCATGGCCTTCTATCACATCAAACTGTTGTCCCATTCATGGCCTTCTATCACATCAAACTGTTGTCCCATTCATGGCCTTCTATCACATCAAACTGTTGTCCCATTCATGGCCTTCTATTACATCAAACTGTTGTCCCATTCAGGGCCTTCTATCACATCAAACTGTTGTCCATTCTGGACGGTGTATCACATCAAACTGTTAGTCCCATTGTGGACCGTGTATAACGTTAAACTGTTGTCTCACAAACAGTCTAAGTGCATTGTAAACGCAAAAAAGAAGCAAAGGACGCGCGCTCGAACCACCCGCCAGTCTGAAGGAGAAAGGTCACGCGAACTTGTCAATTAAAGGGCCAGTCTTTCGATGAGCACTGTAGCCATGACACGCCCGCGTGCAGTGCAAGTTAGAACACAACAGATCCTATCAGACATCAGACAATGACGACCTGCGACTTCACTTTGTGTCTTTTCCCATGGGAACGCACAATTTCCTACAACAGTGTCCGACTATGGGTCGGTCCCTTTGACACCGACTTAGATGATGCTAAAAAAATGCCACAGGAAGTCCCGTAACTCCAGATTAGGGCGTAGTGGAGTAAGATGATAGAGACCTCACTCTCCCCGAGAGTGGGTCCCACTCCTCTCTTTCACTGCTTTACCTTCCCCAACCATGAAGAAGGTTAGTTACCCACTTTACAGCTGGGTGGACTAGAAAAGTCTCTCACACCAAGTTTCCCAAGCCAGGATGGAATACAGGCGCTGTGACCGGCAGGAGGTATCTCCAACCGTAGGCCACCCACAACTGACTGACTTGAAAACAGCAGCGTGTTTCATAAAGGTGTTGTCATACTTGTGATTTTTGCGGCATATGTTGTTATGACACACTCGGACTTCAATGCGCCATTTACAAATATCGTGAAACGACGGTTGCAAGAGACAACAACAGTAAACAGACACAACATATGAGATATTTCTTTTTAAGCGTTCTGATTCTTTTTTTCGAAAGCCTGTCCACGCATGTTGTTTTTTGGCCATACCGTGCAGGCGGTATGATGCTGCACAGTCTGCATTCTCTGTCTTCGGCGGTGGGTTTGCATGCCAGAGCTTCACGGTTTCCGTTCACCGGCATGACTTACAGGATCTTTAACGTGCATTTCTGATGTTCTCTCTGTGTGTGTGTGTGTGTGGTGTGTGTGTGTGTGTGTGTGTGTGTGTGTGTGTGTGTGTGTGTGTGTGTGTTGTGTGTGTGTGTGTGTGCGCGCGCGCCTCGCGTGTGCGTGTTTGTGTGGGTGTTTTGTGTGTGTGTGCGTGCATGCGTTCGTGCGTGCGTGTATGTTGTGTGTGCGTGCGTGCGCGTGCACGTGCGCGTGTGTGTGTGTGTGCGAGTGTGCGCGTGCGCGAGCAAGGGAGGGGCGAAAAAGAAATGACCAGAACTGGCAGTCTTCAGCTAAAAGCACCATTACAACCACCAGCATCCTTCACCTACTACTATCAGTGCGACTGCCAGAAACAATCGCCTTTCCTGTCTACTGGTCACAAATGACTTTTCTCCTGTTGTTACCCTCAAACTACATACCAGTGTGTTTTCATGAGTGTGACCAATCGTACTGCAAGAAAAGAAACTGAAGGAAAGAAAGTCTTTCGTTGTATTGCGGTGGCTAAGTGGTCAGAATGCATATGTAGGACGACAGAGATCCTGGTTAGACCCAGTGGCTGGGACGGGATTTCTTCTTCCTCTGTCTCTCTCCCAAGTCTTCATTAAATTTTGACTAATGATTCTCTCTCTCTCTCTCTCTCTCTCTCTCTCTCTCTCTCTCTCTCTCTCTCTCTCTCTCTCTCTCTCTCTCTTTCTCTCCTTCTTCTTCTTCTTCTTCTCTCTGTATGTGTGTGTGTGTGTGTACATGTGTGTTTGAGTGAGTGAGAGAGAGAGAGAGTGTGTGTGTTTGTGTGTGTGTGTGTGTGTGTGTGTGTGTGTGTGTGTGTGTGTGTGTGTGTGTGAGTGAGTGTGTGTGTGTACATGTATGTGTACATGTGTGTTCATGTGTGTCTGTGTGTGTATGTGTGTGTGTGTGTGTGTGTGTGTCTGTCTGTCTGTCTGTCTGTCTGTACGTCACACTCTCGGCAGGAAAGCAACAGCGTAAAAACGTAACCTGAAAGACTGTTGGAAAGCGTTGCAGGCCCCAATAGCTCAGTTGGTTTGAGTGTCGGATTCACATGCTAATGGTTGCGGGTTCGAATCCCGGGGTGCGCTACATTAAAACTGACCTTCTCACTGTCCCATCTTAACATCACTGTTGTTCTGGTGGAGTCAGTATAGGATTAGATAAGTCCCCCTTCCCCCACTTCCCTGGGATGGTTATCCCCGTCGGCCATATCACCTGAGGTGGGTGTAGACGTAAAAACTGAACCAAACCAAACCAACCTGTTGGAAAGCGAGGTGCTAGAGACCTTAACTTGCCTCAGGACCATCATTACGTAGACTGGTGCCCATCTCATCTCCCTGGGTGCTTTACCTTCCCCATCTCCAAACACAGACAAGTTCCTGCTTGCAAACTAGGTAGACTGGGGCGATGTAATCAAACCCCGGCTCAAATCTGGTTGTTCACTGCATGCACGGCAACCACGCCCGATCGTGCTTAACCCAACTTTTCGGGAGCGGGTGGCCTAGTTAATACGATATTCTGCAAACCCTCCCTTGCATACGCACACACATACATCTCTTGCAAAGCAGGGACAGAGTGAAATTCACCTATTTTACGACAGTGCGTATGAAAGAAATGGAAAGACTTCACGTCTATTTCCAAATACTTCAACACTGAAGTACTGGACCCTAACAACGACATTGGAGAAGAAGACTGATGGAGCGTACACACGAATGCTACGTGCAGCCCTGAACAAATCCTGGAGAGAACATCCAACAAACAAAGAGTTATATGGTAAGATCCCACCAATCAGTAAATCAATACGTCAACAAAGACTGCGTTTCGCGGGACACTGCTGGCGTAGCAAAGAAGAACTGGTAGGAGATGTTCTACTATGGAGACCCAGTCACGGCAAACAAAGACCAGGATGTCCAAAGAAGACTTTCATCGACCAAATGATCGATGATACGGGCTGTCAGTATGATGAACTACCTACTGCAATGTCTGACAGAGAGGGATGGAGGCAACATGGATAGCAGAGCAAGCTCGAAATTGAACTGAACTCAACTCAACTCAACACTGAAGGGAAAAAGGGGAAAATTCTGTTACTGCGATAAAAACGACACCACAACATAGTAGTCATAAAACCTTGCCTAACAAGATCTTACCAGGGCATAAGGTTTTGCGCAGGTTCAGGGAGTCTGCCAGGTAATTAACTGGCAGATTTGGGTGGAGCGCATATGAAGTTGTCCGAGTGCAATGAATCCCTTTTGAACAAACTCCATAAAAAGAATACCCCTACGATCACGTTAACACACTGAGAGGAAAATAAAGGTTGGTGTAAACAAGTTTAGTCATAAATCTGAACGTGCATAGTCAAAGGCCTGCCAAACCGCGTTTATAGGAGTGCACAACAATTATAACTTGCACTGATCAGTCTAAATCCAGAGCAGAAAGTAATATGGAGTTTTGCTGGTCCTCTTACACAACACACACACACACACACACACACACACACACACACACACACACAACACACACACACACACACACACACACACACACACACACACACACACACACACACACACACACACACACACACACAAAACACAAAAATATTGTGATCAGATTTTCCTTTATCTGCAGCACTGAGAAAAGGTTTTGAAGGACTATGTTATCTGTCTGTGTTGGACTCTAACGATCTTTTTTTATTTTTCCCGTCAAATAAGCTATGATGCCAAATTTTACTGACGAGTACTCTAAAGCAAAGATTTTGATGTAAGATTTTTAAAACAGTTGTAAACATTTTCAGTTTGTCGCCAAAGGAATGTTCACACACATTTACTGTACGTATGAAATTACTTCAAATCATAAGGGTAGGACTACAGTCTGTAACCTGTAAAGGGTGCCATTCTCAGAGATACAAGTATTGAGAACATTTACCTTCGACAAAATGTGCTGTGGGGAAAGTGTGACGTCACTGCTGCGAAATATCTCTCAAAATAGGAAATTCGAAAACTAAAAACGATTGCCAAACGGGGTCACGCCGAAATATTTCCTGAGCCGCAACAACATTGGTACTTCTGTTGGCAATGGGGGAAATTATGCAAAATTCCCAATTCTGTAAGGACAGTAAATGTATCTACAACTACGACAATTCGCCTAATACTGTAGGATGCAGGGGACAATAATGCAACTTCAACACGTTAGCAGAAGTGGAAAGACAGCAAAAACAACTACAAATACTACAATTCCTCCATGTTGTACGAAGAAAGCAAAATGATGCAATATGAAACAACTTTAACACTGTAAGGAGGAATGAAAAGACAAACAAACAAATTACGACTTGTTGAGTCCCCCACCTCAGCTCATAGAGTACAGTAGCGGAAAGCTGGAGAAAGAATACAGAATTTTACTGCTTCGCAGTGTATGGACAAGGGAAGGAACTAACACAGCCACAACCGCTACAATAATTACCCTTATATCGTAGGAAACAATGTAAGGAACACTATGACATCAACTACAGTTTAGTTCATCTATTTAACCATTATTTCATACATTTATTCATCCTTTTAATATTGTTCTTGTTTATTCATTAATTAACTGATTCTTTTGTTTGCTTATTTATTCATTTATTCATTTATCTGTCTATCTATCTATCTATCTATCTACCTATCTATCCGTCTACCTATCTACTATCTGTCTATCTATCTATCTACCTACCTATCTACCTACCTATCTACCTACCTATCTAATCTAATCTGTCCATCTCTCTATCTCTCTCTCTATATATCTATCTATCTATCTATCTATCTATCTATCTATCTATCTATCTATCTATCTATTCTTTCGCGGAGGACGTCAGTAGTATGCAGTCATCGAATCAGCCCTTTTTTTAAGGTGGGGCGGTGGATGGAGTGGTGGAAGGTCGGGACCGCAAAAGCACAACTACAACAACGCTGCTCCTGCTGCGACAACGACAACAATGTAATGAAGGAGATGGAGAAATGGTTGTCTAGAGAAAATAGGGGGAGCGACGGAAAGAGGGGGGGGAGAGAGAGAGAGAGACAGAGAGAGAGAGAGAGAGAGAGAGAGAGAAAGAGGAGGCACAACGTTTCACGGCTGAGGAGAGAAATCCGTTACACAAAGTGACAAAAAGATGATTGCCAGCTGAACACACCTGGAAACGGAACGCCGGCCTCGCTCCGGCTGGGGAGAAAATCCAATTACACTACAGACATTACGGTGTGTGAGAGTCACACACACACACACACACACACACACACGCGCGCGCGCGCGCGCACACACACACACACACACACACTTGCAAACGCACGCGCGCACACACACACACACACACACACGCACACACACACACACCCACAGATGCGTGCGCGGAGAGGGAGGGGAGGGTTTGTGTGTGAGAGAGACAGGAGAAGGATTGAGAGATGGAAAGAGACACACACACACAGAAATCAATTACTACATACATAATGGTGGAAGAGTGACATAAAAGAGCGATCGAGTGAATTGAGACAGACAGACATAGTCGGAGAAAGCAATTCCTCTGCAAATATACTGGTGCAAGACAGAGATATATGGGTTTGAGAGAACAAGAACAAGAGCATTTTTACTTTCGTGGGCAGTGGCATACTCAGAGTTGGTTGGTTGCTTGCTTGCTTGCTTGCTTGCTTGCTTGCTTGCTTGCTTGGTTGCTTGTTTGTTTGCTTGGTTGTTTGTTTCTTCGTTTGTTTGTTTGTTTTACATCCAGTCCTAGTCAAGCAGAGCATACACTAATACACTGCAATGCCCATATGGGGTCCCTATTAATTAATAGAAATGAAGTGTAACAGCATACGGACATCACTACAATGTAAAATGAAATATCAGTTGTACTGTGACGGATAGACATGATGACAGACTGTGAGAGAGCGAGCGAGTGAAAACGTATTGTTAAAGCATGTAGGAATCATCAGCATCATCATTATCATTGAGTAAGCCTTTATTGCAAAACATTTTTTGCTTCGGTGTATAGATATTGACACACACACAAAATATGATGTCTTACAAAAGATCAGTACAGTACAGAACAGTGCTCATTTAAGAGAGAGAGATAGAATCAGACAAAGACACAGACAGGAGACAGACAGACAGAAAGACCAATTATTCTACAACAGAAATAATGATGTATGAGTAACAGAACCAGAGAAACATACAGACGAACAGTCGGACAGAGTGAGAGAAACCAATTCCTCTACAGAACAAATGATATGTGAGAGAGAGAGAGAGAGAGAGAGAGAGAGAGAGAGAGAGAGAGAGAGAAAGAGAGAGAGAGAGAGGCAGACAGAGGCAGGCAGGCAGGCAGGCAGGCAGGCAGGCAGGCAGGCAGAAACAGAGAGAGAGAGACGCAAATAACCATTTAGACAGGAAATGACATTTCGGATTATGAAGCCTGTTCGGTGTTGTAATCACTGAATGCGCGCGAGCTCGCGCATGAGTGTGCATGTGCGTGTGTGTGCGTGTGCGTGTGCGTGTGTGTGTGCGTGCGCGCGCATTTGTGTATTTATGTATCGTGCGTGCACGGCCTTCATGTTTGCTTACTTTTATTTGCATTTTTGTGTGTTAAATGCAATTTTTATTTTTAATGCATTTTTTCTACATAAATCACATCATATTTTCTGTTGTTGTTTTGTTGTTGTTGTTGTTGTTTTTGTTGAAATTAACATGTCAAGGTGAATATATAAAAATGCGACCGTCATCATGGACACTAAACTACACGATACTGACCTTGATTAATTAATAATATACTTCAATGTTAGTTTCCTGAATTCTTAAACAATTTTTAAATGTAGACGTTTCACGTACATATCTTACTGACCAGACGTGTGCGTGCGTGTGTGTGTGCGTGTGTGTGTGTGTGTGTGTGTGTGTGTGTGTGTGTGTGTGTGTGTGTGTGTGTGTGTGTGTGTGTGTGTGTGTGTGTGTGTGTGTGTGTGTGTGTACTTTTGTTTCTTGGTTGCCTGTATATTTTCTGTGCCATCTTAGCCCTAATTCTAACCCTAACCCTAACCCACGCCACTCATTCGGACTCTTCGATACACCACCAAACCCAAGTTCGTTTGGTCAAAGTCTTCGTGCTAGGAGGCTTATGAGAGGCAAGCGACAGCAAGCCGCCGTAAGGACGTCCACCAGAGCAGACCCTGGACCGTTTCAATGGAATTCAACAGTGTCTGTTCTGATCCAACCTACTTCGAACATTTTCTACAAATATCTCTGGTATGGACAATGATCACTCAGTGCGGTAGGCAAATAAATTTGAAATTTTACGGTCACTGTTATTTCTATAATCAAAGGACATAACTCTTGAGAATTATCTCCCATGTTGTATAGAACTTCTCAAATCTAACACAGAAGAGTGTTCTGAGCTTACTGTTTTTGTACTTTGTATCTGCTTCTATGCTAGCTGAATGGGTAGCGCAAACTGTGTTAGATTTGAGAAGTTCTATACAACATGGGAGATAATTCTCAAGAGTTATGTCCTTTGATTATATTATAAAAATTCTCCTTGCTTCCCTCTTATTTCCTTGTTACTGTTATTTCTGTTTAAAGCCCAGCCGACTGCGTAGATCCATACCAGGGCTATAACCGTTTCAAAACATACGCAGTACTTCAACAGGAAAAGAAAAGGAAAAGAAAATTAAGTACACACATCAATGCATTCGCGCACATTATCTAAGGACATGCCCCTAGCGTTAACCATTCCGTCCAATTTATCGCACAGAGGATTTAGAAAACACACCTGAATACAAATCTAAACACAACTAAGGATCTTAACGTTTCGGAGAAGAAGTAGTTCGGACACAACATTGCTGCCGTCTTTGCCGGAATGGGAAGACGGAAGAGATGAAGACAGACAGGGGGGGGGGGGGGGGGGGGGGATGAGATGGGGGAAAACCAACAACAACAACAAAACCAGAAACAGCGCTAGACGGTCAGACAGACAGACAACTGGCAAGCAGATTGTTAAACACATCCTTGACTCAGCGCAATCCGGCTTCTCGAAAGAAACAATCTTGTGATTCCCACATTGTAATACGTGCTCTACCGATCTTAGTGATCTCTTTGGCAAACACAGGCCCTGACCACTGTGACTGTGCAGGTAAGTTGGTAGAACCATGGACTAAAAATCTGATATCTCTGAGTTCAGTCCCAGCCTGCAACATTAAAAGCTGGCCTGTTCGCAGCGCATCTTAATGTTTCCATCATTCTGGTGGTGTCAGCTTAGTGTTTGATAAGTCCACTGGCCTGTTCTCTGCCCATCTTAATGTTTCCATCGTTCTGGTGGTGTCAGTTTAGTATTTGATAGGTTCCTTCTCCCCGTTTCCTCGTTTCAAGACCTTACCCGCGCATAGGGTTTTGTGCAGGCTCAGGAAATCTGTCAGATAATTGCTGGCAGATTTGGGAGGAGCGCATATGGAGTTGTACGAGCGTGGTGAATCCCTCTTGAAATGACTCCAATAACTAAGCTCTGTGACAACGCCTAAGCCATGTACACCGTACTCCTTGCCAGAGATGGTGGGTGGTCAGACCGCCACAGGGTGCCAGAC
>JAPXFY010000015.1:35747633-35750133 GCA_030674185.1 Monoplex corrugatus
ACACACACACACACACACACACACACACACACACACTCACACACTCACACACTCACACACTCACTCTCTCTCTCTCTCTCTCTCCTATTTATTTATTTATTTATCTATCTATCTGTGTGTACACCGTGTATGTGTGTGTGTGTGTGTGTGTGTGTGTGTGTGTGTGTGTGTGTTTGTTTGTGTGTGTGTGTGTGTGTGGTTGTGCGTGCGTGCGTGCGTGCGTGCGTGCATGCGTGTGTGTGTGTGTGTGGGGTTTTTTTTGTTTGTTTTTTTTTTGTGCTTTTTTCTTTGTTTCTTTGTTTGCATAATGCTTTTTGAAGTCAGATTTTTTTAAATATCTATTATGTAAGATTCAAGGTGTAGCTGATGTGTAATTTTAGTATAGAAAAGTAATATCAGAGTGACTGATGTAGGCACCACGTCCAGGTATAATAAGGATCTATTTAAATATCAACGATGTGGGTTTGACATAGCGCACACACGAGCGTGCCACATAGCAACAGACGGCGGTGATCCCTCAATCCATGTTTTTGACTGGTCACCCAGGCGACACTCACGTTTCATAGGTGTCGGGTATGAGACAGACGACAAGGTACACATACGTGTAAAAGGTGGGACCACACACACCAGTCGTCACACCGCAGCCGTGTGCAGCACTGAGAAACAACCATCACCAAGGACAGCCCCCAGTTAATTCTGGAACCGTTGCCAGTTCCCCAAAAAAACATGTCTTGAGCAAAGCTGTGAAAGGAAAGCAGCGATTAGATATTGCAGATGGTTGTATTTTCCCTGCCATGTGCACACGTATGAAGAGAGCTTGAGATAATGAGATGCTTACGGCTCCTCAACGACTCAGGAAATTGAGTGTTATGAGCTGGGTGGCTGTGAACGTCCCTCTTCTCACTTCCTCTATTCCTCTTCCCTCCTCTTCTGTCCTCCTCAACAAGCGGATGTTATCTTTCCCCCTTAATTTTCTGCAGCAATTTCCCCCCTTACCTTTCATTAAAAAGCAAGCCTACGGACATTATGTATGTAACTGTCTCCTTCCCTCCCTCCTCCTGTCTCTGTGTCTAAACAGATGTGAGTGCGAGTCTGTGACAGAATATTTCATTTGTCTACTAACAATTTACCTTTGGTCAGTGAGTGTTACGAACACAAAAAAGTAGTAAAGTTTGGCTTACATCACTTTTGCTTTTACACAGTACCGTCAAAAGCACTACAGAATTCAAACACATACGCTCTGTTTATTCTCAAAGTACTACGCGGAGAAAAAAACTCATTCACAATCGTTAGTCACACACGAGTCTCGTCGAAGGCTCGTTCTGTGGTGTTTAATTTACCGAGGCAACATCTACGGTTTCATAACAACAAACGCCCCAAAAGTCTTTAACAGACCACAGGTAAGACACCTACTGATGACTACTTAAATAGTAGACACGTACCAACAAGTCAAGTAAGTAATCTGACTGGACGTGCCGATAGCACCTTCAAGAAATTCGACCTCCATCTTTCTGTGCTTGCATTCATAATTATTCAGGGTCAAATGGTCGGTCACACACGTCGTGAATGGACTTGGACCTCACGTCACAACATAATCAACTGATGTACATGCTGGCGCGAAAAGTGACCGAATACCATCGGTTTGTTTCACGTGTCAGCCACGATAAATCACTGAGCAAACCCGGTCGAGACTTTCCCAAACGACAATGGCATTGTTGAACTCCTAATTAGCATATGACCTCAGAATAATCTATTCTCATGTCATGTAGACAAGTGGTCGTTATGTTGTCTACCGAACCCGACGTTAATTTTTTCTTCTTTTTTTCTTGTTTTTGTTAAAGGTTTAAAAAAAAAAGCTATCAGTTTCATTTTCATCCCCACTCTGGCATATCAGCGCCAGAATTGGACTCTAAGCCCGTACAGCACAAAATTACCGTCTGTGAGAAGCGCTGTCATGAGCTGTCAACCAGACTACACGCGGCATGACCACAAATACCAAGGTCAGAGAACTAGCGCAAACAATATCACACCACCACAGAATTAAAGCGGACTGGTCATCTGACCAAAAGGCAATCCACCAGTGGTTCAACAAGTATACAGCAAAACGGTGTGTACATTTTTACAGCAAGAGGCAGACCAAGGAAGACCTTAAGATGGCATGAAGGAGACGTTGACGCCACACAGCAATTCTCCTCTTCAGGCCGTCTGGTTCGCTGCTCACCATCAAGTCTTTCTCCCGGCGACACCCAACATGGTACAACGGAGAGATGAAAGAAGGAAGGAAGAAGAAAACAAATGAACAAAAAAGGTAAATGCTGTCCAATAATTCTGACAACGTAGGGAAATGAAGTGAGAAAGAAATCCAAAACAAGTGTGACCGCCCGCGTTCATGCAAACGGGAACCAGAAAAAAACAACAACATGAAAATAGAATCAGAACGCGTGTATAATTCTAGACAAGACAAGACAAGACAGGCGCAAATTTTCGGCCAACTGGTCTT
>JAPXFY010000015.1:35760133-35762633 GCA_030674185.1 Monoplex corrugatus
AACATGTGTGTCCTCTGCATAAACACACAGAAAGGCAGACGCAACAAAAAGACGGATATTAACAGGCTGATACAGCTCTCTATTCTCTTCCATTTCACTGGGAACCAAACACAACTAAAGTTTTGGAAATGACGTTGGACGGCTTCGGCCGAAGCTACATGCAAGAAATTCTCCGCAAATTCTCCTGTGTAGCTACAGGGAGAAAACAGACATGAAGGCGTGTATCACGTCTGGTACAATTTACCCTACCATGATCTGAACAACTTTTATCATCATTTCTTCCATACTTGCAATCCTTACTGATGACACATGGGCGCGCGTACACATACACATACACACACACACACACACATACGCACCACACACCCACACGCACGCACACACACACAAACACAAACACACACACACACACACATACGCACCACACACCCACACGCACGCACACACACACAACACACACACACACACACACACACACACACACACACACACACACACACACACACACACACACACAACAGAAAGACAGAGAGACAGTGAGAGTGCGGATGCAGTGCTACTCTCCCCTTTCGTTTTTAACGGAGAATTCCAGTAAAATCCCTTGGAGATCTCGCAGCGAATACACAGAGCACGCTAATGGCCGAAAGTGCGTGCGAGAAATTGTCAAGTAAAAGGTCCCTGTGTAATTATGAGCTACAGGTGAAAACGGGCACAAAGGTTTCGCTCGCACCTCAGGTGTATTTACCTTACTTTATTCTGAACAACCAGTACCTTCTAAGTTTTTGCATTTTAACACCCGTTAAATGTGGCACAGAGAGAACGGAAGAACGGCGACGAGAGACACACAGAGAAAAAGACACGAAGAAAACACACACACACAGAGAGAGAGAGAGAGAGAGAGAGAGAGAGAGAGAGAGAGAGAGAGAGAGAGAGAGAGAAATATACAGCAAGACACAGACAGACACAGAGACAGAAACACAAAGAAAGACGGATGGAAATACGGAGAAACACAGAGAGACAAAGGCATGTGGAGAGAGATAGACACAGAGACAGAAAGATACAGACATGCAGAGATACAGATGGAAACAAAGAAACAATTTCAGAAAGACAGAAACAAAAAGAGACACAGACTAGAGGGATACGAACAGACAGACTGACAGAGACACAGACAGAGGGATACGAACAGACAGACTGACAGAGACACAGACAGAGGGATACGAACAGACAGACTGACAGAGACACAGACAGACTGACAGAGACACAGACAGAGGGATACGAACAGACAGACTGACAGAGACACAGACAAAGGGAGACACAGGAAAAAGGCACATAACGACAGACAGACAAAAAGACAGGTCTAAAGTAGAGACAAAGTAATAATGATGTCACTGTTCAACACCCCCCCCCCCCCCTCTCCTTCTGGTACTGACTGAAATCAATAAAGCCATAAACGAACCAACAAATAACGGACGGAATGAAATGTGTTCTTTGGCTTTTGGTATTAAACTAAAAGAAAATAAGCATTGTCTCATTTGGAGCAGACTACGGATCTAGGACACACACTTTTTATTTGCTTTTTTACCTCCATTTATTGTGTGTTGTGTGTGTGTGTGTGTGTGTGTGTGTGTGTGTGTGTGTGTGTGTGTGTGTGTGTGTGTATGTGTGTGTGTGTGTGTGTGTGTGTTATGTGTGTGTGTGTGTATGTGTGTGTGTGTGTGTGTGTGAGTGTGTGTGTGTGTGTGTGTGTGTGTATGTGTGTTGTGTGTGTGTGTGTATGTGTGTGTGTGTGTGTATGTGTGTGTGTGTGTGTGTGTGTGTGGTGTGTGTGTGTGTGTGTGTGTGTGTGTGTGTGTGGTGTGTGTGTGTGTGTGTGTGTGTGTGTGTGTGTATGTGTGTGTAAAATAAAGCACGCCCTATGACACGTGTCTGCTTTCACAAAAGAGGTGAAAAATAGACAGAAAAATGAAGAGCGTAATTCAAAATGTAATGGTAGTTATCATAAATTTCAAGCAGACTGGTTGTTTTACTCCACGCTGTTTGACTCCTGGATGCAACTGAAACCATATCGATCCATTCTCACATTCGTTTGTACGGTTGGTAGTGCACGATTCTCTCTGTACTGTATGCCTCACACTAACAACATAAATGGACTGCATTGTTGACTTTATCCAAGTCATGTCTGACCTGTTACTCTCGAATCTGCCAGCATGCCTCTTTAGTTTTTTTCTTGTGCTGGATTAAATCAAAAAGTGTTTTGGACGCTGTAATCAAATTGGCATTGTAATTCGCAAGGAAAAAATGATACATCTTTTTTAAATGAAAAAAAAAACTGTAGACAGGATAAGACACCAAGAAACCCTTACTCAAAGTCTTGTCTTTCGAACCGATAGGGCTTGTCTGCTTTTCGTTACCCTTTTCTGTTTTAACACAGGAGGAACACAAGAAGAATGTCTTTGACATGATGTACAGAAGAGACGCATACAGTCGAAGCTGCGAGCAA
>JAPXFY010000015.1:35772633-35785133 GCA_030674185.1 Monoplex corrugatus
ACATACATACATACACACATACATACATACATACATACATACATACATACATACATACATACATACATACATACATACATACATACATACATACATACATACACGCATGCATAAACTGGGCGAGACCTTTCAAGCAAAACAGCAAGTCTGTCTCGACTGTATCCAGCGTGCAATGGGATTTTCTGCCAATACACACACACACACACACACACACACATACACACACACACCACACACACACACACCACACACACACACACACACACACACACACACACACACACACGGACGTCCGCACACACACACAAACTCCCCTCCCCCCCCCCCTCCCTTACACGTAAACAAAAAAGCCATCGACTTTCCAAGTTAAACAGGATAAGAAAGCATTCTTCGTTTTATCTTTTCACCTTAGACTGATACACACACACACACACACCACACACACACACACACACACACACACACACACACACACACACACACACACACACACACCACACCCCCCCCCCCCCCCCCCCCGTCTAATATCACTCATAGTGAACAGACGTTAAATTAAAGAACGAACGAACACACACACACACACACACACATACACACACACACCCACCCTCCCATCCCCCCCACCCCCACCCCCACCATCGGAATTCCACCAACATCCCAAATAAAAAGGAGAGGAAAACACTTTACGTGTCTCTGTTCGCTTCAGAGTCATAACAACGCAACACGGCTTTTCCACGACAGATCACGGCCCAAAACAACGTTTTCTAAAAACGGAACACACTGATGTATTTAAAAAAGAAAGAAAGAAAGAAATACGGGTATAGAGGGGTAGGGAGAGAGAAACGTTTTTATGCAAGCGGAAACACTTCAAGGGGTGGAGGGAAAGAAAAAAAAAAGTTTTTAAAAAAGGAAAGAAAATGGAACATACTTGTGTTTATGAACGAAATAAGATAAACTCAAAAGGTGTGGGCCTGGGGAGTGAAACATCACCTGCTGAACTAACAGACACACGGATACCCTCAAGGCGCATGCATGCACGCACGCACGAGCAACACACACACACACACACACACACACACACACACACACACACACACACACACACACACACACACACACACACCAATTCATGGTTTAACGGAAAGAGAGCGGGGAGAGGGACACTTTCGCACACCCGCGCACACACACAGTCTACACACAATAGCGTCTACCTGCAGAAAAGCACACACACGCACATGCGCATGCACACTCAGTCACAAGCATGCACGCACGCACCCTCCTCTCTCTCTCTCTCTCCACACACACACACACACACACACACACACACACACACACATTCTCTGTGTCCATATATCTGTCTCTGTGTGTGTATCTCTGTCTCTCTCACGCACAGACACATACGCGCACGCACACACACGTACACACACATACACACACGTGTACACACACACACGTGTACACGCACATACACAAACACACACACGCACGCACGCACACACGTACACACACATACACACACGTGTACACGCACACACACACGTGTACACGCACACAAACGTACACAGACACACACACAAGCACACACACACACAAACACACACACACACACAAACACACACACACACACACACACATATCTGCGTGTCAAACTGCCGTGCCTACCACAATGCTATGTGTTATCAGGTAAGTCGGGAGCAGTCTGCTACTCGGAAATAACCCACCCTGCTGGGAGCGAGTGTAAACACCAAACTGGAAATAGTACATACAATGTCTGGGAAAGTTTACTACAGCGTATCCGAAACAACATATGTCTAAGAATATACACTATACCTGTAATAATAAAAACAACAACAAAAAACAAAACTATGCACACGTGTATGTGTGAGATACAGAGGTGGAGACAGAGAGAGAAGAGAGACACACAGAGAGACAGAGACAACTGAGAGAGACAGAGAGAGACACACAGAGAGACAGAGAGAGAGAGAGAGAGAGAGAGAGAGAAAGAGAGAGACAGACAAAACAGAGAGACAGACAGAGAGAGACACACACACACACAAGAGAGACAGAAAGAGAGAAAGAGACAGAGAGAGACAGAGAAACACACAAAGAGAGAGACAGAGAGTGAGAGAGACAGAGACAGAGGCAAGAGAGTGAGAGACACAGAGACAGAGACAGAGAGAGTGAGAGACACAGAGACAGAGACAGAGAGAGAGACACAGAGACAGAGACAGAGGCAGAGAGAGTGTGTAGCAAACAGTGATCGGCTTGGTGGTGAAACTTAGCAATTCCTCTTCCCCTCCCCTCCCTTCTCCTCCCCTCTCCTCCTCAAGTGCTAGAAGTCATGAGTTCAGTTTTTGATCAGATCAGAAATCTCCCCCCCCCACCCCCCCCCACAGGTGGTCTGGGTGCTTGTCCTTCGGATCAAACGGTAACCCAAGGCCACTTGAGCAGCACGCATTCAGTGCACGTGAGAAAAACCCACGTCAAAGGAAGTGATCCTGGCAAACTTTTGTAGAAAAATCCACGCTAATAGGTAACAAAAAAAATGTGCAGATCTTGAAAAAATGGGGGGGGGGGGAGTTAAGAGAAAAGAAGACACAAGCAAATAAACAAACAAAAAACAGAAAAGGAGATGAAGCTGCAAGTGTAACGACACGATCTCCACCGAGAGAATAGCTCCAGTTTCATACGGTAAATATGTTGTGACGAAAAGAAAAGAGAAAAGAAAAGAAAGAAAAATAAACTAAAAAGAAAAACAAACAAATACACATAAACAGATTACCCGACAGAAAAATGGGAATGGCCGGTGTTCGTACAGCTGTAAACTGAAGAAGCCAGGGGTGGAGAGGAAAGGTGAGGGTGGAGCCAGGTAAACTCAGGTGCAAAATGACTTTTTAAGTGTAGTGAAGCTAACACCTGTTCTCTTGTCTCAAACGCACAACCCTTCACTTAGCTCTCTGTCCTACCGGTCACTTCCTTACAACACTGGACTACGTGAGTCGGTGGTCTACTGGTTACAGATCTCTCCTTGGTTTGAATTCGATTCGCATTGGAAAATTTTGCTTGATATTCCTGACCAACACCGCAAGCGCTAATCTCTCGGGACTGGTTGATGGTACAGGTTGTCCCATAACCCTGAAGTCGTAGTGGAGAGGTGGTGGAAATTTAAACATTACTGGGGAGCAGCACAGCATTATAAAGACGGCCATTTTCTCTTCCTCGCTACCCAGTGGTGGTGTTTGCTGACTACACGACCAGTACTGTTCATGAGATAAGTATGGCTGTCTTCTCCAGCTCGTGGTAGCCTCCAAGGAGCTTGGTTTTCACCTGACAGTCCAATGGCCACACATCTCGTGTCTTACTGGTTCATAAAGGGGGCATCTCTATAGAACACACTCCGCAGTCTGATCTTCTTGTCCCCATGGACGGGTTGGTGAGGGCACCAGTTTCCGCTTCCGGTACACGTGACTGTTCAGTCTGTTGTGCCCGGTGCAGAGCCTCATCAGGACACAGCTGCCCTCTGGTTAACTGGTGGTAGTTGTTCCTGGACTTCATTGGCGTGGTGGGTACCTTGATGATACCCCGCATCTCGCCATAACTGATGTTGTTGTTGGGTTGTTCTGCAGCGCCCTCCTTCGCCAAGTGACCTCTTCGTTCCCAGAGTCTCCACAGTGGTTCGGAATCCACTGCAGCACCACTCTTCTGCCACTGGCAGCTTCTTATGGTGTTTTGGTCAGGGATAGGAATAGTAGGAGAGTGAGATGATGGAGATTTAAACTTATATGGGGAGCAGCATAGCATTATAAAGACTGCCCATCTTTTCTTCCTAACTACTTTGACTCCCTTAACCCTAAAGACTGCAAAGTTATCAAGAAACATCACGAGGGTGCGTACCAACGCCCCATCACCCTCCGGACAATCACCTCCCCCCCCCCCCCAATCTGGCGACACCACTAGACAGTTATTTCTTCAAGCAAAGAGGGGCTGTCCACGCGCTCCATGACCCATTCGGACCCAGTCATCAGTAATCAGTCAACGGTAATGGGTGGATTAGAGGCCGCTGGTCAAGGAATATGACCAACCCCCTCCATGGCACATTCGTAAAGTGGAGGAGACTCGACTGTGCGATCGTAGTCTTCCCAAATAAAGCCACAGCACGCTCAACATTGGTTGGGCGGCGGTCGGGGCTGAAAAATATAATACAGTATCGACTGGAAGGGGTTCGAACTTCAACCTCTTGGTCAGTAGTCCGTTACACTAACCACTTTGCCGCGCTGACTTGTGTTAAGAAAATCTTTACCGTAAAGGACGGCAAAGGCTGTATACCCACGTCAAGTCTTTGCCTTCAGTCTAATAAGGAAAGACCAAAGACAAGTTCAAAGAATGTACATACATTAGCGAGGATCACATCTGTTCGTCTCCTGCGTCTGTTACAGCGTACAAGAACGTGGACTAAGTGCTTGACATGATTTATTACAGCACTGTCAAGTGTGAATGGGTCTGCTTAAGTACAGGTAAAGTTGTCCCATAAATCTGAGGTCGCA
The DNA here is from genome assembly GCA_030674185.1 of Monoplex corrugatus. Lineage (NCBI taxonomy): Eukaryota > Metazoa > Mollusca > Gastropoda > Littorinimorpha > Ranellidae > Monoplex > Monoplex corrugatus. Next base: position 35,777,178 of record JAPXFY010000015.1, read on the forward strand.
GGGGAGTGAAGTGGTAGAGACTTGAACTATACTTCAGCAATGGCTTTTTACAAAGCATTGTTGTCCTTCGCTTGATTTCAAGAGAGAGAGAGAGAGAGAGACAGAGAGAGAGAAAGTGTGTGTGTGTGTGTGAGTGTTTGTGTGTTTGTGTGTGCGTGTTTGTGTGTGCGTGTTTGTTTGTGTGCGTGTGTGTGTGCGTCTGCGTGTGTGTGTGTGTGTGTGTCTGTGTGTGTGTGTGTGTGTGTGTGTGTGTCTGTGTGTGTGTGTGTGTGTGTGACTGTGTCTGTGATGTGTCTTCGTGTCTATGTGTCTGTGTGTTTGCGTGTGTGTTTGAAAACGGAGGGATGGTACGGACGGGTAGACGACGAAGGGCGCACATGTGTTTTAATTATGTGTTTGTACATTGAAGTGCGCATGCTAAGCACGCGTACGTGTGAATCCACATTGTGTAATGCGCGTGGTGGACCGAATGAGTCAGTGGCACCATGATAAATCAGTTCACTCATTATTTTGATTCACACACCACCAGCGACCTTTAGCACACACCTGTGCGTCCTTCTTACAAAAGACAGAAGGTGATAAAAACAAAAAACACTTCTGACTCAAGACTCCGGACCGTCATCATTAATACAGCAAGGCCATTTGTGGTGTGTATTCTGAACACGCATGTATATGGCGGCATCAACACAGAGGCCAAACACACACTTAATGCCTGCACGTTCGTAGGTAGATAAGAACGTCATCATAAACCATTACGCGGGCGCATTCATACACACCTGGCTCTCACACGTACGAGCTTGCGCCCACCCTCCCTCCCCCGACCCCGCCTATACATAATAGTACACACAGAGTTTAGCAGTTATGTTACAGAAAGAAACAACACAACCGGTAGACCAAGAAAGTAACGATGCTTTATGACGTATGTCTGGTGTGTTTTGATTCTAAAATTATATCGGCTCAGCATATTAGTACGAATTCAAATTATACATGTATAATATGTCATAATGTAGTGTAGAATACGATCATAAAGGTATGTCAACAAAGAAAAAAATTAGGCGTTATCATAAACCGTATGTCAACAACAACAAACAAAAACTGGGCAAAGAATGCCATCAAGTACGAATATAAATCAGTGTGGTTTCAATTGATAAGCAACTGAAATAAACTGAAGACGTGTAGGTAAAAGGAATATTGGAAAACAGTTAACTAACCTCACATAACCCAAAACTCTAGCAAACTGGGGTTTTAGGACCAGAGATTGATTGATTGATTGACTGATTGATTGATTGATTGAGATTATGATTGATTGATTGATTGATGTGACCTAAGTCCATCTTTGTATTCTAGTTGTAGGTGCAGAAGATCGTTGAGACAACGAGAAATTTCAAACACGATGTCCGTTAACGTGAACACCGTGAGGTGACCGTCGTCAAGTTCTGACGGTGTCCTTGTCAAGGACATTAGCATGGAATGAGTTAGGACCGAACCCAACAGCAGAGACAAACAGCCAAGACGTCAGTAAATAAATCATACTGTTGGCAAATAACACAAAACCACTTACATTACTGGATTAGTCACTGCTTTGCCGTAACTGTGCAGTCATGGACGAATTATGTTATTTAGACCTAAACTTTCCCGGGGCCAGCATTACATGTGTGATGCCCATTTTCTTTATCTCTCTGCTTTACCTTCTATCCCTTCATACAAAAAAAAAAAAAAAAAAAAAAAAAGAAAAGACAGGCCCACATTTACAACCGGGTGAATTGGGCCGGCGTGTTCAAGTCGAGGCATGAACCTGGTCACCGTTTCATCTGGCAACCACGTTCGATCGAGTTTACCCCTGCCTGGCTTTCGGCACTGAGTATTGTAACCATTACGCCGAAGTTTACCCCTGGCTTTCGCATTGAGTGTTGTAACCATTACGCCGAAGAGGAAAATTCTCTGAATGCGGGGGAAAAAAACTGAGTACACGGAAAAAAACCTAGATAAACTTTATGACAAAAGCGATTCTTCTTACAAGAGGTCGTTGATCGCCTTTGACCCTCACAATTTTTTTCAAGCGCCCTCTCTCTCTCTCTCTTTCTCTCTCTGCTCGCTCACGCGCGCACGCGTGTGTATGTGTGTGTGTGTGTGTGTGCGCGCCTGTGTGTGTGTGTGTGTGCGCGCCTGTGTGTGTGTGTGCGCGCGAGCACGCGCGTGTCAGTGAGAGAAAGACAGAGAGAGAGGGGAGAGAGAGAGAGAATGTGTGTGTGTGTTTGTGTGTGTGAACGTGTGTTTGTGTGTGTGAACGTGTGTGAATGTGTGTGTGTGTGAGTGTGTGTGTGTGTGTGTGAGAGAGAGAGAGTGTGTGTGTGAGAGAGAGAGAGAAAGAGAGAGACAGAGACAGAGAGAAGAGTGTGTGTGGTGTGTGTGTGTGGTGTGTGTGTGTGTGTGTGTGTGTGTGTGTGTGTGTGTGTGTGTGATGTGTGTGTGTGTAAAGACGTGTGTGTGTGTGTGTGTGGTGTGTGTGTTGTGTGTGTGTGTGTGTGTGTGTGTGTGTGTTTTAACACAGAGAGACAGGGGAAAATGTGTGAAAAAGATTTTCTCACTTCCTTGCGGGTGGTCTGTAGATAGTGGGAGGAGTCTCGAAAGCGTAAGTCTGAAAGGTACAGCCCTGAGGGTCATGGTCAGACGGACAAAAGAAAAAGAAAGAAAAAAGTTGCCTAAAATTCAGTACTTTGAAGGAAGAGGTGTGTGACAGCAATTTTTTGGAAGGGGAACTTTTTTGACAATATTTGAAATCTGTTTTTCATAGTTATGCACCATTCACCTCTCTGCACGTTAAGTTTTATTTCAACTGAAGCTTCTTCAAGGTCACAATGACTCTGAAAAGTACAAAATCTGGATTCCTGTTTTTTGTTTTTGTTTTTGTGATGATTATAAAAAGTGGGATTTTCTTTTACTTCACAATGTAGTTGTTCTCTCTGTGCAAGGCCGGATGTCCACCCCTTGAAAAGCGCGTCATTATGGTAAGGTGCCACGTTTTTTAAAACTATTTTTTCTTGTATACATGTACTTTCATTTAAAGTGATTTTTTTTCTTTCATGATTTTGCCATGGTCAACATAAGTGATTTTTTTTTATCTTTCATAATTTTGTCAAGGTAAAGGTAAACATAATAGTAGCCGTGAGACCTTTTACGTGCGCTAAATGCACGCTGCTCACGGGATTTCGGGTTTATCGTCTGGCGAGAGTAAGAAAATCCTTGTCCAGCTGGAGATCGAACACGAATTTCTCGCTTCCCAGGCAAGTTCTCTCCAGCAGGCAAGTTCTTTAACACACACACCACCTTCTATCATATAAACTATGACGGATTCGTGTTGTCCCTCTGCATGTAGAAACTGCACCATCCGGATATCGGTATATATAACTTAAGCCTCTCAACGTATGGGGAACAGGCAAACTGAAGGAGAACAGAGGAAAGGGGGAGTCGAGAGGTCCTCGGTGACGTATGGAGCGGGCCATATGTCAGTGCCAAAGACTGGCTGCACGTGCACGTGTTAACAGGTGTGTGTCACGCCACGACAAGCCGCTTACGTTCTCATTGCCTCCAGGCTGCAGTGTGTGTGTGAGTGAGAGAGAGAGAGAGAAGAGAGAGAGAGAAGGGAGAGACGGGGGAGGGGGGCAGGCAGGAGAGAGAAAGAGGGTGACAGAGAGACAGACGACAAAAGAAACAGACCAACTCAATACATCATACCGCCCCTGCATTCCCACTATCCCCGGCAGTGGTGTTCTTACTGGTACGGCTCCATAACATTGCACGGGACCATAAGTAAAAAGTAAAAGTTGTCCAACAACCTGTCGTCGTTGGGGAGTGAGGTGGTAGATACCTCAACGCGCATAAGCCAACATTATGAGGGCAGTAAACATAGACTGTCCATCGCTGCTTTATTTTCCTAAATCCTGAAGAATCGAAGCAACAGGAAAGCCCATTGCGTTACTGTAATTATTACCGTTTTCGGTTCTAGCTCAGCCGATTGCATATGGCTGTGTCAGGTCTCAACACGCACGCACGCGCGCGCACACACACACTCATAATATATATACATATATATAATAATATATATATATATATATATATACACACACACACATACACACACACAACACACACACACACACACAAACTCATGCGCGAGCATGGTGTACACACACACACACGCACGCACGCACGCACGCACACACACACACACACACACACACTAGTATCAGTAACAGCAAAGGATACGATCTAATTAAAATACAAACATGTCAAACTTGAATTGAAAGCAAAGCAACAACTGCACTCGCGTTTCAAGTCTAACGGGGGTCTTTGGGTCTACGCTGACTTGGCGAGTTTCTCACAAGACAAAGATCTGAAAACGTACAGATAATACATCAGAAACACATATACCTTACTTTGGTTTATCTGTCTTAAGCCCGGTTCTTGCTGTTCCTTTTCAGTTCATGTGGTGGTGGTGGTGGTGGTGTGGTGGTGGTGTTGTTGTCAAAATGAATTTACCATGTGAAATTCGTGCTGCTCTCCCCTGGGAGAGCTCGTCGTCATATTGCAGTGCCACCGTATTTTTCTGTATACCGTATTTCTGTTTACCTAGGCTATGGAAGTGGATTTTTCTACATTTTCTCAGGGATGAAGCCTTTAACGTACGCCGATGCGTTCTGCACACGGGACCTCATGGGAAAGACTAGATCTACACCACATTTAAGATACAGTGGAGGAGAGAAAAACATTCTTGTCCAAGCGATGATATGAACCTTAGTGTCTCACGTTAACATCGTCGTCGTCATCATTATCATCATGATTAAAAACCACTTATTGTAAGGTAACATAAAAGTTGTATATATCATTAATGTCTTCAATAAATAAATATCAAATTCTCTCTCTCTCTCTCTCTCTCTCTCTCTCTCTCTCTCGTCTCTCTCTCTCTCTCTCTCTCTTCTCTCTCTCCTCTCTTCTCTCTCCTCTCTCTCTCTCTGGATTCTTGTGTGTGTCTTTATTTTTTCAATTTGTTTTGTAGGTTTTTTTGTTTGTTTGTTGTTTTTTGTGAAGCGTCGAAATCTTTTTCTTTCGCACAGTGTATAAGCGTAACCACTGGTAGACCTTACAGACAAGCCAGGACGGGCATAAAGTGCAGTCAGACAATCATGTCAAAGCTCTCTAGTGCAATCCTATTAGCAAGGAACGCTACGCCGGTCTATTGAAGGAGAGAAAGCTCAAACAGACTGTGAATACACGCATCAACAAGGCTACTGCTGAACCAGTCGTAATATTTACGGCTTTGTACCTGAAACCATCGTGTCCTCCAACCTTTTGGCTTTAAACATGTTTTATTCATAAATCTCTACATTGCTCTCATAATGCTGGCCCCCGTGGAAAGTTGATGTCTCCTCTACCTCACTTTCCTAATACTTTCACAGTTAAGGGACATCTACCTTTCTTTTTAACACCGAGTCAAAAAAATATAAAAACCAGTTTAGACCTTTTCACGACATCGTCAAAGCTTCGTAATAACTGTTTATAAATACGATCACGGACGCAATATAGGAAATAAAGACGGTTTTATACGCTGGCTTAATTAACATGGAAATAATTTGTGAAGCCATCATTTACATCTCATATATTACTTCATAAAAGTGGTTTTATTTATGAGGCTATCATTTACGTCCAAGACATTTAATAAAAGTGGTTTGATTTATGAAGCTACCATTTACATCTCACACATTACTTAATAAAATAATCCTATTTACGAAGTATCATTTACAGCTGATATTGAATACCCTACCTCAGCATCTTTGTGTGTATGCATGTGTGTGTGTGTGGTGTTGTTTGTTTGTTTGTTTGTTTGTTTGTATCTTTGTGTATGTGTGTGTTTGTGTGTGTATGTGTGTGTATGAAATATTAATGTAAAGCGCAGTGAGTCCTTACCTATGTGTGGGAGAATAGCGCTATATAAATGTAATTTATTATTATTATTATTATTATATATTATCTAATAAAATGACTTATTCATTGAAACTTCATTCAAATTTCATTTATTACTTACAAAAAAATAATTTATGATTAGCTTAATCATTTAAACTATCTTCATTCGTCTGTCAATAAAACTGATTTGATTTATGAAGCTATCATTTACATCTCGTCTGTCAATAAAACTGATTTGATTTATGAAGCTATCATTTACATCTCGTCTGTCAATAAAACTGATTTGATTTATGAAGCTATCATTTACATCTCGTCTGTCAATAAAACTGATTTGATTTATGAAGCTATCATTTACATCTCGTCTGTCAATAAAACTGATTTGATTTATGAAGCTATTATTTTACATATCGTGTAACACCTACTCAAAATAAAAGTGAGTTAACATGGAATGTGCTGTTTGCAACAACGCCATTATTTCGGATAAAATGTGTACTCAGAGCTTTTGACACCAACCTGAACAATGCACTGACAGAACAATCAGATGTTTAAAGCATCAAGAAAATATCTATTGCCTGACAAAGCAAACTCACAGCCAATAACAGTCTTTATGTGTGATAATATGTATGTCTTTTCCTCCAGCGTGAAAGGTCTGGCAGTATGTGGGAGCCGAGTTTCAATGGATATTGATGCAGTATGTATTTTCGTGTCCTTCAAAAAATAAAAACGTGGAACAGAACAATAAATCTGTAAAGTGGTTGTTCAAGGAACCAAACAGATATTTTGTGCACCAACCCCACATTACGATTACAGACATATTTGACAACAACGGAAGGCCTGACAACGTGATAAGCGTAAAGTGATGCAATAGACAAGTACTACAGCACTTCCTGCCGTTCATTTATTTCTTCCTTCTTTTCTTTTTCTCTTTCTTTCTTTCTTTCCTTCTTTCTTTTTTCCCTCCCTCCCTCTCTCTCTCTCGCTCCTTTTCTTTCTTTTTATTCCTTTCTTGAAGCATCATTTACATTTATAAACTGTAGCCGAGTCGAGAACTTCGGGTCATTTCGAGATCGTTGAACTGTCCCAAGTAATGGCAACAGACTCGCTCAACCCTCACTAAAATTCTACACCTTTCCAAGCACAGGACAAACATTAAAACAATGAGACCGACAACCAAACACATTCAAGTCGTATGTTAAAAATAAACCCAACATAATTATGCTGGAGGGCCACTGTGATTGCTAAGTATATCATCTCAACATTCTTCCCTCCCCTCTAAAAAATTGTTTTGAAATATGCTCAACTAAAGTATGCATTAAAAAAAGCCAAACATTCAACTAACGGTGTGAAATAGCTATACCTATCCCAATGCGTTTTTAAAAATCTGGATCAAAAGTATACTCTTTTAACAGTGAAATTTGAGACTTGCAAATAATTCTGAGAAACAATACAAGAAGTGGCCACCCCAATGCTTACAAACAACATAAGCGTCCGGGGTCGCTGAGAGAAATACAGCAAGAATCTCAAAGATTTTCTACGGACAATTCATGGAGAACAAACAAGTACATAGACCTGCAGGCAAAAATATAGAAATGACAAAAACATCGAACAATCGTGAACAATATGATAAAACCTTTCCAAATAATAATAATAATTACAATATTTATATAGCGCAAAATCTTGATAAAATCAAATCTAAGCGCTGAAGCAGACACACACGCACGCACGCACGCACGCACGCATACACACGCACGCACACACACACACACACACACACACACACACACACACACACACACACACACACACACACACACGCATGGCTATAAATGGGGAGAAAGAATAAAAGCAATAAAAGCAAGAATAAAAGCAATGGAAAATTATAGAGAGCATAGCATATACAATTATATATTATAACCATGTGATTCCCTCCGAGCGGAGACAGGCTGCAGAGGGGGGGGGGGAGGGGTTGAGTGAGGTTAGGATTTTATGCGGAGG
>JAPXFY010000015.1:35802633-35815133 GCA_030674185.1 Monoplex corrugatus
ACACAACTGGACAACATTACCCATACAAATTTTGCAAAACATTAGAACTTCATTCATAAACAACTGGACAATGTTAACATTTAACTCTTCCACAACTGCAAAAAGCTAACATTTCATTCATTCACAACAGGACAACACTGACGTTTAATCATACACAACTGGACAACATTGACATTTAACTCAACACAACTGGACAACAGTGACATTTAACTCCTACACAACAGGACAACACTGACATTTAATCATACACAACTGGACAACATTGACATTTAACTCATACACAACTGGACAACAGCGACATTTAACTCATACACAACAGGACAACATTGACATTTAACTCATACACAACAGGACAACATTGACATTTAACTCTTACACAACTGGACAATGTTGACATTGAATCTCATAAACAGCTGGACAGTACTGAAACAAGTTATCACTTAGTTCATACATAACAGCAAAGTTAAGACTTTACGAACATTGTAACCAATAATAACAAAAACATCCCAGGTAATATTTCTCCATAACTGCCAGTGGACAATAACTATTATTACATTTCATGTTTCTGGTTTCCATTTGGGTTAAACGCTGGCAATTACCTTACGGCACTCAGACGCCACAGAAGACGAAATTAGTTTCTAAATGTTCATTGCAAGCCAGAGTTTAAAAAAAGATCACCAGAGGATAAAAACAGAAGTCACCGCTGTACGTTATAAATGTTATAAAACACAAAGCCACAAACACACGATGTTCCAAATATTTACTTAGTCTGATGACATAAGTGTCATAAATATCATTATGTCTTTAGTCTGATGACATAAGTGTCATAAATATCATTATGTCTGTTAGTCTGATGACATAAGTGTCATAAATATCATTATGTCTGTTAGTCTGATGACATAAGTGTCATAAATATCATTATGTCTGTTAGTCTGATGACATAAGTGTCATAAATATCATTATGTCTCTTAGTCTGATGACATAAGTGTCATAAATATCATTATGTCTCTTACAAAATGTGACATGAAAAACAACACAAAACGGGTTACACACATCAGAAAGTATCATTTACAAATAAGGGAAACTTGTTTCCAGATAATGCAAAAATACAAGAGGGGGACGTGAGGCTGGAGGAGGGGGAGGAGAAGGGAAAGGGAATGTCCTACTATCAAACTATCCACACACACAGTAATCCACACCACTTCATCAACTGATCAATTAGACCAACGACTTGTAACACGAGAGAACAACATTCGCTCATCCTGGATATTATTTATCTATAATTGCCATTGGACAAGAAATAATTACTACGGCACTCATGCCACGGAAGACGAAACGAGTTCTAAACTTTCATCTTTAGCCAGAGCCAGAATAATGAGCACCAGAGGAACAGAACAAAAGTGACTTGTTATTTAACCGTCACAATTGGCTGTCTATATTTCACAACGCCAGAAAAAACACCTTGCATCATTTAGGGCTGAGAGCTATGGATTACAAGCAAAGCTCCGGGGGAAAGAAAATTGAGTGGAGGAGCACTCTGTGTTTTTCCACAAACGTTGTGTTGTTGTCCGGATCGAGGCGCAGTCAATCAGAACTAGCAGAACTCGCTCACTGTTCAACCGTTTGCTTTCTTCTCTCCTTCTCCAGACAAAAGCTTAACGGCAATTTCCACAGGCTTTTCTCATGAGAATCGGCCACTATCACCTACTTCTTCCACAACACATATACACGCACTACAAATTCATTCATTCATTCATTCTCTCTCTCTCTCTCTCCTCTCTCTCTCTCTTCTCTCTCTCTCTCTCTCTCTCTCTCTCTCTCTCAAAACCGATAAAACACCATCGATTCTCATATCTGATGACGGTCTTGCGTCTTGGCTCTTGTTGTAACATGGACTTTTGTTTGAAGGTGGATGAAAAAAAGGTTTACATTTCTGACTGTAATGCCTACGCTACGTGTGCACTGTGTTCATAACGCTTTTGCCACTTGTGCTTTCTTTCTCGTCTGTCAGCTTTTCCCCTTTGTCTCTTACCACCCAGCAAGGCATGGAATAATGCACAAAGGGTAGAACTACTCTCTGGGATTAGAAAAATTACTTCTGAAAGCCAAGGATGAGTACGACTAAGCTTCAATGCCAAATGGATGGATGACCAAACTCGTATCCTATCTTGAACAAGCTGCCTCATCTACATAGCTGTAACAGGGCAGCTGTCCCTCTTAGAGAACATAAAGAAGATAAAGCAGCAAGTGTTGGCAGATGGGTACCATCCTTGAACAAGCTGCCCCATCCACACAGCTGGAAAGGTCACCTGTCCCTGTTGAAAGCTAGCTGAGGTGAAGCAGCGAACAATGGCAGATGGGTACATCCTTGAAACACTAGCCCTGTGAGAAGTGAAGTGTCCGACTCCTAAAAGTTTTATCTGCCAAGAGAATAAGTAAAAGAGTGAGAGGAAGTTGAAATCTCATCATCTGAAAACACTTAATGGATGGTAGACAATAGGTCCCATCAGATTTGTTTTACAGCCGTCCGTGTATTCTTTGTAGTGAGTGGGGAGAGGGGAGGGGATGGATGCTTTGAAGGAATGCCGAGAGACTGAAAGCGTTTTGTCTTTCTTTTTCTGCACCGTTTTACTGTGCCATTGAATGAGAAAGAAAAGCAGACAGATGAAGAGACAGAAACAGAGAGGAAGATATATGTACTTTGACAAAACAAACATGTAGAGAGAGAGTATAACTTGAGTCTGTGTGTGTGTGTGTGTGTGTGTGTGGTGTGTGTGTGTGTGTGTGTGTGTGTGTGTGTCTGTGTCTGTGTGTGCGTCTGTGTGTCTGTGTGTGTGTCGGTGTCTGTGTGTCTGTGTCTGTGTATCTGTGTCTGTGTCTATGTTGTGTGCGTGTATCTGCGTGTGTGTGTATGTGTGTGCACGCGTGCGTGCCTGTGTCCATGTGTGCTCATACGTGTGTCCGTGAGTGTGTGTGTGTGCGTGTGTGTGTGTGTGTCTGTGCGTCTGTGTACGTGCATGTGCACGTAAAACAATCATGCGTGTGCATTCCTGCATGCTTGCGTGTGTACGCACATCTGTGTATGTGTGCGTGAGTACAAAACAATCATGCATGCGTGTGTGCGTGTATGTGTATGTGCGTGCGTGTGTGCGTGCGTGCACGCGGGGGAGAGATCAACCGAAGGTGTCAGAAAGAGAAATTTGAAAAGTTGTTTATATTAGAACTCACTTTCCCTGCAGATAACACTCGATACATTTTCCCTCCCAATCTGTATGTAACTAAGCATTCAGAGACACGTGAACAAGCGTACACACACACACACACACACGCACCCACTCACAAACTCACGCGTGCGCACGCGCACACGCACACACACACATATAGAGCCTTATCACATTACACACACACACACACATATATATATATAGAGAGAGAGAAGCCCTATCACATCACACACACACACACACACACACACACACACACACATACACACACACACACACACACACACACACACACACACACACACACACACACACAGCCTAATCATATTACTAACACAACTCAGCCAGCTGGCTCTCAGTCGAATGTACGATCAAATATCAATGTCAACTTTTTGTCTTAACAAAGTCTGACGCTCTAGAATTTAGCCGTTAAGAAAATAACCCTAATCCAGCCGGTATCTTTAACTAGGTCAACCAGTGACCTACTTTCTAGCTGTAAAGATTCAAGTCAAGCTTCCATGTTATTCAGAAGGCCCCCTGATGAGGCACACAAAACAACAAGGACAAACCATACCCACAATCGACGATCGTCCTTTTATTGTTCCTATGAACATTTGTGATGTAATCGTGATATTGACAGTGGCCCAATACGTACAGTGAGGACTAGTTATGGGGGCAAAGAAATTATCCAAAATCAATAAAAATCCAGAAAAAAAAAGATAACAAAGAACTCATGACCAAAAATGAAAAAAGATCACATTATCACTTTCTGTGCCCCAAACAGGTCATGCTCAATGAAATGTACATACTGGCTACTTCAAACTAGGCTGGAACTATGATCTGAGCTTGATACAAATCAATGCCACTAACAGTCAAAAATCCCTGCTGAAGAAGTATCAGGCACTGCGTGCACACACACACACACACACACACACACACACACACACACACACACGCACGCACGCACGCACGCACGCACGCACGCACACACACACACACACACACGTATGCATGTGTGTATGTGTGTGTTTAACACCAGTTGACCCAAACCCATTTCTTCCTGTATAAAATTTGATAAACTGGTTTTTAATGAAACTAACGTGAGAGCAGCATCCTGAGATAACCGCAGAAGGCAGGATGGTTTATCCTCTAATTAAGGTTTCCGGAGTCTTAGAAATAGCTTTCAATGGCACACTGAAACGGTGCAGAAAAAGAAAGAAAAAAAGCTTTCAGTCCCTCGGCATTCCTTCAAAGCACAATTTTTATGGCGGTGCAAAGGCCAAGACGACCTGCGCCAAACTTGTCCTCAGCCAATCAGCTGAGAGGATGATATTAAGTGCGGAGCAGGTTTTCCCAGCTTCCTGCTGTGTCAAAAACACAGAGCTGGTTGTTTCTTTTCTGGCACAGTGCCATGACAACTTGATGAGTCTGATGAGAGAGGATTTTTATACTCCTGTCTGTCTACACCTGCAACATGGGGGTGATGAAATATAAACTACATTCAAAGGAGTGGAGGAGGGTTTGTCGTTGTACTTCTTAATTCTATGTGCACTCCACTTCTGTCTGCCTGTAATGGTGAAGAAAGACCTTCCAAAGTGCAAAAGCTTTTATGTATTTTAATGGATACTTATAACGCTTTTCGTTGTTGTTGTTGTTGTAATTGGTGTTGTTGTTTTGCTGTCTTTCAAATGAAAAAAACAAGCATTAGTCTCTTGTTTTGTTTGTTTGTTTGTTGATTGATTGATTGATTGACTGACTGACTGACTGACTGATTGACTAATCGGTTGGTTTGTTCGTCTGTTGGTTTATTCATTTCTTGGTTTATTGATTTGTTCAGTAGATTGTTCACATAATTATTATGTGATTATCACCTGAAGTCAACGTAAGCATGGTCCTTATTGTTTTAATTTCTGTTGGGGGGGGGGGGGGTTATCCTTGAAATCCTTCCTCCTTAGCAAAGTCGGTCTGTAGCAAGATCCCATAGTGGAGCATTGTGAAAAAGTTTTGCCCTGGGTGATGTCTTGAGATGGAGGAGAATGGGATTCTGATTTTTTTATCAAGCACAGTTAGCTGATAATTTATTCATTACAAATTAAATATCACACAAACTAAATCAAAAACTACAAAACAAGACGTTTCGAGCATGAAGATATATGTTACAAACACTGCAAAATGTTTAATACCTTCCAAAATATATCAGAAAAACAAAACATCTTTAAAATCTTTTAAAATACGTTACAAACATCACAAAACATAACCTTACAGCTATGTCAAGACAAAAAGTGTGAATGTGAAAATACCCAAACTGCGAATATTACAAAATATTATATAAACCTGGATATGTTACAAACATTAACAATACAATGTTGCAAACTTTGAGTACACGACAAAGGTAGCGATTACGTAATGCACAACATTCATTAGAAAACACGACATTGTAACCAGTCGCCATGGTGTAGTGGTTAGCGCAACAAATTACCGACTGGAAGGTTCTGAGTTCAAATCCCCCACCGTTCTGTCAAAAATCAATGTGGGATTTTTCCACCCCAACCAATTCTTACTCAGAACTCAGCGTGACATGGGCTGATTGGGAAAGATTGGGACCACACAGTGAAATCTAATCCACTTTACAGATGTGTCATTGATGGTGTTGCTCAAATCTTCTGACCAACACCACAGGTGTCTGTATCTCTCAGGTCTGACTGACGCCAGAATGTATTATGACAGTAAGTACAGCCCTGTCACGCAGTCCCAATCCTAAATGGACCTTCACATTATCATGATTATCATCCTCTTCATCATCATCATTACAGCATTGTAAAAAATTGTCCTAGCTTCTGTGGCCATAACGATGATGCAGAGAATGTGACCAAAGCAGGTGAACACAAATAAAACTGCAAAAAATGCGACGATCTTGATTTTTTTAAAATAATAAATGAGATGACATTGCAAATAAAATAATACTTGTATATTGACGTGAAAAATCAGAGGAGAGGAATAATCAGCAAGACAGGCAGACACACAGACAGAGACAGAGAAAGACAAGGAGAGACAGAGATGGTCAGCTCTGTACACAGGAATCCACACCATTTTTCAATTTATCAATTACTGCAAGGACTCCTAACAAGACAAAACATTCATGGATCCCTCATATTATTTCTCTGTAGCTGTCAAGCACACTCAATAAACCATTATAGCAATAAGATCCCACAAAAAATAATTTTAAAAAAGTTATCAACTTTCATCGTTAGCAGAACTTTGAAGAAAGACTTCAAAAGAAACAGGACAGTGCTGGTTGTTGTTTAACACTCACAACTAGCTGCTGTCTACGTTTCAGAACGCCACCGAAACATCCTGAATCGTTTAGGACTAAGAGCTACAGATTACAAGTACGGTAGAACGGGAAAGTAAATGGAATGGAGGAGCACTCTGTTTTTTCCACAAACGTTGTGCTGATGTCCGGACCGGGGTGCAGTCAATCAGAGCCAGCAGTGATCGTTCACGGTTCGCTCACTGTTCAACTGTTTGCTTTCTTCTCCCCGCCACACGAAAGCCTAACGGAAAATTCCCGGACTTTTCCTCGTGGGCGCTCTCTCTCTCTCTCTCTCTCTCTCTCTCTCTCTCTCTCTCTCTCTCTCTCTCTCTCTCTCTCTCTCTCTCTCTTCTCTCTCTCTCTCTCTCTCATATTATTTTTACCTTACCTAAGATCCCATCAAAAGACAGGACTTTCAAAACAAATCTTTGTCATATTCATGTTCATTTCTTTTTGTCCCAGTGGATTTACCATGTGAGACTCAGCTGCTCTCCCTGTTGTTTGTATCAATGAAGACCTATTGTTACTATTACCTGTGTTCATAACAACCATACATGGCCAAGGGTTGGATTTAGAAAAAAATTATTTAGCTTGCGCCACTACCCTTGAAAATAGCTATTCGTCCTTGTTCTTGTTCACTCTGTGTGTGTGTGTGTGTGTGTGTGTGTGTGTGTGTGTGTGTGTGTGTGTGTGTGTGTGTGTGTGTGTGTGTGTGTGTGTGTGTGTGTGTGTGTGTGTGTGTGTGTGAAAACCATTTGCTTCATCAAACGTCACTGATTCTCTTAACACCTGATGAACTTGCTTTGCGTCATGGCTCTTACAGACACCCCAATGCTAAGTACTAGCATGAATGGCAGAGGTGGCCCAGTGAACGTGAAGCACAGTATTTCGTTTAACATGAACACATGTAACAATGTATAGTCACACGTTCATATCGACATTTATCTCACACTTGTAAGAAAGCATGATGGTGAAAAGACATTTAATTAATATTTGATGAAAACTGAGAAGTAGGTAGGTCTAGGCAGTGGGAACTAGAAAACTGAATAATCATTCACCGACTGTCTTCAAGCTATTCCCTGGATGTCCTTAACATCTTTTCACTAGAAGAACGGAAGGCGAGTTATGTTTGGAATGTGATGCGAGAAACAGACACCCATCAAAATGGCAGAAGGCTAGAGCAGCTGTTTTTACTGATAAGGGAATTAATGGTGACGATTTTCATTCACCAAGTTACCGTGACATCTTGCCTTCAAACTCAGCTTTATCATGCCGGGATTTTTACACCTGGTCCAATTACAGTTTCACTTTCATTTTGCTCAAGCAAAATCCATGATACAGAGAGCCTCTCACTTTGCCAACACTGTAAACGATCCCATCCCACTGCCTTGAACGTCATAACAAGTTACAGTTTCCTGCAGACACTGCCGCTGATTCCAGCACACATATCGAGTGGGGCTGTCTCACACAAATAAATGTCCACGCCAGACAGGACCATAATTTCCACAGCACATTCTGTAGCTGTGCCCACCGTTCAGAAATGAGTAACTCGAGAAGTGGTCTAACAACTCCGGAAAAATAGCATTGGGGCAAAGCGAGTAAGGACACTTTAACAATTACATCTTTCTTCTAGAGCTCCAGGTTTCTGTTATAAAAAATATATAAAAACTGTCAAGCACTTGCATCTCAGGCACTAACAAACTGATCTAAATCAACTGTTATTGTTATTGTTGTTTAAAGCCCAGCCGACTACGCAGAGCCATATCAAAGCTATAACCACTTCAAAACATACAAAACTTCAACAGGAAAAAAAAAAGAAAAGAAAATTAAGTACATAGATCTACATCAATGCATTCGCGCACACAATCCAAGGACGCGCCCCCGGCGTTGACCACTCCGTCCAATCTATCGCACAGGGAATCAAAAAAAAAAAACCACACCCGAATACACACGTACATGTAAGCATACCCAAGGACACCAAAATACATATAAAAACAGGCATAAAAATTAATTACCCAAAATTGCCTCCGCACATCTCAACTCCCCAGAGCCAAAAATGCACTTAACACATATACCCGATTATCAATCCTAAGAAAAAGTACGTAAGACTCTATCGAACACATACAGGTGAATGGACCAGCAAGGCAGAAAATAATAGGAAGAAATGACAGAAAGCAAAAGAACAAGGCAGAAACAAAGAGAGTGACAGAAAAGAGGAAATATCTAGCACAGAATTTCCGGAAGGTGGGATACTATCTATACTGAAAGAGCCCCCGGCATCCCCTTGGGGGGATCTAAATCAACTATAAGCCACATATTTTATCTTGCTGTGGAAGCAATCTTCCAAAACATTCCTCAGCTAGGATAGTTCCCTTTGAGGTTATCATTGCACGAACATTTTAACCCTTTGACTCCTGCACCCCGTCCACAACTACAAAAACTGAACTTTTTGATTCCCTCGCCCTATCCGCCAGCTTCCCATAGGGCGGGGAGTCAAAGGGTTAAGTTTGTGTGCTTTGCTAGCATGGTTGACAATGCAGGAGGCTGATGGATAGGACGCGGGAGTCAAAGGGTTAAAGGATCTTAATAAAATGGTTTGACCATCTTGCATTCCCTAACTGATGAACATGCGTGTGTTGTTCACGTTCGCTGTGTGGAGTGGCGCTTTTCACTTTAGCGCATGTAAACATGATTTCGCTGTCAATGTCATCGTATGTCATCGTTTATGATTAAATAATGATGCCAACTGCTCCAGTCTCTCTACTTTCTCTTATCATCAAATCAGTGAAATCTGAGCTCTCTCTCTCTCTCTCTCTCTCTCTCCTCTCTCTCTCTCTCTCTCTCTCTCTCTCTCTCTCTCTCTCTCTCTCTCTCTCTCTAACGGAGTTCTGAGTTTCTTCAAGGAGGATTCATTACACTCGGACAATTCCACAAATGCTCAACCCAAATTCTCAAACGATTACCTGGCAAACTCCGTGAACTTGCGCAAAATCCTATGCGCTTGTAAAGTCTTGAAACAGGGAGGGTAGGGGAGAGATCTATGAAACACCAAAACCGACAGCATCAGAATGACTGAAGAATCAAGATCGTCAACGAAAGAACCCGTTTTTATCTGGAAGCCTGGGGTTGAACTTGAGATACCATCTTGATGCACATGAGCCAAGTACACAAGCCAAGTACACAAGCCAAGTACACAAGCCAAGTACACAAGCCAAGCGCACGTGTATCCATTTTGAAAAGGAAAAAGCGCCCGTTTATCCGCTAAAGAAACGCTACGTCTTTAAACTGTTCTTCAACATTTTTCGTTATTCATGATTACCTAACAACTACAACAGTTGTGTTCTGTTTTGCTGCATCGCTCTTCCCACAGGTCTAATCAAACCCACCCCTTCACCCTCTCTCTCTCTCTCTCTCTCCTCCTCTCTCTCTCTCTCTCTCCTCTCTCTCTCTCTCTCTCTCTGATTTAGTGAAAAGAGACCGCCACTGTCGTTGTCAATCCACCATGGGGTCCTGGCAGTGCAAACAACAACCAGCAACAACAACCTAGAAACCACCCAGAATTAATGGGATCTCTGTCTCCTCTCTATCCTCCTCTATATTCGTTTTTTAAAAAAAACTTAAACGGGTCTAAGCTAAGCAAGCATCCTCGACCCAACACGCATCGCCAACGCCAACGCCATTTCAAAACAGCCAGAACCAAAACCGATGGATACAGAGTACTGTAAATGCGCTCATCTACTTTAATACTCAATTTTAACACACACTCACTCATCACCCATTTCACCCTCATCTGTCTCCGCCCAAACTCCCACTCAGAAAGAGAATTTTGTCAAAGTATTGTATGTTATAAACGATTTTGGTTTGGAGATAATTAAACCAAACACGATAAGAAATGTGTTGAAGATAAATTTGTTAAAATGTTAAGTTCGAATAAATACTGAACAATGATCTTCTTTTAAAGTCTTAATAACAACTGTATATGAGTGCATACGTGTGTATGTGCGTGTGTGTGCGCACTCGTGTGTGTGTGTGTGTGTGTGTGTGTGTGTGTGTGCGCGCTCGTGTGTGTGTGTGCGTGTGTGTGTATGCATATGTGTGTATGTGTGTGTGTTTGTGTGTGTGTGTGTGTGCGTATGTGTGTATGTGTGTGTTTGTGTGTGTGTGTGCGTGTGTGTGTGCGTGTGTGCGTGCGTGCGTGCGTGTATGCGTGTATGCGTGCGTGCGTGCGTGCGTGTGTGTGTGTGTGTGTGTGTGTGTGTGTGTGTGTGTGTGTGTGTGTGTGTGTGTGAAGTGTCGGTGGAAGAACCGACTTGTACACGAGCCAAGCTTTCGCACAGAAACGAACTGATGTGGAATCCTGATGTCATATGCTGGTTCAAGTAAATTTTCATCCGATACAGATCTATTAAAATGACACAAACAACAAACACACGAGGCATGAAAATCTGAAGTCTTTGAACATTACTTACTTGATGCCCTCTCCTGGAACAAAGGACGACGTTCACATAAACTGAATGACATCATTTTGAACATGTTAAGACAATAAACAAGACCTGATTATGTCATCTATTTATCTAGATACATTTTTCAACGATTACCGGTCCATTTCGCTTGTTCCATCGCAGTTGGACGCATGTATGCAATAGACAAAGAGATGTGTGTTTTCGTAGCTGTTTAAAACATTCTCTTCCGAAGGAAACTTCGGTTTAATCCTGCCAAGTGCAACACGTAAGAAAATGTATACACCAAGGAAGCGATGCGATCAGATAGTGTTTCATTTTCTATGACTGCTACACTGTTTTATGTGTTTGTTTGATAATGCTTATCTTTTCTTGCCTACAGACGAATGTGTTGGATCCATCTTCTTTACAGAAAGAAACTTGTGTTGGATTATGTCAAGTGCCACCATGCATGACGACAAAAAGGTAACTGGAAATTTAGAAGAAGAAAAATTGGAATGCTTCCAAATGATACAGTCAGATAGTGTCATATCACCATGATTACTTGCCCTTTTCGTTTGTTTCTTTCTTTACTTGTTTGTTTACTCTTCCTCGACAGAACGTGAAACTTTTGAGTTAAAACTTCTTTTTTTTTTTGCGCGAGGGATTGTTTTTTCGAATGACGTCCATAGCAACATATGTGGCGTTAAAAACGTTTACTCGTGTAAATTATTCTGCGTGTTAGAATTCCCATGTCTCTTTCGTTTTCACCCGTTTATTGTTATAATGTTTTACCAATTTCGTTAACTCTAATCCAAATCTGTGTTTCCAAGTGGCAAGGGTGACACCGTACACATGGATTTAAACGATATCCTCCTATATCTTAACTTTCAACGAATCGTTGACCGAACACTCATTCTGTCTTCCAATTTAATGGAATCCCGAAATTAAATTATCACCGTAACTATTCTTACAAGAATTTGGCTGGCGTTGTGTTATAATGGTTAATCCATCATCACCCAACACACACACACACACACACACACACACACACACACACACACACACACACACACACACACACACACACACACACACACACACACACACACACACACACACACACCAAACTATTAATTTTTTGTCAGGTTCACATAAAATTTTCCTTACGTATCAAAAATATACATCACTTCACTTCGAAATATTTATATTTAAAACAAACTGTTAATCACGTTCAAGAAATACACGTATGTTGACAATATTTTTTATACAATGTATTTTGGGCAAATCAGAAATAGCACAATGATTTCTTTTTATTTCTTAACAACAGTGACTGAAAACTTCAAATGACAGTTAGTACAACAATCTGAGAAACAACACAGACACACACAGACACACACACACTTATCAAATAATGCACTTATTAGATAATGCGCTGCCTAAAATTATAAATACACTAAACTCATCCTTGCAAAATATAAAACAATATATTCTCCATCCCCTTTCCTTTCTTTGATGAAAATT